>CM062294.1:260926027-261578527 GCA_031216915.1 Pictodentalium vernedei
TTTTGCTGCGCAAAACTTTGCCATTCTGAAATCAGAGTGTAGAGCGTTAACCCCCCCCCCCCCCCCCCAAAAAAAAAAAAACCCAAAAAACCCGAACAACTCCAAAACCTGTAACTTAAAAAAACGTTTTAATCACACCCATGAAATATTCGGTTATCAACATTTTCGTCATTTATAAAACACGATTAGGTTTTAGTCAATTCAATTTTCCTGATCTGGGGCTTTTTGGGTAATGAGTTTTGTCAAGAGGAACTTGATTTCAAACGGTATTGATATTTTGAAACATCGTGAATACTTGGTAATTGCTCGCAAAACAAACGGTAAAATAATAAGACTTTCTCTTAATAATAAACGAGATCGATAATAATTTTATACTTGGCATCATGTACGTTCAAAGTATTACAGAAATTCCAATCAGTGGAGTAGATTTGTCATTGGCTGAAGAGTGGGTTAGGATGGGCCGTCCTGTACAAAAAAACATTTATCATGTACATCGCAAAAGAATGTACATCGACTGGAGTTCACGATGAGAATATTACTACTAAAAACCCCACATAGTGGAGTTTCCACCCATAGAACAAGTCTTAGATTCGGTGAAGAAGCACAAGCAAAATTTCAGCCAGTGGTGCTCCGTGTTGCCAACCCGGAGATCTACTAACTAAAATATGTCTTGTACTTATCTTTTTTTCCCACAAAATGTAAGTCATTGCCTTTGCCCCTCCCCCCCTTCATGAGTGTTATATTTATATCCCATCACCAGGTGATAAGCTGAGACAGTATATACCATATACGGATAAACCAACAAAGACGATACTCTGTGATTTTTAATATTTTTTTCTGGTGTGGGTGCGAAATGTCCGGAGGCGAAATGTCTGGGGGGCGAAACATCCGAGGGCGAAAGATCCGGGGGTGGGGTGGGGGGGGGGGGGGGGCGTCCAGGTGCGAAATTACCCTTTATCCAACATTTATATGAGTGTGAAGTGCAAAGTGATGTATATATAGACTCCCCCCGACACACACCCATCTGCATGGGGATATATCCCCTCAATTTACCATGATCTACGCCGATGATTCCAATATCGATAAATTTCAATCTATCCAAAACTTTGCGTTGAACTTAGGCAGCACATACCTGATTACTTATAGTGTCTTCGAAACTTCCACCCCACGCGTTTTGTTGTCAAGCATGCCTGAAATAGCAGATCGGTGTTACTGTTTATATATGAGAAATACATGGGCTACGAGTCAAACCAGTTATATCATGATAGTATAGATGATGCTGATAACAAAATGTCAGCAGTTGCGAAAAATGACATCTGGTTATATCTGTAACGACAATATCCGGTACATTGTGTTGGTAAGACCGTGGCATCACTTCCATAATATTAACTGTTAACAATTATGGTGAACATTTATATGACCAAAGGCTGTCATCAGCTGTTACCCGTAATAATTGCTATACATCTACAGTGCACTTTAATATAATTTTTAAAGTGTTGCTGGATAAGTCAGCGGTACTTGCAATATATATGCATAATATTCATGGAACGTGTAAACCCTTTACCTAACATGAAAGCAGACGACACTTTCAAATAAAATTCTTGAATAACTAATTTTTTTATTTTTTGTCTTAAAAACATAGGTTATAACCCCTCATTGGAACGAGCTCGATGAGCTCGTTCCAAAGAGGGGTCATAACCTATGTTTTTGAGACAAAAAATAAAAAAAAAACAATGAAAATTAGTTGGCGTTTTATGTGACTAGCGCTGGCCGGTTTTGGTAGTTACGTTGGATAAAGGGTCAACTGAATAAGAAGTTGTATCAAGACTACTAAAGTAAATTTTATTTATCTGCAAAAGACTTCCAGAAAGTTTTGAGTTTTGAACTATAATCCCCTAACTAATATTCAAACTACACCATCAAATCATGCCTCCACCGAAGGTATGCCTCGATAATGTAGTTGGGATATTTTATCACTCCGGACCTCATTGACAGTTGGCACAGATCAGATTTACACCTCCAACAATCAGGTATCTTCGTGACGCCCTTGCTTTAAGTAACTGATTTTGGAAATTAGGTTGTTTTTAACAAAATGAGGAGGGTTGCAGCTCGTGTTCCTGATGCTCCCACCATGGATCCGTCCGCCGCTGACATACTAGACACCTGTTTGGAGGGATAGTTCAGGAAGGTCCGTAGAGTGGGGAGGGGAGAGGAGAGGTCTGAATGGGGATAGAGATAAAAAGACTAAAAGGGGTCTGAGGATGAAGACGAGGAGGTGTCAGCAAGAGGGAAAGCGAGGAGGGTAGATGATAGGAAAGTAGTGGATGATGTGGCGTGGGGTGGTTCTAACTTGAAAAATAGGTTCAGTGTATTGGGGCGACAGGTAGTTGTGAGGACCGAGAGGAGGTGGTCGGCAAGGGGGATATAGAGGAGGAGGAGGAGACGCAATCAAGTGGTGGTGGTGTAACTTAATCTAGGAAAGGTGGAGTGATAAACAGTAGCAGGAGGTCTAAGTATAGTACGGGGGATAGGAAGAGTGGTTTGTGACATGGATAGTATGAATTGAATTAACCTGTGTTTCCAGGGGCCAAAGTGGAGGATATTAGGGATAGTGTGGATTGAATTGTTAAGAATTGAGGGTCAGATCAAGTGGTGGTCTTGCATGTGAGTACAAACAATATCAGGGATATTTTCTAGTATCTAGAAAATGTTCCAAAGAAGAATTTGAGGAGGCAAAAACAACGGTGAATGTTTATCAAAGACAAAAATAGGAAAATGCGGAATAGTAAATTCATATAAAGCCATAAGAAAAACAGGGGGGGGGGGGGGGGGGGGCAAGTTCTAATATAGTCTGGAAATGGATAAATAAAACGAACAAAGGCAATACTGCACAGAGTATTAAGGTGGATGGCAAACGCTGTGACGACCGGCACACTATGGTAGTAGAAATAGTCAACCACTAGCAGAGGGTAAATGACAGAAGATGGGGTGGGAGTCCTACAGAATGTATGCTGGAGAGCACCTAAAAATTATCCGAATGTGTGTTCAGTGCAGTTAAAGAATAGCAAAGCTGCAGGTACTGACGAAATTTCAAATGAGGTTTTAAAAAGAGGAGGAGGTCACTGTATAAGCATCTTACAGCATTATTTAACTTGAATATCAGAAGCAAGAGGCCCCCCCCACCCAATTAGTGGAAGGAAAACAGGGTAATCCTTATTCATAAAAAGGGAGACAGGGAAGTTTTAGATAATTATAGCGTCTATTCGTTAATTGCAATATTGGGAAGTTATTCAGCAAGATTCTCTATGGAAGGCTTGCGGAAGTTATGGCGGGGATGGGATTCCTGGGGGAAATGCAAAATAGGTTCCGGAAAGGAAGAAGGGCCACTGTCCACTTATTTACCCTTTCGCATCTGATAGAATCAACAAAAGTCAACAAGAAAAAGATGTTTATATCCTTCCTAGATGTGAAAAAAACATACGACGGAGTATGGCGGGAGGGGATGTGATGGAGACTTGAAGGCCTCGGACTTAGGAGAAGATTTGTCGATATCGTGAAAGCATTGCACAGGGATGTGCAGAGTGTACTCAACCCGGGAAACATCACAAAAAACGGTCCCAATGGGGATAAGTCTTAAGCAGGGATGTATCCTGTCTTCGATTCTGTTTGCATTATACATAAAAGATTTAGGAGAAGAATGGATGACAAGTACAGGTGGATCAAAGTTGGAGAGACAAAAATCACAGGGTTATTCTTTGCAGATGATATGGTTTTATTTATTTATTTATTGGTGTTTAAGGTCACATACTTATGCACAATGGCTAATCGTGACCATGACAGTTTTACGGGTGGACGAAGCCGGAGTACCAGGAGAGAACCACCGAGCAACGACGAGCAGCTGTCAGCTCTCCAACATCGTAACTCTGAACTCTGCACCACAGCACAGGCAGGGTTAGATTGGTTGAAGACATGCGCACCATCGACGTGCAGTACGCCTCAGTACACAGCGTCATCGTGCCCCCATGTAGGCAATCGGGGTGAAGTGTCTTGCCCAAGGACACAACGCGGTTGCCGCAGGTGGGATTCGAACCGAGGACCTCTCGGCTTGCAGCCTGCACCTCCACCAACTGAGCCACCGCGCCCCATATGGTTTTATTACCCGAGAATGAAGAGGGACTAGAAAAACTGTTAACTATTGTAGGAAAGTACGGGGATAAATGGCTACATTGACCAAAAACAAGAGTAAGGTGATACCCGTGGGCCGAAAGTGTGTGATTTCTATAAAATTGTTATGAAAAATCTGCCCAACATCTATAAAATATCAACAAACCAGAAAATAAACAGACTGTCATCTGAAAAATTAGGTCCCCAGAGGGTGAATTTGGTGATGCTACCCTGCACAGCAGGGTAGCATTACTAAATTTACCCTCTGTGAACCTCAACCTGAATCAAGGTCTCAAACATAAACAGAAAGAGGTACCCAGAGTATAAACTAGCCCACTGTATGAGATAGCATCAGGAAATTCACCCTCTGGGGACCTCATTCTGCAAATGACAGACTGCTTACTTTCAGGCTTGAATATCAATAACATTAAATACATTTATAAATATTTATAAATATATCAAATTATTGATATAGAATTATTTTAAAAGTAGAACACATCAGTTGGTCCAAGGGGAATTGTTCTTTTGGGAATTGGTCTATGAACTAAACAAAATTGTTTTCATGCAATTGATTGGAAGGTATGAGCCATCACAAGACGTTTACATCTCCCTCTCCCCCGTGGGAACCCAGGGAAGTGAAGCAGTGCTTGTTTACTGTGGTAAACAAGCTCTGTTTCACTGGTAAAATAGGACCCAGTCACTAATGCTTGGGGTGCAAGTCCTCTAAAATAGGCAACATGGGGTATAAACGATTGACTGACCTTGACTTTATCTCCATGTTGTGGTCATGATTAGCCATTGTGCAGAAGTATGTGACCTTAACCCTTTACCCAACGCAACGGCAAAAACCGGCCAGCGCTATTCTAAAAAATCGCCAATTAATTTTCATTATTTTTTTCATTTTTTGTCTCAAAAACATAGGTTATGACCCCTCATTGGAACGAGCTCGCCGAGCTCGTTCCAATGAGGGGTCATAACCTATGTTTTTGAGACAAAAAATGAAAAAAATTAGTTATTCAAGAATTTTTTTTTCAAGTGTCGTCTGCTTTTCACGTTAGGTAAAGGGTTAAATAACAATAAATAAATAAATAAATAAATAAATAAATAAATAAATAAATAAATCTCCCTCTGCACACTGAAGTCCAAATATCAAAATTTTAAACTGCAAATTTTTCAAATAATGCAACTGGGCATTTAACCGATTCAATCTTGTTTGACAGAGCACAGCGAGCACTGTCAAATAAGATTGAATTGGTTAAATGCCTAATTGCATTATGTAAAATTTCATTGTTTGAAATGACAGAATCTCGACATCAGTGTGCAGAGAGTTAACAGAATTCTTGAGATACTCTTTGTGTAAATGGCTACAATTAACACGCGATCTTGACAAAGCGAGATCACGCGTTAACTTTTGCCATTTATTTTGGCGGAAATTTTGTTAATTCATACTTTACATTTCTACCAGAAATTTAACAACAAAACTGGGCCTCGAAAACATAGTGTATGACACCCTCATTGGAAAGAGCTCATGGAGCTTGTTCCAATGAGAGATCATACATGTAAGCTATGTTTAAGGAATTGGGATTAAGTGTCTTGCCCAATGACACAGCGACAAGATACGGTACATTGAATTTTTCCCAAGACTGTATTTGAAATTCGAAAGCATAGGCAAATGGGCCGGGGGAGGGGGAGGCTGCAGCCCTCCCCCCATGAGTCTAGAAAACAATTGAGTATTTTCGGCAGTTTTCTATTTTTTTCGAGCAAGTTTGGGTTGCCCCCAAAATAATGAAAGCTGCCCGAAAAAATCGATTTTCTCAATGCAACTGTACACCTTTGACTGCCCGAAAATTTGTTGAAACACCAAATCATCGTTCCGGGATCCCCCACCCACATTCCCCACCCCCGGCGAGTCTGGCTTTCGAATTTCAATACTGTCTCGAAACTAATATAATGTTTTAATACCCGTATTTTTTTTGTGCCTGGATAAACGTGTGTGATGAAAAGGTTGTACATTTTTTTTATAAATGTAAATTTTAACCATAAAAAATATAAAATAAATAAATATCTGCATTTACGTTCTGTTAAATCTTTTAATTTCTGTTCTCTTCACGTTTGTATATTTAGACATACTTTGTTCCCTTACTCATTTAACAGAAGCTGACCGTCAGATAATGAAGCTTTTGTGTTTATGATTTATGACCTGTTATAAACCATCAGTAGTCTCACAGAAGTGAGCGACATAGGTTAACGTGCACAGTGGCGTGTGAAAGGATTAGAAATTTAAATTGAGTTGTGTATATCAGGGTAATTTGTTCATATTGTCTGGGATGGCGAGCTGGAAATTTTTCACACCCTCCCAATATCCTTACCGACTACATAAAAAAGACTTAAGCTTCAAAAGAAAGGGTGCTTCTTTCAAAATGCTCCCTGAACAAATTTGTCAAAATGATTATTTTTCATTGCGAATATGTTTGCTCCATATGTTTTAAACAAAACACCGTCGCCCCCATCACAAATGACTAAATCATCAATGTCATCAAATAGTGCAAAAGCTCTTCCTCACCGGAGGAATATGAAATTACCTACAAGATTCTTAAACAAAGCCCCAACTCATTCATTTCAAGGATTACAACTCTCTACAACGCAGGTCTCACCCATGGTTACTTTCCAAAATGCTGGAAATCAGCTATAGGTGTCATGATGCCTAAACCGGATAAAGTTCTCTCCAATCCAGCCAACTACCGACCCATCAGCCTTCTTAGCTGTGTCAGGCAATTCTGGGATTTGGGGTTAACATAATATGTTCATTTTGATAACTTTTCATTTAGTTATAGAATAGCGTAGTTTGTTATTGTAGTTGTTAAGGGGTTATCATTGTTAATGTCTTTTTTTCGGATATCAAATTCCAATAGTTTTTCTAAAGGGCAGTCTGGCATCATTTTAAGTGGGTAAATGAGTGAAAGAGTAATTCATTCTGACTTGGGGACCCAGTTCTCAGAGTCGCAACCACCAATTTATTATCAAATAATGAAGCCAGTGAGTGTTTCACAACTATTGCACACTCTTAAAAATGCTGATAGCTGAAAAAAATCCTGAATGACAATTGGTTAAAAAGTGCGACTTCCATCCAGGACCAATATAAAAGGGTTTGTGTCCAAAAAACCTTTGCGCCCTATACAGGTCAAACATTTTCATTCGCACCTCTGAACTCAGAGTGCGAGCATCCTGATTAGAATCTCAATTATGGAAACACTGGAACTACCAGCGCGGCTGAAGAAAACGATAGCAGCTCTGGGCATCTCTTGCCCTGTCACCTGGACTATCCAGGAGACAGGCAAGAGCGTCCATCTGTCTCTTGAGTTCAAGATCGAGGAAGATAAGAAATCACCACCCTACTAGGGGAGAGGTAGTACCTTTGATGAGAGGATCCCCTCTCACACTGGTCCTCACCCGAGTAGGTCTGGAGGCCCTGAAAAGAGAAAGAGAAAAAAGAAGAGCCCGTCCACCAAGCGGAGGGATTCCCGACGCTTGGAGGCATTCTTGGAGATGAAGAAAGAGAAAGGTGAGGAAAAGAAAGAGCCAGAGGCGGCCACCACTTCCCCTCCCACTCCCACAGACAGCCCCATCCAAATGCCGGCTTCCCAGCCGGTATTGTCGGATGTGGAAGAGTCTGTGGAGACTGAGGTGGAAATGGAAGCTGCCCTCTCGCCTCTTCCTGATCCCCACTCGCCTCTTCCTTCTAAACCAGAATGCCAGGACGCGGACGACAGAATAGAGAACATCTTACGGGAACACGAGATACAAGGGGTCCTTCACAGGCAAAAGATGGACAGACAGTACGAAGAATTCCTCCAAAAAGTCGAAGAAACCCAAAAACTAATAGACGCCAGAAATCAACAACAACAAAAGACTCAGCAATCACCCACAACCACTCCAGACTCGGCTAGGACCAGACCATACAAAACTCAGCAACCACCATCAGGCAGCCCACCAACAACACCAACTACCACTGTCTCTCCTTCCAAACCTCCACCTCTGAAAAAGAAGCAGAAAAGACACAAGCGCCGCTAACAACCCACAACTTCTCCTCCTTTACCACGGTCTGACACTTTGAAATTCTACAGCTAATGAGGGTCGAAAGGGGCTTGCTCTCTAAATCGTCCCTGCGCGCCTTCGGCGCGGAAAACCATTTGATTTGAACCTTTGCGCGATTTGGTAATTTTGAACTCTTTACAAGCAGCGTAGAAAAGCCGCTGCTTGGCAGAATGAATGCCCGCGAACTGTACGTGTGTAGGCTGTTGGCTCGAGTGTTATGAACACTTTGGTCCATTAACTGTGTACGCGTGAGCCGTTATCAGTGCTGACTATTATTATATACAACTTAAGAAGATATTTTGTACGAGCAGGCTGTATTGCAAGGATCATTGGGACTTTGAAAGACATAACAATGTACGTTATGTATCACGACAAGTAATGTTGTACCGGTCTGAATACCAGGAGAACTGTATCTGTAGAACTTTAAGGAAGTTATATACCTGGTCAGTCAGACAACAACAATGACAGGGCGAATGAACTGTAACAATATCCGAGACACCGTATCGAAATACCCACTGGGCGTAGGAGAAAATCGTGTGTCGCTGGAATGAGCGAAAAAGTAGAACGATCCAAGGACGTCAGATAACTCGACATACCGGAGCTGTTGAGCATCGAATGTCTTCAGTCAAACGTTGTTTCAGGAAGTGTTCAGATATTGGAATTTCTCAGTCTACATTCGATTGGTGTGTCATTCATAATTGGAGTCAATTGTGCACGGTACGTACCACGTAAAGAAAGCTAGCTATTTTTTTTATCATTCAAAGTTGGCCAACAATATCTTTTGGTGTGTTATGTAAATTTTGCTCATTCTTTCCTATAAATAAATACTGTTAATAAATCCATCAATATTTACTACTGTTCGATGTTTTTGGAACCACAAGGCACTGCCACTTTCCTAACACGACCTATTCGACAACTTGTCACTGCAGCTGGAGGTACGAAATAGCAATTCGGAATTGGCGGGGAGGTACGTCGGTTTTTTCGACCGTCCTAGTTCTCACTCAATTCCGCATTCTATGTATGTACTTTGCATATGTACCCCACGCTCTGACAAGCTGCATTGGTAAGGTATTCGAAAGAATACTCGCCACTCGGCTAAGGGAGCGTCTCGAAGATGCTGATTTCTTCAAGGTCTGGCAACGAGCCTATAGGAACAGCAAGGAAGGTATGGAACATATCCATCGCCTTGTGGAACTAATGAGAACGGCAATCGAAAATCAACAAGTTGGCACAGCTATCCTATAGACGTCGAAAAAGCATTCGACTCTGTCTGACAGAACGGGGTACGCTATAAACTCTCCAAACTAAATCTCCCAATAAAACTATTAAGATTTCTCTACTCTTTCCTTAGAGATCGAAAAATCAAAGTAAGGATAAACAATGAAATGTCCGTCAACGTTCCCCTGGAGGCCGGTACCCCCAAGGGTCCGTCACCAGCCCTCTCCTCTTCATTATCTATGTAAACGACCTCAACATCACCCAGAAACGGGTCGAAATCTCACAATTCGCGGATGATAAAGGCCTATGGGACTCCAATAAAAAGCCCTCGTATCTCCAAAAATCCATTCAACGCGCACTTGATGATCTTGAGAGCTGGTGATGACCCAGATAAAGTAGGAATCAATCCGCGGAAGCAAGGAGTAGGAAGCACCCTCGGGTGTGGCATATAAGCGTCATAGTTTGTTCTCGCCTCTTTTAGCTTAAACACAATCCACTCTACCAAAGATGGCCCCCTTACTTTGTTACCACTCTTACTCTACTGTATACAACCTACTAATTCTGCTTTTTTTCTATTTTAAGCAGGTACCGACAGATGTTTTTCTTTGAATCATCCACCCCCAATAACCGCTATGGATTAACTCTAACCGCTATGGAACACAGTAACCGCTATGGACTTTGAACATCCTCCATTCTATCCCTAGAAGTGGTCATCCACCTCCTGGAAGGCGAGCGTTGGTCTTGCGCCCCACTTATTGCCCCTTTTTGTAAGCGCCAGTAGCGGGCATTATTGCCCCGGCCAAATAGGTTACCATGTAGGCCTGCCCCCGAACCATGGAAGTTCTGGTCTTTCTCTGGGTGGTCCCCGAAAGGGGCCGTTTTATTTTTTCTTCATGATCTGATGCTCGAAACTATATTCTACAGTTAAAGAGGGTCGAAAGGGGTTTGCCCCACACCAGCCCTCTGCGCCTTAGGCGCGCGAAATCATTTCATCTAAGAAAGGGTGCTTCTATCAGAATGCTCCCTGAACAAATTTGTCAAAATAATTATTTTTCCTTGCGAGTATATGTTTGCTCCATATGTGCTAAACAAAACAATTTCCTCTTCTGAATTTATTACCAGATTTTTCTATCCGTATCAGCTGTCCGTATAAATTATTTTCGCCTCATTATCACACTTCGTATATGCAGAACACAACCCAATTAAAAAGAAAAACAGAGAATGCGTGGACGCCACATAAATCGACGTGTTAGTTATTAACTCCGTGGGCAGCTCATTAATATGTCCTCTCTTATAAAAGAACTCTGCCCACAGACAGATAACGTGGGCAGTTGGATGAGAACTTGCTCACGTTTGCCCACGCCCACTGTGGACACGTGGAAAAGTGGCTGTCCGCGACGGGCGTACTGTAGACCATTAATGTCCTTCCATTTACCTTTGATCTTTCTACGATTCTCTTTGGGTCGAAAAGATGGAACAATACAGAAAACTCCAAAGTTTTCAGAGCAGTACAAGACTGTACCTTACAGAGTGGCGCTTCCACTAAACCCCAAAGGTTCTGTAAAATACTTATGCATGATTAATTTCAAGGTACTTATCATTGCTTCTGTGTGGCATTAAGACATGGCCAAGGCCTTGTCTCATTGGAGTACCAAACCAGGCAACAGGTGAGGTGGGCGCTTTTCTTCTTTAACGCGTGTTATATTACTGTGGTTATGCTTTCGGTAAAATTCGAAGTTAGACCCCATCTAGTACGCAGTTTTGTCGCGGCGTTCTTGTGGGGTTACGGATCTCAACACCGTTGTCTTAATGTTACGGCAACCAGTTTGTGACTTTTTGTGCTGTCGCGTTAAGGGTTTAGTTTAGTTTAATAGTTTAATGCAGCACACCATAATGGCAGTTGCACAATACAAACATAACAAATAAGAAGATATAATAAACGTATAATATAAAGTACTAAGGACGTTGTTCTTTAACAAGGTGATCTCGCTTACAGAAGAATGACCAGATCAAGTTAGAAATAATATTAATCGATTTACTATCACAATTTTTCTATATTTAAGGGTGTGTTTTACGTGGAATCTACGTTGAGCACAAAGTGGCACAAATGTTATTGATCCTTGATAATTCAGTTAACAAAAAAAATGGTTGTAGTCGTTCCCATTGAAACGCTTTGTGTTCAACTTGTTTTCCCTTCACTTTCTTCATCTACTTTGTTCTCTCTTTTTTGCTCCTTTCTCTCCTGTTTCTTCTTCTTTTTCTCTCATCTATATATTAAGGTTTAACCCTTTAACCAACGTAACGTCCAAAACCGGTCAGCGCTATTCTCAAAAATCACCAAATAATTTTCATTTTTTTGTCTTTTTCGTCGAGCTCGTTCCAATGAGGGGGTCATAACCTATGTTTTTGAGACAAAAAATTAGTTATTCAAGAATTTTGTGTCTGCTTTTCATGTTAGGTAAAGGGTTATACAATGTTACTTGCAGCGTTTGATCAACTCTTTCGATTACAATAGTACTATGTTTATTTAAGTAGTCGGCTCAAAATGAGCTCTTAGCGCCCTGCCGAAACCTGTCCATATGATTGTGTGCTGTTTTTTGATAAATGGAGTCGGGGGTTTGTCGTCCAACAGGGGTTAATTCCATATTACTTATTTGCTCTCTCTGTGGTGGTTGTCTCCACCAGTGATTAGAGTGTCAGGTAGCACGAGATCTAGTAACGGTTGATTGAATTGTTGTCAAGTTTCACTGAGGGAAATGCACACACCAGCGATTTCCTGAATCGATACAAGATTTCAGAGGTTGCATGATTTTTTCGTGTTGTGTATGAATTGAAGTGGGTGATCTGGACCGTCGAAAAAGTCAGTTCGAGATAGGATTTCACTGGGGTAGGTTGTTTAGCTTTTCTCTGGAAGGTTTGGGAAGAGCCGGCTGGTCATGAGTTTAAATAGTAATTCCTTGGAGTTCCGGAATGAGAAACTAAACACCGAATTCTCTGTGCCATTGGTGAGACCGAGATAGTTATTTAGGAATTTATTTGGTATTCTTTTTTCTCCGTTTGTCGGATCAATGGAATCAGAGTTAAGTAAGTTTTAGAGTGGTTTTTTTTCTCTGGAACTCCGGGAATATTTTTTTGAAGAATTTCGCCTTCGACAAACTTTTGTCGAGTGTGAGTTCTTCTTGTTGGGTAGTCACCGAGTGTGCGGGGTGTCAGAGATGGCAGCGCGGAGGTGACTCCTTAGTTATATGTGGAAGACTTCACACTCGACGAACTTTGGTTCTTCGAGGGTGAAAGCTTCTTACTTGATTGAGGCCTGATTATTGATATTTGGTATGACACCTATGGAGGAGCAGCGGTGACTCCTTATTTATATGTGGAAGACTTCACACTCGACGAACTTTGGTTCTTCGAGGGTGAAAGCTTCTTACTTGATTGAGGCCTGATTATTGATATTTGGTATGACACCTATGGAGGAGCAGCGGTAACTCCTCATTTATATTGGAAGACTTCACACTCGACGAACTCTGGTTCTTCGAGGGTGAAAGCTTCTTACTTGATTGAGGCCTGATTATTGATATTTGGTATGACACCTATGGAGGAGCAGCGGTAACTCCTCATTTATATTGGAAGACTTCGCACTCGACGAACTCTGGTTCTTCGAGGGTGAAAGCTTCTTACTTGATTGAGGCCTGATTATTGATATTTGGTATGACACCTATGGAGGAGCAGCGGTAACTCCTTATTTATATGTGGAAGACTTCACACTCGACGAACTCTGGTTCTTTGAGGGTGAAAGCTTCTTACTTGATTGAGGCCTGATTACTGATATTTGGTATGACACCTATGGAGGAGCAGCGGTGACTCCTTATTTATATGTGGAAGACTTCACACTCGACGAACTTTGGTTCTTCGAGGGTGAAAGCTTCTTACTTGATTGAGGCCTGATTATTGATATTTGGTATGACACCTATGGAGGAGCAGCGGTGACTCCTTATTTATATGTGGAAGACTTCACACTCGACGAACTTTGGTTCTTCGAGGGTGAAAGCTTCTTACTTGATTGAGGCCTGATTATTGATATTTGGTATGACACCTATGGAGGAGCAGCGGTAACTCCTCATTTATATTGGAAGACTTCACACTCGACGAACTTTGGCTCTTCGAGGGTGAAAGCTTCTTACCTGTGTAGTCCTGACCATTACTATTGGGAGATGACATCTATGGAGGAACGAAGGTGACTCCTCATTTATATTGGAAGACTTCACACTCGACGAACACTGGTTCTTCGAGGGTGGAAGCTTCTTATGACAGTTCCCTTTGGTCATTGGTACGTCCTCTATGGGAGAATAGTAGTCTCCTAATATTATATTAGAAAATCTGGGTGGCCTGGACATAATAAAAAGGGCCTTGTTTATCGGATTCTTGATATTTTTTTTTTCTCTAGCCTCCGAATTTCAGCCCAATTTAAGATAGTGAAACAAACGCTTTTGGATATGTAATAATGTTTAATATCATTCAATAAATTATACCATAACATTTCTTAGTGTTGAATTATTGTTACCTTGCTACATCTTGATGGTTTGTAGTTTTTAATTTCAGTCTAAAGGTGGGTCATCTACCCGAGAACTTTATGTGGGGCTCCGACCTACCCATTATAACAGCGATCCCTTTTCCTTATTTTAAAGCCCGGTCGGAAACGCAAATGTTAAATATCTCTTATAAAATAGTTCGACCATCTGGGGTGATGTGGTTTTAGAAACCGCACCGCCTCGGCTGATCGAACTGTTTTTGGGAGGGAGAAATTGAATCTAGACTTGTGTTGGGTTGGGGATAGTGGATTCGTCACAATTGTAGCTTCATTCAGTTACTTTGATAATATTACATACTTTGTTACTCTGCATAATGTACAGTGACTTTAATTTCGTGGTCGAACGTAAATTGTAGCATGTATAATATCATTCTTGCTGAATAAAATACTGTTTAAACAAGAACATCTCTGACTTATATCGTCATGATAAAGTTATCTCCCTTGAAATTATTAAACATACGGGGAAAGTCCAATTAAGAAGCTGGTAATTGTTGAGACAACACCTACGACATCATAGAAAATAAAGCAAAGTTTCTTTGCTGCTTTTAATAAACAAAAACTACTCTCTCGAAGCTGTCTGTTGTTTTCGTTCATAAAAGTTAAAAAGGAAACTTGCTTTTTATGGCAAGCTAATCAGAAGCGACTACTTCACGGATAACCCGTCATTAAGAATATCTATCAGTAGCTAGTCTACCAACACTAAGTAAGTGTCCACTTACAGTACATGGAGAGTGTATTATCACTAAATCACAAGTAGCGTGGAGATTCCACCAAGGCAATAATTGCAAATTTGTTGTAAAGCAAAACAAACACAAGCAAAGTTCCAGCTAATGGAACTCCGGGTTAAACCCGGAGGTCCATTGACTGAAACATTGCTTTTGTTTTTTGTCCATATGTATAGAATTTGAAAGCGATACTTTGGTTGATAACCTCACTCTGTGAGTGATTTAGTCACAATCCACTCTCCACGCACTGTAGGTATTTTTTTAGCGAATGTATTTTTACAATAACTTGCAAGTTTTTATTCTTCCCAAGAGAACATTTTTAAAAAATCTCACCTCCAAGACTTTTCTATTAATGGAAAGGATGAAGTCTGTATTATAGGCCACAATGCGCACACTGTTGATATAATGAATACAAAAAAGTTACAGAACATCAAACGATTATTTTTAAATGGGTTTCAACCAGTGGGGGGAGGGGGCACCAAAAATTTGCAAGACGTGACGTGGGGGTGGGTGGGTCTCTTGAATGCGCCAAAAATGTGCATTTCCAACTTGTGCAATTTTTTGAATTTTTAAAAAATATATCAGCTAATATATACCATCATTTGTGTTTCAAACCTTAAAGATGATGTTGTACATCACACTCTTAACATAAATACAACATCAGGAGGCTTTATATGTGAGAATATTGGGCTTAATCCTGCTTAATCTGGGAAAATGTCACACTTTAGTAGGGGGTGGGTGTTTTGTTCGAAATGCAGAAAATGTGCAGACAATATTTTGGGAAAATTCTCTCTGATGCACTAAATTCAACCCAAGTTATTTATTTATTAATAGAATTTGTATGGATAGAAGAGGAAAGTTGCAAACACCTGAGAATACTGACAGAACAATTCAAATGAAAATTTGTTCCCGTATTTGTACACCTGCTCTGGCCAAGCCTGATATCGAACAGCTTGTTATTTGTAGATTGGGGCCCACAGAGGTTTAAATTGGTAGTACCAGTTTAAGAACATTAGGACACCCCCCTAAAAACAGGTGTGTCTACTAAGTTTATAAGTTTATTTTGTATTTTAATAGGAGAGTGGGGTGGGTGTCTGAGAACGGTAGTAGAAAATTTGCACGTAGGGGTGGGTGGGTGTAAAAAGGAGCTGAATAAAAAATAGGACGCCACGTCTTGCAAATTTTTAGTGCCCCCTCCCCTGTTTCAACAGAGAATAATAGTCAAACGTTCAAACTGATTGGGAAAAAACAAAAAGCCACTTTTTGTATTTTTATGCTTCTCAATAGAGAAATGTCTGACGTTTGTGAAATGATGCGCACGTCGATGACACAAATTCGCTAACAATTTTCATATGAAATTCCCAAACCCTAAGTGATAAATGTACTGACAGCTTTAGGAAATTAATTGGAGCTAACTTTCCTGTAAATCTCTTCCAGTGACGAAAATTGTCAGCCACGACTCCCGTGAGAACCCCGGGAAGTGAAGCAGTGCTTGTTTACCGTGGTAAAGAAAGTATGTTTTACTGTTAAACCAGTGCTTGGGGTGGAAGTCCTCTAAAATGAGCAACATGGTTAGAAAAGATTGACTAAATTTTACTCTGATCTCCACGATTTACCAAGCCTGCAGAAATTTGTGACCTAAAACACCAGTAAATATATAAATAAGTAATGCATCGGCAGCAGAAACATACCCCCCCCCCCCCCCCTCATCCCTCTTCATTTCACTTTGTATCGCGGTAAAAGTGGGTGAAAGTCCAGGGGTTTCCTTGGAGTAAAAAAATTAATTTGCCATCCCAGCTGGAGCACTCAAGTACGACGCCCTATCCAAAGAATCCGAGCGTTCGAAACCGAGTATGATTTATTGTGTGGGCGGAGACACCATGAAGCACGTGTTTTTGCAATAATGTGATCTTCTCGTTCTGAACTTCTATAACTTGTCGTGATTTTCACATTTCTGATTTTTTAATATTTTTGCCTGATCTGGAGATAGTTCCCCTATCAGGCAGTGGCGATTGTTAGAATCTGAACGACAAAGTCGATACAGTATGTTGAACAATCATTGCCCGGGAATATATTAACCATTTGCATCGATTATCTCCAATTCGTTGAAGCAATTATCAAGTGATCTACTGACTGCATTTACCCTTTAACTGACATAATGGCCATATCCCACCAGCGCTCTCTCCAAAAAATCGACATTCAAATTTCATTATTTTAAAAAAAAAATTGCCTTAAAAAAACATACCATATGACCCCTCAGTCATCGAAACGAACTCGACGAGCTCTCGCTAAGGTGACAGAAGTAATATTTTAGACGTTAAGATATTTCAAGATTTTTTGCAAGTTTCATCTCTTAACTGTGTTAGGTAAAGAGTTATTGGCAATGTGTTGACCACTCTTTGCTTTATGTCAGCTGATGTATCTATCATTTACACTGAGTATATAGAATTTCTTAAAACAATTAACAAGTGATCTACAAACTGTTGATATCAATGTTTTGTAAAATTCTCTTAGTAACCCCCTACAGCATTTACATTGTAGGTACTGAACCGATGGATCAGGGGATTATGTGTTTCTTAGGATTATCAAGTTGAGTGAATCTGTATAACTATGCTGTATAATCAGCGTTTCTATATGATATCAACGAAGTACATTACCATCTACACATAAGTCGCTAAGAGGGGTTTAGGAGTGTGTGTGGCACAACCAAAGAATTTTCCAGCCTGGATATTTTCGTCTGGATTGGAGTCTTAACTCCTAACCCGCTGAGTATTTTCTTGATATTTTTCATCAAATCTAGTCATGGCTGCTGTTAAGCAGCCATGACTAGATTTGATGAAAAATTCATCTAAATTTAACTTTAGGAATCATTGGTGAAAAAAAATCCATTCAGTTCACAAGGGAAAAAATCAGGTTAGTAGTGCCCACGTGATGCTTATTTCAATGGTAAGAGAAAATCCTGTCCTTGGCAATTCAATTCAAATTTATTCACTCATCAACCCGACATGGGTACATGAGGTACAAATAACATATCTACATAAAAATACTGGTGGTTTCATAATTTAGATATGAACATAGAAATAACACTGTACATTGTGATAATTAAATTGACTGAAGATAGGAATACGAGTAGTGCATACCAAGACCTCGTATTGTCCCTTGTGAGGAAACGGGTGTCCACTGCAATGATAAAACATTGCAGCAGCCACCCTTTCACTACCAAGGGACGTCGTGTCACTCTGAGTTTTGAGTTAATCCCCCTCCCACCCGCGCAACAACTCCTGTGCCACGATATGACCATGATTTCTTTATTGGGGTAACTGATGGAGATTAAGTTCACTTAGTTGCAATGCTGGACCCCTCTTTCCCAGGAAACGTCGAAAGGGGATAAAGATGAGCAAGACATAGAAAACAGTAATAGTTTTCCTTTTTGCTCCGAAAGAGGGAAAGATGGGGGTGCGCAAAGCTGGTACAAGATAGGCAGTGTCATTGTATTTCATATATAGTGGAACTTGAAGGTAAAATGAGGACCATACCTGTATCCCGAAAGGCTCCTTACTCAAAATTAAGCAAGGAGTGAATATCAGGACAGATAGGGTATTGAGGAAACTCCACCATTATCCCTGTTAAAACCAGCCGTTTCTATACCGTGGACTACCTTTGTCGCGACCAGTGACTATTAAAAACAGGAATACCTGCCAGCAGCATGCAAGGAGTTAAACATCGATTGGTTCTTGCTAGTAATTATGTACTTTCTGACGAGACTAAATTTGATACATAGACTTATATCACACACACACGCAGTCCAGTCTACCATAGAAACGGAGGTCTGTAATACCCGATTCGGACTGTTGGGGCCCAGCATGGCCATTTTGGAGTATGGTGCCTGTTATTTAATTAATTTATTTATTGGGATTTAACGACACATTCAACAGCCAGGGTCGCATCGTGTCACACGGATTCATGGATGGAGGAAGCTGGACCGGGGACCCGGAGAGAACCACTGAGCAACGGCGAGCAACAACCAGCCTCCCCAACGTACTAACTCAGCACAAGCAGGGTTAGCATTGGTTGAAGACAAATGCACCATCGACGTGCAGTACGGCTTAGTACACATAGCCACCGTGCCCCCATGCGGTCAATCTGGATATCAGACAGTTTTATGGGTGGAGGAATCCGGAGCACCCGGAGAGAACCACCGGGCAACGGCGAGCAACTGTCAGACACCCCAACGTACTAACTCCACACAAGCAGGGTTAGCATTAGTTGAAAGCAAGTGCACCATCGGCGTGCAGTACGCCTTAGTTCACAGCGCAACCCTGCCCCCATGCGGACCATTGGGATGAAGTGCCTTGCCCAAGGACACAACGCAGTTACCCTTGGCGGGGATCAAACCATGGACCCTTCGTTTGAAGTTCAATGCCGTAACCACTGAGCCACTGCGAACCCTTTCTTTTAGTTGAAAAGAAGTTGCGTCACGGCTAACACATGTGTATTTTATTAACCCTTTACCCAACGTAACGGCAAAAACCGGCCAGCGCTATTCTCAAAAACCGCAAAAGTAATTTTCATTATTTGTTCATTTTTTGTCTCAAAAACATAGGTTATGAATCCTCGTTGGAACGAGCTCGTTCCAACGAGGGATCATAACCTATGTTTTTGAGACAAAAAATGAAAAAAATAGTTATTCAAGAATTTTTTTTGCAATTTTGCAAGTGTCGTCTGCTTTTCATGTTAGGTAAAGGGTTTTAACCCATAATTGTTTTTCCACGAAAGCCTGATTTTTTTAAAACTATAATCCAGAATAACTAATATTCCAACTATATCATCAAGGTGAAGGCATGTCTCGATGATGAAGTTAGAAGTCGTGACTAGAGCCATCACAATCGGAACGAATCAGATTTACACACCACAAATTGGTCATCTTTGCGACGCCCCTGTCAACACATCCCCTAAATCCACCTGCTCTAGCGATATTTTCTGTCCGAGCATCATAACTTAATTAATTAATTCATTGTTCCATTTGATTGAGACTGTTTTCCATCTAACAGCAGATATAAAATTATTGTCTGCCATGTTACACACACCGTCCACTATCTATAAGATGCGGGCGACGCCGCTTTATAATAGGGATAGAGAGGATGAGAAAACGCAAGGTATCACAAGCATCCGAGTGTCGGAAAGGAAAGAGACGGGAACGCGGCGAGAGGGTTACCGAATGATGAATCATTTACAGGGAGATTCCGGCTTTTTCTAATGAGAGGCGCGACATATCAGCGGGTGACCAGGGGTATATTATTATTATTATTACTACTAGAACTTGGAAGGCAAATGTTACGTGTTCAGAAAGTAGTTACCACGAGGAGAGCTGAAGGTAAAAGAGTCCAAACTTGGAATAAAGAGGCACTTGAAATTTTCTAGAAATGTAGTAAATACCAAGTTATCGCACACTGCCAATGGCCTATACTATTGGGCTCGATCTCCATTATCTGCCCAGACGAGTCCAGAAAAACAATGTTTTAAATACCCCACAGAAATGACCCATCTCTTAACCCTTTACCTAACATGAAAAGCAGACGACACTTGCAAAAAGAATTCTTGAATAACGATTTTTTTTTCATTTTTTACCTCAAAAACATAGGTTATGACCCCTCGTTCCAACGAGGGGTCATAACCTTCGTTTTTGAGACAAAAAATAAAAATTAATTGGCGATTTTTGAGAATAGCGCTGGCCGGTTTTTGCCGCTGCGTTGGGTAAAGAGTTAACAAACATGAAATCGTGGAAAGAACATACCGTGTCAACATCGCAAATGAAACAAAATGTCAAAGCACAGGGATCTTATTAAGGATATTAAAGTCTGTGGTGGAGTTACAACGATACGTCATTTGAAATAAAAACTATGATGAATGTAGAATAGTAAAAGATTTCTTTGTACCACGAACAACAAACGTCAAGCTGATAATTTGAAAAAGAGATATTAAAAAAATACAGAGAGAAACAAAATATTATTTATTAAACATTTTCTTTAATCGCCGATAACATTTAAATAAAAATAACAATTAATAAAAATGATTATATGTACAATTTAGCACTAAGATAAACCAATGTACCCCATCTGTAGAAAGCATAAAATGCTTAGTAATGTTTACTTAAAGTAGGTTCGTTCAATAACTTGTTGAACCATATATACAGTGGTGTAAACCCAGGTTTTTTCCAATTAAAAAAATATTCCCTTTTGTGTTACGATATATCACAGTTAAGTATATCACAAACAATGATATCACAAACAATTTGTTTTTTTCATAAGATGAAGTTAAAATCGTATGCATTTTCTTTTCTCAAAACCATTCCATGATTTGGGTTTTGACCGGAAATGACGTAAATCCGACGAATTGTCCTTATTCAGCATTGGTACGTAGCTCCGTGGTAAGCAGTGATCCTGAAAATATAATATTCAACTTTGATAACAGTGTATGTTGTACAGTCAATGGCGGTGTTCTTTCGAGTCACTAGTTTTGTTACTGTTAGTCAGCTGGGGTGGCTCTTCACCCACTTATATTGGCATTCAAACATAGATTCATCCCCACTGAGGAGACATTCCATTCATTTAGAGACCTAAAAGTATTGTAGAAAGGTTCTTCATGGATAGACGAAAAATATCCTGACGTTTTAAGAGTTAATTTCCTCATGAATTCTACAGCTTTGCAATATATATTATATACCACAGCAAAATCGTAGTTAACACAGCTTGTAATCAAGCAGTACCAAATTACAAGTAACATATAACCTTTTCAATGCGGCATCGGTAATTGTTTTGCGTAAAAAAATTCTATCTAATCAACATAAAACCCGGCGGAAATCGCGGGATGTTGAGCAGTGCGTCTTTACACCGGTAAATAAATAAATAAATAAATAAATAAATAATCGCAGATCTATTGGATTGAATTACTACTAACAATACCTCCAATTACAAAATGGATTCGTCCAGTTGTTATAGCCATTGTATTCGGCAATCCCATTCAGGAAGTCAATGTTGAAGGGGTTAAATGCTAGTTTTTGTTTAAAAAAAGAGCTTATGTAGAGCAAGAGCAAAGAGCCCTTTCGACCGGATAGTTATCTGCTCTATAAATGGGAAGCCTCTTATTCAGTTTTCTCGTTATTTCGTCCAGCTAGAAAATTTACCTACTGCGGGCCTGGCTTCACTGTCACGGACGGATGAGCCTCCTAGTTTATATAACCTGAAGGGCAAATCACTAAAATGTATACGAGACTGTTCGATCTTACGTTTTGGAATACAGACCGATTGGTAAAGTGCAAAAAGTGCAATTATAATTGAAAAATAATCTGTTTTGTTGAAGTGCACTATAATTGATAAACCATCGCTGGCCAAAATTTACTCTGTTGCTCGTAATTGCGACGTGTCAGTAAAATTGTGGTGGTAGGGGCGACGTAGTCGACTAACAAATATCGTATATAGTAAATCAGGACAAATAAATAGGGAGTAATTTCTGGACTGGACTGGTTACGTGAAATAATTCATGAGAGGTGAGGGACGTTGTACAAACACGAGTGCGCAATTGCGCACGAGTGTTTCACAATATAGTCTCTCGCCTCGAATGAATTATTTCACGTGTCCAGACCAGTCTTATGACTTTTCATTATTAACGATGATTATATTATTTAACCCTTTACCTGACGTAACGGTCAAAAACGGTCAGCGCTATTCTCAAAACTCGCCAATTAATTTTCATTATTTTTTCATTTTTTGTCTCTAAAACATAGGTTATGACCCCTCATTGGAACGAGCTCCTGGAGCTCGTTCCAATGAGGGGTCATAACCTATGTTTTTGAGACAAAAAATGAAAATAATAGTTATTCAAGAATTTTTTTACAAGTGTCGTCTGCTTTTCATGTTAGGTAAAGGGTTAAAAAAAGCAAAAAAAAAACAAACAAAAAAAACCAAACAAAACAATGAAGTCCCCATTACACCCACGGCAAAGCGTCTTCGTTTGCGCGCACGAATACATGACACAATTGTTGATTGCATAATTCACTTGTGAAGTTATCGTTTATAATCAAACCTGGAAGTCCCAGTAAATCACACTTTGGAAAGTAATAAATACGAGGTAATGGGTTGTTTATGTTGGAAAGTAATTAGTCAATACACTTCCGATCAAAATGAGTTTCTCCCCCTCGTCCATAACAGTTTGGCGTCATCTCTGATACAGACACAGCCAAGTTATTTTAGACGGAACCGAACACATGCTTTTAAAATACATATGAAAAATAGTTTAGCTTTTCAAGAATGGTTTGTCAGGATCACGATATGTCAATGTAGCACGAAAATAAATAGATCTGAGGAATAATTGTGAAAATAAAGAAATCTACCTTCTGATTTTCAAAGAATTCCTTGTATCCACCTTTCAACAAATAAATTTCTGGATAATATAAATTTGGATAATTCTCGGCGTTCGATTCTCTGTCTTTATTTCTCAGATAGCGTAACCTGAAAGAGTAAAATCAACATAATTAGACAATATAAATTATCCCCCCCTACATGTATGGTATATGGAGATTTAATACCTGGATGTCGGTTTTTAAACACCGAGCCGCAGGCGAGGTATTTAAATGAGACATCCAGGTATTAAATCTCCATATACCATACATGTTGGCGGAGATAACGTTTTTGTCCCGTTTGAAACACAATACAAACATAGTGGAAATAAATTTGTGAACACATTTCTCAGCTCTACAATCATTTGAACCAAATTCGTGATAATAATTTTGTTTTCATAATCGCAGAGGACAACAGATAGAGTTAGATCCTTTGGGTCGTTAAGGAAACGAATAAACAGTATTTTGTTGACATATTGTCCACTGAGTTCCAATGTGTTCTATGTGCCTACTGGCACATAGAACACATTGGTACTCAGGTGACGAATTATTTGCTCTTATTTTATTTTTAGGATTGTATTGTCGGAAATCTGACGAAATTTGTGACTATTTTCAGGTTTTTTGGTTCAAGTTTTATAATGAGGCGAGCGGAAGCGAAAAGCTTTCATTGAAACCATACCCCTCCGATGTTTCGCGTGCGCTTACACCCTGGTTGTTGCACGTTCTCATATACCTTAGATGTTGGGCGCAACCTTTGCCATGGCTATTTGTCCAAGGCGTTCTGACCAATCAAAAGGCAGAATTTATCGTGATATAGGGTCAACAGATTTTAGAGCATGGTAGTTAGCATTCAATAAATGCACGGCATGCTTGGGGGTATTGGATAAATGCCTTAGTAATAGACGGGAATTTCCTTGTCAGGTAACAAGGTCACAGACCGGTTAAAGTGATATGTGTGGCAAGATGTTATTTCAAGATATCGTAGACTGAATACTTATGATACCGAGAGACTGAATGCCCAGATATTACAGTGGGGACCTAAAATAACTCAAACAACCCCCTCATCATTTCATTTAACAGAACGTAGATTGAAATCAGTGGCATAGATAACTTTCATCTAGTTGGAGGCAAGTCCAAAACATTTACAGCGGAAATATGTTAAGCATCGCTAATTTTTCAGTCGGATGTTTTATAGTTTCGTATTGCATTTTAAGAGAGGGTGTGCTGCCTCTCAAACTGACAAAACGAAAAATTGGATCACCTTCATTCTAGTTGACAAATACTAATTACACTTAGCATAAATGAACCGTCGTAAAAATCCAATAGAAGTTCAAATTTCCCAACAAACTACTTGTTTGGCGAGACTTCTCGAATGTACAAAATATTTACAGATGGATGGTCGTGAATATAGTCAGATAAGAGCCTAACAGTGATTTTGATTAGGAAACGACCCATTCATTATTAGTCATTGCGTGTTTGTAATAAATCGCATCTCTGATTCTTCAATAATATGGGCTGCCTCTGTTCGGTAAAAAATCATTACCATCATTTACTATGACTCAAACGATGTCAAGTTTTAAACAAATTATCAGAAAATGAGGCGATAACAAAAAGATACTATTGTAATAACGAGCAAATGTATATTCGTAAACCTAGAAAAGTCGGAGAACAAAGTGACGTTACACAAAGTACACTTACAATTTAGGTGCTCTCTCTGAGGAGAATTCGCAATGGAAAATCAGAATAGTCTTTGTGTTTTGTTTGCTGGCTTCAATAAGCCCATCAATCATGTCTTGTGTGTGAAGATTCACTGAATCCTGGAATACAAATACAACTCGTTAGTGTTTGTTCATGCTGAGAGCGATTTATCGGGGTTTTTTTTATAACCAACCCAAATCATATTATTGAAATGGGAATATTTTTAATATGACAATCAGGAAAAACACAGCAAATATAAATATGTTTTAATATGTGAGGAGATATCTGCAAATCTCATACACCCACATCACATGGAAGTTATATAATTTTATCCATTTAATACAAATAACTCAGGTAGTTTTGTTTAACACTTACGCTGCCGAAAGCGACTATAGTCACCTATTTTATAGTGATTATAGATAAATTTTATTGCACAACCACAACATTAATGGGTATGACACATAATACAGAGATACATATAAGCTGCAATATGCTAGAAATAAATCAAAGGAGACATTTCCCGTACATGCACGCACGCACGCACGCACGCACGCACGCACGCACGCACGCACGCACGCACGCACGCACGCACGCACGCACGCACGCACGCACGCACGCACGCACGCACGCACGCACGCGGGGGTATTTTTCACGGCATCGTCAGGTACGTTCTGGTATGCGCAGATCTAACCTACCATCTGATTAATTGTTGGAAATGGTTCCCTGCTCAGGGAGCCCTTTCCAACAATTAATCAGATGATAGAGTTTCAAGTATTTCAAAAATCTTATTAAACTTCCTCGCATGCAGACGTACATACAGGTCCTCCATATATGGCTAAAGTGGGCGTGGCAGTAAAGGGGTTAAAGAAAAACATGACGTCTGTTGAGCAGGCGACAGACAGAAAAATATATCAGCATAAAGGTTCCGTTATAGTTGGAACCTACAACCCCGATAGTGTAGGATTACATTATCAATTATCCACCCCATGAATTGATCTCCAATGGACTTTATGCAGGATTCCCTCATCAACAATCCTATCTTAAGTAGCAAGATAATCATTCGGGAAAATAGAAAATAGTTTTCAGTTAAGCGGTAAAAATCAAAACTACGACGAGCGTTCTGCACTTTAGAACATCTAGTTGTATACACAATAAACTATTGCTAAATACTCAGCATACTGTTAACTGGTAGAGTGCTGGAAGCCCATATTTGGGCTTTATTCTGAAGTACAGATGCCACAACTTAATGGCTTCATGTTATTTGAATGTAGTTCACATTATTTTTGAGGTAAAATTATTTAATCTGTGGAGATTTGCCTTGTTAGAATTTATGGGAGAGTGCCAAGGCACTCTCCCATAAATTGTAACAAGGCAAAGAGACGTGGACAAATTTGGATGACCAAAAATAATTTAGCACTCTTCCAGTTAACGTTAGACCAGAAATAACCAGACATGACATCGTTAAGAGAGATTCAATTATTTTAGAGGATAAATTGGAAAGAGGAGACATTTCACTGAGATAACATACAAAAAAGAAGTGAACATCACAAATGTTGTACCTTTATGTGTCCTCCGATGTATTCATACGGGTATCTGCAGTCTATAATGACGTAATTACCAGCGATGCCTGAGTATTTGTTTTCCATCAAGTCTGTTAACTGAAAAATGAACATGACATTTTAGTTGTCAACAAATAAAAAAAATGGCTGTATTCTTGTTTTTTATGTATCATCATATCAATAGAGCAAGTTGAAAAAGAGGGACCGTTTAGACTAAACGAATGAATTAACATGGCCATTATTTTGTACAAGAGGATGTATGATTGCGGGTCTTTTTGGAAGCACACAGCTACGTTGGTAGCTGAATGTGGTTGAAGTTAACAGTCACAGTTTATATCCAGGTGGCGAAATAGAAAACCTTTTGGGGACAAGAGACGTAAATTGTGTGGGTTGGTTGAAATATTGGTAGGATGAATGTTACGATGTTTGTGAATTTGGAAGTCTCGGTTCACTCGTATATGTAAACGACTTTCAAGTTTGTTTTCCTTTTAAGCTCGTCGCATGCACTTGCACTGGACAACTTGTTCACCAGCCGACTTCAGCAGAAAAACTAAAGCTACTTGCAACAACTTGCTGATGGTAGCAATCATATCCAATTAAAATAATATCTTACTGGATATTATTTTTGTTTTTCTTGAAAAACATTCATCATAGTCATTTGCCGAAATAGTTTTATGAGGAATTGTCCTTGTGTTTATTCTTTTTTAACTGCTTTTTCCCTGACAATTCTGTCACAAATAGCCTATTAAATCATCTATGGAATGAGCTGATAGAGCTTGTTCCCGGTAGAGTGGAAAAGTGGTTATAGGCTGGAAATACGGTGGTAAAAGTTTGATCATTCATTGTCAGCACCAATTTGTGTGGAGTCGTTTTCTTCACATAGAAAAGCTGTCTAACTGTTAGAACTTACTGTTTGCTGAGAAATGTGCTTCAGGTCTTTATGTTGCCCTATGCTCGTTGTTGGTAATGCATAAACCTGTAAAGTATAAATCTTGTATCAGGAATCTCACCCATGATGTATAGACGTTATTACTTGGTTAGTTTTATTTAGCCCAAGGTAAACTCATATCAGCATGAGACCGAAGGTCGAAGGCTGATGTGAAGTTACGAAGGGTTGATATCATCATTAACTCATCACCATAGAAAAAACACTGCTCACTTTTGCCTGGCCACGCCAATTTTACCGATTGATTTTTTTCGTCGATTAACGGTGAACGATTTCGATATGAACAGATAACTGCACCCAGTAACGCATCAAGGGGGACAACTCTAACTTCGTTCATATCAGCCGATATTGGTGTTATATCAACCGAGCTCGATATTGGGCAATTCTGGGAAAGAAAGTCATATCTAACAAATAAACAAATATAATACTGCAGACATAATTAGTTTCGTTTCTTGTACACATAAAATAAACACTTCAAAATGTTCATACTGCATGGAATTTCCCATGATCTGAAGAAAGTGACATAAAAAATAACATCTTATGTGTTAGTCGTATTTATGCAGAATGGTTTTACTCTGTGAGTTCCAATTGCTCCTGGGCTTTGATTTTATCACATATTTTTATCAACTCATCAAATTAGATTTAGGTTGTCGCCCATGTCGACTGTAGATCGTGGATACCAACAAGGCGACAAATGCTTTACGTTCAAGCGTAACGTATACACATTAACGCGGGTAATGCAATTCTAACAATATATTTGGAAAATGAGACAAGAATAAGTGTGTTTCTTTTTGAGATTGGGAATTTTAATTGCCAAGGTTTACCAAATCAGTGGGTTAGAACTTTACGTTATACAACGGACATTCGTCATTTTGTTGACCCACTGTTGACACTTGTTGTAATGTGACGGGTAATTGCCGATGTATGAGACATTGTCCCCATATCCCGATAAATTCTGTCTTTTCATTGGTCAGAATGCCTTGGACAAATAGCCATGACACAGCGTGCACCCATCATCCAAGGTATACGAGAACGTGTAACATCCAGTATATAAGCGCACGCGAAACATCGGGGGTATATGGTTTAAATGAAAGCTTTCCGCGTTTACTCGCCTCGACATAAAAATCGAACCAAAAAACCTGAAAATAGTCACAAATATCATCAAATTTCCGACAATTCAATCATAAAAATAAAATAAGAGCAAATAATTCGAAACTGAGTACCAATGTGTTCTATGTGCCAGTAGGCACATAGAACACATTGGAACTCAGGGGACGATATGTCAACAAAATACTGTTTACTCGTTTCTTTAACGACCCAAGGGATGTAACTATATCTGTTGTCTTCTGTGATTATAAAAACAAAGTAATTATCACGAATTTGGTCCAAGTGATTGTGGAGCTGAGAAATGCGTCCACACATTTATTTCCACTATGTTTGCATTGTGTTTCAAACGGGACAAAAACGTTGTCTCCGCCAACATGTATGGTATATGGAGATTTAATACCCGGATGTCTCATTTAAACACCTCGCCTGCGGCTCTGTGTTTAAAAACCGACATCCAGGTATTAACTCCCCATATACCATACATGTTGGCGGAGATGACTTATATTATACGTTAACCTTTGGATAATGTAAAGGTCATACCCCCGACGTTATTCTCAAAGAACTGCCATTCCAATTTTATTATTTTAAAAAATGTTTGTGTTCAGAATAGTGCTCACGACCCTTTATCGGAATGGCCTCGTAGACCTCGTCCCAATAAAGTATCATATGCAATTTGTTAGACAAAATGATTTTGTTTAGTTATTGGAGAATTGCTTGGCAAGTGTCGTCTTCTAGTCGTGTTAAGTCAAGGTCTAAAGACAAATATGTTTGTTACAGAAAATATTTTGGATATCATATACCTTTGTTCCATCTCCAATAAGCCTATCATTTTTAGACATTTCCTCCAAAGTATTCATAATTATTTCCGAATTGGAACTGGCCCAGCACAGACGTTTAGATTCCACGGGAGAGTCTTTTAGGGAAGGATCTGACGATGAAGTTATAGAATCATCAAAGGAGAATGATTTTCCAAATTTTCGCTTCCTGTACAAGGTCTTCTTAATCTGAAATAGACAGTCAACAGTTGTTATATCCATTGTATTCATTGTGAAAATTAATCTTCATACGCGTCCCAAAACTAACTCTTATTAAAATAGTTGTTCTTGCAATGACAACAAAAACTTGAATGTTGTAATGGAATGATTTATCCATCCACATGCACAAAGTGGAGTATAGATACCTCTTTTGCTGTTGGTGGACGACGTGAAATAAAATCAAAAGAAATTATCGATGTAAAACACCGCCGGGTGTCATTTGTGGTTTATTGGTATTTAAGGTCACATATTTCTGCGCAATTGCTAATCGTGATCGAATCATGGGCATAAAGTCAAGCCCAGCCAATCATTTATACTCATGTTGCCCATTGTAGAGTACTTCCGTCCCAAGCATTGGTTACTGGGTCCTATTTTACCAGTAACACAGAGCTTGTTTACCACAGTAAACAATCACTGCTTGACCTCCAGGGGTTCCCACGGGGGTTCCAGTTGTAGCATCGCTGATTTCTATGCTCTCTCCCTTTGACACCCTACACGCTGATGTAATTTCAACTTGCAATTTTTTTCCTAAAAAGCAACTAGGAATTTAACCAATACAACCTTGATTGACAGGGCTCATTGAGTTCTGTCAAACAAGACTGAATCGACATTTGAAACAAAATTCTTGAATAACTAAAAAATAATTTGTTTGCCTAAAAACATAATATTTATTCCATTTTTGGAGCTCGTACGGGGAGGTTTTTACAAAGAAAGGTCATGTTTAGCAAGCCAAAAAAAATTGAATGGCGACAGTTGTGACCGGTTATCATCGTTAAGTTAATTAAAGGGTAAAAAAATAAGATGCATTATTTATTAATTATGTTTTTCTTTCTCAGAATTGTCCATTATCAAACTCAGCTGATATGGCATCAAACTCGGTCGATATTACTCAGATGTCGGCCGATATGAACCAAGCTGGAGTTTTTTCCCTTGATGCGTTACTAGGCGCAACCAATTGGTTCACATTGAAATGCTCGCAGTTATTTGTCGCGATCTTGAAATTGGCGTTATCAGGCATGGTGCACTCTGAAATCAGTTGGGTTGAAAATGCGCCCATATCAACTGGGCTGAGTGAATATGAACCCAGTTGGGTTCATATTTACTCAAGCTAGTTGATTTGGGTTCATTTTTAACCCAACGGATTTTAGAATGTGGAGTCGTTTGAAACATTGATGTGTATAGTGAGGAATTTATATAAGGCAATAAGTAATGACAAAGTCAATGAAGAGAATAAAGAAGAGGGTTGCACAGAAAATTGATTACAAACTGAAAATTCAGTGGAGAAGAGGTAATTTAGCTATCAGAACGTCACGAATTCCCCAGTGGGGAAGCCGAGATGCTCGGATAGCTGAACTAGGAGTAAGAGAAGGGAAAACTTCGGACTTTGTGAAACGAATAAGAAACAATAACACGGTAAGAAAACTGTAACAGATCTGAGAATGTTTGAAAATATTTGGTTTGGTTTAACCCTTTACACAACGTAACGGCAAAAACCGCCCAGCGCTATTCACAAAATTCACTATTCAATTTTTATTACTTTTTTATTTTTTGTCACAAAAACATAGCTTATGACCCCTCTTTGGAACGAGCTCGTTCCAATGAGGGGTCATATGCTATGTTTTTGGCGCAAAAAAATAAAAAAAATAGTTCTTCATGAATTTTATTTGCAAGTGTCGTCTGCTTTTTGTGTTAGGTAAAGGGTTAATAAATAAAATGGTTACTACTTAGTACACATCGGCCGAAATATCCGCCCTCGGTAACTTCACATCAACCTCCAGTCTTCGGTCTCAGGCTAATAGCTCGGTCGATATGAAACTGAGTAATAACCTCTAATCATTGTAAGTTTATCATCCCTATCTTCGCACCAACAAAAGTTTTCTATATTTCTATCTCTTAATGAAAGAATTAGGAAAAACAGTTTTACCTGAAGAAAGGATTTTAATGAAGAAATGTAAATATAACCTGCTGTTGGTTCTCCATAATTTTCTCAGCAAATGAGTTAGCTGCTGGACAACATTCATAGTTGGTTATGACAGTAATTGTCATGTCACAAAAATACGTATCATCCATGTTGGTTTTAACAAAATATTTCTATTTTAATTGATTCTATACCTGTTTCATCTTAGTTCTTGAATCCTTAACTCTCTGTGCTGATGTCGAAATATCGACATTTCAAGCAGCCAATTTTTCCCATCATGCAACACTAAATGTAATCAATTCAGACGTGCTTGACAGAGCTCGCTGAGCTCTGGCTAACAAGACTGCATTGCTTAACCCTTTACCTAACGTAACGACCAAAACCGGCCAGCGCTGTTCTCGTCGAGCTCGTTTCAACGAGGGGTCATAACCTATGTTTTTGAGACAAAAAATGAAAAAAATTAGTTATTCAAGAATTATTTTTTGCAAGTGTCGTCTTATTTTCAGGTTAGGTAAAGGGTTAATTACCTTGGTGAATTGTGGGGAAAATGTGCATCTTTAAATTTTGATATTTCAACATCAGTGTGCAGAGGGTTATACAATGAAACACTTGGCCGGTTAACACATAATGAAGACAGAAATAACAATTACCTCACAATGGCTCCTGTCTCGTCTTTCATTCTCTCTGAATGTGAATTGTGAAGGCCATCTATCATTGGAAAGGGGAGAAAATATTGGATGAATCGTGGAAATACTGTCATCTTTGTCAAAAGAATCCACAAAGGTTTGTGTCATTGAATTTTCCATTGTCTGTAGTGTTGTCGGCACGTCTGGCATGAAACAGTTAATTTCAAACAAAATATTCGAAACAAATTCGAATAACTAGAACGTAAATTTCCAGCAGGCGTTTTTTTAATAATCACAAATAAGTAATAATGCTACAAACATTGAAAGATTCCAGTGCAACAAGCTATGAGAAGTAAAGACACGACACACAATTATATCAACAAAACTTGTTGCCTCTGATCACATGTTGGCCAATCATCTTCAAGATACCTAAGACAGACGCTTTCTTTTGCTCGACAAGACGGCTTCGTTGTTTTAAACAAAACAGAAATAAAAGCGACAATTATGGACTAATCTAGGTGTCTTCGCCCCTTGTCCAATTTCAAATATTCTTTTTTTTATTGAATAAGTTGATAGCTTGTAATTGAATGATTACTCTCATATAATTAGAATCAGTTTACAACCACAAACTAAAACCGTTGTTTAGTACAGGTATTAGCAGTCAATTGTGATATTCAAATAACAAAAGTGATATTTACTGTGAAAATATCACTGATGGTTGCCAATGTTTTAACTTGTAAAATTAATTCTGATGATGGAGCTAAAAACAAATTTTCTGGCAAACTACTTTCCACACCAGTGAGGCAGCAGACGCTCAAGGCAAGGGGTGGGGAGGAGGCGACTGTTGTCCAAGACGAACTGAACCTACCCTGGTTGGGCCTGTCTCCGGTGGGAAGATGATTGAAGTGAAAGAAATAGGCTGGAGCGGGGAAAGGTGGAATTGATTATTAAATGCAACAAAATGTGTTTACATTTACAGAATATGTATTGTTTTCGTGTAATTTCTACAAAACAGTGCAGCGATTAAGAATTAACTGCATACGCTATACTGATGTGGATAATTCCGTAACACAGTACGTTACTCCTGACAATGTTTAAATTTTGTTAGTTGCCTAGGATGATATAATAAATATCTGTTACAGCAACACCTCTGAGATATATATATATATATTCACTAGTCTGAAAACAAATTCCTATATTCATTCACTCGTGTGCAATGTCGGCACAACTGGTGGGTGGGGTGTGTGATTCACCGCGGGCACGCGCCTCCACTAGTTTTCGTTTTCTCAGACAGGCATTCGTATATTATATGCAAGTATACTTGGCAGAAATATCAAGTCAAATCTTGACTGCCAGTGTGTAGACAGCCAAGTCTTTGACTGCAAACCACTAACAGTGTTCTTTGATTAAGTTCTGGAAGATATTACCATTGTATTTTGAGTAGCTTATTAGGAAGCTTAAAATGTAAAAGTTTGATCTCGGACCATTCGCGTAAAGCAACGTGTACTTGCATATTCTATAACTGAGTTAACAGTCTTTTCGAAAATAATTGAATATTTTCAAAATGTTCCGAATCTCAATAAATCAAGACGGTTAGTTTGCTAGCTAATAGCGTCGATTTTTTATATTGGGGACAGTAACAATTGTGGTAGTTAACCAAAAAGAGACCGTCATTTTGTCCACACTTTTAGAACCAAAATATCTATCTATATTTTCGTTACAATACGAAAAAATGACGTACAAATATTTTGTTACATGTTTTGCAAAGATTAATCACATTTGTACAGTGAAATCAAACGAGTGAAATGAAAGAAAGGTAAATAAATAAATAAATAATTTTTTTGATAAAAAAAAGACATTTGTGTCATACCTTATAAATTGATAAATTTTCTCTGGTGCTTCTGGTTCTCACCACTGGGTCTTACTAGCCTTTAATAATACAATTTTCATTTCCGTACCATCTTTAATACACTGAGGATACAAGCTCAGTTTTATGAAACCACGGGGTAAAGACAATCTAATTAAAGATAAATGGCTTTTCGTTCAATCTTTCACAAGTGTATTGATTAAATGTTTAGATGTTCTTTCACTTGTCAGCAGCTTGCTTGTGTACCTGCATGGTTTCAACATGGCTACTGTAAAAACACTACCACAATCAGTGTTTCATGCACTTTCATAGTTCGTTCTTTTAACCATTGGCAATAGAGTGTATTCATTTTGTTCATTTAATTGTAAAATTTTCTTAAAAACCTCCTGCCTGGTGAGCAAGAAAAATACAGGGTCAAGGCAACGCTAACCGTAAATGCATCGACCGAAAAAAGTATAACTGGATGTTATTCAGGAAATTTCCTTTCACCTGATTAACTTTTTACCTCATTTAGGCAGGAGGGAGGGAAGGGGAGGTGGGATCAGAAAAAATTACAGTATACGATGCCGGGTGGGTGGGTGGTCAAACGGCTCAAAAGCCCATTTTTTCCAACCCCTTGCAAATTTTTCGTGGTGCCATTTTATGCCAAACTAAACACTTTAAAATGATTTAGACTAGTACACACACATTATAGCTGTATTACGGGGTGGTATTGAAGGGTATGTTGAGCTATCTAGCCCATCTGAGCCCAGCGCTGGGCGCGTGATGTTTTGAACCAACAGTCTGCTCGGCCGTGGGTGTCTCAATTTCTATAATTGTGTATTTAAACAGATTTATAAACATATCTTATAATCACAGATAATCAAAACTCTTTTAGATTCCTCGTGGTTGTTAAGAAATAAAGACTAAGTATACTGAAAATTATTTTTAACATGCATCAAGAATCAAGATACAGCTAACAGTAGAAAAATGGCTCATATAACAATTGCACCAACCAGTGTTAAAATAAAATTAACGAAAAATTAAAACAATCTCTCGTGTCCCATTTGGATAAAATAGGCACAACTTAAAACCAATCGCATGACATTCTCTGTGTCAAAATACCTCTGTAAATTGTCGGGGTCACATAAGAAGTGCCCACAAACACTAGAAAATGGCTCCAACAACACTGAAAAAGTGCTAAAAAAATTATATATGATGCTGAGTGGGGTGGGTGTCCAAAATATGTCTGAAAAAAATGTCTGATTTATGTTTTCACATTAAGAATGGGCTTCTCAAAAAGATCTCCCCCTCGCCAATTACCCCCAAAATACAAACACAAGCACAAAAAAAAAACGTTTTAACGCACCCGACTGAACAGACTAACGATACTGAGTAAAAGTGGAAAAGTGTCTATTCAATTAACAGAGTTCCACTGTAATATCAGATAATGAACCATACTTGAAATAGTCTTATTTTCATTTCAAAAAATGTCTGCATCTTCATATTTTAAAAACAAAAACCTTCACTGCTCCACGTGTAGTGACATATCACAACTATAAAATGTTTTACAAAAATAGCAATTGGACCGACTTTCGAGCAAGTGACAACAGTCTAACAGTAAGATAAATGTTTCGACGAAATCCTTCGCAATGAGAGGTCGCAATCAGTTGTAAAATATTTATATGGAAGTATATATCTGCTTATGAAAGTTTTATCTGACAAGCAGACCAAAACACGCTAGGCAACAAATTAAATCAATCCTTTTACATTATTTTGTGCTTCTCTGAACACAGCTTACATGTATGAACATTTATTAAAACCAGTTTTTCTTTCTTTTTCTTTGCAGTACTTAGACGCAATTTAAATTTTGAAACAAGTAAATAGAATTTTTTGTATAAATAGTAGAAGTGACGTCTGGAAATAGTCTGGGGTCAATAAGTTTTGGATAGAACTGTTCTGAATACTTTAGTTTATATCTGATTGAGTGTTTTTTTCGAGACACCACTAAATCTTTCGATTGCTTGTGTGTAATCAAATTGGAACATAGTTCCAGACACTTGTGACTGTTTTTACGAGTACTAGACACTGGCGAAGTAAAATAACACCGATTAAGTGAGAGTTGAAAAGATAATATAGATAAAAATGACAACAGCAGATAAATGGTATGGCGTCATCACCCACGACAATATTCGCTGTAATACAACTCAGGTTCGGATGTGAGACATTTCTAGTCAGAAGGTGATAAAACTCTAACGACGATATGTTCCACAAAACTGACATATATATCCCGAAACATACTTGGGAGCTAAATATCACCACTTTTTATTTCCTCGTTACATAAGCAAATGATCAAATTTACACAACACTATATATACTGATTCGCAATAAACCTGTCGATAAAGGAGACGAAGATGGAAGTGGTCCATCGTCTGCCAAAGCATCTCACTGGAGCAAGCTCGTTTTTAGCGTTCCACTGATAGGTCAAAAGCCATGTCTGTGAGGCCAAAAATTAAAATTATTTTAGTTTAAACAATATTTATTCAATAATTGATAAATGCATGCATTTCACAACAATAGTTGAGTAACAAAAAATATGAACAACAAAAAATACAGTATTATACATGAAACAACTAAAGACAGGGAAATTTGTTACTGTGTAAAAAAGGGATTCGACAGAAAGCATAAAGCTAAAATGTAAGTCGTCCAAATTATTTTGGTTATTCAAGAATTATTTTGCAATTCCTGTATATTACATTGGAGAGTGGGTTACCATTAAATCCCACCAGTTTCCAGGGAATTGTTTAGGCTGTATCACATAGTATTTTGCGATATAAATTCTGTGTTTAACAATATAGTTTTTCCTAACTCATCGCAGCAAATTTCGACACGGCATTTACACTAAATATATACGAAATGACTTTTGATAACTCACGGAGAGAGTGATCACAGTTTGCTAAGGGAGTGGGTAATGTTATGCGATATATACAATGTTGATGGGTCCAGTGAGTACATAACATACAGGGTAATTCATTTTTCTGACTTGGCGGATAGACGTCTACCTCTGCATTTAATCGTGAGACCATTTGAGAACCGAGGATCAAACAAGAAAATCCACAGTTCTCTACCGAGTTCACTAAAATCGACATGAGCCGAGCTTTACCGAGGATCAGGTCGATTTTAACCCTTTACCCAACGAATCGGCCTCATCCGACGCATAATATGCAAATTCGGCAGTTGAGAAAATATTATTGTTCAAAACATTTCAACAAAACCATATCATGTGATCCCTCGATGGAACGAGCTCATCTAGCTCGTTCCAACGAGGGGTCACATCATATGGTTTTGTTGAAATTTTTTGAAAAATTGAAAAAAATAATATTTAAAATAATAAATTTTGATATCGTCTGCGTTGGGTAAAAGGTTAATGAACGAGGTTAAAACATTTCATGTTAAATCATGATGAATTTAAAATTCTTTTTTATCACATAATGTGTAATTTAACCTTTTACCTAACTTTACAACTAAACTGACCACCGTTGTTCACAAAAAATCGCCAAACAAATTTTTATTATTTTTTCAAGCTTACTCTTGAAAATATAGTTTATGGCCCTCATTGGAACGAGCTCGTTGCAATGAGGGTTCGTAGGTTATATTTTCGAGACAAAAATGAAACTATTTAGTCATTCGGGAAATGTTTTCTGCAAATGTCAACAACTATTTGTATTAGGTAGACAGCCAATGAAAAATAAGAGAAGGTTAATTGAATTCTACTTTCGAAACTAAGTCACTCACAATGTTTCGACGTTGACTTCTGACATCTCTCCATATTAGACCTGTTGTGAATAATATTTTCCGTAATGAACAATTTGATGGTGATTATGTTATAAATAAAGGGTATCTACTGTTTTTGAGTGGGTACCGAAAATTAACTCATGAGTGACAGAGACAAATGTTTATTTTTCGCGAGTGCTTGTCCACTCAAAAACACTAGATTTTCTTTTTATTATACGCTTTTCATGAGAATCTGATCATTCCTATCGATAAATCGACTCATTTCAACCTTGAATTGATGCATAAAAGCAAACAGCTGATGCGCATTGATTCGCGGAAGTGATTTGATCGATACTCGGAACATGTAGCGTCTTGCGATCTGATTCAGCTGGCGGGCTTCATACATCAATTCAAGATGAATACGTATTCAATTATTGCTGAAAATGTTCAGTATCCACTCAAAAACACTAGATTTTCTTTTCATTATACGTTTTTAGAACAAACTGATCATTTCCGGTGATAATTTGACTCGTATTTACCTTGAAGTGATGTTTTGAAATCCGCCATTTTGATTGATAATCGTGAAAGTTAAAATATCTATATCTTCACAGTGGGGGATACGATTTCTATCTTTCTGCAATTTTTTCGATAATCTATCGTTTAGCGCATAATAAAATATATTCTCCACGTTCTGCACTGCGTATCTTACTTTTCGTGCTTTTCTTCACATTTAAGATATTTTGACATTCATACATTACCTAAACCCTAGAGATAGCTCGTCTTTCAATCAGTTTACTCCGTTAGAACCCGTACGATGCATTTAATGGGATGTATTACCATTTCACTGGTTAATGTGCTATCCATTCGCATCGATTATATCCAATGCGTTAAAAAAATTAACAACTGAGCAGACTGCATTACGCCTTTACCTAACATAACAATCCCGCCCGCGCTATTTCTCAAAACCACCATCCAGATTTTATTATTTTGTCTGCCATTTCCTCCTAAAATAGCTTATGACCCCTCATTGAAACGATTTTCTGAAGCTTATTCCAATAAGGGACAGAAGCAATACTTTTGAGGCGAAAATTAAAAAGAATGTTCACGATATCTTTTGCAAATGTCGTCTCTTATGCGTAGAATTAATGACAGTATATTGGCCACTCACTGTTTTATGACAGCAGATGTAGCTACTATCTGCATCGATTATATCCAATTCGTTAAAACAATTAACATGTGATCTTCAGATTGTCTAAAGCAATGTGTTATAAAATTTTGTGTTTCAGAAATCCGCTACCGCATTGAAGGTACTTAGCCGCCGGATGAAAGCATAATATGTTCACTGGGATTATCGACTTGAGTGAATCTGTTTAACTATGATGTGATAATCCACATTTCATTGTGCTGTTAACGATGTACATTAACATCTACACATCTCCCAAATCCACCTGCTGTAGCAATATTTTGAGTCCGAACATCTCGGTTCATTCCCACTAGACCAATTCCCTTCAGACCAATTCCCACGAGGCCAATTCCCAAAAGACCAATTCCCCTTAGACCAACTGGTGTGGTCTACTTTAAAAATAATTCTATATCAACAATTTGATATATTTATAAATATTTATAAATGTATTTAATGTTATTGATATTCAAGCCTGAAAATAAGCAGTCTGTCATTTGCAGAATGAGGTCCCCAGAGAGTGAATTCGCTGATGCTATCCCATTCAGTGGGCCAGTTTATCCTCTGGGTACCTCTTTCTGTTCATGTTTAAGATCTTGATTCAGGTTGAGGTTCACAGAGGGTAAATTTAGTGATGCTACCCTGCACAGCAGGGTAGCATCTCTAAATTCACCCTCTGGGGACTTCATTTTTCAGATGATAGTCTGCTCATTTTCTGGCTTGTCGATATTTTATAGATGTTGGGCAGATTTTTATAAATAAATGTTTTCCTAATTATCCTTAATCAACCCTTAATCAATAACAGCATGTAGTTGGTCTAAAGGGAATTGGTCTTTTGGGAATTGACCTAAAGGGAATTGGTCTAAAGGGAACTGGTCTAGTGGGAAGACACCAACATCTCAGTTTTATTATTCGTTTTGACAGAAATTAGTGACCGCAAGCAGAGCTAAAAGTAGAAGAGGTCCAAGCTTGGAATACAGAGGCACTTGTGCATTTCTAGAAATGTGGTGAATGCAAAGTTATAGCACATAGTCAACGGCTCATACTATTGCTCCCCATCTCCATTATCCCTCCAGATATAGATTTTAAACGGTCCACACAGAAATGACTCCATCCTCCACTTAACAAACCTGCAGTCATGGAAACAACACCATATAACTACAATGAATGTAGAATAGTTAGAGCCTTTCTTTGTGCCATAAACAACAAAGTCCGAGTTGATAATTCGAAAATGAGATATAAAAAGAAACTTTACAGAGAAAAATAAAAAAAAACCCAAGATATTACTTGCTAAATATTTTTAATCATCGATAACATTGAAATAAAATTAACAATTAATAAAAATTATTATATATACAATTTAGCACTAAAACTTTTCTTTCCCATCAGTGGAAAAACTTTAAATGATTAGTAAGGTTTTTCTAGTCTGGTTATGAGTTCAGTACTTTGCTGAAACATATATAGAGTATTTTGTCTAAAACGCGAAAACGTTTTTCTCTGATCACAAAATACGTTTGACTGTCGTGTTACGAATTATCACAGCTGAACATATCACAGGCGATAAAAGATTGTTTTACACACAAAACGAAGAAAACAAAGTTAAAATCTTATACATTTTCTTCTCTCAAAACCATTCCATGATTTGGATTTTGAACGGAAATGACGTAAATCCGACGAATAGTCCTTATTCAGCATTGGTACGTAGCTCTGTGGTAAGCACTGATCCTAAAAATAAAATGTTCGACTTTAGTTTAAACTATATTCATTTCAAGCTTCAGAATATGGTGTAACATGGTACAATTGGTTTTGGATCCAGCAGTAAGCTTTTTGGGCTTGTATATAATCATTTCAGCAGAGTAAACAGAATTACATAAAATAAATTGCACATTCGACTTTGATAACTGTGTATGTTGGTTCAATGAATGGCGGTGCGCCTCAGTGTCCACTGTTGTTACTGTCAGTCAGATATGAGAACGGTGTAACTTCATATCAGCCGGAGACCGAAGGTCGAATGCTAATGTGAAGTTACCGAGGGCTGATATATCGGACGATATGAAACTAACCAAGCAATACCCTCCTAATTTATTGAACCAAAACAAATAATTTCAAAATGCTCACAGATCTGTTACAGTTTCTGACAGTATCATTGTTTTTCTTTCTTGTCATAAAGTTCGAAGTTTTCTCTTGTCCTACATCAGTGGAGAAGCCGCGACATTCGAATAGCTGAACTCCCTCGTCTTCCATTTCGCCGAATCTCCGCGTACCACTCTGAATTTTAGTCTGAGACCATTTTTCTGTACAATTCTCTTTTTTCTTCTCCCCACCACCAAATCATTACTTATTGCCATAATTAATTCGCAGGAGCGGCGGAACCGGGGGGGGGGGGGGGGTGGGGGGGGGGGGGGGGCTGGGGGGCTTTAGCCCCTCCACTTGTTTTGCCGGGCCATGTTTTTTTGTATGCATATCTTTTAACACAACAAATGACTGGTGAAATAAGGGGCGGATCAAGAGCCTCCCCCACATTTTCACCAACTATGTTTCTCTCGCACTGTTTCAGTTTAGATGGATTTCGGATCATTTTTTGCAGTAAGTGGCAGCAAACGCTAAAATGTACACAGTCTGTTAAAAAATCGGTTAACTGAACTAGATCGTAATCTTACAGACATACAAGTACCAAATCCACCCCCAGACAAGATAATCCACCGACAGTATAATTGCTGTAAACGTCTGATAACGCATACAGGTGAGGTCTATTTATCAGCTTTGGTAGCTGATAAATAGACCTCACCTGTATGCTTTACCAGCGTTTTTTAAAGTGTGAAATCTTTCAAATACATCTCCTGAAAAATCTCAAAATATCCACTCAGATGCATGGAAATCGGGGTTTTGGGACCCTGGAATTTAAAATTTTCATACCGACGACCATCCATTGCCCGATCCAGCTCCCCCCCCCCCCACACTTTTAAAATAGTTCCACCGCCCCTGATTCGTCATCATACAAAACTCTGCTTCGAACCACTCTACCATGCCTGGAAGTGGTAACGCCAATTTTGTATTTGATGAATAACTGTGAACATTTCGATGTAAACAAACTGGTTGTACCTGATAACGCATCGGGAGGAGAGAGAGAGAGAGAGAGAGAGAGAGAGAGAGAGAGAGAGAGAGAGAGAGAGAGGGGGGGGGGGGACTTAGCTTGGTTCATATCGGCCGAGGTCGGCGTCGTCAGTCCTGTTTGAAGCCATATCAGCCGCACTTGATAATGGGCATTTCTGGGAAAGAAAACCATATCTAATAAATAAAGTAATAAATTTCGTTGTAAAGGAAAATTCGATGGACGGTCAGAAAACAACATAAAGGACAATCAAAAGTTAAGAGAGTCGGCGCAAACAGTTCGTCCCCGTGAATAAATACTTATTATCTTTAAAATGAGAGAAAATAACAAAAAGAACAAAATATTTATGGGACTCTTCTATTTGCTTTGGGAATTTTGCCAGATTTGTGAAGTGAAAAATGAATCTACACTCCAAATGTAATTGAAAAATAATCGTTGTGATGAAGCGCCTTACCATTTTCATTTCAACGGCCAAAAAATTCTACCAGTGCTCCTAATTGAAAAGGTCGGTCATATTGCGGTGATGGGCGGCTCTGTGGGCGACTGTCTTAATCTGGACCAAGAAAGGTGCTGGGTAGTTGAGTTTGGAAGGTAATTATGTTTCAATAATTAGTCAATACGCTTCGAAAGAAAAAAAATCTCCCCCCCCCCCCCTTGTGAATTTTGCGCCACAGACATAACCATACCATTTTAGGCGAAACCATGGACTTGCGTATAAAAACTGTAAAAAGCAGTTCAATTACACAAGAATGGTTACCGGGGTGTCTGTACCCGTATCTGTCTGTATCCGTATCTGTGGTTTCAATGTAACATGTAAAGAGATACATCTGAAGAACGATTGTAAAGATAAAAAATCTACCTTCTGAGTTTCAAAGAATTCCTTGTATCCGCCTTTCAACAAATAAATTTCTGGATAATATAAATTTGGATAATTCTCGGCGTTCAGTTCTCTGTCTTTGTTTCTCAGATAGCGTAACCTGAAAGAGTAAAATCAACATAATTAGACAACAGATTCTAGAGAATGGTAGTTATCATTCAACAAATGTACAGTCCGCGTGAAATGTATTGGGTTAACGACATATTAATAGATAATCATTACTTTATCTGATAACAAGGCCGTAGACTGGTTAACGTGATGTGTATGGCAAGATGTTACTACAGGATATCTGGGACTGAATACTTATGATACCAAGAGAGTGTGAGCGCAGTGTTAACCCTTTAAACAACGTAACGGTAAAAACCGGCCAGCGCTATTCTCAAAAATCTCCAAATTAATTTTCATTATTTTTTTCATTTTTTTGTCTCAAAAACATAGGTTATGACCCCTCAATGGAACGAGGTCGTCGAGCTCGTTCCAATGAGGGGTCATAACCTATGTTTTTGAGACAAAATTGAAAAAAATAGTTATTCAAGAATTCTTTTTGCAAGTGTCGTCTGCTTTTCATGGTAGGTAAAAGGTTAATATGGTGGCCTAAATTAACACGGATACACTTATCATTTCGGTTAAAATAATATTGATCGGAAATCGGCGGGCAGAAAACATTCTTCTAGTCGGAGGTGAGACCAAAATATTTCCGACAGAAATTAGCGATGCAAAGCATAGCTATTTTCAGTCGGAAATGTTTATGGTTTCGACGCCCATATTGCGAGAAGATGTGCCCGTCTCAAAATGTAAAATGAGCCACCATCATTCTAACTGATAAATGCTAATTACATTGAACTTAAATGGACCATCGTAATTAAAAATCCGATAAAACCCCAATTTTCCAACTAAACTACTTGTTTGGGCATAGGCGAGTCTACAAGATATTTACAGAAGGCTGGTCGTGAATATGATAAGATTCGATCATACCTGAAATTTTGTTTAAGAAACAGCCCCTGTTTTCTAAGCCTTTGTATTGCGTATTAATACACATCTCTGCTTCCTTAATGATCTTTTGGTTGTATCTGTTCAGTTTCATTTCATCACCATTATCATCTACCATAACTCATACGATGTCTGGTGTAAAATATTTGAGAATGAGAGGATACTAAAACATGCAGTTGGACTTTTATTCTTATAACGGGTAAATGCATATTAGTAAACCTGGAAAGGCTGGATACATATTCATAAACCTGGGAAGGCTGGAGAGCAAAGCGAAATAAAACAAAGTATACTTACAATTTAGGAGCTCTTTCTGAAGAGAATTCGCAGTGAAAAATCAGAACAGTCTTCGTGTTTTGTTTGCTGGCTTCAATGAGCCCATCAATCATGTCCTGTGTGTGAAGATTCACCGAATCCTGGAATACATATGGAACTCGTTAGTGTTTGTTCATGTTGTAGGCGATTTGCAAGGACGTGGGAAACATTTGGAATTTGGGGTGGCACCTAATGGCATTGGTAGGGATACAACACACGAGGCTATATTTGGGACCCCCTTACCTCTACATTGAGAAAAATTGCACATTTTAAAAATCTGCATTCATCTCGACTTCAAAGACCGCAGTAGAGACAAATCAAAGGAGGGAATCTTTGGCTACATCTTAAGGGTAAAGACCCTGTTAACCCCCTTTCTCCTAATTGCAATAATATTTCAATGATGGGTTGTTAACTGGTTGAGTGCTAGAAGCCACTATCATGGCTATATTGAAATGTGCTGAAAGCCACTTTAGTAGCTTTATCCAGTTTTGCAGGGGCTTGTTTTCTTGGCAGAAGAAAATAAATGTTTATATAAAACTATTTGTTACAATTTATTGGAGAGTGCCCGCAGGCACTTTCCAAGTAATTGTAACAAAACTATTGTTAATGAACAATTCTTGCTAAACTAAGGCTTCCTTTGTTGGTTGCAGGGCATCTTTGAAAAAACTACTCACATTTCAATACGCCTTTGAAAAATACTTTAGCACTCAACCAGTTGACGATGAAGTTGCTTAACACACACACACTCTCTCTATCTCAACTACTTCCGGAGGAAGTTGGGTTGCCCCTTTCTTCCGTTTCGTACGTCCCTCGCGATTTCTTGTCTGTTTCTCATATACAACTAAGCCAAATTATATTATAGAAATGAGATTGTTAATGTCATGATCATGAAAGTTAGAGCTATTATAACAAGAGACAAGACATCTACAAAGCTCATACATTCACACAAGATAAAATAATAGTTATTAATTAACAATCTGACTCGCCCCTTGAGAGCAACAAAGTGCCATTTTCAATCCTTTAGCATTGCAGTTGGTACATTAATTGCACCCAGTGGACGTTGTAATTTAATCCCTTTAACACAAACAAAAGAGGTCCAGGGATGGTGTAATTATACAGCCCTGTCTGCTTTGGGACTAAATCGATCAGTGATCCTTCGAATGAATAGATCTTCAGTTCACTTTATATTTCGACATACAGAAAGAACGTCAAGCTGAAAATTTGATTTTATAAATTAATCGTTAAAAACTTTTATACTTCGCAAAGAGCACTGTACTTCCGAACATTCGGTTGTGCATAGAGAAGAGATAGAGTGATTTCACTCAGATAAGATATAAGAATTGAACTTCACAATGTCGTACCTTTATGTGTCCTCCGTTGTATTCATATGGGTATCTGCAGTCTATAATGACGTAATTACCAACGATGTCGGAGTATTTCTTCTCCATCAAATCTTTCAACTGAAAAATAGACATGACCTTTTGACAAAGCAAAATCTACAGTTTATATTTGTTTTGTATGCATTAAAACCTGATCAAGACCAGCAGCGCTAATGGATAATGGACTGGAGAGACACCGGTTTGGGGACATGAATAAATTAACAGATTCCATGTTTTGGATAAAGATCTGAAGATTGCGCGCTTCTTTTGGAGTACAGGACAACTCCGGTATCTGAAATGAGTTTTTTGTGACACATTGGTAACAGTCACAATATATAACCATGCGGGAAAATCTTGTGGGAAAACGGAGATAAATTGTAAGGGTTTGTGGGAATATCGAAATGACAAGTCCTGGCGTATTTGTTCGTTTAGCAGGCTTGCTTCACTCAAGTATATAAAGAGCTGTCAAGTTCAAGTGAATGGCTGAATCTAATTGCCATAACAACTTGCACATGGTAGGAATTTTTTTTTTTGTATTCAATTATTACCATACTAGTTTGGGGGTGTTCTTTTGTATTTTTCCAAGAAGTAAATCATTCAGAGTCATTTGTTATAGGAAGGATTTCCTTATGTTCAATCTATTCACTAAAAAAATGAATATTATCAGCCATTGCAGATTTTGTGCATGTTTTATCTGCTATTCGTGATAAAGAGTTAAAAATACCTAATAATATTATTTTTGTCCCCCAAAACATAACTAAAAACCAACCCTCAATGGAATTAGCTCATCGAGCCGAAACGCGCCAGTGTGGTACACTTCCCTTCAACCGCAGTCTGATAGTTGATCGCCGTTGCTCGGTGATTCTCTCCGGGTGCTGCGGCTTCCTCCACGCGTCAAACTGTTCGACGCGATATAACCCTGGCTGTTGAAAGTGTAGTTAAATACAAATAAACAAGTAAACAGTCTCCGTGCCTGTTTCAACGTTTAAAAACATATAGTATTTTAACCCACATGACAAATGACACCACTGAGCTTGTTCCTGGAAAGGGTGGAAATAGGCGGAAACAGATTAGAAATAAGGAGGTAAATGATAACACAAATCTGTGTAAGTAGTAAGAAAGCTGTCAATCTGATTGTACTTACTGTTTGGTTAGTAATGTGCTTCAGATCTTTGTGTTTTCCTGCACTCGTTGTAGGTAATGTGTAAACCTGTAAAATATAAGTATCATATTAGAATATGGTGGTGCAACATATTCACGAGACACAGAAATAATACCACAGACAGAAACTGGTTTGTTTCTTGTATAGTTAGTAATAGTAATCGTTTATTCAAGCAAAATAACACTTACAGAGAGGCAGATTGCATAAAGAGTTAACAAAGATATGATATGATTATAATAAACAAATAATAAACGAAATAGGTGTTTTGAATAACTGAGAGTTTGTTCCTTGGTAGGGGGTTGTCAAGGTGATAGCTAAAAGTTGCGATTTTGTTGTATAAAAGTGTAAATATTTTCAATAGGTATGTGACGGACCCTGAAAATAGATTTGTCAAACTCTGTTAATTAGGCATGAAATTTAATGACCATTGTGGCGCATGTGTTCAACGCCACGTGGGCTAAATTATAACAGATCAATAGTAAGAGAGACAATATTCTCTTCTGAATCGTTATCTGGGTAATTAAGGCCAGCTAAATTGTAATTGTAGAAAACCGGTGCATCACATATGTTCTGGACACACACCCATATTACGCATCTATCCTGTCTCCGAAATGTCAAAAGATACCAAAATGCGAGTTTTTCAAAGGAACTTTAAAGCGAATGTTAAATTAAGATAGATCTAAGCGGCCAAGTTCAAGAGAAGCGATTAACCGAGAATAAATGTTCTTTTATCTAAATAAAAATCGGGGGATTTCTCGAAAAATTCATGCCAGCCAATTCCAGTCGGAAGGTCCGTAAGGCTGTGGGTCGTTGCGAGGCAGTTGGCCTGAGGGCACTCAGAGAAGGTCCGAATTTAGCCTTGTCCGTCGAGGGTCATAGGCACCGAGATTGAAAGTCCGCGTATTGTCGTAACCCTGTGAGGGTTGTAAGGAACCGATAGTAGTTTGTTAACGGTTGCGAACCGTAATGGCATAGTAGCCAAAGAAGTAAGAGCTGTGACGTTGAGGTCCAGATACCGTATTAAGAGCTTGAGTAAGCTTAATAGCTCGCGAGTTAAGATAGTTTTAGGCGGTGCGAGAATTGGTGATGTTGAGAACACTTTGCAGAATATTTTTATGTAAGCTTTGTTAAGTATATATCTGAAGGCGAAGAATAACTTAACCCCGTGAGAGCCAGGCAAGGCGCAAAGTGATCGTGAACTGTGGTAGACACCGATTGAATTGTGGTTGAACTGTGAGAACGCTGATAGAGTCGCACAAGCAGAACATTGTATGAGTTGTAATTTGGACGTACCAAACCAAAAAATTACATTACGGACTTTGGGTCCAAGTTTGGACTGTGGTACAACGTGTGCACGTGTACACCCCTGCAGTTACCCAGAAAGACAATTATGCCCCCCACACTTTTTTGGAGCTTCCGCCGCCTCTGCAGATGGGTGTGTATACCGAGTGGACTCCCATAAATACGGAACTAGTATTCAATATAGTAGTCACTGTAACTACAAAATATAGTCAACCAGATCTTTTCAGATTTGATTATATGGGTTGATCTGCACTTGCGCCTTATACTATATACATGGTATAGACCGTGAAAAGAGCCATTGAGTAAATATGTTAAGGGGTTTTTCTGCTTAGAATTCTCTGCACTGTAAGTATGTGAGTGATCGAAATTCTTTCAAAATGTGCCACGTGAATTTTTGTCGGTTACAATTTGTGTCTATTGTCAAACCTATACATTATACGTTAACCTTTCAAATAACGTAAAAGTAATCCCACCAGCGTTATTCAGTAGAATCACTATTCAGATTTTATTATTTTTAAAAATGTCTGTCTCCAAAACATTGCTCCAGGTCCCTTATTGGAACGAGCTCGTTGAACTCATTGCAGTGCTGTGTCATAAGTGATCTTTTGAGGCAAGAAATGAAATTTTAGTTATTCAAGAAATAGTTTGACAAATGTCGTCTGCTACTCGTGTTTTATAAAGGGTTAAAGATAAAAGGGTTTTTTACAGAAAATATTCAGTATCTTATATACCTTTGTTCCGTCCCCGATAAGACAGTCATTTTTAGACATTTCCTCCAAAGCATTCATAACTATTTCCGAGTTGGAGTTGACCACGCACTGACGTTTACGTTGCACCAAAGAGTCAGAAGTTGAAGAATCATCAAAGGAGAAAGATTTTCCAAATTTTCGCTTCCTGTACAAAGTCTTTTTAACCTGAAACAGATAATTAATTCTTGTCATCTTTCCTTGACACCGCTATTTTTTGTCGGAAGTTCTATGGTCTAGTCGCAGCGTATTAAAACGGCTGTCTCTCTTTCAACTGTGAATAGTTTTGAAAACAGATGTCTGAAATGTGGAATCGTTCTGACACTGACAATTACTTACTTTGAAAAATAACTGCTCGAGAACCAAATGTATTTTTTTTATTTGGCTTCTGCATTCATTTTTAGAATGAATGGTCTGTCGTGAGAACAAAACAATCCCGGCGGTGTGAATATCCCACAAATACAATGTAGCAATGAAAGGACGCAACTCCACAACCACTGCATGCTTAAACGCCACCGTGTCCACATTTAATTGTTGGAGTTTTACGACACTTTCTACAGTCGGGGTTATGTCGCGTCGGAGAGTTTTACGGGTGGAGAAAGCTGGAACACCAGAAGAGAAGCTCTCAGCAGCGGCATGTCGCACTCTCAAGCATACTGACACTACTAATGCTCTAACAAATGAGCCACCGTCCTCCCTCGTCATTAGATTATATTACTATTAGGATATTACATGTGATGTGGAACGTGTGTCCAACTTTCCTGCCTGCAATAGGTTTCACGATTACTCCCAGTCTCCCAAGCCACGAGTTTAATTTTGAAAGGAATTCGACGCTGATATGACATGGAACCAGTCCTAATAGTCTATCGACTATGTTTAGATTCACTCGTCTGTAATATGTCAGTTGGTCGGAAAAGCGAACCGCCGGTTCGTTTTTCCTTCCAGTTGATATATTCCAGGCGAATGAATCTAAAGAATACAAAAAAAACATTCATTTTCGTTTAATCACGCTAAAAAATTGTGTTCAAGGGAGACTTGGTTTGGCCAATTTCTGGTGACATGACCGCTGAGAACGTGAACTCACCACATTATGCTTATATCTTGATGGTTTAAAGGTCAATTAAATACTTATTGATTGGAATTTATATAACTGGAGCGCGAAAGAATATCCGTATATCTTTGTGAGTAAAATGACATCACATTGCATCAATGGTAGTCTGCGAGCAAACTCCACGAAAAGTGAGAAAACAAATAGCCCATAACAGAATTGAAATCCTTACAGAATTAGACTGGTTTGTCTGAGAGTTTGGACTTACACCTGATGGTTCCCCAATTCAGTTTAAGCTTTTTTTCACTGCACCTATAACTAGATTTAAAAAAAAAATTGCTCGAAGGGTTATATGCAAATACCAGTTACCTCGCACTGATCCTTGCATTGTCGTTCACTCTCTCTAAATGTGGACTGTGGAGACAGTCTTCTTTTAGAAACAGGTGAGAATATTTCCTCGGTCAAGAAAATGCTGTCATCTTCGTCAAATGATTTCATAAGGTTGAGTGTCAACGAATTTTCCATTGTCTACAAAACTGTACGCGGAACGTCTGAAATGGAAAAATCGGTTTGTAAAAAATATGGCCAGAACAACTATAACTTAAGTATTCAGTAGACCTTTATTTTGTTACAACATCAGAGAAATCCAAAAACAGATAACTATAAGTAGTGGAGAAACGGCGCAGAATTATATCTACAACACAAGTGCCCACGATAATGCCTTGACCAATCAACTTTGAGATATTCAAAACCGACAGTTCTCCTTTGGTGAACAAGTGATTTCATTGTTCAGAAACAATTCCACAATAAAACGCCAAAAATATCTGCTACTCCGAGTATCTTCGCCCCTTATTGAATTTCATTTATTCTTTGAATATTGAATAAGTTGATAGTTTGTAGTAATTAAATGATTGCCCCGATAGTAATTAGAATCAGTTTATAACCAGGGCTACCTGACACTAAAGAACGCGTTTAGTACACGTATTAGCAGTCAGCTGTGAGTCGCAAATAACAAAGGCGATATTCCAAAGGCAAATATCACCGATGGACGCGAATTTATTTACCAATAAAAATTTTTTTATGCAGAAGATTATAAAAATACTTTGGCGGCAAACTGTGTCCTATCAAAGAGATAATGTAATTTGGAATAGATTTTTAAGTCTGAAAAGCATACTAAAAGTGTCTTGTGAGATACCGATTTGTGTCCGTTTGAAAACGACCAGTATTTATTCTTTATCAGTATGTACCTACAGTTTAACCCTTTGAAAACCGGTGGTATCTTCCATGTTAGTTCAATTGTGGCAATTGAAAGAGTCTATATTCATCTTTTGGAGGTAGACCAATCAATATTGATGGATCTACTCCACACAGCACCCATCCCACTTAATGAAATTGTGAGGTATCATATTCCTGGGACAGAAAACGTCCTCTGGTTGTCCAAAAGGTTAATGGCGCCCAGAATGCCTACTTCTCCACCGCAGTAGGTACGAAATTACCATCATCATCAGAGTATGTTTTTGATTCTTTAGAAGGGAGCAATTTGTGATAAATTACACGAAAATATTACCTGCAAGTACAGAATTGAGGCGATGATTTCACACCAAATCTTTGCTGCTTATACATGGGCAGTCAAGACTTTTACTACAAACCGCTTTTAAAGTTATTTGGTTACATTCTGGGAGATCAGTTATGTGTGCATTTTTAAGCACCCGTTCCGTGCGCAACAATTATTAAAGTCACAACTGGGTCCTTGGGGTTAAGAAGGGTGAACTTGTATGTCTTGAGATTGGTTTAACAAAATTTTGAAAAACAAATTTCCGAAATGTTCCAATTCTCAAGGAATCTACAATATGGATGCATTGTTTGTAAATAAATAAATAAATAAATAAATAAATAAATAAATAAATAAATAAATAAATAAATAAATAAATAAAAATAAACAAGTGAATAAATTTGTGAGCTGTTTCGATAAAGAAAGTTTGCAAAATACCGTATAAATATTCAGTTAATTTTCTCTGCGTCTTCTTGTCATCACCACTCTAACGATTTATATTTTAGAATAATTTTTTTATCGTACTATCTTAAATACAATACAGATGCAAGCCCAAATTTAAGAAACCACGAGATAATCACAATCTAATTAAAGAAAACTGGCTTTTTGTTTAATCTTTCACGAGTTTCTTGATTAATGGTTTGGATGTTCCTTCACTTGTCAGCAGCTTGGTTTCCCTAGTTGCAACATGGCTGCTGTAAAAACATATGTACCATCAATTATATAGTACCTTAGAATTCTATAAACATTCAATGAAGATGTCACAAGAGTAACATTTCTTTATGTAATCATCTTCCTAATCTACTTTTCCGACTGAATACTCTGAGAACCCCTTGTTGGGGCGACCTGAGAGAAAATAATCATATAAACTTTGTCAGTAAATGCAGCAATTCCGAAAAAAGGTATAACCAACCAGTTATATCAATTTTCGCAACTGCATTAATTACTGACAAAGTTTACTGAGCAGTCCTGAAAAAATTCTTTTTATCTTTTTAACATCGCAGCTATTTTTGGCATTTTACAAAATGGGTTTTCCTAAATTTTGAAAAGTACGTTTTTTCTCTCAAGACCTCGCCTTTGCACACTTCTTGGTTAGACAAACTTATATAAAAATATAAACATGTTCAGCTTGTGATCTGGACAGCCGTAATCAAAAAGATGAGTAAAAAAATGAATGCCCAAAATGGGTATTGTCCTTGCTTCTATTCCACAATTAACAAACCGTCGTTGTTTAATAAAACGACCATCGTTTAACCCTTTACCCAACGTAACGGTCAAAACCGGCGGGCGCTATTATCAAAAATAGCCAATTAATTAATATTATATTTTCATTTTTTGTCTCTAAAACATAGGTAATGACCCCTCTTTGGAACGAGCTGGTCGAGCTCGTTCCAATGAGGGATCATAACCTATGTTTTTGAGACAAAAAATGAAAAAAATTAGTTATTCAAGAATTTTGTTTGCAAGTGTCGTCTGCTTTTCATGTTAGGTAACGGATCAAAGCCGTCTATAAATAATGAAACGTCCATTCTTTTTAAAATTAATTTTTTACTGCAGGACATACTTTATGACTTTTGACTTCAATGAGTCTTTGTTTCTATATTGTTGAGAGAAAGTGGGTGTAAGCGAAGTTTTGAAAGTGGAAATATTATATTTTTTAAAATAAAATATCGCAGTTGTCAGACAAAAGTTTCCATGGGCGTCCGAGAATTGCCATTACTAATGGTAACCTGTCGAAAAGTGATCCCATTTTTCTCTATTGATAATTCTAAACCCTGGAATTATTTGTTGGAAACCTCTGCGTAAGTGCTTCCTAGGAGTGATGGCAAGAACTAGAATTATCAACGAATAAAGATTATAATGTAACTTTTCTTGTGGCAATCGTGCGGTTTTGTTTTCTTCTACTGTGGTTCAACTCCACGAGAAACGTCCGAAGTGTATTTTGAGAATTAAGACGAATAGATGGCCAGGATAGATCCATGCAAATAAAACAATTTATGCCAGATATGTCTGTAAACCGTTCGTCTGAGATAAAGAAATTTAGGGCACAGCTACTCTAAATATTTTAGTTTTTACCTGATTGTGAAATGTTTGTTGAGTAACTACTAAATCTTTCAACTGATTGTGAGTATTCAAATGAGTGAAAATTCGGACACTCGTGACTGTTTATATATTGTGAACCAGTGAAGTTAATTCACACAATTAGTGAGAGATGGAAAGATGATATAATATAGATAAAAAAATGACAGAAGAGAAAAATGGCGTGTCGTCTACCACGACAATATCTGCTTTATTCAGTCCAGATTTGAACGCGAGACATTTCTCCCCACTAGGTGATATAACTATAATAACGATAGTTTCCATAAAAATGACAAACATTTCCCGAGACAAACCGAGGAGCTTAGTATTAACACTTTTTATTTACTCATTACGTAAGCAATTGATCAGATCCAAATAACACGTTTCATATGAAGTCTCAATTAACATTTTAACATTATAATACAGGTTTCTCTATGAAGCGACTACGGAATGTAAAAAATCTACATTTTAGTGTCATAAGTCTCTATATTTCCATAATTTCACCTTCTGTCACATCGTCATATAAAATAGGACATTTCTCTCAAAATAGTCTTTCTTTCGTGACAGAAACTAAGAAATACAAACATAGAAGCGACATAATGCCAACAGGGAGTGCAACAAGGCGCCATCTGCAATTCTTTTAGCACTGTATGTGGCGTCTTGTTGCACACAACTGCATGGCGATATTAGGGTTGTCTAGCCCTTTACCTAACTTTACTTTAAAAATGACACACTATTTTTCCTAAATAAATAAATAAAAATACATTTTTACCCCTGAAACATAGATTATACCCTCTCATTTGAAGGCCTTTAAAACATGTACTAACTCCTGAACATAATAATAATAATAACTCTTTGGCCAGTCGCTGATTTGTCGCGGTTCTCGAGCGAGAAGGCCTTGGTTACCCCTGTACTCCCAACCGCCTCCCTATTCCCAAGCTCTCCTCCCAACACTCGGAGACGAACTGCTTGATGACATCCCTTGCCCCATTCTTCCCAATTCCTCCGATTAGCATATTAACTAACCCTCTCCTTTGAGTCTCCCCCTAACCACATATCCTTCACTCTCCCATCCCACTTCCCCATTATACTCCCAGTGAATCTCATTCTTTTAGACTGGTACTTTGTGCATTCTAGAAGAAAGTGTTCCAGGGTCTCCACCATGCCCAAGTTACACATCTGGCACTCCCTTTCACCGTCTTTCCCAATTTCCCCCCTCAGCTCCAGGGATCGCGACCTCAGCTTGAACAACAGTGACCCCCAAAGGTGCCATCAAGGTACTCTTCAAAACCTGGCTTCTCTTTATCACGCAGACCATCCAAAGACCTCTTTGATTTGACCCCCCCCCCTCTCGCCAATTACGGTTACAATCCTCCATGACCCTTTCTCTGACGATTTTTTTACCCTGGTTTGCCCCAACGTTCAGGTCCGAGATCTCCAATGAGTAGTTCTCTCTAGCTCCCTCACTTGGACCATCCACCCCGTTTTGATATTTGAGTTGAAAATTCTCAGGAACATTACTTTACACCATCGGCTGTCGGGGAGATTTACCAAATAATTAAGATAACCGAGTTTCAACAGGTCTATCCTGTCTTTGATCCTCATCGACCCAAGCTCAACCCTGATTGCTTCTTGCGCTTCGGCATTACTCGACCCCGTTATCCATCGGCCTGCATCGTTCTGCAGGATTTCCAATCTCTTTACGGCCGTCTGGTTTAGGGGTACCACTTCCGGACCGTATGTTATACTTGGCAGCCCCACCATTTCCCAAATGGTTTTCCCCCACGAAAACCTTTTTGAAACAAAGAGTGGATGTTGCAATACCAAACTTCCGCTCTGGATTCGTTCATGATCTCCCGAATTAGATCGGCTGATACTATGATATCTTTTAAAATTGGGCGATCTTCTTTGTGTCTACAATAAGAGACATTAATAATTCAATACCAGAGTTCAAAAGGATTCAATTAAAACCGATCTCCTTTACTATTGTTATTGAATATGACTGTTGGGTTTTTCTGTAGTTGTAAATATCGAAGTGTAAACTTTTTATGAGCTTTTGTTTGACGAGGAACTTAGTTTAAATAGTATTTATTTCAAAAGAATTTCCATGGTAATACATAGCTTACATTATCATTGGATTCGACAGTAAGCTGTTAGCTTATCTGTGGTCGTTTCCACTCATAGTAATTTGAACAGGTAGCAAACGAGAAGACAGTGAGACCAATTCCTTCTATCAAGAACGTGTACAATAAGATACCTGTTGACACAAATAATTCGTTAATAAAGAAAAATAGAAAATACTATAAAAAGATACAAATTGGTTAGATTTCCCAAACTGATATAGAGTAAGAAGATAGAAGTACAGTTCTTAGGAAGAGAAAGAGTAAGAGCGCCTAGTCCGAACCGAACCACCTCCATGTTTGTACCTTGATACTGTAACAAGCGAATTCTAAATTTTAACGTTATTGGACTATCATAAGAACATATACTCTAGTGAGGGAAATGACCGAGAGTTAGTTTATCGTGGTACAATAATTCTGAGCATATTTTGGTGGATTTTCACAGTTAAACAATAGTAGCATAAACAGATTTCGGCGCCCGGATACCAAAGCGTTCCATGTCCCAGTGGTACATACAACACTTTACTCTCCGGCGATGAATTATACTTTCATCGATCATTAGCGACAATCTTCGGGGACGGACCATGTATTATTCCCAGATGCGAGATGCACTTTATTGCTTTATGCTTGCAAGTGGGAGTACAAACATAGAGACGGTCAGATAATTCCAGTTAGCCCATGTCGAGCTTGCACTTGAGTTGTTGTTAGTTCAAGGCACAGTTGGAAGATAGGAAGTAATCTCCACCAGTCAACAGTGGCCTCCGCCCGGTCACGGTGATGTGGTATAGGTGTGATGTGTCCTAGCACCAAGACATTAGGAATGAACACCAGGTGGAACGCACGGCAATTATGAGGCAAAACAGAGGGCGGGTGTTGGGAACTTAACCAATATAAGCGGCCTAAAGCTAGTTTTTAGTATGGCGGCTTCAATATTTCTGCCGTTGACAGAAAAAATCCATTTTGTCATAGAGGGGTATGGAGATGATAGCGAACAGTGCAGTACATTAACCCTCTGGACCCCAGTTGTATCTTCCATGTCAGTTCAATGGCAGCAATACGAAGAGTCCATTTCCATTATTTGGGGGTAGACCAATTAATATTTTCAACGTGCAGCCTTAGGGCTGCACGTTGAAAATATTGATTGGTCTACCCAACACATTCATTTAGCAGTCATTCTATTTAAAGAAATTATGACGTATGATTTTCGTATGCCGGAAAAGCTGCCTCGCGGTTTCAAAGGCTTAATGTGCCCGTTAAGTTCAATAATCCCATTTGTTACGCACAATTTCAGACATAGTTATGCAGGAGCCTGTCCAGTTTCCGAACTCATAACATATCTATCTGACATATACGAACAGAAAACATATTAAAAACAGTTTTGTCCCAGAAGAAGTCCGTTGAATTGGTAATAGTAAACATCACCCGCAGGAGGCAATACTATAAAACTTTTACAATTGTGTTTTCCAGAATTGTATTTTCTGCAAATTAATATAACTAACCAAAATGAATCATTAGCATTTTAAAAGTTATGGTAATTTGCCAACTGACAAATTGCCAGATCTATGAAAATGTTAATGGTTCAGTTTAACCCATTTAAAGTCATAACTAGAGACTGCTATTCTAGAAAATACAATTGTAAATGTTTGTAGTATTGGCCCGTGCTGCTGGTTTAAATTCATAACAGACACCAAAATGATATTGCCAGATATTGGTTTAACGTTGCAGTTTATGGGCCTGACGGTCCAGATAGTGTCAGATGAATGCCCGGTTAGAAATACTCTCAAATGTGTCAATTATCGTATACAATTTTAATAGATAATCTGATTTTAAATTCATTGCTGGTTAATGTTGTATATATTGGGGCATAAATTCCATAGCGATTTACTTTTTGGAGTGAAATAAAAAAGAATGGTCGGAATAATCCATGACGTGAGTGGATAAACATCTATTTTTGTGAAGGGTTAAACCCATCGTGCCTCTATTACCGCTAATTAAATTCGAGTGGATCGCTTTATGAACGAGGGAAGCACTGTACTTGTACCCGGGGTGAACACCGCGAGTAGCGGTAACCAACTAACATACTAACTTCGCACAAGCACAAATTGACTCCCAGGTTGCATTGGCCGAATGTACAATGCTCACAAAGTCCTCGCGAGAGCACACGAAGTGATTCCCAAGTTGCATTAGTTGAAAGTACAATGTCCACAACTTCCCCACGAGAGCACGCCCCAGCACACTTCTCCCCCAGACATGCTATGTAATTACACAATGACGCGAGAGCTTGCAAATATGTCTCAATATTTGAGCAGTTCTGTAATATATTGTCCGCAAACGTAAAGAAATTCAGCTGGATTTGCACAATGAATTCCAGCTTCCTCCGGTTCGGTCTACTTTAGCTGTATTTCAATCCGAAGGCTGACCTTCGAGTTGAGAGATGGCCGAAGGGGAAAATCTAGGCCAAACCCTGACCAGACCATAACATACACACCAACAAGAATGACTGACGGGTATGAGTGAAAATCAGATTTGGCCAAAATTGTAATTGACAAAAACAGAAAAAAATAAAGTGCATGCCGAGTTTGCTTTACTGAAATTTTCGATAGAACGAACATTAATTAAAATAAAAAACACAAAGAACGGAGTTAACACTTTGAACCATGATGGTGTCTTCCAAGTCAGTTCAATGACAACAATTGGAAGAGTCCAGATTCATTACTTGGGGAAAGACCATTCAATACTTTCAATGTGCAGCCTCCGGGCTGCACATTGGAAATATTGATCGATTACCCACATATTCACTCAGCAGTCATCCCATTTGGTGGAATTATGACGTTTCGTGTTCCTAGCACCGAAAAGCAGTCTTTGGGGTTCAAATTGTTAATGCTGATCACCTTCATGTGTAATCCTAAAATGTATTGCTCGCAAAGAATGTCCATACTGTAAAGCAAGTGCTTATAGAATTTTTTCACGGGTCGTATCGACCAAGTGAAATAATTCGCTGCAAATATTAACCTTGCTCAAAATTTGAACATACATTGGTGTGCAAACCTGATTTTTTTTAAACCGAACATCGCAGTTAAATCTAAATTTGTTGCAAAAGGAAGTATTTCACTAGTAAGATAATAACCAGTTCGATAAGATCTTCTGATTTCTGCTCTTTTAACTTTGGGACCAAATATGACGTGTATAAGGCTATCAATATAACACAAAAAGTTACGTAAATTCATTCACGAACTATTCCTAGAAACCAAAGAATAGAAACACACTCACACAGGTGTTTCACCGATTTATTTATTTATTGGTGCTCAAAGCCACATCAGCATCTAAGACTATATTGTGGCCACGTTTTAGCGATAATATACTCCACATGGTATATGATACTTTTATCTCGCCGTGACTTTCATATCGTCCCCTTAGAGCTGCAAGACGACATCTGCAATGGTTCATCAATTCATAATTGCAGTTGGTGCCGTGTTGCACTCAAGGGACGATATTTGTTTTAACAATTTAAGACTTTTACATGATCTGAAGCAAAGAGACTCCCGTTTCGACCATTCTACCTTATTCGAACCTGCGGGCTATTGTTAACTTCAAAATACTGACTGCACATTTTTGTATGTCCGCAGGTGTACCAGCCATTTACATCAATTATATTTAGTTCGTTGAAACAATTAAGTTATCTACGTGTTGCCTTCACCAATGTTTTGTCAAATTCACTGTTTCGGTGATCACCTACCGCATTGTAGTCACCTTTAAGGTGGATTAGGGGATAATATGTTCAATTGGATTATCAACTATAGAGTGAATCTGTTTAACTACGATGTGATAATCCACGTTTCATTATGATGCTAACGAAATACATTAACATTTACATATCTCCCCAAATCCACCTGCTGTAGCAATGTTTTGTGTTCAAATTTCAGTTCATTAACCCTTAAGATTGAGACGGTATGTCGGCACAACTGGTGGGTGGGGTGTGTGATTCACCGCGGGCACGCGCCTCCACTTGTTTTCTTTTTCTCAGACAGGCATTCGTATATTATATGCAAGTATACTTGGTAGAAATATCAAGTCAAATCTTGACTGCCAATGTGCAGGCAGCGATGTCTTTGACTGCAAACCACTGACAGTGTTCTTTGTTTAATTTCCGGAAGATATTACCATTGCATTTTGAGTAGCTTATTAGGAAGCTTAAAATGTAAAAGTTTGATCTTGGACCTAACGCGTACAGCAACGTGTACTTGCATATTCTATAACTGAGTTAACAGTCTTTTCGAAAATAATTGAATATTTTCAAAATGTTTCGAATCTCAATAAATCAAGACGGTTAGTTTGCTAGCTAATAGCGTCGATTTTTTATATTGGGGACTGTAACAATTGTGGTAGTTACCCAAAAGGAGACCGTCATTCTGTCCACACTTTCAGAACCAAAATATCTATCTATATTTTCGTTACAATACGAAAACATGACGTACAAATATAATAATAATAATATAATTTGAATGAATGAAAGGTTTTAGCGCGCCGAAGGTGGCTGAAAAAAAAAAAATAAAAAAATACAATTTTCATTTACGTACCACCTTAAATACACTGAGGATACAAGCTCAGTTTTATGAAACCGGATAAAGACAATCTAATTAAAGATAAATGGCTTTTCGTTCAATCTTTCACAAGTGTATTGATTAAATGTTTAGATGTTCTTTCACTTGTCAGCAGCTTGGTGGTGTACCTAGTTTCAACATGGCTACTGCAAAAACACTACCACAATCAGTGTTTCATGCACTTTCATAGTTCGCTCTTTTAACCATGGGCAATGGTGTGTATTCATTTTGTTCATTTAATTGTAAAATTTTCTTAAAAACCTCCTGCCTGGTGAGCAAGAAAAATATAGGGTCAAGGTAACGCTAACCGCAAATGCATCGATGGAAAAAAGTATAACTGGATGTTATTCAGGAAAGGTCCTTTCACCTGATTAATTTTTTACTTCATTTATGCAGGAGGGAGGGGAGGGGAGATGGGATCAGAAAAAAAATTGTATGTAATATACGATGCCGGGGTGGGTGGGTGGTCAAACGGCTCAAAAGCCATTTTTTCCAACCCCTTGCAAATTTTTCGAGGTGCCATTTTATTTCAAACTAAACACTTTAAAATGTTTTAGACTAGTACACACACATTATAGCTCTATTAGGGGGTGGTATTGATGGGTATGTTGAGCTATCTAGCCCATCTGAGCCCAGCGCTGGGCCCGTGATGTTTTGAACCAACAGTCTGCTCGGCCTTGGGTGTCTCAATTTCTATAATTGTTTATTTAAACAGTTTTATAAACATATCTTATAATCACAGATAATCAAAAGTCTTTTAGTCTTTTAGATTCCTCGTGGTTGTTAAGAAATAAAGACTAAGTATACTGAAAATTATTTTTAACATGCATCAAGAATCAAGATACAGCTAACAGTAGAAAAATGGATCATATAACAATTGCACCAACCAGTGTTAAAATAAAAAATAAAATTAACGAAAAATTGAAACAATCACTCATGTCCCATCTGGATAAAATAGGCACAGCTTAAAGGGCCAATGCAGGTTCATGTGTCAAAAATTATTTCTATAAAGCCAATCGCATGACATTCTCTGTGTCAAAATACCTATGTAAAATGTCGGTGTCACATAAGAAACGCCCATAAACACCAGAAAATGGCCCCAACAACACTGGAAAAGTGGTAAAATATTGATATATGATGTTGAGTGGGGTGGGTGTCTAAAATATGTCTGAAAAATGTCTGATTTATGTTTTCACATTAAAAATGGGCTTCTCAAAAAGACCTCCACCTCGCCAATTACCCCCAAAAAACAAACACAAGCACAAAACTAGACTTTATGATTCTGGAGAATCATGGCTTTTCCCGATGAGATTCCATGATTTGTCATGACCCCACAGTGTATGATGAATTGCTTTTGACTGTCTCACTGAAGTTCCTTCATTGATGTCATAAAAAAGGTGAGTATAGACGTCTCAAATGACTCAGTTTGATAAAAAAAAGTTGTTTTAGGTAAAAACCATCATTAACGGTGGAGAGGGTTAATATCAATATCGTCGTCCAACAAGTTAATGACCAACAAAGGGAGTTATGTTTGTTTGACACATACCCACTGAGTGCTGTATCTATTTGAAAATGGTCCGTTTTATCTCAAATGTAATACAAAAATATTGATGTCTGGCAGCTTGTCAAGGGTTAACAAGTGCTAACAGGAATATTTATTCATGTAACTTGTAATTTCACACCAAAAACTGTGAATGGCCATTTTTATTTAAAAATCTACGAGATGTTTTCAGAGAAATCCAGGAAGAACATCAATTTTAAGCTGTTGATGGATATAATTGTTTATCCAGCCCAAAACGGGTTAAGGGTTGTTTTTTTAATACGCTTATTACTTATAAAAATAATTCTCAGTGAATTCTACTTCCACTTATGTTGATTTCTCCTCTTAACTTTGGGTGCTGCGGGTATGCAAACACAGCCCACTTTTTCAACATTTTGATGTTTGAGAACCAGCATAGGGTTAACATTTTGTACACGCAACTTGTAATTCACACTAAGATCTGAGAATGGCCAATTTTTCTTGAAAATCTGCGGGATGCTTTTAGAGAAATCCTCGGATAACATGAATTTTTAACCTTTTGAGGGGTATCACCCTGTAACCAGCTCTAAACGGGTTAATGCTTGGTTTTAGGAATACCTTCATTATTACAAAAATGATCCTCGGTGAATCCCACTTCCAATGAAGGTGGTTATCTTCATCTCGCAGGTACACATTCGGGGTAATGGGTGACCAAGTACAGCCCATTTTCTCAAAATGTGCTGCCTCTGGAGGGTTAACAAACGCTTACCGGAATCTTTTGTTCATGCAACTTGTAATGTCACTCCAAGACCTGTAAATGGTCAATTTCTCTTGAATTCGTACTAGATTTTTTGGAGAAATCCACAGAAAATGGGAATTTTAAGCTTTTAAGGGGTACATCTCCTTAACAGGTCGAAAATGGGTTAAGACCTCATTTTTTGAATACCCTTACTACTTACTAAAAATTTTCCCTATCAGTTTTGCGTCCGGAAAAAGAAGTTATGATTCTCTGCAGCATTCCCATTTGATGGTGTTGGTGTCCAAAAACGGACTATTTTTTTTCTCGAAATTTTGACATTTAGCAGCCCATGGCGGGTTAACAAATGCTTATCTGAATATTTTATCCATTCAACTGGTAATGTGACTCTAAGACCTATCAACGGCCATTTTCTCTTGAAACCCTACGAGACGTTTGTAAAGAAATTCAGGGAAAACATGCTTTTTTAAGCTTTTGATGGGTATTGCTATTAACCATCCCAAAAGGGGTTAATGCTTGGTTTTTTGAATACCCTTATTACTAACAAATTTGGTCCTCGGTGAATTCCACTTCCAACAAAGTAGATTATGTTTATCTCTCGGATATGCATTGGGTGCTGTGCGCGTCTGAAAATAGCCTATTTCAACAAAATCACGATGCTTAGCAGCCTGTAGAGGGTTAATAAATGCTCACCGGAATATTTTGTCCATGCAACTTGTAATGTCACACAAAGACCTGCGAATAGTCAATTTTTCCTGAAAACCTACTAGTTGCGTTTAGAGAAATCCACAAAAAATTGGAATTTTAAGCTTTTAAGGGGTATCTCTCTTTAACCAGTCCAAAATGGGTTAAGACTTCGACCTTTGAATACCCTTACCACTTTCAAAATTGTTTCCCCATCAATTTTGCGTCCGATAAAAGAAGGAACCTTTCTCGGTGGTACACCAAGTGGGTGCTGTTGGCGTCCAAAAACAGCCCATTTTATCACAATTTTGACTTTTAAAAGCCCGAGGAGGGTTAACAAATGCTCACCGCAGTATTTTGTCCATGCAACTTCTATTGTCACACCAAGGCCTGGGAGTGACAAGTTTTTATTGAAAATCTACAAGACTTGTTTCGAGAAATCCACAGAAAATACGAAATTTTGAGCTTTATGGGGGTCTTGCTGTTTAACCAGCCCAAAACGGGTTAACGCTTGGTTTTTTGAACACTCTTATTACTGACAAAATTGATCCTAGGTGAATTCCACTCCCAATAAAGGAAGTTATGTTTATCTCTCATGTATTGTTTGGGTGCAGTGGGGGCCTGAAACCGGCCTATTTCATCAAAATTTCGATGTTTGGCAGCCTGTGGAGGGTTACCATATGCATCGCCGGATATGTCGTGTGTATCAAAGGTCGTGTCACAGGCAGGTCTATCAATGATAAAGGTTTAAAAAAAAATCTACAAGACATGTTTCGAGAAAGTGCCGATAAACCCCAATTTTTGCAGTTTTTGGCCAATTCTGACGAAATAAGGGTTAAATCGAAAATTCCGCTTGGGTACATTTTTAGATTTTGCGCTCCTCTATGCGTGTGCAAAATTTCGTGAAAATCGGTTCGAAAATGGTTTCTGAATCGTACGGACAAAATGTGTGGAAAAAAAACCCCCAACCCCCCCCCCCCCCCCCAAAAAAAAAAAAAAATAATAATAATCCGTAGAAAAACAATAGTCTTTTCCAGAGGGAAAAGCCTAAAAACGTTTTAACGCACCCGTCTGGACAGACTAACGATACTGTGTAAAAGAGGATATTCAGATAACAGAGTTCCACTGTAATATCAGATAATGAACCATACTTGAAATAGCCTTATTTTCATTTCAAAAAATGTCTGCATCTTCATATTTTAAAAACAAAAACCTTCACTGCTCCACGTGTAGTGACATATCACAACTATAAAATGTTTTACAAAAATAGCAATTGGACCGACTTTCGAGCAAGTGACAACAGTCTAACAGTAAGATAAATGTTTCGACGAAATCCTTCGCAATGAGAGGTCGCAATCAGTTGTAAAATAATTACATGGAAGTATATATCTCAGGTCTGGCATTCTTTAGGTGTGCAGGAGTGCTGCACGCCTACTGCACGCCTAGAAAAAATTGAGGGTGGCAATTTTTTGCACCCCTTGATTTTCAGGAATGCCAGACCTGTTTGGGACTACTGGCACAGAGAACACATTGGAACTCAGGGAACGATTTGACAATGTTGCATTGATTCGCAATAATTCATGACCCATTCTGTGTTGCATTTCGATACATTTTGAGTGTAGAGACAATCACATAAGAATTGAATTTAACGTTTTGAATAATGAGATGTGTGTGCCAATTTTTCCACTTTGTAGCTGAATGTAGTACAATTTTTCGGTCACAATATTAATACCTTGAAGTGAATATAACCAAAATAGCGCACAAGTTTTTGCATTGAAAATTTCAGGTGCAATTGCACTCCCAAGCAATCTGAGGAGGGCAACTGTTTTGCACTCCTTCTAGATTGCCAGACCTGATATCTAGTTATGAAAGTTTAATCTGACAAGCAGACCAAAACACTCTAGGAAACACATTTAAGAAAAATCAATCTTTTTACATTATTTTGTGCTTCTCGGAACACAGCACACATGTATGAACATTTATTAAAACCAGGTTTTCTTTCCTTTTCTTTGCGGTAATTAGACGCAATTTAAATTTTGAAAAAAGTAAATACAATTTTTTATATAAATAGTAGAAGTGACGTCTGGAAATAGTCTGGGGTCAATAAGTTTTGGATAGAACTGTTCTCAATACTTTAGTTTATACCCGATTGAGTGTTTTGTCGACACATCAAATTTACACAACACTATATACACTGATACGCAATAAACCTGTCGATAAAGGTGACGAAGATGGAAGTGGTCCACCGACTGCCAAAGCCTCTCACTGGAGCAAGAGTTTTTTTCGCGTTCCACTGATAGGTCAAAAGCCATGTTTGTGAGGCCAAAAATTAAAATTATTTTGGTTATTCAAGAATTATTTTGCAATTGCTATATATTACATTGTAGAGTGATTTACCATTAAATCCCCACCAGTTTTCAGGGAATCGTTTAGACTGTATCACATAGTATTTTGCGATATAAATTCTGTGTTTCACAATTCAGTTTTTCCTTTCTCGTCGCAGAAAATTTCGACACGGCATTTACACTAAATATATACGAAATGACTTCTGATAACTCACGGAGAGAGTGATCACAGTTTGCTAAGGGAGTGGGTAATGTTATGCGATATATACAATGTTGAGGGGTCCAGTGAGTACATAACATACAGGGTAATTCATTTTCTGACTTGGCGGATAAACGTCTACCTTTGCATTTCATCGTGAGACCATTTGAGAACCGAGTGTCTAACAAGAAAATCCACAGTTACCTACCTGTTAGTCGACGATCGGCAACTTTAGTTTATAGTTTAAACAGTATTTATTTCCAACAGCAAGTAATGAAAACATAGATACAATTCAGCAACTTTAGGTTCAAAGAGGGTCTCTAATGAGTTACGATTTCATATGAAATTTCTCTACCGAGTTCACTAAAATCGACATGAGCCGAGGTTTACTGAGGATCAGGTCGATTTTAACCCTTTACCCCATGAATCGGCCTCATCCTCCCGCGTAATATGCAAATTCAGCAGTTGAAAAAATATTATTTTTCAAAACATTTCATCAAAACCATATCATGTGACCTCTCGTTTGAACGAGCTCATCGAGCTCGTTCCAACGAGGGGGGTCACATCATACGGTTTTGTTGAAATTTTTTGAAAAATTAAAAAAAATAATATTTAAAATAATAAATGTTGATATCGTCTGCGTTGGGTAAAGGGTTAATGAACGAGCTTAAACCATTTCATTTCAAATCATGATGAATTTAAAATTCTTTTTTTTATCACATAATGTGTAATTTAACCTTTTACCTAACTTTACAACTAAACTGACCACCGTTGTTCACAAAAAATCGCCAAACAAATTTTATTATTTTTTCAAGCTTTGTCTTGAAAATATAGTTTATAGCCCTCATTGGAAGGAGCGCGTTGCAATGAGGGTTCATAAGTTATATTTTCGAGACAAAAATGAAACTATTTAGTTATTCGGGAAATGTTTTCTGCAAATGTCAACAACTATTTGTATTAGGTAGACAGCCAATGAAAAATAAGAAAAGGTTAATTGAATTCTACTTGCGAAACTAAGTCACTCACAATGTTTCGACGTTGACTTCTGACATCTCTCCATATTAGACCTGTTGTGAATAATATTTTCCGTAATGAACAATTTGATGGTGATTATGTTATAAATAAAGGGTATCTACTGTTTTTGAGTGGATACCGAACATTATCTCATGAGTGACAGAGACAAATGTTTATTTTTCGCGAGTGCTTGTCCACTCAAAAACACTAGATTTTCTTTTTATTATACGCTTTTCATGAGAATCTGATCATTCCTATCGATAAATCGACTCATTTCAACAACTGATGCGCATTGATACGCGGAAGTGATTTGATCGATACTCGGAACATGTAGCGTCTTGCGATCTGATTCAGCTGGCGGGCTTCATGCATCAATTCAAGATGAATACGTGTTGAATTATTGGTGGAAATATTCGGTATCCACTCAAAAACACTAGATTTTCTTTTCATTATACGTTTTTAGAACAAACTGATCGTTTCCGGTGATAATTTGACTCGTAGTGAAAGTGAAAGTTAAAATATCTATATCTTCGCAGTGGGGGGTACGATTTCTATCTTTCCGCATTGTTTTCGATAATCTATCGTTTAGCGCATAATAAAATATATTCTCCACGTTCTGCACTGCGTATCTTACTTTTCGTGCTTTTCTTCACATTTAAGATATTTTGACATTTATACGTTACCTAAACCCTAGAGATAGCTCGTCTTTCAATCAGTTTACTCCGTTAGAACCCGAACGATGCATTTAATGGGATGTATTACCCACTCACTGGTTAATGTACTACCCATTTGCATCGATTATATCCAATGCGTTAAAACAATTAACAACTGAGCAGACTGCATTACGCCTTTACCTAACATAACAATCCCGCCCGCGCTATTTCTCAAAACCACCATCCAGATTTTATTATTTTGTCTGCCATTTCCTCCTAAAATAGCTTATGACCCCTCACTGAAGCGAGTTTCTGGAGCTTATTCCAATAAGGGACAGAAGCAATACTTTTGAGGCGAAAATTAAAAAGAATGTTCACGATATCATTTGCAAATGTCGTCTCTTATGCGTGTTAGGTATAGAATTAATGACAGTATATTTGCCACTCACTGTTTTATGACAGCAGATGTAGCTACCATCTGCATCGATTATATCCAATTCGTGAAAACAATTAACATGTGATCTTCAGATTGTCTAAAGCAATGTGTTGTAAAAGTTTGTGTTTCAGAAATCCGCTGCCGCATTGAAGACACTTAGCCGCCGGATGAAAGCATAATATGTTCACTGGGATTATCGACTTGAGTGAATCTGTTTAACTATGATGTGATAATCCACATTTCATTGTGTTGTTAACGAAGAACATTAACATCTTCGCATCCCCCAAATCGTCCTGTTGTAGCAATGTTTTGAGTCCGAATATCTCGGTTCATTCCCACATGACCAATTCCCTTTAGACCAATTCCCACGAGACCAATTCCCAAAAGACCAATTCCCCTTAGACCAACTGGTGTGTTCTACTTTAAAAAAATAATTCTATATCAATAATTTGATATATTTATAAATATTTATAAATATATTTAATGTTATTGATATTCAAGCCTGAAAATAAGCAGTCTGACTTTTGCAGAATGAGGTCACCAGAGGGTGAATTCGCTGATGCTATCCCATTCAGTTGGCCAGTTTATCCTCTGGGTACCTCTTTCTGCTTATTTTGAGATCTTGATTCGGGTTGAGGTTCTTAGAGGGTAAATTTAGTGATGCTACCATGCTGTGCAGGGTAGCATCACAAATTCACCCTCTGGGGTCCTCATTTTTTAGATGATAGTCTGCTCATTTTCTGGCTTGTCGATATTTTATAGATGTTGGGCAGATTTTTATAAATAAATGTTTTCATAATTATCCTTAATCAACCCTTAATCAATAACAGTATGTAGTTGGTCTAAAGGGAATTGGTCTTTTGGGAATTGGCCTAAAGGGAATTGGTCTAAAGGGAATTGGTCTAGTGGGAAGACACCAACATCTCAGTTTTATTATTCGTTTTGACTAAGACTGTTTTCCCTCTGGCAGCAGATGGAAGTTTCTGTCTGTTATGTCACTAATACCTTCTAAGACACAGAAGACGGTTATGAGAGTCGCCGAGCATCTTAACTTTCATATTGTTTTTGAATAAAATTGTTTTCACTATGGAATATGGTAACAAAAACTAATTTCTATCTGTCATATCACAAGTAACGTCTGCAGCGGTATAGCCATTTGGGGAAGGGGGGGGGGGGGCGATTCGCCCATCCATTTTTCATGAAAATGTCAACCGTATATACACTGATGACTTTTGGGTCATTTTGCTGTAGTTATTCCTTCACCCCCTGGGCACTTAGGCCTTCAAAATGTACTCAGGGTGCTCAAATTGGCATGGAAAGTTATCCCCCGGAACGACTCTGGAAATTCAATGGGGATACACACTCTTACCCAAGCACAAGCTGAATTGGGGGCGGGGGGTGGGGGGGGGGGAGAAAACATATTTTGACTCCTCTCACTTACTTTGGACCGGCTAGGCCCATTCATCTTCCGTCTAAGCGATCGAAAATAGAGAGGATAAATGGACGCGAGGTGTCTAAAAATTAAATCGATCGTCTGAGTGTCGAGAAAAGAGACAGGAAGATGTCGGAGGATTTTACCGAATAATACATCATTTATATTGGAGACACCAGCATTCTCTATTGCGAACGACTGTCCATTGATACATTTTTAATTCTAAAACTTGGAAGACAAATGCAACGTGTTCAGAAATTAGTGACCGCAAGCAGAGCTAAAAGTAGAAGAGGTCCAAGCTTGGAATAAAGAGGCACTTGTGCATTCCTAGAAATGTGGTGAATGCAAAGTTATAGCACATAGTCAATGGCTCATACTATTGCTCCCCATTTCCATTATCCCTCCAGATATAGATTTTAAACGGTCCACACAGAAATGACTCCACCCTCCACTTAACAAACCTGCAGCCATGGAAACAACACCATATAACTACAATGAATGTAGAATAGTTAGAGCCTTTCTTTGTGCCATAAACAACAAAGTTCGAGTTGATAATTCGAAAATGAGATATAAAAAGAAACTTTACAGAGAAAAATAAAAAAACCCCAAGATATTACTTGCTAAATATTTTTAATCATGGATAACATTGAAATAACAATTAATAAAAAATATTATATATACAATTTAGCACTAAAACTTTTCTTTCCCATCAGTGGAAAAACATAAAATGATTAGTTAGGTTTTCCTAGTCTGGTTATGAGTTCAGTACTTTGCTGAAACATATATAGAGTATTTTGTCTAACCGCGAAAAAGTTTTCTCTGATTACAAAATACGTTTGACTGTCGTGTTACAAATTATCACAGCTGAACATATCACAGGCGATAAAAGATTGTTTTACACACAAAACGAAGAAAACAAAGTTAAAATCTTATACATTTTCTTCTCTCAAAACCATTCCATGATTTGGATTTTGAACGGAAATGACGTAAATCCGACGAATAGTCCTTATTCAGCATTGGTACGTAGCTCTGTGGAAAGCACTGATCCTGAAAATAAAATGTTCGACTTTAGTTTAAACTATATTTATTTCAAACTTCAGAATATGGTGTAACATGGTACAGTTGGTTTTGGATCCAGCAGTAAGCTTTTGGGTTCGTATATAATCATTTCAGCAGAGTAAACAGAATTACATAAAATAAATTGCATGTTCGACTTTGATAACTGTGTATGTTGGTTCAATGAATGGCGGTGCGCCTCAGTGTCCACTGTTGTTACTGTCAGTCAGATATGAGAACGGTGTAACTTCATATCAGCCAGAGACCAAAGGTCGAATGCTAATGTGAAGTTACCGAGGGCTGATATATCGGTCGATATGAAACTAACCAAGCAATACCCTCCTTTTTTATTAAACCAAAACAAATAATTTCAAAATGCTCACAGATCTGTTACAGTTTTCTGACAGTATCATTGTTTCCCTTTCTTGTCACAAAGTTCGAAGTTTTCTCTTGTCCTACATCAGCGGAGAAGCCGCGACATTCGAATAGCTGAACTCCCTCGTCTTCCTCTTCGCCGAATTTCCGCGTACCACTCTGAATTTTAGTCTGAGACCATTTTTCTGTACAATTCTCTTCTTTCTTCTCTCCACCACCAAATCATTTCTTATTTCCATAATGAATTCGCAGGGGCTGGGGGGGGGGGGGGGGGGGGCTGGGGGCTGTTTTGCCGGGCCATGTTTTTTTTTGTATGCATATCTTTTAACACAACAAATGACTGGTGGAATAAGGGGCGGATCATGAGCCTCCCCCACATTTTCACCAGCTATGTTTCTCTCGTACTGCTTCAGTTTCGATGGATTTTGGATCATTTTTTTGCAGTAAGTGGCAGCAAACGCTAAAATGTATAGTCTGTTAAAAAATCGGTTAACTGAAGTAGATCGTAATCTTACAGACATACTAGTACCAAATCCACCCCAGACAAGACAATCCACAGACAGTATAATTTCTGTAAACGTCTGGTAACGCATACAGGTGAAGTCTATTTATCAGCTTTGGTCGTGACGACCATAGCTGATAAATAGACCTCACCTGTATGCTTTACCAACGTTTTTTAAAGTGTGAAATCTTTCAAAAACAAATCTCCTGAAAAATCTCAAAATATCTACTCAGATGCATGGAAATCGGGGTTTTGGGACCCTGGAATTTAAAATTTTCATACCGACGACAATCCATTGCCCGATCCAGCCCCCCCCCCCCCCCCACACTTTTAAAATCGTTCCACCGCCCCTGATTCGTCATCATATAAAACCCTGCGTCGAACCACTCTACCATGCCTGGAAGTAGTAACGCCAATTTTGTGTTTGATGAATACCTGTGAACATTTCGATGTAAACAAACTGGTTGTACCTGATAACGCATCGGGAGGAGGGGGGGGGGGGTGACTTAGCTTGGTTCATATCGGCCGAGATCGGCGTCATATCAGTCCTGTTTGAAGCCATATCAGCCGCACTTGATAATGGGCATTTCTGGGAAAGAAAACCATATCTAATAAATAAAGTAATAAATTTCGTTGTAAAGGAAAATTCGGTGGACGGTCAGAAAACAACATAAAGGACAATCAAAAGTTAAGAGAGTCGGCGCAAACAGTTCGTAAATACTTATTCTCTTTAAAATGAGAGAAAATAACAAAAAGAACAAAATATTTATGGGACTCTTCTATATTGCTTTGGAATTTTTGCCAGCTTTGTGAAGTGAAAAATGAATCTACACTCCAAATATAATTGAAAAATAATCGTTGTGTTTTTTCATTTCGCGGCCAAAAAATTCTACCATTGCTCCTAATTGAAAAGGTCGGTCATATTGCGGTGATGGGCGGCTCTGTGGGCGACTGTCTTAATCTGGACCAAAAAAAGTGCTGGGTAGTTGAGTTTGGAAGGTAATTATGTTTCCATAATTAGTCAATACGCTTCGAAAGAAAAAAATCTTCTCCCCCTTGAAAATTTTGCGCCACATCTGGACCAGACATAACCATGACATTTTAGGCGAAACCATAGACGTGCGTATAAAAACTGTAAAAAGCAGTTCAATTACACAAGAATGGTTGCCGGGGTGTCTGTATCCGTATCTGTGGTTTCAGTGTAAAATGTAAAGAGATACATCTGAAGAACGATTGTAAAGATAAAAAATCTACCTTCTGAGTTTCAAAGAATTCCTTGTATCCGCCTTTCAACAAATAAATTTCTGGATAATATAAATTTGGATAATTCTCGGCGTTCATTTCTCTGTCTTTGTTTCTCAGATAGCGTAACCTGAAAGAGTAAAATCAACATAATTAGACAACAGATTCTAGGGAATGGTAGTTATCATTCAACAAATGTACAGTCCGCGTGAAATGTATTGGGTTAACGACATATTAATAGATAATCATTACTTTATCTGATAACAAGGCCGTAGACTGGTTAACGTGATATGTATGGCAAGATGTTACTACAGGATATCTGGGACTGAATACTTATGATACCAAGAGAGTGTGAGCGCAGTGTTAACCCTTTACCCAACGTAACGGTCAAAACCGATCGAAGCTATTCTCAAAAATCGCCAAATTAATTTTCATTATTTTTTTCATTTTTTTGTCTCACAAACATAGGTTATGACCCCTCATTGGAACGATCTCGTCAAGCTCGTTCCAATGAGGGGTCATAACCTATGTTTTTGAGACAAAAAATGAAAAAAATAGTTATTCAAGAGTTCTTTTTGCAAGTGTCGTCTGCTTTTCATGTTAGGTAAAGGGTTAATATGGTGGCCTAAATTAACACGGATACACTTATCATTTCGGTTAAAATAATATCGATCGGAAATCGGTCAGAAAACATTCTTCTAGTCGGAGGTGAGACCAAAATATTTCCGACAGAAATTAGCGATGCCAAGCATAGCTATTTTCAGTCGGAAATGTTTATGGTTTCGACGCCCATATTGCGAGAAGATGTGCCCGTCTCAAACTGATAACAAATGTAAAATGAGACACCATCATTCTAACTGATAAATGCTAATTACATTGAACTTAAATGAACCATCGTAATTAAAAATCCGATAAAACCCCAATTTTCCAACTAAACAACTTGTTTGGGCATAGGCGAGTCTACAAGATATTTACAGAAGGCTGGTCGTGAAAATGATAAGATTCGATCATAACTGAAATTTTGTTTAAGAAACAGCCCCTGTTTTCTAAGCCTTTGTATTGCGTATTAATAAACATCTCTGCTTCCTTAATGATCTTTTGGTTGTATCTGTTCAGTTTTATTTCATCACCATTATCATCTACCATATCTCATACGATGTCTGGTGTAAAATATTTGAAAATGAAAGGATACTAAAACATGCAGTTGGACTTTTATTCTTATAACGGGTAAATGCATATTAGTAAACCTGGAAAGCCTGGATACATATTCATAAACCTGGGAAGGCTGAAGAGCAAAGCGACATAAAACAATGTATACTTACAATTTAGGAGCTCTTTCTGAAGAAAATTCGCAGTGAAAAATCAGAACAGTCTTCGTGTTTTGTTTGCTGGCTTCAATAAGCCCATCAATCATGTCCTGTGTGTGAAGATTCACCGAATCCTGGAATACATATGGAACTCGTTAGTGTTTGTTCATGTTATAGGCGATTTGCAAGGACGTGAGAAACATTTGGAATTTGGGGTGGCACCTAATGGCATTGGTAGGGATACAACACACGAGGCTATATTTGGGACCCCCTCACCTCTACATTGAGAAAAATTGCACATTTTAAAAATCTGCATTCATCTCGACTTCAAAGACCGCAGTAGAGACAAATCAAAAGAGGGAATCTTTGATTACATCTTAAGAGTAGAGACCCTGTTAACCCCCTTTCTCCTAATTGCAATAATATTTCAATGATGGGTTGTTAACTGGTTGAGTGCTAGAAGCCACTATCATGGCTATATTGTAATGTGCTGAAAGCCACTTTAGTAGCTTTATCCAGTTTTGCAGGGGCTTGTTTTCTAAGCAGAAGAAAATAAATGTTTATATAAAACTATTTGTTACAATTTATTGGAGAGTGCCCGCAGGCACTTTCCAAGTAATTGTAACAAAACTGTTGTTAATGAACAATTCTTGCTAAACTAAGGCTTCCTTTGTTGGTTGCCGGGCATCTTTGAAAAAAATACTCACATTTCAAAACGCTCATGAACAATACTTCAGCACTCAACCAGTTGACGATGAAGTTGCTTAACACACACACACTCTCTCTATCTCAACTACTTCCGGAGGAAGTTGGGTTGCCCCTTTCTTCCGTTTCGTACGTCCCTCGCGATTTCTTGTCTGTTTCTCATATACAACTAAGCCAAATTATATTATAGAAATGAGATTGTTAATGTCATGATCATGAAAGTTAGAGCTATTATAACGAGAGACGAGACATCTACAAAGCTCATACATTCACACAAGATGAAATAATAGTTATTAATTAACAATCTGACTCGCCCCTTGAGAGCAACAAAGTGCCATTTTCAATCCTTTAGCATTGCAGTTGGCACATTAATTGCACTCAGTGGACGTTGTAATTTAATCCCTTTACCACAAACAAAAGAGGTCCAGGGATGGTGTAATTATACAGCCCTGTCTGCTTTGGGACTAAATCGATCAGTGATCCTTCGAATGAATAGATCTTCAGTTCACTTTATATTTCGATATACAGAAAGAACGTCAAGCTGAAAATTTGACTTTATAAATTAATCGTTAAAAACTTTTATACTACGCAAAGAGCACTGTACTTCCGAACATTCGGTTGTGCATAGAGAAGAGATAGAGTGATTTCACTCAGATAAGATATAAGAATTGAACTTCACAATGTCGTACCTTTATGTGTCCTCCGTTGTATTCATATGGGTATCTGCAGTCTATAATGACGTAATTACCAACGATGTCGGAGTATTTCTTCTCCATCAAATCTTTCAACTGAAAAATAGACATGACCTTTTGACAAAGCAAAATCTACAGTTTATATTTGATTTGTATGCATTAAAACCTGATCAAGACCAGCAGCGCTAATGGATAATGGACTGGAGAGACACCGGTTTGGGGACATGAATAAATTAACAGATTCCATGTTTTGGATAAAGGTCTGAAGATTGCGCGCTTCTTTTGGAGTACAGGACAACTCCGGTATCTGAAATGAGTTTTTTGCGACACATTGGTAGCAGTCACAATATATAACCATGTGGGAAAATCTTGTGGGAAAACGGAGATAAATTGTAAGGGTTTGTGGGAATATTGAAATGACAAGTCCTGGCGTATTTGTTCGTTTAGCAGTCTTGCTTCACTCAAGTATATAAAGAGCTGTCAAGTTCAAGTGAATGGCTGAATCTAATTGCCATAACAACTTGCACATGGTAGGAATTTTTTTTGTATTCAATTATTACCATACTAGTTTGGGGGTGTTCTTTTGTATTTTTCCAAGAAGTAAATCATTCAGAGTCATTTGTTATAGGAAGGATTTCCTTATGTTCAATGTATTCACTAAAAAAATGAATATTATCAGCCATTGCAGTTTTTGTGCATGTTTTATCTGCTATTCGTGATAAAGAGTTAAAAATACCTAATAATATTATTTTTGTCCCCCAAAACATAACTAAAAACCAACCCTCAATGGAATTAGCTCATCGAGCCGATACGCGCCAGTGTGGTACACTTCCCTTCAAGTGCAGTCTGATAGTTGATCGCCGTTGCTCGGTGATTCTCTCCGGGTGCTGCGGCTTCCTCCACGCGTCAAACTGTTCGACGCGATATAACCCTGGCTGTTGAAAGTGTAGTTAAATACAAATAAACAAGTAAACAGTCTCTGTGCCTGTTTTAACGTTTAAAAACAAACAGTATTTTAACCCACAGGACAAATGACACCACTGAGCTTGTTCCTGGAAAGGGTGGAAATAGACGGAAACAGATTAGAAATAAGGAGGTAAATGATAACAGAAATCTGTGTAAGTAGTAAGAAAGCTGTCAATCTGATTGTACTTACTGTTTGGTTGGTAATGTGCTTCAGATCTTTGTGTTTTCCTGCACTCGTTGTAGGTAATGTGTAAACCTGTAAAATATAAGTCTCATATTAGAATATGGTGGTGCAACATATTCACGAGACACAGAAATAATACCACAGACAGAAACTGGTTTGTTTCTTGTATAGATAGTAATAGTAATCGTTTATTCAAGCAAAATAACACCTCCAGAGAGGCAGATTGCATAAAGAATTAACAAAGATATGATATGATTATAATAAACGAAATAGGTGTTTTGAATAACTGAGAGTTTGTTCCTTGGTAGGGGGTTGTCAAGGTGATAGCTAGAAGTTGCGATTTTGTTGTATAAAAGTGTAAATATTTTCAATAGGTATGTGACGGACCCTGAAAATAGATTTGTCAAACTCTGTTAATTAGGCATGAAATTTAATGACCATTGTGGCGCATGTGTTCAACGCCACGTGGGCTAAATTATAACAGATCAATAGTAAGAGAGACAATATTCTCTTCTGAATCGTTATCTGGGTAATTAAGGCCAGTTAAATTGTAATTGTTGAAAACCGGTGCATCACATATGTTCTGGACACACACCCATATTACGCATCTATCCTGTCTCCGAAATGTCAAAAGATACCAAAATGCGAGTTTTTCAAAGGAACTTTAAAGCGAATGTTAAATTAAGATAGATCTAAGCGGCCAAGTTCAAGAGAAGCGATTAACCGAGAATAAATGTTCTGGCTATCTAAATAAAAATCGGGGGATTTCTCGAAAAATTCATGCCAGCCAATTCCAGTCGGAAGGTCTGTAAGGCTGTGGGTCGTTGCGAGGCAGTTGGCCTGAGGGCACTCAGAGAAGGTCCGAATTTAGCCTTGTCCGTCGAGGGTCATAGGCACCGAGATTGAAAGTCCGCGTATTGTCGTAACCCTGTGAGGGTTGTAAGGAACCGATAGTAGTTTGTTAACGGTTGCGAACCGTAATGGCATAGTAGCCAAAGAAGTAAGAGCTGTGACGTTGAGGTCCAGATACCGTATCAAGAGCTTGAGTAAGCGCTTGAATAGCTCGCGAGTTAAGATAGTTTTAGGCGGTGCGAGAATTGGTGATGTTGAGAACACTTTGCAGAATATTTTTATGTAAGCTTTGTTAAGTATATATCTGAAGGCGAAGAATAACTTAACCCCGTGAGAGCCAGGCAAGGCGCAAAGTGATCGTGAACTGTGGTAGACACCGATTGAATTGTGGTTGAACTGTGAGAACGCTGATAGAGTCACACAAGCAGAACATTGTATGAGTTGTAATTTGGACGTACCAAACCAAAAAATTACATTACGGACTTTGGGTCCAAGTTTGGACTGTGGTACAACGTGTGCACGTGTACACCCCTGCAGTTACCCAGAAAAAAAAATTATGCCCCCCACACTTTTTTGGAGCTTCCGCCGCCCCTGCAGATGCGTGTGTATACCGCGTGGACTCCCATAAATACGGAACTAGTATTCAATATAGTAGTCACTGTAACTACAAAATATAGTCAACCAGATCTTTTCAGATTTGATTATATGGGTTGATCTGCACTTGCGCCTTATACTATATACATGGTATAGACCGTGAAAAGAGCCATTGAGTAAATATGTTAAGGGGTTTTTCTGCTTAGAATTCTCTGCACTGTAAGTATGTGAGTGATCAAAATTCTTTCAAAATGTGCCACGTGAATTTTTGTCGGTTACAATTTGTGTCTATTGTCAAACGTATACATTATACGTTAACCTTTCAAATAACGTAAAAGTCATCCCACCAGCGTTATTCAGTAGAATCACTATTCAGATTTTATTATTTTTAAAAATGTCTGTCTCCAAAACATTGCTCCCGGTCCCTTATTGGAACGAGCTCGTTGAACTCATTGCAGTGCTGTGTCATAAGTGATCTTTTGAGGCAAGAAATGAAATTTTAGTTATTCAAGAAATAGTTTGACAAATGTCGTCTGCTACTCGTCTTTTATAAAGGGTTAAAGATAAAAAGGTTTTTTACAGAAAATATTCAGTATCTTATATACCTTTGTTCCGTCCCCGATAAGACAGTCATTTTTAGACATTTCCTCCAAAGCATTCATAACTATTTCCGAGTTGGAGTTGCCCATGCACTGACGTTTACGTTGCACCAAAGAGTCAGAAGTTGAAGAATCATCAAAGGAGAAAGATTTTCCAAATTTTCGCTTCCTGTACAAAGTCTTTTTAACCTGAAACAGATTATTAATTCTTGTCATCTTTCCTTGACACCGCTATTTTTTGTCGGAAGTTCTATGGTCTCGTCGCAGCGTATTAAAACGGCTGTCTCTCTTTCAACTGTGAATAGTTTTGAAAACAGATGTCTGAAATGTGGAATCGTTCTGACACTGACAATTACTCCCCCCACCTCCAAAAAAAAAAAAATGAAAAAAATGAAAAAGAAAAGATTTTGTTTCTTAGGCAATCCCCCATTGACCCTGAATCCCCCTCGTTGAACATTTATATTGGCTTGCAGTGTCTTCCAAAATTAGTATATATAATCGCGAGGCTTTAAAATGTTACCTTTTTTGATTGATGTATATTTATTTGCACATGAAAACTTCAAACTCTATGGATGTGCTTCATATTTATAGACACTCTCCCATAAATTTTGACAAGGCAAGAACATGTGAACAAATTTTTCAGACCAACAATAATTTAACGGTCTTTCGGTTATCAAACGAAAATATAAAAAATAAAAATAAAAATAAACGCCCTCCTCCCTCATTGATTTGAAAAAAAAACTGCTCGAGAACCAAATGTATTTTTTTTATTTGGCTTCTGCATTCATTTTTAGAATGAATGGTCTGTCGTGAGAACAAAACAATCCCGGCGGTGTGAATATCCCACAAATACAATGTAGCAATGAAAGGACGCAACTCCACAACCACTGCATGCTTAAACGCCACCGTGTCCACATTTAATTGTTGGAGTTTTACGACACTTTCTACAGCCGGGGTTATGTCGCGTCGGAGAGTTTTACGGGTGGAGAAAGCTGGAACACCAGAAGAGAAGCTCTCAGCAGCGGCATGTCGCACTCTCAAGCATACTGACACTACTAATGCTCTAACAAATGAGCCACCGTCCTCCCTCGTCATTAGATTATATTACTATTAGGATATTGTGATGTGGAACGTGTGTCCAACATTCCTGCCTGCAATAGGTTTCACGATTACTCCCAGTCTCCCAGGCCACTAGTTTAATTTTGAAAGGAATTCGACGCTGATATGACATGGAACCAGTCCTAATAGTCTATCGACTATGTTTAGATTCACTCGTCTGTAATATGTCAGTTGGTCGGAAAAGCGAACCGCCGGTTCGTTTTTCCTTCCAGCTGATATATTCCAGACGAATGAATCTAAAGAATACAAAAAACCCATTCATTTTCGTTTAATCACGCTAAAAATTGTGTTCAAGCGAGACTTGGTTTGGCCAATTTCTGATGACATGACCGCTGAGAACGTGAACTCACCACATTATGCTTATATCTTGATGGTTTAAAGGTCAATTAAATACTTATTGATTGGAATTTATATAACTAGAGCGCGAAAGAATATCCGTATATCTTTGTGAGTAAAAGGACATCACATTGCATCAATGGTAGTCTGCGAGCAAAGTCCACGAAAAGTGAGAAAACAAATAGCCCATAACAGAATTGAAATCCTTACAGAATTAGTCTGGTTTGTCTGAGAGTTTGGACTCACACCTGATTTTATTATGGAGATTTTCTTATTTTTTTAATTGGTGCCCCAATTCAGTTAAAGCTTTTTTTACTGCACCTGTAACTAGATTTAAAAAAAAATTGCTCGAAGGGTTATATGAAAATACCAGTTACCTCGCACTGATCCTTGCATTGTCGTTCACTCTCTCTAAATGTGGACTGTGGAGACAGTCTTCTTTTAGAAACAGGTGAGAATATTTCCTCGGTCAAGAAAATGCTGTCATCTTCGTCAAATGATTTCATAAGGTTGAGTGTCAACGAATTTTCCATTGTCTACAAAATTGTACGCGGAACGTCTGAAATGGAAAAATCGGTTTGAAAAAAATATGGCCAGAACAACTATAACTTAAGTATTCAGTAGACCTTTATTTTGTTACAACATCAGAGAAATCCAAAAACAGATAACTATAAGTAGTGGAGAAACGGCGCAGAATTATATCTACAACACAAGTGCCCACGATAATGCCTTGACCAATCAACTTTGAGATATTCAAAACCGACAGTTCTCCTTTGGTGAACAAGTGATTTCATTGTTCAGAAACAATTCCACAATAAAACGCCAAAAATATCTGCTACTCCGGGTATCTTCGCCCCTTATTGAATTTCATTTATTCTTTGAATGTTGAATAAGTTGATAGTTTGTAGTAATTAAATGATTGCCCCGATAGTAATTAGAATCAGTTTATAACCAGGGCTACCTGACACTAAAGAACGCGTTTAGTACATGTATTAGCAGTCAGCTGTGAGTCGCAAATAACAAAGGCGATATTCCAAAGGCAAATATCACCGATGGACGCGGATTTATTTACCAATAAAATTTTTTTTATGCAGAAGATTATAAAAAATACTTTTGCGGCAAACTGTGTCCTATAAAAGAGATAATGTAATTTGGAATAGATTTTTAAGTCTGAAAAGCATACTAAAAGTGTATTGTGAGATACCGATTTGTGTCCGTTTGAAAACGACCAGTATTTATTCTTTATAGTTTAACCCTTTGAACACTGGTGGTATCTTCCATGTTGGTTCAATTGTGGCAATTGAAAGAGTCTATATTCATCTTTTGGAGGTAGACCAATCAATATTGATGGATCTACTCCACACAGCACCCATCCCACTTAATGAAATTGTGAGGTATCATATTCCTGGGACAGAAAACGTCCTGTGGGATCCAAAAGGTTAATGGCGCCCACAATGCCTACTTCTCCACCGCAGTAGGTACGAAATTACCATCATCATCAGAGTATGTTTTTGATTCTTTAGAAGGGAGCAATTTGTGATAAATTACACGAAAATATTACCTGCAAGTACAGAATTGAGGCGATGATTTCACACCAAATCTTTGCTGCTTATACATGGGCAGTCAAGACTTTTACTACAAACCGCTTTTAAAGTTATTTGGTTACATTCTGGGAGATCAGTTATGTGTGCATTTTTAAGCACCCGTTCCGGGCGCAACAATTATTAAAGTCACAACTGGGTCCTTTGGGTTAAGAAGGGTGAACTTATATGTCTTGAGATTGGTTTAACAAAATTTTGAAAAACAAATTTCCGAAATGTTCCAATTCTCAAGGAATCTACAATATGGATGCATTGTTTGTAAATAAATAAATAAATAAATAAATAAATAAATAAATAAATAAATAAATAAATAAATAAATAAATAAATAAAAATAAACAAGTGAATAAATTTGTGAGCTGTTTCGATAAAGAAAGTTTGCAAAATACCGTATAAATATTCAGTTAATTTTCTCTGCGTCTTCTTGTCATCACCACTCTAACGATTTATATTTTAGAATAATTTTTTTATCGTACTATCTTAAATACAATACAGATGCAAGCCCAAATTTAAGAAACCACGAGATAATCACAATCTAATTAAAGAAAACTGGCTTTTTGTTCAATCTTTCACGAGTTTCTTGATTAATGGTTTGGATGTTCCTTCACTTGTCAGCAGCTTGGTTTCCCTAGTTTCAACATGGCTGCTGTAAAAACATATGTACCATCAATTATATTGTACCTTAGAATTCTATAAACATTCAATGAAGATGTCACAAGAGTAACATTTCTTTATGTAATCATCTTCCTAATCTACTTTTCCGACTGAATACTCTGAGAACCCCTTGTTGGGGCGACCTGAGAGAAAATAATCATATAAACTTTGTCAGTAAATGCAGCAATTCCGAAAAAAGGTATAACCATCCAGTTATATCAATTTTCGCAACTGCTGTAATTACTGACAAAGTTTACTGAGCAGTCCTGAAAAAATTCTTTTTATCTTTTTAACATCGCAGCTATTTTTGGCATTTTACAAAATGGGTTTTCCTAAATTTTGAAAAGTACGTTTTTTCTCTCAAGACCTCGCCTTTGCACACGTCTTGGTTAGACAAACTTATATAAAAATATAAACATGTTCAGCTTGTGATCTGGACAGCCGTAATCAAAAAGATGAGTAAAAAAATGAATGGGTATTGTCCTTGCTTCTATTCCACAATTAACAAACCGTCGTTGTTTAGTAAAACGACCATCGTTTAACCCTTTACCCAACGTAACGGTCAAAACCGGCGGGCGCTATTATCAAAAATAGCCAATTAATTAATATTATATTTTCATTTTTTGTCTCTAAAACATAGGTAATGACCCCTCTTTGGAACGAGCTGGTCGAGCTCGTTCCAATGAGGGATCATAACCTATGTTTTTGAGACAAAAAATGAAAAAAATTAGTTATTCAAGAATTTTGTTTGCAAGTGTCGTCTGCTTTTCATGTTAGGTAACGGATCAAAGCCGTCTATAAATAATGAAACGTCCATTCTTTTTAAAATTAATTTTTTACTGCAGGACATACTTTATGACTTTTGACTTCAATGAGTCTTTGTTTCCATATTGTTGAGAGAAAGTGGGTGTAAGCGAAGTTTTGAAAGTGGAAATATTATATTTTTTAAAATAAAATATCGCAGTTGTCAGACAAAAGTTTCCATGGGCGTCCGAGAATTGCCATTACTAATGGTAACCTGTCGGAAAGTGATCCCATTTTTCTCTATTGATAATTCTAAACCCTGGAATCATTTGTTGGAAACCTCTGCGTAAGTGCTTCCTAGGAGTGATGTCAAGAACTAGAATTATCAACGAATAAAGATTATAATGTAACTTTTCTTGTGGCAATCGTGCGGTTTTGTTTTCTTCTAGTGTGGTTCGACTCCACGAGAAACGTCCGAAGTGTATTTTGAGAATTAAGAAGAATAGATGGCCAGGATAGATCCATACAAATACAACAATTTATGCCAGATTTGTCTGTAAACCGTTCGTCTGAGATAAAGAAATTTAGGGCACAGCTACTCTAAATATTTTAGTTTTTACCTGATTGTGAAATGTTTGTTGAGTAACTACTAAATCTTTGAACTGATTGTGAGTATTCAAATGAGTGAAAATTAAGACACTCGTGACTGTTTATATATTGTGAACCAGTGAAGTTAATTCACACAAATAGTGAGAGATGGAAAGATGATATAATATAGATAAAAAATGACAGAAGAGAAAAATGGCGTGTCGTCTACCACGACAATATCTGCTTTATTCAGTCCAGATTTGAACGCGAGACATTTCTCCCCACTAGGTGATATAACTATAATAACGATAGTTTCCATATAAATGACAAACATTTCCCGAGACAAACCGAGGAGCTAAGTGTTAACACTTTTTATTTACTCGTTACGTAAGCAATTGATCAGATCCAAAATAACACGTTTCATATGAAGTCTCAATTAACATTTTAACATTATAATACAGGTTTCTCTATGAAGCGACTACGGAATGTAAAACATCTACATTTTTAGTGTCATAAGTCTCTATATTTCCATAATTTCACCTTCTGTCACATCGTCATATAAAATAGGACATTTCTCTCAAAATAGTCTTTCTTTCGTGACAGAAACTAAGAAATACAAACATAGAAGCGACATAATGCCAACAGGGAGTGCAACAAGGCGCCATTAGCACTGTATATGACGTCTTGTTGCACACAACTGCATGGCGATATTAGGGTTGTCTAGCCCTTTACCTAACTTTACTTTAAAAATGACACACTATTTTTCCTAAATAAATAAATAAAAATACATTTTTACCCCTGAAACATAGATTATACCCTCTCATTTGAAGGCCTTTAAAACATGTACTAACTCCTGAACATAATAATAATAACTCTTTGGCCAGCCGCTGATTTGTCGCGGTTCTCGAGCGAGAAAGCCTTGGTTACCCCTGTACTCCCAACTGCCTCCCTATTCCCAAGCTTATCCTCTCCTCCCAACACTCGGAGACGAACTGCTTGATGACATCCCTTGCCCCATTCTTCCCAATTCCTCCGATTATCATATTAACTAACCCTCTCCTTTGAGTCTCCCCCTAACCACATATCCTTCATTCTCCCATCCCACATCCCCATTATACTCCCAGTGAATCTCATTCTTTTAGACTGGTACTTTGGGCATTCTAGAAGAAAGTGTTCCAGGGTCTCCAGCATGCCCAAGTTACACATCTGGCACTCCCTTTCACCGTCTTTCCCAATTTCCCCCCTCAGCTCCAGAGATCGCGACCTCAGCTTGAACAACAGTGACCCCCAAAGGTGCCATCAAGGTACTCTTCAAAACCTGGCTTCTCTTTATCACGCAGGCCATCCAAAGACCTCTTTGATTTGACCCCCCTCTCGCCAATTACGGTTACAATCCTCCATGGCCCTTTCTCTGACGATTTTTTTACCCTGGTTTGCCCCAACGTTCAGGTCCGAGATCTCCAATGAGTAGTTCTCTCTAGCTCCCTCACTTGGACCATCCACCCCGTTTTGATATTTGAGTTGAAAATTCTCAGGAACATTACTTTACACCATCGGCTGTCGGGGAGATTTACCAAATAATTAAGATAACCGAGCTTCAACTGGTCTATCCTGTCCTTGATCCTCATCCACCCAAGCTCAACCCTGATTGCTTCTAGCGCTGCGGCATTACTCGACCCCGTTATCCATCGGCCTGCATCGTTCTGCAGGATTTCCAATCTCTTTACGGCCGTCTGGTTTAGGGGTACCACTTCCGGACCGTATGTTATACTTGGCAGCCCCACCATTTCCCAAATGGTTTTCCCCCACGAAAACCTTATTGAAACAAAGAGTGGGTGTTGCAATACCAAACTTCCGCTCTGGATTCGTTCATGATCTCCCGAATTAGATCGGCTGATACTATGATATCTTTTAAAATTGGGCGATTCTTCTTTGTGTCTACAATAAGAGACATGAATAATTCAATACCAGAGTTCAAAAGGATTCAATTAAAACCGATCTCCTTTACTATTGTTATTGAATATGACTGTCAGGGTTTTCTGTAGTTGTAAATATCGAAGCGTAAACTTTTTATAAGCTTTTGTTTGACGAGGAGCTTAACCAATATAAGCGGCCTAAAACTAGTTTGTAGTATGGCGGCTTCAATATTTCTGCCGTTAAGAGAAAAAAATCCATTTTGTCATAGAGGGGTGTGAAGATGATAGCGAACAGAGCAGAACATTAACACTTTGGACCCCAGTTGTATCTTCCATGTCAGTTCAATGGCAGCAATTAGAAGAGTCCATTTCCATTATTTGGGGGTAGACCAATTAATATTTTCAACGTGCAGCCTTGGGGCTGCACGTTGAAAATATTTTTTGGTCTACCCAACACATTCATTTAGCAGTCATTCTACTTGATGAAATTATGACGTATGATTTTCGTGGGCCGGAAAAGCGGCCTCGCGTTTTCAAAGGGTTAATGTGCTCGTTAAGTTCAAGAATCCCATTTGTTACGCACCATTTCAGACATAGTTATGCAGGAGCCTGTCCAGTTTCCGAACTCATAACATATCTATCTGACATATACGAACAGAAAACATATTAAAAACAGTTTTGTCCCAGAAGAAGTCCGTTTGAATTGGTAATAGTAAACATCACCTGCAGGAGGCAATACTATAAAACTTTTACAATTGTGTTGTCCAGAATTGTATTTTCTGCATATTAATATAACTAACGAAAATGAATCATTAGCATTTTAAAAGATATGGCAATTTGCCAACTGGCAAATTGCCAGATCTTTGAAAATGCTAATGGTTCAGTTTAACCCATTTAAAGTCATAACTAGAGACTACAATTCTAGAAAATACAATTGTAAATGTTTTATAGCATTGGCCCGTGCTGCTGGTTTAAATTCATAACAGACACCAAAATGATATTGCCAGATATTGGTTTAACGTTGCAGTTTATGGGCCTGACGGTTCAGATAGTGTCAGATGAATGACCGGATAGAAATACTCTCAAAAGTGTCAATTATCGTATGCAATTTTAATAGATAATCTGATTTTAAATTCATTGCTGGTTAAAGTTGTATATATTGGGGCATAAATTCCATAGCGATTTACTTTTTCGAGAGAAATAAAAAAGAATGGTCGGAATAATCCATGACGTGAGTGGATAAACATCTATTTTTGTGAAGGGTTAAACCCATCGTGCCTCTATTACCGCTAATTAAATTCGGGTGGATCGCTTTGTGAACGAGGGAAGCACTGTACTAGTACCCGGGGTGAAGAACTCGACTAGCGGTAACCAACTGACATACTAAGTTCGCACAAGCACATATTGACTCCCAGGTTGCATTGGCTAAATGTACAATGCTCACAAAGTCCTCGCGAGAGCACACAAAGTGATTCCCAAGTTGCATTAGTTGAAAGTACACTGTTCACAACTTCCCCACGAGAGCACGCCCCAACACACTTCTCTCCCAGACATGCTCTGTAATAACACAATGACGTGAGAGCTTGCAAATGTGTCTCAATATTTGAGCAGTTCTGTAATATATTGTCCGCAAACGTAAAGAAATTCAGCTGGATTTGGCCAATGAATTCCAGCTTCATCCGGTTCGGTCTACTTTAGCTGTATTTCAATCCGAAGGCTGACGTTCGAGTTGATAGATGACCGAAGTGGAAAAACTGGGCCAAACCCTGACCAGACCATAACATACACACCAACAATAATGACTGATGGGTATGAGTGAAAATCAGATTTGGCCAAAATTGTAATTGACAAAAACAGAAAAAAATAAAGTGCATGCCGAGTTTGCTTTACTGAAAATTTCGATAGAACGAACATTAATTAAAATAAAAAACACAAAGAACGGAGCTTAACACTTTGAATCATGATGGTGTGTTCCAAGTCAGTTCAATGACAACAATTGGAAGAGTCCAGATTCATTACTTGGGGAAAGACCATTCAATATTTTCAATATTCCCTATTTAAGGAGTAAATTTTGGATTCTCCACAGTAAATTTTCCTCACTTACCGTTCTCCACAGTAAACATGGCAGCTCTTCAGAAAGTAGAATACATTTTATCACAACGTGGCACACAACAAATTTTATTTGAAGGTTACATCTACAACAAGCATGTCACTAGGAAGTTTTGTCAGCACTGGACATGTGCTGTAAAATCATGCAAAGGTCGTTGCACAACTGTTGATGAATTCATCAGAAACACCACAGAACACGACCACCCACCAGAAAATATAACAATTACTAAATTTGTCAGCAAGATGAGAAAAAGAGCAAGAGAAGAAATAGCTCCCCTGTCAATGATTTACAATGATGAAATTGGACATCATTTTACAACAACTGGGCCACGGACAAACAATAATTTAGAAGGCTTTCACGACAGAATAAACAGGTCTATACCTCATCATCATCCCAATATCTATAGATTTGTTGAAACAATAAAGAAGGCCATATGTTTTTTCAAAAAAGGGGTGCCGAAATTGGGGTGCCTTCTGGAGAATCCCTTTTTTCTGAAATGAGGATAAGAGTCGTAGTAAATTAGACCTCATTGAGGGATTTTTACTACGACTCTTATCCTCATTTCAGAAAAAAGGGATTCTCCAGAAGGCACCCCAATTTCGGCACCCCTTTTTTGAAAAAAAAACATATGGCCTTCGGCACCCCTTTTTTCTGAAATGAGGATAAGAGTCGTATTAAAAATCCCTCATTGAGGGATTTTTAATACGACTCTTATCCTCATTTCAAATAAAGGGGTGCCGAAGGCCATATGCTTTTCAAAAAAGGGGTGCCGAAATTGGGGTGCCGGGGATATTGCCATTAATATAGGTTTTTATTATACAGAAGGGAGATAACCCTGCATGTAGGTTATGGGAAATCAAGCAATCTAATTTATATAAATGATCTAGATAAATGAAACGACAAGAGTACTCGGAATAAGGTAGGAACTACTGGTATTACGTACCACATTACCAGTAACAGGATGATACAAAGCATTTGGTAGGTTAATACTATGAACGGTTAGGATGGGACCTATAGGAGAATATACCAACCATAGTCTGTTGCCGTTCTGTATTACCAGGCATTGTCCCCACCCCAGAATACCGCTCAATAATATGAAGCATCTGGTGGATCAGTAGTACCAAGGGCCAGCAAGAGACCTACAGGGATATGTACAGCCTATGCTATACTACCGTTCTAAACTACCAAGCATTACCCCCACCCCCACAAAATCACTCGGTCTACCATAAGTACTACATATACCAGCCATATAATAAAACAAAGCAATCGGTTGGTTAATAGTACCAAGCACTAACAGGGGCATATAGGTGTATATACCGCCATACTATAGTACCGTTCTAAACTACCATTCAGTACCCCTACCCACAATACCCCTAATGCCTAAAATTGCATACTACCTATACCAGTCATAGGATAACATAAAGCATCAGGTGGATTAATAGTACTGAGGGCCAGCAAGAGACCTACAGGGATATGTACAGCCTATATAGTATCCTCAGATAACTATCCTTTTAAAGGTATCCTCGAAAGGTATCCTCGATAGGTATCCTCGAATAATGCTATACCAGGCCATAGGTATCCTCGAATACTGAAATGAGGCTAAGAGTCGTAGTAAATTATACCTCATTGAGGGATTTTGAATGGTCCTCATAACCTCAAAATTCAATGCGGCTATGAGGGATAATAAATGAGGACTCATTGAGGGCTTTTACATAACCCTCATGGCCTCATACGACAAAAAGGGATACCACAGTCACAGGCGTTTTCCAAAATGGGATTCCATAGGATATACCTGTTAAATACTGAAATGAGGCTAAGAGTCGTAGAAAATTATACCTCATTGAGGGATTTTTAATGGTCCTCATAACCTCAAAATTCAATGTGGCTATGAGGGATAATAAATGAGGATTCATTGAGGGCTTTTACATAGCCCTCATGGCCTCATACGACAAAAAAGGGATTCCATAGCCACAGGTGTTTTGCAAAATTATGGGATTCCATGGGATATGGCGATTGGATATAGTCTTTTGTTATACACAAGGGAGATAACCCTGCATACAGATTATGGGAAATCAAGCAATCTGATTGGTTAGTTATAATCTAGATAAATGAAACAACAAGAGCACTTAGAATAGGGTCAGAACTAACAAGAATAGACCAGAAATTGCTAAATATAGCAATAATAAGGTAAACTGTTTCAGTTGCTAGGCTCTTCTACGCTACTGGAGTATACTCTAGAATAAAGGAACATGGCCAGATAAACGGTAACTATTGCATCTATAGATAGAAGCAGAGAATTCTGGAAGAATTCGAAATAATACAAGTTGTCTGGTTGTTTGTGGTAATTATCCAGGGAAGTCGTTCCAGAAAATACTCCGATTCAATCGAACATACCCTCCGAACATACCCCGTCTTATTGCAGAAAAATTGGGTAACATAGCAATCACGTGCTACCATAGAAACCAAGATGGCGGCCTCCAGTATACAAAATGGACGACGGAAACACGTATCACCATAACAACACGCGGTGCGCATCCGCACTAACACCACGTATCACTATGGGGATGACGTCACAAGATGGCCGCTCACGCGAGTTACCGTGACAACACAACATGGCACCACTACGTCACGTGACATGACGTCACTTCCGAGGTCCGGCCAATGAGGACTCAAAACCACATTACATACTACTGCCCATAAACACTAGAAAATGGCCCCAACAACACTGGAAAAGTGGTAAAATATTGATATATGATGCTGAGTGGGGTGGGTGTCCAAAATATGTCTGACAAAATGTCCGATTTATGTTTTCACATTAAAAATGGGCTTCTCAAAAAGACCTCCACCTCGCCAATTACCCCCAAAAAACAAACACCAGCACAAAAAAAAAAACGTTTTAACGCACCTGTCTGAACAGACTAACGATACTGTGTAAAAGAGGATATTCAGATAACAGAGTTCCACTGTAATATCAGATAATGAACCATACTTGAAATAGCCTTATTTTCATTTCAAAACATGTCTGCATCTTCATATTTTAAAAACAAAAACCTTCACTGCTCCACGTGAAGTGACATATCACAACTATAAAATGTTTTACAAAAATAGCAATTGGACCGACTTTCGAGCAAGTGACAACAATCTAACAGTAAGATAAATGTTTCGACGAAATCCTTCGCAATGAGAGGTCGCAATCAGTTGTAAAATAATTACATGGAAGTATATATCTCAGGTCTAGCATTCTTTAGGTGTGCAGGAGTGCTGCACGCCTACTGCACGCCTAGAAAACATTGAGGGGGCAATTTTTTGCACACCTTGATTTTCAGGATTGCCAGACCCGTTTGGGACTGCCTTAAAAATCTATTATCATTTCGTCCCCTGAGTTCCAATGTGTTCTCTGTGCCTACTGGCACAGAGAACACATTAGAACTCAGGGAACGATTTGTCAATGTTGCATTGATTCGCAATATTTCATGACCCATTCTGTGTTGCATTTCGATACATTTTGTGTGTAGAGACAATCACATAAGAATTGAATGTAACATTTTGAATAATGAGATGTGTGTGCCAATTTTTCCACTTTGTAGCTGAATGTAGTACAATTTTTCGGTCACAATATTAATACCTTGAAGTGAATATAACCAAAATAGCACACAAGTTTTTGCATTGAAAATTTCAGGTGCAATTCCACTCCCAAGCAATTTAAGGAGGGCAACTGTTTTGCACTCCTTCTAGATTGCCAAGCCTGATATCTAGTTATGAAAGTTTCATCTGACAAGCAGACCAAAACACACTAGGAAACAGATTTATCAAAAATCAATCCTTTTACATTATTTTGTGCTTCCCGGAACACAGTTTACATGTATGAACATTTATTAAAACCAGTTTTTCTTTCTTTTTCTTTACAGTAATTAGACGCAATTTAAATTTTGAAAAAAGTGAATACAATTTTTTTGTATTAATAGTAGAAGTGACGTCTGGAAATAGTCTGGGGTCAATAAGGTTTGGATAGAACTGTTCTCAATACTTTAATTTAAACCTGATTGAGTATTTTTTCGAGAAACCACTAAATCTTTAGGAACAAAGTTCCAGACACTTGTGACTGTTTATATACGAGTACTAGACACAAACGAAGTAAAATCACACCGATTAAGTGAGAGTTGGAAAGATAATATAGATAAAAATGACAACAGCAGATAAATGGTATGGCGTCATCACCCACGACAATATTCTCTGTAATACAATTCAGGTTCGGATGTGAAACATTTCTAGTCAGAAGGTGACAGAACTATAACGACGATATGTTCCACAAAACTGACATATATATATCCCGAATCAGACTTGGGAGCTAAATATCACCACTTTTTATTTCCTCGTTACATAAGCAAATTATCAAATTTACACAACACTATATATACTGATACGCAATAAACCTGTCGATAAAGGCGACGAAGATGGAAGTGGTCCATCGACTGCCAAAGCCTCTCACTGGCACAAGCGCGTTTTTCGCGTTCCACTGATAGGTCAAAAGCCATGTTTGTGAGGCCAGAAATTAAAATTATTTTGGTTATTCAAGAATTATTTTGCAATTGCTATATATTACATTGGAGAGTGGTTTACCATTAAATCCCCACCAGTTTCCAGGGAATCGTTTAGACTGTATCAAATAGTATTTTGCGATATAAATTCTGTGTTTAACAATACAGTTTTTCCTTACTCATCGCAGAAAATTTCGATACGGCATTTACACTAAATATATACGTAATGACTTCTGATAACTCACAGAGAGAGTGATCACAGTTTGCTAAGGGAGTGGGTAATGTTATGCGATATATACAATGCTGAGGGGTCCAGTGAGTACATAACATACAGGGTAATTCATTTTTCTGACTTGGCGGACAGACGTCTACCTTTGCATTTAATCGTGAGACCATTTGAGAACCGAGGATCTAACAAGAAAATCCACAGTTACCTACCTGTTAGTCGATGAGCAGCAACTTTAAGTTCAAAGAGGGTCTCTAATGAGTTACGATTTCATATGAAATTTCTTTACCGAGTTCACTAAAATCGACATGAGCCGAGGTTTAACCCTTTACCCCACGAATCGGCCTCATCCGCCCGCGTAATATGCAAATTCAGCAGTTGAAAAAATATTATTTTTCAAAACATGTCATCAAAACCATATCATGTGACCCCTCGTTGTAACGAGCTCATCGAGCTCGTTCCAACGAGGGGTCACATGATACGGTTTTGTTGAAATTTTTTGAAAAAATTAAAAAAAATAATATTTAAAATAATAAATTTTGATATCGTCTGCGTTGGGTAAAGGGTTAACGAATGAGGTTAAAACATTTCATGTCAAATCGTGATGAATTTAAAATTCTTTTTTTTATCACATAATGTGTAATTTAACCTTTTACCTAACTTTACAACTAAACTGACACTGTTGTTCACAAAAAATCGACAAACAAATTTTATTATTTTTTCAAGCTTTGTCTTGAAAATATAGTTTATGGCCCTCATTGGAACTTGCTCGTTGCAATGAGGGTTCGTAAGTTATATTTTCGAGACAAAAATGAAACTATTTAGTTATTCGGGAAATGTTTTCTGCAAATGTCAACAACTATTTGTATTAGGTAGACAGCCAATGAAAAATAAGAGAAGGTTAATTGAATTCTACTTCCGAAACTAAGTCACTCACAATGTTTCGACGTTGACTTCTGACATCTCTCCATATTAGACCTGTTGTGAATAATATTTTCCGTAATGAACAATTTGATGGTGATTATGTGATAAATAAAGGGTATCTATTGTTTTTGAGTGGATACCGAAAATTATCTCATGAGTGACCGAGACAAATGTTTATTTTTCGCGAGTGCTTGTCCACTCAAAAACACTAGATTTTCTTTTTATTATACGCTTTTCATGAGAATCTGATCATTCCTATCGATAAATCGACTCATTTCAACCTTGAATTGATGCATGAAAGCAAACAGCTGATGCGCATTGATACGCGGAAGTGATTTGATCGATACTCGGAACAGGTAGCGTCTTGCGATCTGATTCAGCTGGCGGGTTTCATGCATCAATTCAAGATGAATACATGTTGCATTATTGCTGGAAATGTTCGGTATCCACTCAAAAACACTAGATTTTCTTTTCATTATACGTTTTTAGAACAAAATGATCATTTCCAGTGATAATTTGACTCGTATTGACCTTGAAGTGATGCTTTGAAATCCGCCATTTTGATTGATACCGTGAAAGTTAAAATATCTATATCTTCACAGTGGGGGATACGATTTCTATCTTTCCGCAATTTTTTCGATAATCTATCGTTTAGCGTATAATAAAATATATTCTCCACGTTCTGCACTGCGTATCTTACTTTTCGTGCTTTTCTTCAGATTTAAGATATTTTGACATTTATACGTTACCTAAACCCTAGAGATAGCTCGTCTTTCAATCAGTTTACTCCGTTAGAACCCGAACGATGCATTTAATGTGATGTATTACCCACTCACTGGTTAATGTACTACACATTTGAATCGATTATATCCAATGCGTTAAAACAATTAACAACTGAGCAGACTGCATTACGCCTTTACCTAACATAACAATCCCGCCCGCGCTATTTCTCAAAACCGCCATTCAGATTTTATTATTTTGTCTTCCATTGCCTTCTAAAATAGCTTATGACCCCTCATTGAAACGAGTTTCTGGAGCTTATTCCAATAAGGGACAGAAGCAATACTTTTGAGGCGAAAATTAAAAAGAATGTTCACGATATCTTTTGCAAATGTCGTCTCTTTTGCGTGTTTGGTATAGAATTAATGACAGTATATTTGCCACTCACTGTTTTATGACAGCAGATGTAGCTACCATCTGCATCGATTATATCCAATTCGTTAAAACAATTAACATGTGATCTTCAGATTATCTAAAGCAATGTGTTATAAAATTTTGTGTTTCAGAAATCCGCTGCCGCATTGAAGGTACTTAGCCGCCGTATGAAAGCATAATATGTTCACTGGGATTATCGACTTGAGTGAATCTGTTTAACTATGATGTGATAATCCACATTTCATTGTGCTGTTAACGAAGTACATTAACATCTACACATCCCCCAAATCCACCTGCTGTAGCAATGTTTTGAGTCCGAACATCTCGGTTCATTCCCACTAGACCAATTCCCTTCAGACCAATTCCCACGAGGCCAATTCCCAAAAGACCAATTCCCCTTAGACAAACTGGTGTGTTCTACTTTAAAAATAATTCTATATCAATAATTTGATATATTTATAAATGTATTTAATGTTATTGATATTCAAGCCTGGAAATATGCAGTCTGCCATTTGCAGAATGAGGTCCCCAGAGGGTGAATTCGCTGATGCTATCCCATTCAGTGGGCCAGTTTATTCTCTGGGTACCTCTTTCTGTTTATGTTTGAGATCTTGATTCAGGTTGAGGTTCACAGAGGGTAAATTTAGTGATGCTACCCTGATGTGCAGGGTAGCATCACCAAATTCACCCTCTGTGGACCTCATTTTTCAAATGATAGTCTGCTCATTTGCTGGCTTGTCGATTTTTATAGATGTTGGACAGATTTTAATAAATAAATGTTTTCCTAATTATCCTTAATCAATAACAGCATGTAGTTGGTCTAAAGTGAATTGGCCTAAAGGGAATTGGTTTTAAGGGAATTGGTCTAGTGGGAAGACACCGACATCTCAGTTTTATTATTCGTTTTTACAGAAATTAGTGACCGCAGTTTAAAGTTTATTTTTGAACTTATTCCCATGTAATATGGGGTAAAGTAATAATAAATATACAAAACATGTAAAAAATTGAAGCATGCTGGAGGTGGTGTATCCACACAAGATAATATCATTGTCAACTTTAGTCAATCGCTCCCTCGGCCCTCCCTCCTTCCTCTCCATCCCCCCTCCCTCCCCTTCCACCCTCTCTCCTATTCCCATCCTTTAGGATCAATGCCCAAGTGCATTTTAGCAGAACACAATTTATACATACTCATGACGTGCCCATGATTTTAGATATAAACATTTATATTGTAGAAATTAGTATGCAGTATGTGCTCTCGAGAACGTACCACGTGTAGCATTCACAAGCAGAGCTAAAAGTAGAAGTGGTCCAAGCTTGGAATACAGAGGCACTTGTGCTTTCCTAGAAATGTGGTGAATGAAAAGTTACAGCACATAGTCAATGGCTCATACTATTGCTCCCCATTTCCATTATCCCTCCAGATATAGATTTTAAAAGGTCCACACAGAAATGACTACATCCTCCACTTAACAAACCTGCAGCCATGGAAACAACACCATATAACTACGATGAATGCAGAATAGTTGGAGCCTTTCTTTGTGCCACAAACAACAAAGTTCGAGTTGATAATTCGAAAATGAAACGTAAAAAGAAACTTTTACAGAGAAAAAAAAAACAAAACAAGATATTACTTGCTAAATATTTTTAATCATTGATAACATTGAAATAAAAATAACAATTAATAAAAATTATTATATATACAATTTAGCACTAAAACTTTTCTTTCCCATCAGTGGAAAAAACATAAAATGATTAGTTAGGTTTTTCTAGTCTGGTTATGAGTTCAGTACTTCAAAATAGTTTGACTGTCCTGTTACGAATTATCACAGCTGGACATATCACAGGCGATAAAAGATTGTTTCACACACAAAACGAAGAAAACAAAGTTAAAATCTTATACATTTTCTTTTCTCAAAACCATTCCATGATTTGGATTTTGAACGGAAATGACGTAAATCCGACGAATAGTCCTTATTCAGCATTGGTACGTAGCTCTGTGGTAAGCACTGATCCTGAAAATAAAATGTTCGACATTAGTTTAAACTATATTTATTTCAAACTTCAGAATATGGTGTAACATGGTACAATTGGTTTTGGATCCAGCAGTAAGCTTCTGGGCTCGTATATAACCATTTCAGCAGAGTAAACAGAATTACATAAAATAAATTGCATATTCGACTTTGATAACTGTGTGTGTTGGTTCAATGAATGACGGTGCGCCTCAGTGTCCACGATTGTTACTGTCAGCCAGATATGAGAACGGTGTAACTTCATATCAGCCAGAGACCAAAGGTCGAATGCTAATGTGAAGTTACCGAGGGCTGATATATCGGCCGATATGAAACTAACCAAGCAATGCCCTCCTTATTTATTAAACCAAAACAAATAATTTCAAAATGCTCACAGATCTGTTACAGTTTTCTGACAGTATCATTGTTTCTCTTTCTTGTCACAAAGTTCGAAGTTTTCTCTTGTCCTACATCAGCGGAGAAGCCACGACATTGGAATAGCTGAGCTCCCTCTTCTTCCACTTCGCCGAATCTCCGTGTACCACTCTGAATTTTAGTCTGAGACAATTTTTCTGTACAATTCTCTTCTTTCTTCTCTCCACCACCAAATCATTACTTATTGCCATAATTAATTCGTAGGGGCGGCGGATCCGGGGTGGGGGCGAGGGAGTGGGGGCTGGGGGGGCATGTTTTTTTGCATGCATATCTTTTAACACAACAAATGACTGGTGAAACAGGGGGCGGATCAAGAGCCTCCCCCCCCCCCCACATTTTCGCCAGCTATGTTTTTCTCGTACTGGTTCAGTTTCGACGGATTTCGGATCATTTTTTGCATTAAGTGGCAGCAAACGCTAAAATGTATAAGTCTGTTAAAAATCGGTTAACTGAAGTAGATCGTAATCTTACAGACATACAAGTACCAAATCCACCCCCAGACAAAATAATTCACAGACAGTATAATTGCTTTAAAGTCTGGTAACGCACACAGGTGAGGTCTATTTATCAGCTTTGGTCGTGACGACGATAGCTGATAAATAGACCTCACCTGTATGCTTTACCAACGTTTTTTAAAGTGTGAAATCTTTCAAATACATCTCCTGAAAAATCTCAAAATATCCACTCAAATGCATGGAATTGGGACCCTAGAATTTAAAATTTTCATACCGACGACCATCCATCGCCCGATCCAGCACCCCCCACACACTTTGAAAAAATCGTTCCACCGCCCCTGATTCGTCATCATACAAAACCCTGCTTCGAACCACTATACCATGCCTGGAAGTGATAACGCCAATTTTGTGTTTGATGAAAAACTGTGAACATTTCGAGGTAAACAAACTGGTTGTACCTGATGACGCATCGGGAGGGGGGGTGGGTGACTTAGCTTTGTTCATATCGGCCGAGATCGGCGTCATATCAGTCCTGTTTGAAGCCATATCAGCCGCACTTGATAATGGGCATTTCTGGGAAAGAAAACCATATCTAATAAATAAAGTAATAAATTTCGTTGTAAAGGAAAATTCGGTGGACGGTCAGAAAACAACATAAAGTACAATCAAAAGTTAAGAGAGTCGGCGCAAACAGTTCGTCCCCGTGAATAAATACTTATTATCTGTAAAATGAGAGAAAATAACAAAAAGAACAAAATATTTATGGGACTCTTCTATATTGCTTTGGGAATTTTGCTAGATTTGTGAAGTGAAAAATGAATCTACACTCCAAATATAATTGAAAAATAACCGTTGTGTTGAAGCGCCTTACCATTTTCATTTTACGGCCAAAAAATTCTACCAGTGCTCCTAATTGAAAAGGTCTGTCATATTGCGGTGATGGGCGGCTCTGTGGGCGACTGTATTAATCTGGACCAAAAAATGTGCTGGGTACTTGAGTTTGGAAGGTAATTATGTTTCAATAATTCGTCAATACGCTTCGAAAGAAAAAATCTCCCCCACACCCTTGAGAATTTTGCGCCATTTTCGGCGAAACCATGGACGTGCGTATAAAAACTGTAAAAAGCAGTTCAATTACACAAGAATGGTTGCCGGGGTGTCTGTATCCGTATCTGTGGTTTCAATGTAACATGTAAAGAGATACATCTGAAGAACGATTGTAAAGATAAAAAATCTACCTTCTGAGTTTCAAAGAATTCCTTGTATCCGCCTTTCAACAAATAAATTTCTGGATAATATAAATTTGGAAAATTCTCGGCGTTCAGCTCTCTGTCTTTGTTTCTCAGATAGCGTAACCTGAAAGAGTAAAATCAACATAATTAGACAACAGATTCTAGAGAATGGTAGTTATCATTCAACAAATGTGCAGTCCGCGTGAAACGTATTGGGTTAACGACATATTAATAGATAATCATTACTTTATCTGATAACAAGGCCGTAGACTGGTTAACGTAATATGTATGGCAAGATGTTACTACAGGATATCTGGGACTGAATACTTATGATACCAAGAGAGTGTGAGCGCAGTGTTAACCCTTTACCCAACGTAACGGTCAAAACCGACCAGCGCTATTATCAAAAATCGCCAAATTAATTTTATTTATTTTTTTCATTTTTTTTGTCTCAAAAACATAGGTTATGACCCCTCGTCGAGCTCGTTCCAATGAGGGGTCATGACCTATGTTTTTGAGACAAAAAATAGTTATTCAAGAATTCTTTTTGCAAGTGTCGTCTGCTTTTCATGTTAGGTAAAGGGTTAATATGGTGTCCTAAATTAACACGGATACACTTATCATTTCGGTTAAAATAATATCGATCGGAAATCGGTCAGAAAACATTCTTCTAGTTGGAGGTGAGACCAAAATATTTCCGACAGAAATTAGCGATGCCAAGCATAGCTATTTTCAGTCGGAAATGTTTATGGTTTCGACGCCCATATAGCGAGAAGATGTGCCCATCTCAAACTGATAACAAATGTAAAATGATCCACCATCATTCTAACTGATAAATGCTAATTACATTGAACTTAAATGAACCATCGTAATTAAAAATCCGATAAAACCCCAATTTTCCAACTAAACTACTTGTTTGGGCATAGGCGAGTCTACAAGATATTTACAGAAGGCTGGTCGTGAATATGATAAGATTCGATCATAACTGAAATTTTGTTTAAGAAACAGCCCCTGTTTTCTAAGCCTTTGTATTGCGTATTAATACACATCTCTGCTTCCTTAATGATCTTTTGGTTGTATCTGTTCAGTTTTATTTCATTACCATTATCATCTACCATAACTCATACGATGTCTGGTGTAAAATATTTGAGAATGAGAGGATACTAAAACATGCAGTTGGACTTTTATTCTTATAACGGGTAAATGCATATTAGTAAACCTGGAAAGGCTGGATACATATTCATAAACCTGGGGAGACTGGAGAGCAAAGCGACATAAAACAAAGTATACTTACAATTTAGGAGCTCTTTCTGAAGAGAATTCGCAGTGAAAAATCAGAACAGTCTTCGTGTTTTGTTTGCTGGCTTCAATAAGCCCACCAATCATGTCCTGTGTGTGAAGATTCACTGAATCCTGGAATACATATGGAACTCGTTAGTGTTTGTTCATGTTGTAGGCGCTTTGCAGGGACGTGGGAAACATTTGGAATTTGGGGTGTTACCTAGTGGCATTGGTAGGGATACAACACACGAGGCTATATTTGGGACCCCCTCACCTCTACATTGAGAAAAATTGCACATTTTTAAAATCTGCATTCATCTCGACTTCAAAGACCGCAGTAGAGACAAATCAAAAGAGGGAATCTTTGGTTACATCTTAATCCCCTTTCTCCTGATTGCAATAAGATTTCAATGATGGGTTGTTAACTAGTTGAGTGCTAGAAGCCTCTGTCATGGCTATATTGAAATGTGCTGAAAGCCACTTTAGTAGCTTTATCCAGTTTTGTAGGGGCTTGTTTTCTAAGCAGAAGAAAATAAATGTTTATATAAAACTATTTGTTACAATTTATTGGAGAGTGCCAGTAACAAAACTATTGTTAATGAACAATTCTTGCTAAACTAAGGCTTCCTTTGTTGGTTGCAGGGCATCTTTGAAAACAATACTTTGAAAAATACTTTAGCACTCAACCAGTTGACGATGAAGTTGCTTAACACACACACACTCTCTCAACTACTCCGGAGGAAGTTGGGTTGCCCCTTTCTTCCGTTTCGTACGTCCCTCGCGATTTCTTGTCTGTTTCTCATATACAACTAAGCCAAATTATATTATAGAAATGAGATTGTTAATGTCATGATCATGAAAGTTAGAGCTATTATAACAAGAGACAAGACATCTACAAATCTCATACATTCACACAAGATGAAATAATAGTTATTAATTAACAGTCTGACTCGCCCCTTGAGAGCAACAAAGTGCCATTTTCAATCCTTTAGCATTGCAGTTGGCACATTATTGCACCCAGTGGACGTTGTAATTTAATCCCTTTACCACAAACAAAAGAGGTCCAGGGATGGTGTAATTATACAGCCCTGTCTGCTTTGGGACTAAATCGATCAGTGATCCTTCGAATGAATAGATCTTCAGTTCACTTTATATTTCGATATACAGAAAGAACGTCAAGCTGAAAATTTGACTTTATAAATTAATCGTTAAAAACTTTTATACTACGCAAAGAGCACTGTACTTCCGAACATTCGGTTGTGCATAGAGAAGAGATAGAGTGATTTCACTCAGATAAGATATAAGAATTGAACTTCACAATGTCGTACCTTTATGTGTCCTCCGTTGTATTCATATGGGTATCTGCAGTCTATAGTGACGTAATTACCAACGATGTCGGAGTATTTCTTCTCCATCAAATCTTTCAACTGAAAAATAGACATGACCTTTTGACAAAGCAAAATCTACAGTTTATATTTGTTTTGTATGCATTAAAACCTGATCAAGACCAGCAGCGCTAATGGATAATGGACTGGAGAGACACCGGTTTGGGGACATGAATAAATTAACAGATTCCATGTTTTGGATAAAGATCTGAAGATTGCGCGCTTCTTTTGGAGTACAGGACAACTCCGGTATCTGAAATGAGTTTTTTGTGACACATTGGTAACAGTCACAATATATAACCATGTGGGAAAATCTTGTGGGAAAACGGAGATAAATTGTAAGGGTTTGTGGGAATATTGAAATGACAAGTCCTGGCGTATTTGTTCGTTTAGCAGTCTTGCTTCACTCAAGTATATAAAGAGCTGTCAAGTTCAAGTGAATGGCTGAATCTTCTTGCCATGACAACTTGCACATGGTAGGATTTTTTTTTTGTATTCAATTATTACCATACTAGTTTGGGGGTGTTCTTTTGTATTTTTCCAAGAAGTAAATCATTCAGAGTCATTTGTTATAGGAAGGATTTCCTTATGTTCAATCTATTCACTAAAAAAATGAATATTATCAGCCATTGCAGATTTTGTGCATGTTTTATCTGCCATTCGTGATAAAGAGTTAAAAATACCTAATAATATTATTTTTGTCCCCCAAAACATAACTAAAAGCCAACCCTCAATGGAATTAGCTCATCGAGCCGATACGCGCCAGTGTGGTACACTTCCCTTCAACCGCAGTCTGATAGTTGATCGCCGTTGCTCGGTGATTCTCTCCGGGTGCTGCGGCTTCCTCCACGCGTCAAACTGTTCGACGCGATATAACCCTGGCTGTTGAAAGTGTAGTTAAATACAAATAAACAAGTAAACAGTCTCCGTGCCTGTTTCAACGTTTAAAAACAAACAGTATTTTAACACACAGAACAAATGACACCACTGAGCTTGTTCCTGGAAAGAGTGGAAATAGACGGAAACAGATTAGAAATAAGGAGGTAAATGATAACACAAATCTGTGTAAGTAGTAAGAACGCTGTCAATCTGATTGTACTTACTGTTTGGTTAGTAATGTGCTTCAGATCTTTGTGTTTTCCTGCACTCGTTGTAGGTAATGTGTAAACCTGTAAAATATAAGTCTCATATTAGAATATGGTGGTGCAACATATTCACGAGACACAGAAATAATAACACAGACAGAAACTGGTTTGTTTCTTGTATAGTTAGTAATAGTAATCGTTTATTCAAGCAAAATAACACTTACAGAGAGGCAGATTGCATAAAGAGTTAACACAGATATGATATGATTATAATAAACAAATAATAAACGAAATAGGTGTTTTGAATAACTGAGAGTTTGTTCCTTGGTAGGGGGTTGTCAAGGTGATAGCTAAAAGTTGCGATTTTGTTGTATAAAAGTGTAAATATTTTCAATAGGTATGTGACGGACCCTGAAAATAGATTTGTCAAACTCTGTTAATTAGGCATGAAATTTAATGACCATTGTGGCGCATGTGTTCAACGCCACGTGGGCTAAATTATAACAGATCAATAGTAAGAGAGACAATATTCTCTTCTGAATCGTTATCTGGGTAATTAAGGCCAGTTAAATTGTAATTGTTGAAAACCGGTGCATCACATATGTTCTGGACACACACCCATATTACGCATCTATCCTGTCTCCGAAATGTCAAAAGATACCAAATGCGAGTTTTTCAAAGGAACTTTAAAGCGAATGTTAAATTAAGATAGATCTAAGCGGCCAAGTTCAAGAGAAGCGATTAACCGAGAATAAATGTTCTGGCTATCTAAATAAAAATCGGGGGATTTCTCGAAAAATTCATGCCAGCCAATTCCAGTCGGAAGGTCTGTAAGGCTGTGGGTCGTTGCGAGGCAGTTGGCCTGAGGGCACTCAGAGAAGGTCCGAGGGTCATAGGCACCGAGATTGAAAGTCCGCGTATTGTCGTAACCCTGTGAGGGTTGTAAGGAACCGATAGTAGTTTGTTAACGGTTGCGAACCGTAATGGCATAGTAGCCAAAGAAGTAAGAGCTGTGACGTTGAGGTCCAGATACCGTATTAAGAGCTTGAGTAAGCGCTTGAATAGCTCGCGAGTTAAGATAGTTTTAGGCGGTGCGAGAATTGGTGATGTTGAGAACACTTTGCAGAATATTTTTATGTAAGCTTTGTTAAGTATATATCTGAAGGCGAAGAATAACTTAACCCCGTGAGAGCCAGGCAAGGCGCAAAGTGATCGTGAACTGTGGTAGACACCGATTGAATTGTGGTTGAACTGTGAGAACGCTGATAGAGTCGCACAAGCAGAACATTGTATGAGTTGTAATTTGGACGTACCAAACCAAAAAATTACATTACGGACTTTGGGTCCAAGTTTGGACTGTGGTACAACGTGTGCATGTGTACACCCCTGCAGTTACCCAGAAAGAAAATTATGCCCCCCCCCACACTTTTTTGGAGCTTCCGCCGCCCCTGCAGATGGGTGTGTATACCGCGTGGACTCCCATAAATACGGAACTAGTATTCAATATAGTAGTCACTGTAACTACAAAATATAGTCAACCAGATCTTTTCAGATTTGATTATATGGGTTGATCTGCACTTGCGCCTTATACTATATACATGGTATAGACCGTGAAAAGAGCCATTGAGTAAATATGTTAAGGGGTTTTTCTGCTTAGAATTCTCTGCACTGTAAGTATGTGAGTGATCGAAATTCTTTCAAAATGTGCCACGTGAATTTTTGTCTGTTACAATTTGTGTCTATTGTCAAACGTATACATTATACGTTAACCTTTCAAATAACGTAAAAGTCATCCCACCAGCGTTATTCAGTAGAATCACTATTCAGATTTTATTATTTTTAAAAATGTCTGTCTCCAAAACATTGCTCCCGGTCCCTTATTGGAACGAGCTCGTTGAACTCATTGCAGTGCTGTGTCATAAGTGATCTTTTGAGGCAAGAAATGAAATTTTAGTTATTCAAGAAATAGTTTGACAAATGTCTTCTGCTACTCGTGTTTTATAAAGGGTTAAAGATAAAAAGGTTTTTTACAGAAAATATTCAGTATATTATATACCTTTGTTCCGTCCCCGATAAGACAGTCATTTTTAGACATTTCCTCCAAAGCATTCATAACTATTTCCGAGTTGGAGTTGACCACGCACTGACGTTTACGTTGCACCAAAGAGTCAGAAGTTGAAGAATCATCAAAGGAGAAAGATTTTCCAAATTTTCGCTTCCTGTACAAAGTCTTTTTAACCTGAAACAGATTATCAAATTCTTGTCATCTTTCCTTGACACCGCTATTTTTTGTCGGAAGTTCTATGGTCTCGTCGCAGCGTATTAAAACAGCTGTCTCTCTTTCAACTGTGAATAGTTTTGAAAACAGATGTCTGAAATGTGGAATCGTTCTGACACTGACAATTACTTACTTTGAAAAATAACTGCTCGAGAACCAAATGTATTTTTTTTATTTGGCTTCTGCATTCATTTTTAGAATGAATGGTCTGTCGTGAGAACAAAACAATCCCGGCGGTGTGAATATCCCACAAATACAATGCAGCAATGAAAGGACGCAACTCCACAACCACTGCATGCTTAAACGCCACCGTGTCCACATTTAATTGTTGGAGTTTTACGACACTTTCTACAGTCGGGGTTATGTCGCGTCGGAGAGTTTTACGGGTGGAGAAAGCTGGAACACCAGAAGAGAAGCTCTCAGCAGCGGCATGTCGCACTCTCAAGCATACTGACACTACTAATGCTCTAACAAATGAGCCACCGTCCTCCCTCGCCATTAGATTATATTACTATTAGGATATTGTGATGTGGAACGTGTGTCCAACATTCCTGCCTGCAATAGGTTTCACGATTACTCCCAGTCTCCCAGGCCACGAGTTTAATTTTGAAAGGAATTCGACGCTGATATGACATGGAACCAGTCCTAATAGTCTATCGACTATGTTTAGATTCACTCGTCTGTAATATGTCAGTTGGTCGGAAAAGCGAACCGCCGGTTCGTTTTTCCTTCCAGTTGATATATTCCAGACGAATGAATCTAAAGAATACAAAAAAACCATTCATTTTCGTTTAATCACGCTAAAAATTGTGTTCAAGCGAGACTTGGTTTGGCCAATTTCTGGTGACATGACCGCTGAGAACGTGAACTCACCACATTATGCTTATATCTTGATGGTTTAAAGGTCAATTAAATACTTATTGATTGGAATTTATATAACTGGAGCGCGAAAGAATATCCGTATATCTTTGTGAGTAAAAGGACGTCACATTGCATCAATGGTAGTCTGCGAGCAAACTCCACGAAAAGTGAGAAAACAAATAGCCCATAACAGAATTGAAATCCTTACAGAATTAGACTGGTTTGTCTGAGCGTTTGGACTTACACCTGATGGTTCCCCAATTCAGTTAAAGCTTTTTTTCACTGCACCTATAACTAGATTTAAAAAACAAAAATTGCTCGAAGGGTTATATGAAAATACCAGTTACCTCGCACTGATCCTTGCATTGTCGTTCACTCTCTCTAAATGTGGACTGTGGAGACAGTCTTCTTTTAGAAACAGGTGAGAATATTTCCTCGGTCAAGAAAATGCTGTCATCTTCGTCAAATGATTTCATAAGGTTGAGTGTCAACGAATTTTCCATTGTCTACAAAACTGTACGCGGAACGTCTGAAATGGAAGAATCGGTTTGTAAAAAATATGGCCAGAACAACTATAACTTAAGTATTCAGTAGACCTTTATTTTGTTACAACATCAGAGAAATCCAAAAACAGATAACTATAAGTAGTGGAGAAACGGCGCAGAATTATATCAACAACACAAGTGCCTACGATAATGCCTTGACCAATCAACTTTGAGATATTCAAAACCGGCAGTTCTCCTTTGGTGAACAAGTGATTTCATTGTTCAGAAACAATTCCACAATAAAACGCCAAAAATATCTACTACTCCGGGTGTCTTCGCCCCTTATTGAATTTCATTTATTCTTTGAATATTGAATAAGTTGATAGTTTGTAGTAATTAAATGATTGCCCCGATAGTAATTAGAATCAGTTTATAACCAGGGCTACCTGACACTAAAGAACGCGTTTAGTACACGTATTAGCAGTCAGCTGTGAGTCGCAAATAACAAAGGCGATATTCCAAAGGCAAATATCACCGATGGACGCGAATTTATTTACCAATAAAATTATTTTTTATGCAGAAGATTATAAAAAATACTTTTGCGGCAAACTGTGTCCTATAAAAGAGATAATGTAATTTGGAATAGATTTTTAAGTCTGAAAAGCATACTAAAAGTGTCTTGTGAGATACCGATTTGTGTCCGTTTGAAAACGACAAGTATTTATTCTTTATCAATATGTACCTACAGTTTAACCCTTTGAACACTGGTGGTATCTTCCATATTAGTTCAATTGTGGCAATTGAAAGAGTCTATATTCATCTTTTGGAGGTAGACCAATCAATATTGATGGATCTACTCCACACAGCACCCATCCCATTTAATGAAATTGTGAGGTATCATATTCCTGGGACAGAAAACGTCCTCTGGGGTCCAAAAGATTAATGGCGCCCACAATGCCTACCTCTCCACCGCAGTGTGTACGAAATTACCATCATCATCAGAGTATGTTTTTGATTCTTTAGAAGGGAGCAATTTGTGATAAATTACACGAAAATATTACCTGCAAGTACAGAATTGAGGCGATGATTTCACACCAAATCTTTGCTTCTTATACATGGGCAGTCAAGACTTTTACTACAAACCGCTTTTAAAGTTATTTGGTTACATTCTGGGAGATCAGTTATGTGTGTGTTTTTTTAAGCACCCGTTCCGGGCGCAACAATTACTAAAGTCACAACTGTGTCCTTTGGGTTAAGAAGGGTGAACTTGTATGTCTTGAGATTGGTTTAACAAAATTTTGAAAAACAAATTTCCGAAATGTTCCAATTCTCAAGGAATCTACAATATGGATGCATTGTTTGTAAATAAATAAATAACTAACTAACTAACTAAATAAATAAATAAATAAATAAATAAATAAATAAATAAATAAATAAATAAATAAAAAATAAATAAATAAATAAATAAATAAAAATAAACAAGTGAATAAATTTGTGAGCTGTTTCGATAAAGAAAGTTTGCAAAATACCGTATAAATATTCAGTTAATTTTCTCTGCGTCTTCTTGTCATCACCACTCTAACGATTTATATTTTAGAATAATTTTTTTATCGTACTATCTTAAATACAATACAGATGCAAGCCCAAATTTATGAAACCACGAGATAATCACAATCTAATTAAAAAAAACTGGCTTTTTGTTCAATCTTTCACGAGTTTCTTGATTAATGGTTTGGATGTTCCTTCACTTGTCAGCAGCTTGGTTTCCCTAGTTTCAACATGGCTGCTGTAAAAACATATGTACCATCAATTATATTGTACCTTAGAATTCTATAGCGGGCGCTATTATCAAAAATAGCCAATTAATTAATATTATATTTTCATTTTTTGTCTCTAAAACATAGGTAATGACCCCTCTTTGGAACGAGCTGGTCGAGCACGTTCCAATGAGGGATCATAACCTATGTTTTTGAGACAAAAAATGAAAAAAATTAGTTATTCAAGAATTTTGTTTGCAAGTGTCGTCTGCTTTTCATGTTAGGTAACGGATCAAAGCCGTCTATAAATAATGAAACATCCATTCTGTTTAAAATTATTTTTTTACTGCAGGACATACTTTATGACTTTTGACTTCAATGAGTCTTTGTTTCCATATTGTTGAGAGAAAGTGGGTGTAAGCGAAGTTTTGAAATTGGAAATATTATATTTTTTAAAATAAAATATCGCAGTTGTCAGACAAAAGTTTCCATGGGCGTCCGAGAATTGCCATTACTAATGGTAACCTGTCGGAAAGTGATCCCATTTTTCTCTATTGATAATTCTAAACCCTGAAATAATTTGTTGGAAACCTCTGCGTAAGTACTTCCTAGAAGTGATGTCAAGAACTAGAATTATCAACGAATAAAGATTATAATGTAACTTTTCTTGTGGTAATCGTACGGTTTTGTTTTCTTCTAGAGTGATTCGACTCCACGAGAAACGTCCGAAGTGTATTTTGAGAATTAAGACGAATAGATGGCCAAGATAGATCCATGCAAATACAACAATTTATGCCAGATTTGTCTGTAAACCGTTCGTCTGAGATAAAGAAATTTAGGGCACAGCTACTCTAAACATTTTAGTTTTTACCTGATTGTGAAGTGTTTGTTGAGTAACTACTAAATCTTTCAACTGATTGTCAGTATTAAAATGAGTGAAAATTAAGACACTCGTGACTGTTTATATATTGTGAACCAGTGAAGTTAATTCACACAATTAGTGAGAGATGGAAAGATGATATAATGTAGATAAAAAATGACAGAAGAGAAAAATGGCGTGTCGTCTACCACGACAATATCTGTTATATTCAGTCCAGATTTGAACGCGAGACATTTCTCCCCACCAGGTGATATAACTATAATAACGATAGTTTCCATAAAAATGACAAACATTTCCCGAAACAAACCGAGGTGCTAAATATTAACACTTTTTATTTACTCGTTATGTAAGCAATTGATCAGATCCAAATAACACGTTTCTTATGAAGTCTCAATTAACATTTTAACATTATAATACAGGTTTCTCTATGAAGCGACCACGGAATGTAAAACATCTACATTTTTAGTGTCATAAGTCTCTATATTTCCATAATTTCACCTTCTGTCACATCGTCATATAAAATAGGACATTTCTCTCAAAATAGTCTTTCTTTCGTGACAGAAACTAAGAAATACAAACATAGAAGCGACATAATGCCAACAGGGAGTGCAACAAGGCGCCATCTGCAATTCTTTTAGCACTGTATATGGCGTCTTGTTGCACTCAACTGCATGACGATATTAGGGTTGTCTAGCCCTTTACCTAACTTTACTTTAAAAATGACACACTATTTTTCCTAAATAAATAAATAAAAATACATTTTTACCCCTGAAACATAGATTATACCCTCTCATTTGAAGGCCTTTAAAACATGTACTAACTCCTGAACATAATAATAATAATAATAACACTTTGGCCAGCCGCTGATTTGTCGCGGATCTCGAGCGAGAAGGCCTTGGTTACCCCTGTACTCCCAACTGCCTCCCTATTCCCAAGCTTATCCTCTCCTCCCAACACTCGGAGACGAACTGCTTGATGACATCCCTTGCCCCATTCTTCCCAATTCCTCCGATTAGCATGTTAACTAACCCTCTCCTTTGAGTCTCCCCCTAACCACATGTCCTTCATTCTCCCATCCCACTTCCCCATTATACTCCCAGTGAATCTCATTCTTTTAGACTGGTACTTTGGGCATTCTAGAAGATAGTGTTCCAGGGTCTCCACCATGCCCAAGTTACACATCTGGCACTCCCTTTCACCGTCTTTCCCAATTTCCCCTCTCAGCTCCAGGGATCGCGACTTCAGCTTGAACAACAGTGACCCTCAAAGGTGCCATCAAGGTACTCTTCAAAATCTGGCTTCTCTTTATCACGCAGGCCATCCAAAGACCTCTTTGATTTGACCTCCCTCTCGCCAATTACGGTTACAATCCTCCATGACCCTTTCTCTGACGATCTTTTTACCCTGGTTTGCCCCAACGTTCAGGTCCGAGATCTCCAATGAGTAGTTCTCTCTAGCTCCCTCACTTGGACCATCCACCCCGTTTTGATATTTGAGTTGAAAATTCTCAGGAACATTACTTTACACCATCGGCTGTCGGGGAGATTTACCAAATAATTAACATAACCGAGTTTCAACAGGTCTATCCTGTCCTTGATCCTCATCCACCCAAGCTCAACCCTGATTGCTTCTAGCGCTGCGGCATTACTCGACCCCGTTATCCATCGGCCTGCATCGTTCTGCAGGATTTCCAAGCTCTTTACGGCCGTCTGGTTTAGGGGTACCACTTCCGTACCGTGTGTTATACTTGGCAGCCCCACCATTTCCCAAATGGTTTTCCCCACGAAAACCTTATTGAAACAAAGAGTGGGTGTTGCAATACCAAACTTCCGCTCTGGATTCGTTCATGATCTCCCGAATTAGATCGCCTGATACTATGATATCTTTTAAAATTGGGCGATTCTTCTTTGTGTCTACAATAAGAGACATTAATAATTCAATACCAGAGTTCAAAAGGATTCAATTAAAACCGACCTCCTTTACTATTGTTATTGAATATGACTGTCAGGGTTTTCTGTAGTTGTAAATATCGAAGCGTAAACTTTTTATAAGCTTTTGTTTGACGAGGAACTTAACCAATATAAGCGGCCTAAAACTAGTTTTTAGTATGGCGGCTTCAATATTTCTGCCGTTAACAGAAAAAAATCCATTTTGTCATAGAGGGATGTGGAGATGATATCGAACAGTGCATTACATTAACCCTCTGGACCCCAGTTGTATCTTCCATGTCAGTTCAATGGCAGCAATACGAAGAGTCCATTTCCATTATTTGGGGGTAGACCAATTAATGTTTTCAACGTGCAGCCTTGGGGCTGCACGTTGAAAATATTGATTGGTCTACCCAACACATTCATTTAGCAGTCATTCTACTTAATGAAATTATGACGTATGATTTTCGTAGGCCGGAAAAGCGGCCTCGGGATTTTAAAGGGTTAATGTGCCCGTTAAGTTCAAGAATCCCATTTGTTACGCACCATTTCAGACATAGTTATACAGGAGCCTGTCCAGTTTCCGAACTCATAACATATCTATCTGACATATACGAACAGAAAACATATTAAAAACAGTTTTGTCCCAGAAGAAGTCCGTTTGAATTGGTAATAGTAAACATCACCTGCAGGAGGCAATACTATAAAACTTTTACAATTGTGTTTTCTAGAATTGTATTTTCTGCATATTAATATAACTAACGAAAATGAATCATTAGCATTTTAAAAGATAAGGTAATTTGCCAACTGACAAATTGCCAGATCTTTGAAAATGCTAATGGTTCAGTTTAACCCATTTAAAGTCATAACTAGAGACTACAATTCTAGAAAATACAATTGTAAATGTTTTATAGTATTGGCCCGTGCTGCTGGTTTAAATTCATAACAGACACCAAAACGATATTGCCAGATATTGGTCTAACGTTGCAGTTTATGGGCCTGACGGTCCAGATAGTGTCAGATGAATGCCCGGTTAGAAATACTCTCAAAAGTGTCAATTATCGTATACAATTTTAATAGATAATCTGATTTTAAATTCATTGCTGGTTAAAGTTGTATATATTGGGGCATATATTGCATAGCGATTTACTTTTTCGAGTGAAATAAAAAAGAATGGTCGGAATAATCCATGGCGTGTGTGGATAAATATCTATTTTTGTGAAGGGTTAAACCCATTGTGTATTTATTACGGCTAATTAAATTCGGGTGGATCGCTTTGTGAACGAAGGAAGCACTGTACTAGTACCCTGGCTGAACACCGCGTGTAGCGGTAACCAACTGACATACTAACTTCGCACAAGCACATATTGACTCCCGGGTTGCATTGGCTGAATGTACAATGCTCAGAAAGTCCTCGCGAGAGCACACGAAGTGATTCCCAAGTTGCATTAGTTGAAAGTACAATGTTCACAACTTCCCCATAAGAGCACGCCCCAACACACTTCTCTCCCAGACATGCTATGTAATTACACAATGACGTGAGAGCTTGCAAATGTGTTTCAATAGTTGAGCAGTTCTGTAATATATTGTCCGCAAACGTGAAGAAATTCAGCTGGATTTGGCCAATGAATTCCAGCTTCCTCCGGTTCGGTCTACTTTAGCTGTATTTCAACCCGAAGGCTGGCCTTCGAGTTGAGAGATGACCGAAGTGGAAAAACTAGGCCAAACCCTGACCAGACCATAACATACACACCAACAAGAATGACTGACGGGTATGAGTGAAAATCAGATTTGGCCAAAATTGTAATTGACAAAAAGGGAACAAAATTAAGTGCATGCCGAGTTTGCTTTACTGAAATTTTCGATAGAACGAATATTAATTAAAATAAAAAAAACACAAAGAACGGAGCTTAACACTTTGAACCATGATGGTGTCTTCCAAGTCAGTTTAATGACAACAATTGAAAGAGTCCAGATTCATTACTTGGGGAAAGACCAATCAATATTTTCAATGTGCAGCCTCCGGGCTGCACATTGAAAATATTGATCGATTACCCACATATTCCCTCAGCAGTCACCCCATTTGGTGGAATTATGACGTTTCGTGTTCCTAGCACTGAAAAGCATTCTTTGGGGTTCAAATTGTTAATGCTGATCACCTTCATGTGTAATCCTAAAGTGTATTGCTCGCAAAGAATGTTCATACTGTAAAGCAAGTGCTTATAGAATTTTTTCACGGGTCGTATCGACCAAGTGAAATAATTCGCTGCAAATATTAACCTTGCTCAAAATTTGAACATACATTGGTGTGCAAACCTGATTTTTTTTAAACCGAACATCGCAGTTAAATCTAAATTTGTTTCAAAAGGAAGTATTTCACTAGTAAGATAATACCGCTCTTTTAACTTTGGGATCAAATATGACGTGTACAAGGCTATCAATATAACACAAAAAGTTCCGTAGATTCATTCACGAACTTTTCCTGGAAACCAAAGAATAGAAACACAGTCACACAGGTGTTTCACCGATTTATTTATTTATTGGTGCTCAAAGCCACATCAGCATCTAAGACTACATTGTGGCCACGTTTTAGCGATAATATACTCCCCATGGTATATGATACTTTTATCTCGCCGTGACTTTCATATCGTCCCCTCAGAGCTACAAGACAACATCTGCAATGGTTCATTAATTCATAATTGCTGTTGGTGCCGTGTTGCACTCAAGGGACGATATTTGTTTTAACAATTTAAGACTTTTACATGATCTGAAGCAAAGAGACCCCCGTTTCGACCATTCTACCTTGTTCGAACCTGCGGGCTATTGTTAACTTCAAAATAGTGACTGCACATTTTTGTATGTCCGCAGGTGTACTAGCCATTTATATCAATTATATTTAGTTCGTTGAAACAATTAAGTTATCTACATGTTACCTTCACCAATGTTTTGTAAAATTCACTGTTTCGGTGATCACCTGCCGCATTGTAGTCACCTTTAAGATGGATTAGGGGATAATATGTTCAATGGGATTATCAACTATAGAGTGAATCTGTTTAACTACGATGTGATAATCCACGTTTCATTATGATGCTAACGAAATACATTAACATTTACATATTTCCCTAAATCCACCTGCTGTAGCAATGTTTTATGTTCAAATTTAAGTTCATTAATCCTTAAGATTGAGACGGTATTGGTTTTGGCATGAGCTGAGAGTTTCTGTCTCTTGCATCAATTACAGTAGAATATTTTATTTAAGTGTCACGTTTCGATACACATGGAATATATTACACATAGAATGTTAACAGAATATTTGTATGAAACCCAGCCTCTGAAGGCTTATGAGACACATTTTGATCAATGATTGATCGTTATACATTAAGCATCACCCCATCCCCACCCACCCCTAAAAAGAATTGTATATACACCCGTGCAGACATTTTCACGTGCTTCTGCATATACCCACGTACATATACAACCACATATTTGAATCAATTTTACAAGTCCGAAAAGCTGAAAAGTATTTACAAATATACAAAGAGCAAAAAATGTACATAAAGCCTTTGAGAGGTCGATAAAGCAACATGTACATACCGAAGTCAAATCCTCCCATTTTGGGGGTTTAGGATTTCCTTCGACATGCAAATGTTCCTTCGTCGGCCTTTCAAAACAAATTAAATTAAAATCGATCGCCAAGCCTGGTATTTATGTTTAAAGTTCAACTAGGTAATCGGCATATATTTAAAGTTTGCGTTGTTTACGTTATACGCCTCACTTGTAATCACGATAGGATCCGGTCCGATACCTCCCTCACATATGTTCATCGTATTATTTCTATAAGTTACTGGTTTCCAGAGAGGTAAATGTGTGAGAGGGGAATAATAATAATAACATGTGACCTTTCCCCCCCATCCACCCCAAACCACCACCATTTAATAGGACTTTCTAAAATTTACAAAAGGTTCACCCTCGAGCATGCCATTCAACACTCCAACAGCCACTGTTGACCCTCCCTAGAAAACGCACACGCAGAGGTTGGGTCTGTTATGTCATCATCTATGGCCTAACCCAGGCAACCCCTGGGTACACGTGTCCCATCGAGGAAGCAGCGACTGTCATAGCACTGGGCGATTGCGTGCAAGAAACAAATTGTGCATCTTATATACATTTTTATAGGATAACGTATACACAAATGTAGTTTAAGTGTTGGTTGAGCATTTACAAAAGTGTTGTTTTTCTGCGAGTTAACATTTTATACAAGGTTGAAGCCAAGAGAGGTTGTAACTCGTCACACGTCATTATGAATAGAAAAGTTTCCTCCACATTTTGGTTGTCGCCATTATTGTTCAAGTTCCTTGCTTTTTCAACAACTTCATACCTCATATCAACATAAAACTCACAGTTCATTAAAAAATGTTTTTCATCTTCGACAGCATTGGCGGAACACAATTTGCATATTCTTTGTTCTAGCGGCACTTTTGGTTTCGCATACCTGCCGGTCTCCACTTCAAGAGGGAGTGTTCCGGCTCTGAAAGCCGCTAAAGTCCGTCGATGATGTATTGGAATCACACCTGCGGCATAACATTCACGCGTTAATTCCGTTTTGAATTGTCTGTATGTGCGCATTTTATTTCCGTTGACATTGCCGCTGTCATTCCAGAGTTTATTTTTCCATACGGCGCAGTCTTTTTCTACCCATTTTTGTTTGGCAACCTTTAGGTCCATTGAGTCATCCAGTCATTACACGTAAGAAGATACAGAAACAGAATGCGTTCAATACGGGGAAGGAAGATTACTACTAAATCACATTAGGATAGTTTTTCCACCAGACGAATATGTTTATTTGATAAAAATCTGATGCAGAAGGCACTAGCAAATATCCGGCTCACGGACCACTGGGTAAAACGGTGACTTTTCGAGAAATGGAAAATAAAATTTCATGGGTGGAAAATCCACTCCACCGTGATTGAGAAGTACTTTACTTTCTCTCTCTTTCTCAACTGTAGGTTAGATGGAGATAAGGCAGACCTCATCGCAGCTTCGAAGAGACACAACACCGAAAGTTAACATAGAGGATATTCACGAAAATTTGATGAATACCGAAAATATCTCGTGAGTGGCTACAAAGAAATATGAGGATCTTCACGAGCGACGCAGTCGCGAGTGAAGATCCTCATATTTCTTGTAGCCACGAACGAGATATTTTCGGTATTCATCAAATTTTCGTGAATTTTCTTTTTATTTAATGCTCTACGACTACAAACTCTCCAATTTGTGGCCTTTATTTGCCATTAAGGCGCAAAATTTATGTGCCGAACCGGCGTCCATACAAAAATTACAACAACCAAACTCCAACCATTGGAATGTGTGAATATCCGCACAAAAAGTAGTCCCGTCTTATTTCTCCCCTAACTTTACGATTTACCAAGGCTGGCGAATTGAAATAATCGCAATGTGTTTCGAAGAAATAGAACAATAACAAAAAACACCACTTTCTTATTTTCAATAACAAGACACGTCATTTTATTTTTTTTGAACTCAATGCACTGAAGACGTGTGAAGTTGAACTGAAGAAATTTGAAAGTGATTTCGGCTTTTCGCTGGAAGGTGAATGAGAAAGTCAAACTTTGAAACCGCTGATTTAATGAATTGATTTAGTCACTGTCACTATCAATTATTCGAATTCGTTTGTATTTGGGACTCTGGAATTCATTACTGATGTGCTGACTCGTTTAAAGTACATGTGATTCGTCATCCGAACCTACGATGAAATATCGATTTCTAAATATCATTTTGATATTTCGTTTTGCCGACCGACAGGGGAATATGACTTAATTTTTCAGCGTGAATTGATGCCTGAGCATTAAATAAAAAATGTTATTATACAGTTGATAGAACAAACAAATTCAAATCCATTATATGCAAAATGAATCCCATGCTCAATTTTCCCTTGAGTAACATACCGCATTCTGACTTTTGAAAGTGCCAATATACGTAACTCTTTTCCAGCGGAAGGTGGATTTTCCTTCCCAATATGAAAATAACCTGCAAAATAGTACAGGTGTAATTCCGGCACTTGTCAACAAAATGTACTGCTGCGTACTCTTATCAATGAATTCCTGATACCATACTCTATTGGATTTTCCACCAATCAAGTCTTGGCTGGCGTACAGCAGCCACGACTTGATTTAATGAAAAATACAAGTAAATACTCAACAGGTTAGGTATTACTTTGAACTCAAATGTACCCTTTACCCAACGCAGACGATATCAAAATTTATTATTTTAAATATAATTTTTTTAAATTTTTCAAAAAATTTCAACAAAACCATATCATGTGACCCCTCGTTGGAACGAGCTCGACGAGCTCGTTCCAACGAGGGGTCACATGATATGGTTTTGTTGAAAGTTTTTGAAAAATAATATTTTTTCAACTGCAGAATTTACATATTACGCGGGCGGATGCGGGCGATTCGTTGGGTAAAGGGTTAATTAAATTAACAGGAAAGATATGCCCGCTGGTTGACGACATATCTATTGAATATATTAAATGGACGCTTTTATCTAGTTTGTTTCGGCCCAGAACGTTTCGGCGTTCAGGACTTCGAACTAGGACGTTCCGGCCAACGAACGTTTCGGCAAAACTGTAATATTAAATGAACATTTAAATGGTTATTACAATTTTTTCTTCCATATTTCTTTAGCATCTACCCCACCGTCTTGTTTAAACTACCGATAACACATGTTACTGAATTTTAGTCAATGAAGATTTATAGAAAATGATTAAAGGTATATTTTCTATCTTCACTTTCTTTACACGTAGGTAGAACACACGTGAATTATGCGGAGAGCGCATTTTCACAAAAACGCTCAAAGTGTGGGCTCATCACCAAGTAAATCTCCAATTCTATGAACAAGCGAAAATTGCACTCGCTACTTGAACTCAGAGATCCAATTGGATGTGCTATGTCCTATATTATTGCTTCCTATCTCCATTATCTCTCAAGATTGATAGCCAATTTTTTAAATGCCCACTGAAATGTCGAGCAACTAAAAAAATTTCATCTTCTGATGCCAGCCAATAAAATGAAAGTGGAATGACATAGCACAGGTATTGTGGATATTCAACACCGTGCTTGAGCTATAGTTATACCTTATTTCACCCCTTAAGTGCAACAATGCGTCATCTGAAAGCTACAGCATTGCAGATTGTGCCTTGATGCACTCAAGACACGACTGAAAGTAATAACTACGATGAATATAGAAAACTGAGAGATTGTACCATGAACGACAAAGTTTAACCCTATGAACCCTGGTGGTATCTTTCATGTCAGTTCAATGGAAGCAACTGGAAGAGTCCATATTTGTTATTTAGGGGTCGACAAATTAATATTTTCAACGTGCAGCCCCAAGGCTTCACGTTGAAACAATTGATTGGTCTACCCCCACCCTTTACCTTAGCAGCCATCTTACTAAATTAAAGTATGACGTAGCATGCTTCTGGACTAGAAAAGCGGTCTCTCGGGTTCAAAGTGTTACATTGTTAATTTAAAATGAGATATAAAAATAATTTACACAGGAAAACAAGATATAACTTTTAAATATTTTTAATAATCGATAACATTGAAATAGAAATAACAATTAATAAATATTATTACATGCACAATTTAGTACAAAGCTAAACATGAAGTCCTTAGCCAAGTTTAATTGGTTGGTTAATATCAAATAGCTTTTTGTACCATACAACCGCGATATTTTCTCTCTGATTACAAAATCCATTTGACTGTCGTGTTATGATATATCACAGTTAATATAATAATATTATTTTATTACATGCCTGTTCTATGCAATCCCCATACACAGCAACACTAAACCATGCAGAAAATGAAAATCTGTTCCTCACATATGTGCGGAACGGAAATCGTTTACGGAATCTTTTTAAATAGAAGCAAAATTTCACTGGAAGTTTCTACAAATCGTGCAAAACAATTCCAATTTGAATCGCTGCTGATAGCTGAAACTCGTCCCTTGAGTTCCAATGTTTTCATTGTGCCTGTACTCGACTCGGGGGACGAAATATTGGTTGGCGATAAAATGTGTTCTTTTTGTTGATAGTTGTCAAATTAATTGTTAGGGTGTCCTTCTAATAATTGTTTTTATAGACTTGAAGACGTGTAATAAATACAGAACAACACACGCGTGTGAAGGGTTAATCGATATGGCACTTGTGGCATCGCTGGAGGATAAAACCCGAGGCCTGTGGCCTCTCGTTTTATTCTTCCGCGCTGGCACTAGTGCCATATCGATTAACCCATTCACACGCATGTGTCGTTCTGTGTATATATGTGCAATTTAGCACAAACATAAAGTCCATAGCCATGCTTACTTGGTTAGTTACTATCAAATAACGTGTTGGACCATATGCGTGTTGCGTCCAAACGCTAAGTTTTCTCTCTGGTTACAAAATCCATTTGACTGTCGTGTTGCGATGTATCGCAATTAAACATATCACAACCGATGATATCACAGACAGACTGTTTTGTACACAAAATGAAGTTTAAATCGTATGCATTTTATGCTCTCAAAACCGTTCCATGATTTGGATTTTGAACGAAAATGACGTAAATCCGATGAATTGTCCTAATTCAACATTGGTACGAAGCTCTGTGGTAAGCAGTAGTCCTAAAAAATAAAATATTCGACCTTGATAACAGTGTTTGGGTACAACGAATAGCAGCGTTTTTTCCTGCCCTCATCTTTCTCGCAGTGGGTCAACCGGACCCGTTTATATTGGTATTTATATTTAGAATCTGCATTGTAGTAAGAAAACTTTCCTCCATTCGCTAGGGACACGAGATAGACATCTTCAACATAAGTATCGCAGAATGATTCTTCATAGACAGTTAAAAGATTTCATGACGTATAAAGCTTTAGGTTTCTTAACGAATGCTACAACTTTGCCAAATATCGTCCCATGAGTGCATCATGGTGCCATCTGTAATACTTTAACATTGCAGATGGAAATCCTGGAAGTAACACAGCTCGCAGAAAAATACCACCAGACTCTAAAAAATCCTCTAGTGCTCTTTAAAAACAACAACAAAAGAAAGAGATTACAGCTCAACAGTAGAGATAATTCCACTTAGTAAATATTATCTATAAACTAAAAGAAAACTTACAAAAAGGATAAAATTGGTATGGCAACTGTCTTATCTCTCGCATTGGGCAGTTTGTCGGATTTACAAAGCGAACATTTTAAACAAATCAAACATCGTTGGAAAAATAATCTTTTCGATGAGGTGTTCTTTCATTTGATCCACCCTCGCTGCCTAAAATTCCTTCTGTTGCTCTTACTTGGAAAGATCGGCCTTACTATAGCGATAATGGACGGCCATCTGAAAGCCTTTCTGAATTGGGAGCGAAAGGGAAAGTTGTTTTTTAAGGTAATTTTTTACAATAATTAATCAAGACACTTCGGCTGAAAAAAGTTAAATTCCTGGTCATTTACAATTTGGTGCCTCCTCAGAGATAGAGGTCGCCAACTCACCATGCCATTTGAAGAGAAACTGTGTTCGTGCACATAAAAATATGAAAAAGAAGATTTGCATTAGCATTTAGTTTACTTATCTGTCGCAGGATTACAGGGGTTAAATTGGTGTTCGAAATGATGGAGGAAAATTTATGTTCTTATCAGTGCTCAGCCGACAGCAAGTGACTGTCGTCTGAACCATAGTTCAAACTTAAACCTTGCCACCTTATCAATGCCCTGTCCGCTAGGGACTCTTAGGATTCCTGAAAGAGCCTGTGGCTTACAACGCCAAAGATGATCACCGATAATTCACTGAAAAGATTATTTATTTACATGTACGAAGAAATAAAATTTGAAACAAATTACTCACAAAATTATCCATAAGAATACACTAATTACGCGGATAAAAGTTTATTCTTTAGGGTCCTGGACGTCCCTCACAGCTAGCTGTGTCCGCTGAATCAACCTCACATCATCTTCATTTTCTCACGGTTTGTGATACATACAAAGTGTCTATTCACGTCTCGTTGCTTCCTCCTCGCGGGGTTAACTTCATAGTCATTCGGGCTTAACACATATAATGTTCTGCTTGTGTGACTCTATCAGCGTTCTCACAGTTCAATCTCAATTCAATCGGCGTCTACCACAGTTCACGATCAATTTGCGCTTTGCCTGGCTCTCACGGGGTTAAGTTATTCTTCGCCTTCAGATATATGCTTACAAAGCTTACATAAAAATATTCTGCAAAGTGTTCTCAACATCACCAATTCTCGCACCGCCTAAAACTATCTTATCTCGCGAGCTATTCAAGCGCTTACTCAAGCTCTTAATACGGTTTCTAAACCTCAGCGTTAAAGCTTTTACTTCTTTGGCCACGCCGCCTCGCCATTAGATTGAATTGTAATTTGGATATTGCATGTGATACAGGATGTGGTGTATCCAACTTTCTTGCCTGTAGAAGTTTTGAAGATAACTTCGTACAACCAAACACGCACTCCCACGCTGGATTTCATTAATATAAATTTTCTCGTTTTCTTGAATTCCAACCCAGTTCAGTTACAGCTGCTCTACAGCAGCCAAGACTGATTTAAAAAGGCCCTCTAAAATCACCCGATGGGTTATCACCCAAAGTGTACATGTTCAAATGATTAAAAGCACATGCTGTGCTGACTTTGATAATTTTGTACTCAGTTCGGGGTGGGAGTGAATGGTGGGTATAATGGCCATCATTGAACTTTCACTCCTTACTGTAATGTTGTTGGTCGGCAAGAATTCTGCTGGGTGAAACTGCACGAAAGTATTACCAGCAAAACCAAAGTTATGGCAGTGATTTCAAGTCTTATCTCAGCTATCTATATGGGCAGCCAGGTCTTTGACTAGAAACCAATATTAGGGCTGTACGATTACTTTCTGAAAGATTCATTATGAGTGCGTTTCAGCTACCTGTTCCAGGGCCTTCCAATTACCATAATCATAATTAGTCCCCAAAGGTTAAGAAGGATGAACTCACACATCCTGGAGTTGGTTTAACAAATGACCTTTTCGAAAAGGACGTGACCTAACGCGAGGAAATTGCCGAATATTTCCGAAATGTTCCGGGTCTCAAGAAATCTTGAAGATTATTACTTCATTTGTAAACAGAAAACGATACCTCTGATATTGATGACTGCAAGAATAGTGGAGACTCCCTGACAGGTGTACTGTCAGCATATCTACACTCGTCAACTTGTCAGTATCTTAGTATCTATCTATATTTTAATAAAAATTTCGAAAATATGATATATCAGCATATTATTCAGCCTATTGCGTTGAGTATTATTTTTTGCAGCGCAATAAAATAACTAAATAGAGAGAAATAAAATAAAATAAAATAGATACATACATGAAAATAAATAAGCAAATAAATTTGTGTTTTGTTTTGATTAACCCCTTACCTAACACGAAAAGCAGAAGACACTTGCAAATAAAATTCTCGAATAACTAATTTTTTTCATTTTTTGCGTCAAAACAATAGCTTATGACCCAATATTGGAACGAGCTCATTCCAATGAGGGTCAGAAGCTATGTTTTTGACGCAAAAAATGAAAAAATAATGAAAATTGGATAGTAATTTTTGTGAATAACGCTGGCCGGTTTTGACGGTACCTTGGATAAAGGGTTAAAGGAGTTGCAACATACAGTATGGATATTCAGTTAATTTTCACTGCATCTTTTTGTATCATTACTATACTCTTGCCCCCCCCCCCCCCCGAACCTTGCCGGGGAGCACAAGGGCCTCTGTGGGGGAAATCCAGACGTCACCCATGCCAAACGCTATGTTTTGCAGTTTCATGTATGTCTGTGGAACACCATGTTAATAGCATATACTTTTACATCCCAGGCCGCCTCATGCCAGAGGGCATATCTACTCTAAATACTTTAGTTTATACCTGCTTGCGAAGTGTTTATTGAGTCACCACTAAATCTTCTAACTTCTTGCGGGTATTCAAATTAGTGAAAATTAAGACACTCGTGACTGTTTATACATTGTAAACCAGTGAAGTAAAATCATACCTTTTAAGTTAGAGATGGAAAGATGACACAGATAAAAAATGACATTAGCAGCAAAATGACATGTCATCTCCCACAACAATATCCGTTGTTTTCATTCCATTCTTGAACGTGAGACATTTCTCGTCACAAGGTGAGAGAACTATGATAACAATAGTTTCTATAAAACTGACAAATATTTCCGAGACAAACTGAGAAGCTAAATGTTAACACTTTGTATTTACTCTTCACGTTAGCAATTGATGAAAACCCAAGGACACGTTTTATATTAACATTTCAACATTGTTGATACAAATTTCTCTGAAGAAGGACACTGCTGAATGTAAAAAGTCAGCATTTGTTAGGTTCGACATGCAGGTTCGATGAAATGGAGTGATAACGAATGTCGAATAAGGAATTGGGAATAAGTAACGGTTGTCACGTCGGTAAAGAGTTTCTAGAGCTTGTACAGTTCCACATATAGTGCCCGTAGAGCAAAGGCAAATGGAATGTTGATGATAAGAAGTATTTTCGCAGAATATGAAGCTAACGCTTGATAGTAAAGCCCAAATTAATGCTTCCATCATTCTACTAGTTAAGTCCTTCTTTAGTACTTCGCAAGACACGAGAATTAAGGACATTACATTTCTGTAGATCTATTTAATAAACTGTTTACTAGCGTGTCTACCGTGGGAGGTCGAGTACGTATTGGGATATTTATGCCCCATACTTTCATTGCGATTCCACCGCCTCTCCCCATCGGTATAAAATCCGATTTTTAAAGCTTCTTGTAACTGTTTCCGAATATTTCCGCCTTATTGCATGGATGGAAACAGTGTGTCGCGGGTGTTGTATGGTAATATATTATCCACGCTATCAGCGGTGTAGACAGGGGAGGGGGAGGGTGGCGGGAGGGGGGGGGTGGAAGCCTCTCCCACTTTTCCTGAAAGATTTCAGCTTTATCTTTAAATTCATGCCAGAAATCCCTAAAACTGGTTGATATACTTTCAACCTGAGGTTTCTTGTCATTTTGTTTTAGTTATATTATTCGTGGTACTTGAGCCTTATTATTATGCTCCCAAATTGGCATAAAAATTTATTTTGTTTCCCCGGGAAGAACCTGGAACGTCATCTATAGGGGGATACACAGTTTGAGATGGAATGAAGTGTAGGGGAAATATATTTCTACTGCTATTGGCAACAGACGGGGTCCGGTGGTGACGTGTACTAGGGCCTACTGTACGATGGTACACTTTTCTTCAACCAATGCTAACTCTCTTGTGTGGAGTAGCACGTTGGGGAGTCTGACATTTGCTCGCCGTTGCTTTCTCTGGTGACGTCGGCTTCTTCCACCTGTAAAATTGTCCGACACGAGGTGACCCCGGCTGTCGAAAGTGTTGTTAAACCCCAATAAATAAATAACTAAATAAATTAGCATTACAAAAATATTGTGTCCCGCGCATCATTTTGCCTAGATTTGCCCTTACTCGCTACATGTACTACTTCTCTTATATCTTGCAGCGGCGTTACTTTATTCTGACAAGACTTATACGTGATCTATAGCAGAGAGACGTCTGGTGTTTCGATCATTCCATTTTGTTCGATCCTGCCGGATACAGTTAATTTAAAAACAATCATCACACATTTTTGTATATCTTACCTCCTACAAGTATCTGGGAATTTCATTGGTTCAAAGACGCCACATGCAGACTGCATATAAAACCATATACTGCCTGTCAACATCAATATACGCTGACAGCTATTTGTAATCTCCCCTTTGTTCATTGATTATTCAAAATGGCGGCAGCCGATAAACGCTTTATGTTGAAAGATTGAGTGTTGGAAGCCCATATTTGGTCTGAAGTGCAGGTTAGGCAACTTAAAAGGCTTCATATTCTCTGGATGTGTGTCATGTTACCTTCGAAATGAAACTGTTTGATGTGTACGCATTTGCCTTGTTACAATTTATGGGGGAGTGTCTGTAGGCACTCTCCCATAAATTGTAACAAGGCAAAGACACGTGAACACATCGTGAGAATTCTCTCATTTAATTTTGATCGCTGTTGTTATTAGTTCTGTGCATCGATGCAACAGTCGGTAAGATATATTCGTTACACAGTTTGTTGGTGGCCTAATATGGTATATATGGTGTCAGTTAATTCCATATTGGACTCGAACGAACGAACTGTGTTACTAATAATGTCCGCAGGTTACTAGCCATCTACATCGACTTATCTAGTTCGTCAAAACAATTAAGTTTTCTACATGTTGCAGTTATCAATGTTTTGTCAAATTCTCTGTTTCGGTGATCACCTGCAGCCTTACAGGTATTTATCAGATGGATTAGTTCATAATATGTTCAATGGGATTATCAACTAGAGTGAATCTGCTTAACTAGGATGTGACATTCCACGTTTCATTATGATGCTAACGAAGTACATTAACATCTACATATTTCTCTAAATTCCCCAAATCTTAATACTTTAGATTGCAACTGTTTTGGTTTTGGGATGATATGAGAGTTTCTGTCTCATTCATCAATTAAACGTTCGAAGATTATTAGTTACCCCGTGTCTGATCACGTGGTACGGGTTTTTACCTACCCGAAGCCAGCCGTATCCCATGAGGCCGAAGCCTCATGGGATACGGCTGGCTTCGGGTAGGTAAAAACCCGTACCACGTGTAACGAATTTATCTATTGACTTTCCGTTTTAGAAGTACAATCTATTTCATGTGTGAACACACACAGCATGAGATCTTTTATCTTCCATTGTTGAGCCATACAGGTTTCTATGGAATTTTTGTGCAAAAGAGTTTTTGTGAAAATATGCCGATATGACTAGTATAAAAAAATTATTGAATTTCTTTTTTTCTTTTTTGTCTCAAAAACATAGCTTATGAACCCCACATTGGAGGGTACTCAACAAGCTCATTCCAATAAGGGGTCATGAGCTATATTTTGGAGAAAAACAATTAAAATATAATACATGTACACTGTAAAACTGGAATGACGCGTCTTCTACGGGGTATGGACAATTTGTAGATTTCGGAACGAGGCTTCCACTGGGTATGGGAAATTTGTCAGTGGCTAGGCGGACGTATCGTGGGTTTCAATGAATATGGTCTCATACCACATATCTATCAACCAATCAAATCAAAAAATTCACTTTAGTCAGTAGATAAATTGAATTCTTTCAGTACAGGGAAGGAAGATTACTACTAACTCCAATTAAAATAGTTTTTCCAGCAGTTGAATATATTTAATTTATGAAGAGATGATGTCTGACAGTTGCTCGCCGTTGCTCTGTGGTTCTCTCCGGGTACTCCGACTTCCTCCATCCGTAAAACTGTCCGACGTAAAGTGACCCTAGCTGTCTAAAGTGTCGTTAAACTCCAATAAATAAATAAATAAATAAATAAATAAATATGAGGATATGATAAGCTGGCACTAGCAAATTTTTAGCTCATGGGCACCGGGTAAAATACTGTGGCCCATGCGTTGAAAATTTGCTTGTGCTTCTTGTGCCTTTTGGAAAAAGGTGAATAATTCATTGGTGCAAAATCTACCCATCGTAATTTAACTTTGCACTTTCGAATAGAAGACGACGAGGCAGACCGGAAGTGGGTCCTATCGCAGCTTTAAAGAGACACAAGGTCAAAATTAAAAATAAAATTGCTATTTAGTTAATAGAACAAATAAATTTTATAACCCAAATTAATGCCAAGTTCCATGCATCATTTGAGTGACATCCTTCGTTATGATTTAAAAATGAGTTTGAACGTGTTAATATGCGTAAACTCATTTCCTGTGGCAAGAGAATTTTCTTTTCCAGAACAAAAATACCCTGCTATAGTAATGGTATAGGTATAATTGGGACTTTTGCCAACAAAATACACCGCCACGAACAAGAGTCGTCCTCTTATCGATATGTCCTAATGCCAGACTCTATTGATTGTTTTATCCAATCAAGTCGTGGCTGATTCACAGCAACCCCGACTTGATTTAAGAAAAAACTCTAGAAAATACTTAGGTTTAGAGGTACTTAAACTCGAAAGTACCATTTAAATTAACACGGAAGAAGAGGTCGATGAGATACCTATATTGAATGTAGGACATTTAACTATGGGCGTTTCTGTGTCGGCCCAGGGCATTTCGGCCACCGGGGTTTCAGCTTGGGATGTTGCACAACGAATGTTTCTGCGCAATTTTGATATTGACATTGAAGGAGCGAGCGTTGAAAAGAATATTTCAAACCATAATCCCATTTTTATTCGATATGTATGTCATTGGCCTCTTTAACGACTGGGAATACATGTTACTGCATTTCAGTCAATGAAGATTTAAAGAAAACGAATAACCCTTTACCCACCGTAACGGTAAAAAACGGCCAGCGCTATTCACAAAAATCGCCAATTAATTTTCATTATTTTGTTTCAGTTTTTGTCCCAAAAAACATAGGTTATGACCCCTCTTTGGAACGAGCTCGTCGTAACCTATGTTTTTGAGACAAAAAATGAAAAAAAGTTGATATTCAAGAATTTTATTTGCAGGTGTCATCTGCTTTTCATGTTAGATAAAGGGTTAAAGGTATATTCTCCAGTTCAATTTTCAAATTCTTTTCTTTTCGTCACGTATGCAGAGAGTGGGGAGCCGGGTAGCTCAGTGATTACATTTACAGCATTGGACTTCAACCCGAATGTTCCACGGTTGATCCCCACCGGGGGTAACTGAGTTGCGTCCTTGGGCAAGGCACTTAATCCCGGTTGTACAGGAGGGGTACGGTGGTGCTGTATACTAAAGCGTACAGCACGTCAATGATGCATTTGTCTTCAACCCATACTAACTCTGCTTGTGTGAAATTAGTACGTAGGGGAAGTCCAATAGTTGCTCGTCGAAGCACGGTGGTTCTCTCCACGTACTCCGGCGTCCTCCACCCGTAAAACTGTCCGACACGAGGTGACCCTGGCTGTCTAAAGTGTCGTTAAACCACAATAAAAACACCGTGGCTGAGTCATAGTAAACCCTTATTTAGAATCTTGAGTGCAAACAAGGCGCAACCTGCAATTCTTTAGCACAGTAGACAGCGCCTTATTGCACTCAAGGGACGATTGGAGATAACAATAACGATGCATGTTGAATAGTTACAGATTTTTTTGTGCCAGGAACGACAAAGTTTAAACTGATAGTTTAAGATGAGATATAAAAATAATTTACAGAGGAAAACAAGATATAACTTATTAAATAGTTTTAATAATCGATAACATTCAAATAAAAATAACAATTAATAAATATTATTATATGTACAATTTAGCACAAACAATAAACACAAAATCATGTTTACTTGGTTGGTTAATAGCAAATAGCGTTTTGCATCATACACGTGTCCAACCGAGAAGTTTTCTCTCTGATTACAAGATCTATTTGACTATCGTATTACGACAAATCACAATTAAATATATCACAAACAATGCTATCATAAACAGATTGTTTTATGCACAAAATAAAGTTAGAATCGTATGCATTTTCTTCTCTCAAAACCATTCCATGATTTGGATTTTGAACGGAAATGACGTAAATCAGACGAATAGTCCTTATTCAGCATCGGTACGTAGCTCTGTGGTAAGCACTGATCCTGAAAATAAAATGTTCAGTTTTTATAACAGTGTACTGGGAACAACAAATAGCACGTTTTTTCCTACCAGTTGTTATCGATATAGATCAGCTGGACCCAGTTATATTGACATTTAAATATAGAATCTGCACTACAGTGGGGGGATTATCCTCTTACTGGGTACAATTGGTGTCCGTGAGACAGACGTATAAGTATTGCAGAATGATTCTTGGTTAAAGGGTGGTTAAAAGATATCTTGACGTTTCAAGATTTACATTTCGCCTTTAATGTTGTATCGAGGCAGCCTGATGCATCTTAGGAGCAATAAACATCCCAAAGCATGAAAGTAACACAGCTTGTAGACGCACACTATCAGTTTCTGAATAACCTTTGAATGTTTGTTTACGAAAATACCTAAATTACAGCCCTTCAATGAAACAGAGTCAAGGGCCTCGTTCCAAATAGAAAGAAAAATTACAAAAAGAACATGCGTATAGCGTCTATTTGATCTAACATTGGACACGCTGGCTGTTTTTTAATGTGAAAAACAAAAAATAGTCCAAACAGTCGATGAAAAATTTAGTTGACTTTGAAATCGCAAAGTCATCCAACGAAACACGGCCAACAATGAACGCCCCAGCAACGAGGAGGTGTCTGTCGCCTTTTAACGTACTGAGCCGCTCAATAAAGCATACACCACCGCTTGCTTTTAAGCTTTGAAATGACGTAAAAACTTCAAAATGGCAACAAATCGAAAAGCCAAAAACCAGATATCTCTTAATTTTTTGAGCTCTACAGCATACTAAAATTTCAGAAAAATCGGACGTATTTTAAGTTTTGGACATACGACCCTCTATTCAAGTCACCGCAGAGTTCGGAGGGATTAACTATTTCCGAGAATTGAACACATTTTTAGGAGTGGATTTGTTGACATAGGAAATGCAACATTTCAAAGTTTGAAGTTTGATACAGGTGTTAATATTGAAAAATATACCAAACATTTAAAACCCGCACCGCTCTCATCGCGGTCAGAATGTTGGGAAGCAAGAGGTTTCCGGGCGAGATGTTCTTATTTCTGACTAGTGTACCAAATGTCGTGACTGTGGGTTAGGGGAAAGTGCTCGAAATTTTGGTCTGACCACAAAGAAAAAAAAGGCTAACGACCCCAACGTCGTTGGGTGACTTAATCTTTTTTTGAAATGTCCTTCCTTTGATCCACCCTCACTTCCTGAAATTTTTAAATTGTTATAGCTGTGATGAGTGGGTATCTTACTGACTTTCTGAATCGGTAACAAAAGAGATACGGTGTTGCTGATTTTCGAAGATAATTGTTTTTCAGTAATTAGTTAAGATACCTTCGATTGAAATAAATTAAATTCTTCATCATTGACAATGTGGTGCCTCCTCTGGAGTATTTATCACCATGCCATTTTAAGAGAAATTGTGCACTTGCGCATAAATGTGAAAAATTGTCCACCAATGCCAGTTCTATTGCTCAATAACGAAATGGCAAGGATATGGGTATCTAAGCTTTCGATTTGACACGGAAGAGATTATTAATTTTGTAAATAATTGTAAATATAAAACTTACCTTCTCATTCTCAAAGAATTCCTTGTAGCCACCTTTCAACAAATAAATTTCAGGATAATACAAATTTGGATAATTCTCTGCATTAAGTTCTCTGTCTTTGTTTCTCAGATAGCGTAACCTGAAAGATTGAATCCAACAAAAGTTAACAACAAATTTTTTGTAGCATGGTATTTCATTTTCAACAAATGGACAGTATGTATACAGTGCATCAGATTGGTGTCAAATGAGAATCAGTACTTTGTCAAGTAAAAAGTCGATAGACTGATCAAATAGATATGTGTGACAAGATGTAATTGCAACTTTACAAGCTACCGTAAACTAAATAAACATTTCGTCCCCTGAGTTCCAATGTGTTCTATGTGCCAGTAGGCACATAGAACACATTGGAACTCAGGGGACGATTTGTCAAGTAAAAAGTCGACAGACTGATGAAATTGATGTGTGACAAGATGTAATTGCAACATTCCAAGATGCCGTAGACAGAACACATAGAATACCAAGAGAACGCATGAACAAAGTTAAAATGGATCCTATGGCATAAGACGAATTCCCTCCTTATTAAGGTTCATTGAAACTCCGCCAACCTTTTTGATTCTACATCTTCGGAAATTTGGTCAAGGCCTGTTTCGGGATCCATATCACTATCATTTGGGCAAATTGGACCCCATTGCCTTCGTTTTAATGAGAACAAGTCAACACATCCTCAACTTTGTTTATTTTTTACTTTAGTATTCAAATTAAATTTGACACATTTAACAATTCATCAACTTGTAATGACTGATGTAGGAAATTTTTGATATATGCAATTATTAGATATTTGGAGTTCAACATCCGTTTGAGATGCATGAAAATAATACTTGTATAATAATATTACGTTTGGTATATCACACCTTTGTGATGATGCTTTACAAGAAACAACCCCTGCTTTGTAAATCATTGCCTTGTGAATTAAATAAAGAGTAATCGCTTGACTGGACTGGTTACATGAAATAATTCATGAGAGGTGAGGGACGTTGTACAAACACGAGTGCACGAATGCGCACGAGTGTTTTACAATATAGTCTCTCGCCTCGAATGAATTATTTCACGTAACCAGTGCAGTCAAGCGATTACTCTGTTTATTACTTTTCATTATTAACGATAATTATATTATTTAACCCTTTACCTAACGTAATGGTAAAAAACGGCCAGCGCTATTCTCAAAACTCGCCAATTAATTTTCATTATTTTTACAATTTTTGTCTCGTCGAGCTCGTTCCAATGAGGGGTCATAAGCTATGTTTTTTGAGACCAAAATGAAAATAATAGTTATTCAAGAATTTTGTTTTGCAAGTGTCGTCTGCTTTTCATGTTTGGTGAAGGGATAAAAAGGCAACAAAAAAAAAAAACAACAATGAAGTCCCCATTACACCCACGGTAAAGCGTGTTCGTTTGCGCGCACGGATACATGACACAACTGTTGATTGTATAATTCACTTGTGAAGTTATTGTTTATAATCACACCCGGAAATCCCAGTAAATCACACTTTGGAAAATAATAATACTTTATACTCGTTTGGATGCCTGTGTTCAGTTAAGTCTCATGACCATCATGGTCTACCAAAGTGAAAAGAAAAAAAATTAGGTACCGGAACTATAATGAAAGAATGCATTTTGAGCTTTTACTTTAATAATGGGCAAATACATATTCATTGGCCGAGAAAGTTTAAAGAAGAAAGCAACCTAGTTAAAATAAAGTATACTTACAATTTTGGTGCTCTCTCTGAGGAAAATTCACAGTGGAAAACCAGAACAGTCTTTATGTTTTGTTTGCTGGCTTCAATAAGCCCATCGATCATGTCCTGTGTGTGAAGATTCACTGAATCCTGGAATACAAATACAATCCGTTAGTGATTGTTCATGTTATAAGGGATTTGTTTGCGACTTTCTAAAAGTTAACTAATCTAAATGGTATTTTTTGAAATGAGAGGCTTGTTGATGTCAAGATCAGGAAAGATACAGAAACTGGAATGTCTTAATATGTGACAAGACATCTACAAAACTCATACATCCACATTCAATGAAGTTATAATTATCAGTTAACAATTCGTAATTCAATCCCTTTAACATAAACAACGTAAGTCTTTTTGTTTAAAGAACCATTTAACAACGGCTGAGAAGACGGGGGACGGGAAAATAAATCTGCATAGAGGTTTAGAGATAGTTTAATCCAACAAACCTTTGGACTGTAAGGTTAAATTATCGGTGAGTCTTTCAATGGATAAATCTCAAATTTATGTCCCGGTGTGTAGAACGATAAGCAGTGAATACAAAAATGAACTTAATATCGTACCTTTATGTGCCCTCCATTGTATTCATACGGATATCTGCAGTCTATAACAACGTAATTACCAATGATATCTGAGTATTTCTTCTCCATCAAGTCAGTTAACTGAAAAATAGGAAAAGTGCTAATGAGGCAAACTATAATAAACTAACAGGGTCAATATTTTATTCAACGAGTAGTACACGACAGCGTTTATGGGGAGACATCTGTAACCGAATGTGGGTGTGGCAGCCTTGGTTCACTCATGTGTATACCAGACTTTGTAGTTTATTTTCCTTTTAACCAAATGAACCTGCACTAGATTTTTATTTTATCACCAGACTCCAGGACAAAGTGCTCTGAAACTATCTGATTAATTCTGTTCAGTTGAACTTTTTTCTCCACCTTTCCAGATATTAATTGATCATGGCCATTTGGATTAATAGTTTACTGAGATATTTTCCTCATATTTAATCGTTTCATTCTTTTTGACCATTTTGCTAACACGAATAGAAAATGAAACTTTTTATTGAATAAATAAAAATGTTCAGTTTTTGCCTCAGAACATAGCATATGGTTCATTGTTGGAACAAAGTCCATTGATGGTTCATCACCATAAATTTCTTAGAAAAAAAACCGAAAACAGTAGCAAAATTTTAATGATGATTCTCGTGAATAGCAGTGGATGATTTTAGGCGTTACATTATGGGTAAGTAGTTAACTATTTTACCTAGGTTTGCTTCAAGGCCAAACACATAACAAATCCTTTATTAAACCATCGATTCAATGAACTCATAGCGCTTGCTACCGGACAGAGTGAAAAATGTTTTTGTATAAATCGTATTTTTCACATAGAAAGCTAGCAAAACTGTAAGTACTTACTGTTTGGTGAGAAATGTGCTTCAGGTCTTTGTGTTTCCCTGTACTCGTTGTAGGTAATGTATAAACCTGTGAATCATAAATCTTATATTAGAAAAGGGTCGTGCAACATTACCCACGATACACAGAAATAATACGACATAGATAAGTTTTTTTTAACCCTTTATCTAACCTGAAAAGCAGACGATACTTGCAAAAAAAATTCTTGAATAACTAATGTTTTTCATTTTTTGTCTCAAAAACATAGGTTATGACCCCTCGTTGGAACGAGCTCGACGAGCTCGTTCCAACGAGGGATCATAACCTATGTTTTTGAGACAAAAATGAAAAAATAATGAAAATTAATTGGCGATTTTTGAGAATAGCGCTGACCGATTTCGGCCGTTACGTTGGGTAAAGGGTGGGTGGGGCCGTTATGTTGGGTAAAGGCTGCATGAAATGTTCTCTGATCCACAGAAATTGACATAAAAATAACTTCTAACGTCTTATTGCGTTTGGCTGAAATGGAATTAGTGGCACAGGTGTCCAGAATGCTTTTACTACAAATGCTCCGAGTCAGAATATGCCAAATATTTTTATCAAATAAAATGTATTTTTAAGTTTAGGCTGTCGTCCCTGTCAATTGCTTGAATATTCGATTTCATGGGTGCGTGAACACTGACAACATACTCACGTTGTACGTACAAGCGCAATGCACACCCGTTAATCCAGGCACCTCAATATTAACAGTATTCGCGGGAAAAGAGACAAGAATAAAGACGGGTTTTTCTACATTCAGATTGAGAAGTTTCACTGCTCAACTTTACCAATTCACCAGTTTGTCATTTTACGTTACACAATCGAGAGTCGTCACTTCGCTGACCCTCTATAGACACTTGTAATATGACGGTTTAACGACACGTGAGAGAGGATTCATAAACTAACCTTTTACCTAACGTAACGGTAATACCAGTCCAACGTCATTCGCCAGTAATTGTTTTTTTTTTAAATTTTAATATTTTTGACTCCACTAAATAACTCATGACTCCGCATTGGAACGAGCTCGTTGATCTCCTCCAAATAAGGGAACATCACCGGGATTTAGGGAAAAATTAACTTTTTAATTGTTCAAAAATTGTTTGACAAGTGCCCTCTTCGCGTCGTGTTTGGTAAATACTTAAAGGCAAAAATGCGTGTTACAGAACAAAGACTGTATCTAAAATACCTTCGTTCCGTCTCCGATAAGCCTGTCATTTTTAGACATCTCCTCCAAAGTGTTCATAATTATTTCCGAGTTGCAGCTGGCCATACACTGACGTTTAGATTCCACCAGAGGATATGTTAGAGAATGATCTGACGATGAAATTAAGGAGTCATCAAAGGAAAATGATTTTCGCTTCCTGTGGAAAGTCTTCTTAACCTGAAATATATATAATTACGTCTTGTTATTTTCAATGGATTGGTCATATATTGCAGAGTAAAATTATTTGGATAAATGCAGTACAAAAAAGAAAGAAACCCCCTCCCCCCTCCCCCAAAAAACCAAAAAAAAAAACCAAGAAAAAAAAAAGAAGAAAAAAAAACAACAAAAAACAAATAATAAAAAAAAAATCCCAAAGTAAATGTTTAAACGAAAAACGATATACCCTCTTGCGTGCACATGACGAAGTACACACAAAATTCATCACACGCTTTGAAAAAGGCCGCAAATAATACAACACGTGCATTTAATTTCGTATACTCTATAGATGCGCGTCTCCTTTTGAATAAAGGTTTCTAAAACGCAAATCGTCTTGTTGACTTTGACAATTAACATTCTTTTTAGGATGAATGAACTATCATGAATATAAAACAATCCGCCAGCACAGTGAATATCCGACAAATACAACTTTGGCGGTGAGCGACCGCAACTCCAGCCCTGAGTCTATGACATCGCGTTTCGTGATGAAATGTATTTATTTGTTGGGATTTAACGACACTTTCTCAGCCAGGTTGATAAAGTTTTATATGTGGGGTACTCGAAGAGATGCACCTTGCAGCGGTGACTTATTGCCGGTGTCTCCAACTTAAGCATGTAAGGTCAGCATGAAGGCATATCTACATGTACCACCGACCTACAGTATGCCTTAGCACACTGCGCCACCGTGCCCCCACTTAGGCAATTTGAATTAACCCTTTACTAACATGAAAAGCAGACGACATTTGCAAAAAAAATTCTTGAATAACTTATTTTTTTTTTTCGTCTCAAAAACATAGGTTATGACCCCTCATTGGAACGAGCTCTGCGAGTTCGTTCCAAACGAGGTGTCATAACCTATGTTTTTGAGACAAAAAATAATGAAAATTAATTGCCGATTTTTGAGAATAGCGCTGACCGGTTTTTGCCGTTACGTTGGGTAAAGTGTCGTGCCCAATGACACAACGTAGAGGAGAAAATGTTGCCTACGACCTTTCGATCTAACTTCTAAAGCTCTAACCAATGAAGGACGAAGCCCCTCGCAATTAGATTAAATTAGAATTAAGATATTGCATGTATTGTAGGATGTGTGTCCAACTTTCTTGGCCTCAGTAGTTTTAAAGATTACTCGGTAAACCAAGCACGCCCTCTCACGCTGGACTTTATTATATATATTTTACCAACTTTTTCTTGAAATCATAGTCAATTCATTTGAAGCTACTTTACAGCAGCCATGACTGATTTTAAAAACCTTAAAATCACTCGACAGGTAGTCACATAAAGATGATAATAATATCAATTACCTCGCACTGATCCTTGTTTTGTCGATCACTCTCTCTCATTGTGACGTGAGGCGACTGTGTTCTTTTGGAAACGGGTGAGAATATTTTTCGAGTCAACGAAATGCTGTCATCTTTGTCAAAAGATTTCATAAGGTTGTATGTCATCGAATTTTCCATTTCCAAATGAATCAATCGGGTGTTCAAAACAACTATAAATAAAATATCCAATAAGCCTTCTTTATTCTGTCAGAGAATTCCTAAACAGATGACTATAAGTAGTGAAGAAAGGACGTAGAATTATATCTGTATCAAAAGTTGCCTACGATCATGCCTCGGCCAATCATCTTTAAGATACTCAAGACAGACAGTTAATCCTTTGTTAAACAAATAACTCCATTGTGTATAGATAAATCCACAATAACACCTACCAGTACCAGCTACCTCGGGTGTCTTCGCCCCTTATCGAATTTCAAATATTCTTTGCATATTGAATGAGTTGATTGCTTGTAGTAATTAAATGATTGCCCCGATAGTAATTAGAATCTGTTTATAACCACGGCTACCTCAAACTAAATATGTTGTTTAGTACAGGTATTAGCAGTCGATTGTGAGACGGAAATAACAAAGGCGATATTCTTAAGGCATATATCAGCGATGGACGCGAAGGTTTTTACCAATCAAATTATTTTTTAGGCAAAAGGTTATATAAAAATATTCCAACAAACTGTGTCCCACAATAGAGAATGTAGTTTGGAATAGAGTTTTCAGACTAGTGGAGGTTTGACTGGGAGAGATACTATTTGTGTCTTCTTGTCGATCAACAACATTGACTCTTTGCAGATGGGACTAAAAGTTTAATGGCGGCCACCATACCCACCCTTCCCCATCCCGAACTGAATACAAAATTACCACAGTCAGCACAGTATATGTTTTTAATCATTCGAACCTGTACACTTTGGGTCAAACTGAATGAAAATATAACCGGCGAGTCCAATGTTTTGGCAGTGATTTTCAGGTCTACATGTACTGCCAATACTTTGACTAGAAACCACTATTAGGGTTGTTCGATTTCTTGCTGAAAGATTTATTATGAGTGCATTTTTAGGCACCTGCTCCGAGGACTATAAATTACTATAGTCATAATTAGGTTCCAAATGTTAACCCTTTACCTAGCCTGAAAAGCAGACGACACTTGCAAAAATAATTCTTGAATAACTAATTTTTTTCATTTTTTGTCTCAAAAGCATAGGTTATGACCCCTCGTTGGAACGAGCTCGACGGATTGTTATTGTCTTGCAGTTTCATGAAAGAACAAAGTAGAAAGAAAACTTATTTGCTGTCTCTCTACTGTCTCTCTACTTTGTTCTTTCATTTTTCTGTAAAACATTAACAACAGAATAAATTTAGACATAAGAAATGAAAAAGCAAATAAATTTGTGTTTGCAAAATACCATACAAATATTCTGTTAATTCTCGCTGCGTCTTCTTATCACCACCTCTCGTACAAATGTTTTAGAGTGAACTTTTTGTCCAACCTTCTTAATATAATATAGATGCAAGCCCAAATTTATGAAACCACATACATGTGACAATCTAATTACAGAGAACTGGCTTTTTGTTCAAGTTTCTTGATTAATGGTTTATATGTTCAATCACGTGTCAGCAAGCAGCTTGGTATACCTGTTTTTAACATGGCTACTGTAAAAACACATGTAACCGCAATCATTTTGTCACTTATTTTAACCAAAGTTGTTTTTTAAATCAATGAATCTATCAGGAAAGCAACATTTCTTTATGTTATCAACTTGCTAATTTAATTTTCCGACAGAATACTCCGACGACGCTCGTTGAAGCGAGCTAAAGGGAAAATAAAGTCAAGTAATCTCTGACAGTGAATGTAAGAACACAGAAATTACGTAGAACTAGATTGCTGTTATGACAAATTCCCTTTGAGCTTCCAAACATCGCACCTATTTTGAGAATTTTACCAAATGGCTTTTTCAGAAATATTTTAAAATACATTTTTCTCCCAAGACATTGCTTTTGTACCCCTTCTCGATTAAACAGACTTCGATAAAAAATATAAATGTAGTCAGCTTGTAATCTGGACAAACGTATTAAGTTAAGTTAACTCCAAAAGTTTTTAAAAAATGGAACATTGTAATTTTTTGAACGCGCACTGTAATAGTCTCTAATTGACTATTCACAAACAATCTTTGTTAGGGTAAACAGACCATCATGTAGGAGATGAGATAAGACGGAAACTCCAAATCCCGACAAAATCTTTGGGTCGGCGGTCGCCCTACAGTCGCCACCGCATGTCGTCTCTAACAAAACCTGCAAACAACTAAAAATATCAACATGAGACGATCTTCATGTTATCGCTTCAGCAAACAGCCTGGGACAACCACCTGACAGTAAATATAATAACAAATTCCATTTTTAAAAAAAAATATTTTTTACTTCCAGTAATACTTTATGCCATTTCACTGGAAAGGGATTTCTTTACATATGGTTAACCCTTTACCTAACGTGGAAAGCAGACGACACTTGCAAAAATAATTCTTGAATAACTATTTTTTTTTCATTTTTTGTCTCAAAAACATAGGTTATGACCCCTCGTTGGAACGAGCTCGTTCCAACGAGGGGTCATAACCTATGTTTTTGAGACAAAAAATGAAAAAAATAATGAAAATTAATTGGCGATTTTTGAGAATAGCGCTGGCCGGTTTTGGCCGTTACGTTGGGTAAAGGGTTAAACGGACGGGATGTAAGTTAAGCCTTGAAAGGAAACAGGAATGTTTTTATAGTTTTTAAATACAAGATATGAGTGCTCAGGCCCAAAGATGCAAGAGGAATATGAGAATTGCAGAGCGTCGATAACTGATATTGATAATTCCAAGCCTTGTCATATAAATTCTTCCGCGTGAGCTTCCAAGAAATGATGTCAAGCCTGAGAATTACCAGCAAAGATAAAATGTAACAGAAATTATCTTGTGGTAATTCCACAGCTTTTTTCTTCGGATGCTGTAGCTTGACAACACGAGAAACACCCGATGTGCATTCCAACATAAAGACACATAGCTAGCCAATTTCAGCAAAATGGCTACACATTCTTCCCGAGTAGACCTCCGATTCAAGCTTTCAGTCCACCAGTCTAATGATGCGAGGAATCTGACGCTGTTGTGGTCTGTGTGTTTACCCACTTTTCGTGAAGGCTGCGTGCGCGGCATCCGCCCCCCTCCCCCACGGAAAAAATCCCGCAAGGAAAAAAACCTCAGGAAAAAAACCCTACCTTTTTTTTATTGTGTTTTTATCATCAAACCCAAGCCTCTCTTAGAAAAATACAGAACATAGGTCTTGTTACTTTGTACAAGGAGAACGACACAATAAAACACTGGTGTGGAATTGTGGATGCCATAGCATTTTTACCACTAGAGGACGTTCTATCAGGTATACAGTGGATGAAAGAAAATTGCCCAGATGAATTGGGTGATTTAGTAACATATTTTGATGCTTCATATCTATCGGGTGGTTACAGGATAATCTGCAACAGAGACAACAGTGATGATGGTATACCCAGTGTTAGAGTGTGGAATAATGGTTTTCAACAACTCACAGGCCAAAACCATCCTTCTATATGGAAAGTTATTTTATTTTGGCCATTCAACAGGACAATGCCAATGAACAGGACATCCTGCATGAACATCTTATTGGAGAGGGACCCGTAAAAAGAATTCGCAAAAATGCAAAGGCAGTGAATAACAGACTCAAAAGACTATGTTTCCTACCAGGACGGTAAAAAGAGTATGCCAGAATTTTTGAAAGGTGTGGGTTATAATATCCGATTTTAGAAATATAAAAACACATACTCAACAGAATTTGTTTTAACCACACAGCTATAGATATTTACACAAATAATTTATATTAACCATACAAAGGTAGATGCATTGCAACCCGCTCATCGAGATGGTCCCAATGCATCTGCATTTGGGTGGTTTAATTTTGATTATAATATAGGCATTATATTAGATTGTTCTATAGGTTTAGTGCTCCTACATATCAAAAAAGTTTCAGCATATTTGTTACCCACAACCATGGAAGTATGGATGCCATTGGAACCAGGTTATTGACCTGATTCCAAATGCATCCATATTAGAATTTTTTATCGGGTTTTCTCTGAAAAACCGGGACTCACTAAAATGTGTAACCCGAACCCGAACCCGGTCTGAGAAAATGTGTATCTGAGAAATATAAATTGGATTTAAATGTTTATTTATGTATATATTACGCTTATATTTTATTTGCGGTATCCTTTTGTCCCTCCAACCATCCCGTCATCTGTCCCCCCTAAAGGCAGACCAGATGGCCAATACCCAGCAGCCACTCTTCCCTACAGGCTGATGGATGACTCCCAGCTTTCAAAAACACATATTGGTGGATTTTTTCCTTTTTGTAACCGTTAAGGATAATATGCTGGGGTTGATCCCAAACCAGCGACTGTTTGGGTTTCTTTTTCTCTTTTCTAAAATAACCACCAAACTGCGGTTTCAGTATTACCATAAATTTGCCCACTTCTCCTAGCAAACACGGAGCAGAACTCTTGTAATTATGCAAATTCCTAGCCATTTTCCAGTTCGAGGTTCTCGGGGATCTCAACCCACTATCCTACTGACAGTCGAACCCTCAAACTTAATAAGATTATTGGCTCTCGCTCCCGACTCTCGTGGATTTATAAGCAAATAAAGCTATAAAGTAAATAAAGTTATTAGGATCGCAAGGGATTTCAATCCTACATTGTCCCTGTGCGCCTTCGGCGCGCAGAAACCTTTCATTCTTTCCTATATAGCAATGAATATCCCATGCCTCCCATGCTTAATTGCCTAGCAAAGATACAACTTGTCAGATCGGCCAATTCGAGATACACATTTTAGTGAGCTTCAGAAGGGAAAATCTTAATAAAAGACAGATTGTAAGTGTAATTTTCAAAAGCAGTGTTCCAGTGCCTTTAATGTTTACATAAGATACCGCAAATAAAATATAAGCGTAATATATACATAAATAATGATTTAAATCCAATTTATATTTCTCAGATACACATTTTCTCAGATCGGGTTCGGGTTACACATTTTAGTGAGTCCCGTTTTTAATCTTGTCATGCAAATGAGATCCATTTTTCTGAGTACTATACTGGGAAATGGTTAAATGCTTTGTGCAGTGATTTTTGTGCTACTTGTTGTGGTATATGGTTAGTGCTCCTACATATTAAAAAAAGTTCAGCATGGTTCAGTATTGTTTTATTCAGATACTACATTTTTGATCACATTTTAATCACATTTATTATGTAATACATTGTGTTGGATTTAAGGTGAAAAAGTATATATATTTACTTCTGTGTGATGTGTATTTTGATTCTATATGCAAGGAATAAATTTCTGATATGCAGAAAGATCTTTTCTATTGTTTTATCTATAGGTATATTTTTATACCATTACCTTTAAAAAGGTATTGTTTTTTCCTGCCCCTGTCATTTTTGGTAGGAGTTTTTTCTTGAGGTTTTTTTTCCTGAGGGTTTTTTCCTTGAGGTTTTTTTTTCCGACATTCTCGTGCGCAGACTTCCTTTGATGGAAAGGGATTCCCCTTTACTCACAAAGATATTCATATATTCTTTCGTGCTCCCGTTACATGTATTCAAATCAATAAGTATTTATTGAGCCTTAGAAACAGATATTATTAACACAAGTGATCGAACTACGTGGCGTAATCATAAAACTGCAGCTGTGGGTCTTCATTCATAATAATAATGTCCTCAAGATTCGGTCAAATCAAGACTCGATTGAGAACCATTTCTTGCTCGGATTTAAGGAAAGTAAATCATTATTGTATTTTTTATATTCAATCGCCTGGAATATTTCAGTTGGTTGAAAAAGCGAAATACATGTTCATTTTTCCAGCTAACTGAAATATTCCAGACGATTTAACCTTTTACCTAACATGAAAGACAGACGACACTTGCAAACAAAATTCTAGAATAACTCATTTTTGGAGTCAAATAGATAGCTTATGATCACTCATTGGAACGAGTTCAACGAGCTCGTTCCAATGAGGGGTCATAAGCTATGTTTTGAAGGCAAAAATGAAAAATAATGAATATTGAATGGCGATTTTTGTGAACAACTCTAGCCGGTTTTGACCGTTACGTTGGGTAAAGGGTTAATCTAAACATGGACAAAGGACTAGTTAAGGGCTGGGCTGGTTCCAAGCCACAATAGCGTCGAATTCCTTACAAAATTAGACTGGTGGCGTAAGACCTTACCATGGATAGAAAACACACTCACGCCACCATCCTTGTTTTACACTTCCTGGTATGCTCGCTGCACGTCATGTTAGCAGCCATATCCGAACATTTTATAACCGCGCCTACTTATAATGGGAATCAATTCCGCCATGGCAGTTGTAACGTCGTGGAGCTGTCTGAGATAAAAAAAACCATAAAGCAGATCTACTCTAATATGTTTAGTTTATACCTGATACTGAAGTATTTTTCAAGTCACCACTAAATCTTTCAACTGCTTGTGAGTATTCGGATGAGTGAAAATTCAGACACTTGCTACTGCTTATATATTACAACCCCAGTGAAGAAAAATCTCAACCATTCAGACAGATATGAGAAGATGATAAAGATAAAAATGACATCAGCAGGTAAATGGCATGTCGAATCTGTACAAGGGCGATATCCGCTGTATTCAGTCCAGATATGAACGTGTGGCATCACTCCCAAGAAGGTGATAGAACAATAACGACGACAGTTTCCATAAAACTGACAAATATACCCCGAGACTAACCAAGGAGCTAAATATTATCACGTTTATTTAATCATTACATTGACAATTTATCAAATCCCAACAACACGTTCTATACGAAGTCGCAAAAATTCTCTCAACATCGTTGACAAAGACGTTTCAAACGAAGTAGCTTCCAAGTGTAAAAAGTTAACCTTTTTGGCCCCACAAAGGTAGATCTTCCGTTTCTCATGCCATTGTTTTTAAACTTGCATTTGGGCGGGCGGATTTTTATTTTATTTTTGTAATTATTTCTTTGCGACCAAAAGTTCATATTCTTGGTTTGCTTTATGTTTGAGGCCTCCTAATCTACAGAGTAGCATGGGTGGTGGTGTATTTCGTCCCTTAAATGCAAGAAGGCTTTGCAATGCTAATGCATTGCAAAGCCTTGTTGTACTTAAGGGAATAAATTTATCAATTTTATTAATTTGGGTAAAATATCAGCCATAAATCATTTAATTATTCTTTTTTAAGTTTGCATTGGTTATAAAAGAGAGCATGCGGTAGCCAAAAGGACCATGCTAGAGGGCCTGTGAAACAAATATTTAACTTTTTGGGGGCCTTAAGATTAAAAAATATTTAGATTTCAATAAATTCAGCTGCTATTACCTCGTTTTATATTGTGGAACAATGGTTTCTAAAATAACCGTTCATACAGAAGTATTGTAAAACTGTTTGTATTGCACCATCACACGCCTGTGGAACCGCTACCAAATCCAGGGGACAACGCAGGACCTTCCGCGATCCGGGAGTCCCCGAGTGATCACCACAGCTCAGGATCGATACGTCCGGTTACGTCATTTGCAGGAGAGAACAATCACAGCGACCTCTACAGCGTCAACGCTACCAGGTTAGCGGTGGATTTCAGATCAGACCGTTCCCAACCGTCTACGCGAGGCAGGTCTGCGTGCTAGACGACAAGTTCGTGGCGTCATTTTGACGGCGCAGCATTGTAGATAGCGACTTCCATGGCGTCAGATGCACACGGCATGGTCTCATCAGAGATGGAGAACGGTATGGTTCAGTGACGAGTCACGTTTCCTTCTTCGCCGAGTTGATGGACGATACCGTTTGTACAGACGTCGTGGAGAACGTTTTGCTCGTAGCTGCGTTCGGGAGATGGACAGATTTGGTGGTGGTAGCGTTATGATGTGGGCAGCCATCTCACACACTGGTAGAACGGACCTCGTCCATGTTGAGGGTAACTTGACGGTGCAGGGGTACAGAGAAGAAATGTTACATTCGCACGTGCTCCCCATTATGCAGAATGCCAACGCAATTCTCCAGCATGACAACGCCCGACCGCGCACAGCAAGGCCCACGACAGCTTATCTACAGGATAACAACATCGAAGTCCTGTCCTGGCCCTCCAGATTTGAACCCGATCGTACACCTATGGGATCAACTAGGTGCGACAACGTAAACCACAACCTCAAACGTTACCGCAATTGGCGCAGTTAAGCGTTGCAGGAAGAGTGGGCCATCATACCTCAAGCTTCCATCCGGAATCTGATTGCTTCAATGAACAGAAGGTGCCAAGTAGTTTTTTGGTCAGATGGCGGTCACACTGGATATTGAATTTGGATGACGTCGACTCGTGACGTTAACGCCTGCAACGTCTCCATTTGTGCTTCATTCATCCATTAAAACTTTAGTTAATAATTGATTTTGTTCTCTATCTCATTAACCATACCGCGGGAACTTCCCTTACAACAGAAAACAGGATTTGCGTTTCTTTTTTGAACAGTATATTTCCCTAAACAACTAAAAAAATGATTTCTGTCCGGAACATAGCTTATGACATATTAGAAGGAGCACAAGTTCGTTCCAATGAGGGGTACAAAGCTATGTTTTGGGGTGCGAAAATTAAAAAAAAGAAAACTGCAATTACGATTTTCGTACTGAAATCTTTTGCCCCAAAGGGTGTGATGAAAACACGTGTGATGAAAACATGTTTTCCATGGCATGTTATAACACATATATATATTCTTTAGTACTCCTCAAGATCTGAAAATTAAGGAAATGATATTTCTGTGGATCCATTTTATAAATTGTTTACTAGCGTGCCTACCGTGGGAGGTCGAGTACGTATTGGGGTATTTATGTCCCATACTTTCACTGTGATTCCACCGCCTTTGCCAATCGGTACAAAATCCGATGTTTAAAGCTTCTTGTAACTTTTTATGAATATTTCCGCTTTATTGCTTGGGTGGAAACACTGTGACGCAGGTGTTTTATGATAACATATTATCCACGCTTTAAGCGGTGGACCTATGGGGTGGGTGTGGTGGTGTGCAAGGGTTGCCTCTCCCATTTGTCCTGAAAAATTTCAACTTTATCTACATTCATGCCAGAAATCCCTAAAACTTTGGATTTTAAGTTTTTCGGTTCCTCGAGAAGACCATGGACCGTCACCTTTATGAAGGACACGCGTTCTTAACCCGGTATGAGGTGAAATAAAGTGTGGGAGGAAATATATTTCTGCTGCTATTGGCATCAGAAAAATACGGTGTCCCCCACTTCATTTCGCCTGGACACGTCCCTATACGCTGCATGTACTACTTGTCTTTTATCTTGCCGTGACGTTCATGGTTTTTTGGATAATTTAAGACTTTTACGTGATCTAAAGCAGAGAATCGGCTGGTGTTTCTATCATTCCATTTTGTTCAAACCTGCGGGATTCAGTGAATTTCAAAATAATGACCACACATTTCCGTATGTCCGCAGCTGTACTCACGAGCTACATCGACTATATCCCGTTCATTAAAACAATTAAGTAATCTGCATATTGTCTTTATCAAAGTTTGTCAAATTCACTGTTTCGTTTATCACCTGCATCATTGTAAGTATTTGTAAGATGGATTAGTTCATATTATGTTCAATGTAATCATCAGTTTGAGTGAATCTGTTCAACTATGATGTGATAATCCACGTTCAATCATGGTGCTAACGAAATGTATTAACATCTACATATTTCCTTAACCCTTGACACAACATGTGCCTAACGACTAAAACCGTCCAGCGCTATTCACAAAAATTACCATTCAATTTTCATTATTTTTTTCATTTTTTGTCTCAAAAACATAGCTTATGACCACTCATTGGAACGAGCTCGTTGAGATCGTTCCTATAAGAGGTCATAAGCTATGTTTTTGATGCAAAAAATGAAAATATTTAGTTATTCAAGAATTTTGTTTGCAAATGTCGTCTGCTTTTCGTGTTAAGTAAATGGTTGAATCCTCCTACTGTAGCAATGTTTTGTGTTCACATTTAACTTTATAATCCTTTAGACTGAAACGGTTTTAGTTTTGCATGATATGAATGTTTCTGTCTCTTTCATCAATTAAACGTTCGAAGGTACAGAATGCATTCAGTACAGGGAATGGAAGATTACTACTAAATCCAACTGAGTTAGTTTTTCCACCAGATGAATGTGTTTAACCCTTTACCTGACCTGAAAAGCAGACGACACTTGCAAAAATAATTCTTGAATAACTATTTTTTGTCTCGAAAACATAGGTTATGACCCCTCGTTGGAACGAGCTCGACGAGCTCGTTCCAACGAGGGGTCATAACCTATGTTTTTGAGACAAAAAAATGAAAAAAATAATGAAATTTAATTGGCGATTTTTGAGAATAGCGCTGTCCGGTTTTGGCCGTTACGTTGGGTAAAGGGTTAATTTATGAGGACATGATACAAGAGGCACTAGCAATTTTTCAGCTCATGGGCCACCGGGTAAAACATGGTGGCCCATGCGCTGAAAATTTGCTAGTGCTTCTTGTGCTTTTTCGAAAAAAGGTGAATAATTCATTGGTGCAAAATCTACCACAGCATCGTGATTTAACCTTGCACTTTCGAATAGAAGACGCCAAGGCAGACCAGAAGTGGCGCCTATCGCAGCTTTAAAGACGCACAAGGACAAAATTAAAAATAAAATTGCTGTTTAGTTAACAGAACAAAGAAATTTTATAACCAAAATTAATGCCAGGTTCCATGTATCATTTAAGTGACATCCTTCGTTCTGATTTAAAAACGAGCTTGAAAGTATTAATATGCGAACACTCATTTCGTGTGGAAAGAGAATTTTCTTTTCCAGTACAAACATACCCTGCTGTAGTAGTAGTAGAGGTATAATTGGGACTCTTGCCAGCAAAGTATACCGCCACAAACACGAGTCGTCATGTTATCGAGATGTTTTGATGCCAGACTCTATTAATTTTTTTATCCAATCAAGTCGTGGCTTCACAGCAACCACGACTTGATTTAAGAAAAAACTCGAGAAAATGCTCAGGTTTAAAGTTACTTAACCCTTTACCTAACGCAGACGATATCAAAATTTATTATTTTAAATAGCATTTTTAAAAAATTTTCAAAAAATATCAACAGAACCATATCATCTGAACCTTCATTTGAACGAGCTCAATGAGCTCGTTCCAAAGAGGGGTCATATGATATGATTTTGTAGAAATGTTTTGAAAAATAATATTTTTTCAGCCGCTGAATTTGCAGATTACGCGGGCGGATGTGGCCGATTCGTTGGGTAAAGGGTTAAACTCGAAAGAATCAGTTACATCAACACGGAATATGACGTCGAATAGATACCAACTTAAATGTTGGACATTCGACAATGGACTTTTCAGTCAAGTATGTGTCGGCCTAGTGCGTTTCGTACTCCGGGTTTTTCTGCTTGGGATGTTGCAGCCAACGAACGTTTCTGCAAAAATTTTGATATTGCCCTTGAATGAGCATTGAAAAGAATATTACAAACAATAATCACATTTTTGTTCGATATCTATGCCATTGGCCTGTTTAAATACCAGGTATACATGTTACTGAATTTCGGTCAATAAAGATTCCTAGAAACTGATTAAAGGTATATTCTCCAGCTTCATGTTTAAATTCTTAGAGTAGAACACCCTTAGAATATGTAGAGAGTGTGGAACACGGTAGAATGGCCCACGGTTGATCCCCACCAGGGGTAGCTGAGTTGTGTGCTTGGGCAAGGCACTTAATCCCGATTGTCCACGAGGGGTACGGTGGCGCTGTGTACTAAGGAGTACTGTACGTCAATGGTGCACTTGTCTTCAACCAATACTAAACCTGCTTGTGTGGAGTTAGTACATAGGGGAGTCTGCCAGTTGCTCACCGAAGCACGGTGGTTCTTTCCGGGTACACCGGCTTCCTCCACCCGTAAAACTGCATTGATTGCAACAAGGAGCCATCTGCAAAGTTTTAGCTTTGCAGACAGCGCTTTATTGCATTCAAGGGACGATTGGAAGTAATAATAACGATGAATGTAAAATAGTTATAGATTTTTCATGCCAGGAACGACAAAGTTTAAATTGATAATTTAAAATGAGATATACAGATAATTTACAGAGGAAAACAAGATATAACTTATTAAATAGTTTTAATAATCGATAACATTCAAATAAAAATAACAATTAATAAATATTATTATATGTACAATTTAGCACAAACATAAATACAAAGTTCTTAGCAATGTTTAATCGGTTGGTTACTATCAAATAGCGTTTTGCATCATACACGTGTACAACCGCGAAGTTTTCTCTCTGATTACAAAATCCATTTGACTATTGTATCACGACAAATCACAGTTAAATATATGACAAACAATGCTATCATAAACGGATTGTTTTAGGCACAAAATGAAGTTAAAATCGTATGCATTTTCTTCTCTCAAAACCATTCCATGATTTGGATTTTGAACGGAAATGACGTAAATCCGACGAATAGTCTTTATTCAGCATCGGTACATAGCTCTGTGGAAAGCACTGATCCTGAAAATAAAATGTTCGATTATAACTGGTGTACTGAGAACAACGAACGGCGCGGTCTTTTTCCTGCCAGCTGTTATCGGCATGGATAAGCTGGACTCTGTCAAATTGGGATTTATATGTAGAGTCTGCACTACAATAAGGGAACTTTCCACTTACTGGTGTCCCATGAGAGAGACATGAGTATTGTAGAATGATTTTTGGTTAACCCAGCGAATCGGCCGCATCCGCCCGCGTAATATACAAATTCAGCAGTTGAAAAAATATTATTTTTCAAAAAGTTTCATAAAACCATATCATGTGACCCCTCGTTGAAACGAGCTAGTCGAGCTCCAACGACGGGTCACATGATATGGTTTTGTTGAAATTTTTTGAATAATTTGAAAAACTGATATTTAAAATAATAAATTTTGATATCGTCTGCGTTGGGTAAAGGGTTAAAAGATAGTTAAAAGATATCTTGACGTTTCAAGATTTAGATTTCGCCTTCAGTTGCGGTATGTCGTCCACTGAGTGTATCAAAGTACTATCTGTAATGCCCAGGCATTACAGATGGCAGCTTGATGCACTTAAGGAACAATATACCACACAAAGCATGAAAGTAACACAGGTTGCCGACAAGCAATACCATTCTCTGAATAACCTATGTATGTTTGCTTAAGAAAATACCAAGATAACAGCCCCTCAATGAGACAGGGTCAAGGACCTCGTTCCAAAGTGGAAGGAAAATTTCAAAAAGAACAAAATGTGTATAGCGTCTGTTTGATCTATAGCACTGGGCATATTGGCTGTTTTTCAAAGTGAAAAATAAAAATAGTCCAAACAATCGTTGCAAAAACGAGATGGTTAAATCATGGTTTTGAAATTGCAAAGCAAATTTCCCGAAGTCATCTAACGAGGCACGGCCAACGCCGAACTCTCCAGCAATGGAGAGAAGCTGTCTGTCGCTTCTTAACGTACTAAACCGCTCAATAAAGCATACCCCGCCGCTCTTTTTTAAGGAAATACATCAGAAATAGGCTAAACTTTGAAATTACATAAAAACGTCAAAACGGCACCAAATCGACCCCCACCCCGCCCCCCCCCCTCCAAAAAAAAAAAAAACAAACAAAAAAAAAACAAAAACAACAACAACAACCAAACCACCCCCAGCTATCTCTTCACTGTTTGAGATCTACAAATAAAATTAAAAAAAAAATCGGACCTATTTTCATTTTTGACCATATGATCCTCTTTGACGTCACCGCATCGTTCGGATATAACGGTTGAGAATTTCCTAGAACGCCCAAACATTTTTATAGATATTTTTTTGTGAAGATTACAGTCCCAAAATTCCGAAAGGGTAGGGCTGAAAATGAGGTCGAAAATAAAAGATATAGAAAAAAACTGTAAAATTGGCATCAGGGGCGTAAATTTGAAATAAAAAAAAAAAATAACATTGAATAATTTCAAATAAGTACAAACAGAGTAAGAAATGTGGTAACGTTATCTGTTATAAATATGGTGTTACATAAATCAGAAGACAGTGTTTTTTTAATGAATTGTGAAAAATAGGCGAAACTTTCAAGAGGCGTTAAAACGTTAAAATGGCGCTAAACTGAAGACCCCAAAGCACCTACCTCTTAATTGTTTTTAGCTCTTCAAAATATTAAAATTTCAGAAAAATCCGAAGTATTTTATTTTTTGACGATATGACCCTCTATGACGTCACTCCAGCGTTCGGGTATAACGTTTGAGAAATTCCTAGGGCAGCAATATATTTTTAGATATGGTGTTTTGTGGGGATTATATTTCCCAAATTTGGGCGAGATTTAAAAAGAAACTGATTATAATGCGGCCCCTTACAATGAAGTTTTGAAATTCTGAAAAGTAAAAGGTGATGGAACAACTTCAGATAACTGGACACAGATGTGCGAAAATTGAAAGCTGTATCTTTCAGGACAATAGAGATATGCGCGTCACAAAATCAGCATTTTTAATAAAAAGATGCTAACATTTGAATTGACGTAAAAACGTAAAAAATGGCGGAATCTAAAAAAACACGTGTCTTCTATTTTTGGGTACTCTACTACATATTAAAATTTCATAAAAATCATACAAAGTTGAAGATTTCCAACTTATGTCCCTCTATGACGTCAGCTGAGGAATTAAGAATTTCCGACGACTGAATACATTTTTAAGTATGAATTTTATTGGCGATATGATATGCAAAGTTTGAAAGAGGGAGATTTGATACAGGCGTTAATATTAAAAATATACCAAACATTTAAAAAGCCCAGCGCTTTCATCGTGGTTAGAATATCAGGAACCAAGTGGTTGTTGGGGCGAGATGATCTTTCTGACAAGTGTACTAACTTTGTGACTGTGGGGTAAGGGGAAGTATCCGAAATTTTGGTCTGACGAAGAAGAAAGACAAAAAGGATAACGATCCAAATAAGTCAATCCAAATTCATTTGGATAATCTTTTTTTTTTTGAAGTGTCCTTCCATTTCATCCACCCTCACTGACTGAAATTTCTCGAGTATTATAGCGGTGATGGGCGGGAACCCAACTGACTTTCTGAATCGGCAACAAAAGAGTATATGTTTGAAGATAATGTTTTTTTAACTATTAGTTGAGACACCTTTGATTTGAAATAAATTAAATTTTATAAGTTAAGACACATTTGATTTGAAATAAACTGAGTTCCTCATCATTGACAATTTGGTACCTCCAATGAGGTATATATCACCATGCCATTTTAAGAGAAACTGTGCGGTTCAATTCAATTCAATTTTATTCTTTATAACCAGATTCCTGGTATCAAAGAAAATACACAAATTTACATTCGCATTCAATCAAGATTTCATTTCATTGGTTAGCGCATAAATGTGAAAAGAAGCAGTTTTAAATTTGCATTTCGTTTGCTAGTTCTATTGATCAATAACGAAATGGCAAGGATGTGGTTATCTTAGCTTTCGTTTTGAAGCAGAAGTGATGAATTTAGTAAATAATTGTAGATATAAAATTTACCTTCTCATTCTCAAAGAATTCCTTGTATCCGCCTTTCAACAAATAAATTTCTGGATAATATAAATTTGGATAATTCTCAGCGTTGAGTTCTCTGTCTTTGTTTCTCAGATAGCGTAACCTGAAAGAGTGGAGCCAACAAACGTTAACAACACATTTTGTAGAATGGTAAGTAAATTTTCAACAAATTCACAGTATACAGTTAATACCAAATGAGAATCAGTACATTGTCAAGTAAAAAGTCGATAGACTGATCAAATTAATATGTGTCACAAGATGTAATTTCAGCTTCACCAGCAGACTGAATACATATGATACCAAAAGAACCCATGAACAAAGTTGAATTTAATCCTTTGAGATACGACGAATTTCCTCCCTATTTTCGTTCACTGACACTCAGCAAACCTTTTTGATTCCACATCTTTGGAAATTTGCCCAAGGCTTGTTTCTGGACTCATAGTATTATCATTTGGACAAATTAGACCTCATTGCGTTCTTTTTTCAATGAGAACAAGTGTGATTAAAACTTACAAGTTAACACATCCTAACATTTGCTTAACTTCAGTATTCAAATTATATTTGACACATTTAACAATTCATCAACGTGTAATGACTGATATATGAACTTTTCTGAGGAAGATGCCACCATGCTGGTTAATCTCGCCCAAACCGTACGCCTGATTCCAATAAAACTTCATCTGAGTGACAACTGGAGAGGGCCATGTCAAGTTTATTAAAATTAATGCGCTACCACACGTGGGATTGGGAATTGTCCCAGTTGGGTCGCCCGCGGAGTGGAGTTGGCACCCGAACGATAACTTTCAAATTTTATACATATGAAAAAAAAACGCAGGCAATGTTTCGGCCAATGGACCTCCTGGTTTAACCCGGAGGTCCGTTGGCTGAGACTTTGTCTGTGCTTGTTATGCTTTGCAACAGATTTGCAATAGTTGCGTGGGAGGAATCTCCGCTCTGCGGGTGATTTAGTGGTAGTGCGCTCTCCACTTACTGGAGAAAAGCCTAGCATTCCTGGGGTTCTCCCCTTGCAGACAACAGTGCCCTGTTTGAGGTACGGGTTTATTTAGCCCATTACCTCTTTTTGAAAGTGCACTCTGCAAGGAGAGATGTAAATCGGGTGAATGCTACACGTGGTACGTTCTCGAGAGCACATACTGCATACTGATTTCTACAATATAAATGTTTATATCTAAAATCATGGGCACGTCATGAGTATGTATAAATTGTGTTCTGCTAAAATGCACTTGAGCATTGATCCTAAATGATGGAAATAGGAGAGAGGGTGGAAGGGGTGGGAGGGAGGGGGAGGATGGAGAGGAAGGAGGGAGGGAGGGAGCGCCGAGGGAGCGATCGACTAAAGTTGACAATGATATTATCTTGTGTGGATACACCACCTCCAGCATGCTTCAAATTTTTACATGTTTTGTATATTTATTATTACTTTACCCCATATTACATGGGAATAAGTTCTAAAATAAACTGTAAACTGTTAATAAAGTGTTCTCATGAATCGATAGATGCAATTATCAGATGTTTCGTGTTCAACAAACTTTTGAGGTGCATAAAAATAACACTCGTGTAATAATTTCACGTTAAGTATATCACACCTTTGTGACTATACTTTACAAGAAACAATCCCTGCTTTGTAAGTCATTGTCTTGTGAATTAATACTTTAATTACTTTATATTCTTTTGGATGCCTGTGTTCAGTTAACCATTTATCCAACGCAGACGATATCAAAATTTATTATTTTAAATATCATTTTTTTCAAATTTTTAAAAAAAGTTCAACAAAGCCATATCATGTGACCCCTCGTTGGAACGAGCTCGACGAGCTCGTTCCATCGAGGGGTCACATGATATGGTTTTGTTGAAATTTTTTGAATTTTTTTTTTTCAACTGCTGAATTTGCATATCACGCGGGCGGATGCGGGCGATTCGTTGGGTAGAGGGTTAAGTCTCATGACATCTACCTTCGGAGTCAAAGTCAAGGAAAAAAAACAATAGGAACCGAGATCATACTTAAAAATGCGTTTTGAGCTTTTTATCTTATAATGAGCAAATACACATTCGGTGACCTGGAAAGTATGAAGAAGAAAGCGACAAAGACAGAATAAAGTATACTTACAATTTTGGTGCTCTCTCTGAGGAAAATTCACAATGGAAAACAAGAACAGTCTTTGTGTTTTGTTTACTGGCTTCAATAAGCCCATCAATCATGTCTTGTGTGTGAAGATTAACTGAATCCTGGAATACAAATACAACCCGTTTGTGATTGTGCATGTTGTAAGCGATTTGTTTGCGACTTTCTAACAGATAACCAACGTAAAGGATTTCTTTTTTAAATGAAGGGATTGTTGATGTGAAGATCAGGATAGATCCAGTAACTGGAATGTCTTAATGTGTGATAAGACATCTACAAAGCTCCTACAACCACATTAGATGGAGGTATAATTATCAGTTAACAATCCGTAATTCAACCCCGTTAACATAAACAACCCAAGCACCTTCGTTTAAGGAAAGATATGACAACGGTTGAGAAGACGGGGACAAGAAAATAAATCTGCACAGAGGTTTAGAGATAGTTTAATCCTGTAAACCTTTGTACGGTAAGGTTAAATTATCAATGATTCTTTTAATGGATCAGGATATCCAGTTCACTTTATGCATCGGTGTGTAGAACGATAAACAGAAAAGATTAAAATTAAACTTAACAATATCGTACCTTGATGTGCCCCCCATTGTATTCATACGGATATCTGCAGTCTATAACGACGTAATTACCAATGATATCTGAGTATTTCTTCTCCATCAAGTCTGTTAACTGAAAAATAGGAAAAGTGCTAATGAGGTAAAGGGGAATCGGTTCGACAAATTAACAAACTAACAGGGTCAATATTTTGTTCAAGAAGTAGTACATGATTATGTTTCTTTATGAGGAGACAACTTCGGTGACTGAATGTGAGTATAGCAGCCTTGGTTCCCTCCTTTGTACACAAGACTTTGTAGTTTATTTTCCCTTTAACCAAATGAACCTGCACTAGATTTTTGTCTTATCACCAGACTCCAGGAAAATATGCTATAAAAATATCTAGTAAATTCTGTCCAGCTGAATTTTCTCTCCACCTTACCAGATACTGAGTGTTATTTTGGTGTCCAAAGGAAAATTCACCATGGTCATTTGAATTAATATTTTAATGAGGGATTTTCCTTTTATTTAATATTTTCTTTCTTTTTGACCATTTTGCTAACACGAATAGAAAAGGAAACTTTTTATTGAATAAATAAAAATATTCAGCTTTTGGCCCAGAACGTAGCATATGGCTCCCCGTGGAGACGAAGTCCATTGAAGGTTCATCACCTTAAGTTTATGAGAAAACAAACCGAAAACAATAGTAAAATTTTAATGACGATTTTCGTAAATAACACTGGATGATTTTAGACGTTAGTTAGGAAAACAGTTAACGATTTTACCCAGGAGCCAATACTATACAACTTTTACAATCGTATTTTCTAGAATTGTATTTTCTACCTATTAATATAACTGACTAACATGAATCATTAGCATTTTAAAAGATACAGCAATTTGACAACTGGCAAATTGCCACATCTTTGAAAATGGCAATGGTTCATTTCAACCTATTTAAAGTCAAAACCAGAAAATACAATTCAAGAAAATACAATTGTAAAGGTTTTAGAGTACTGGCCTCAGGTCTGTTTCGGGGCTAAAAACAAATAGCTTGTTAACCCATCGACTGAATGAACTCATTGAACTTGCTACCGGACAGAGTGAAAATAAGTTTGATGTGAATGGTTGAATATTCGTTGATTAGCACCAAATTGTATAACTCAAATCCATCACATAGACAGCTACCAAAACTGTTAGTACTTACTGTTTGGTGAGAAATGTGCTTCAGGTCTTTGTGTTTCCCTGTACTCGTTGTAGGTAATGCATAAACCTGTGAATCATAAATCTTATATTAGAAAAGGGGCGTGCAACATTACCCACGATACACAGAAATAATACAACAGGTGCATTTAATTACGTATATTCTATAGATAAGTTTCTTAAGCTGCATAAAATATTCTCTGATGTACAGAAATTGACATAAAAATAACTTCTAATGTCTTATTGCGTTTGGCTGAAATTGAATTAGTCAGGTAGTCATGTGGAACGCGTTTACTGCAATTGGTCCCCGAGTCTGAATATGCCAAATACTTTTATCAAATAAAATGTATTTTTAAGTTTAGGCTGTCGCCCCTGTCAACTCCTTGAATTTTTTCGATTTCGTGGGTGCGTGAACACTGACAGCATAACTCAGTGTACTTTCGCCTACAGTGCATATTCGCCTACAAAAAGTATCAGGTAAAAGTGTAGGCTAAAGTGCACTAACTAAGATATAGGGATTGGTAGCTAATTACCTGCTCTACCCACAATAAAATCGACTGACCGTTTGGTGATTGAGAGAGACAGAGAGAGGGTCCAATAATATTCATATTCATAGGTTTTATTGACAAATATGGATACAATTTATCACGTAGTGATTGGTAAATGGTTAAAGGCAAAAATGTGTGCTACAGATCAAAGACTGTATCTATATACCTTCGTTCCGTCTCCGATAAGTCTCTCATTTTTAGACATCTCCTCCAAAGTATTCATAATTATTTCCGAGTTGGAGCTGGTCATACACTGACGTTTAGATTCCACCAAAGAGTCTGTTAGAGAATGATCTGACGATGAAGTTACGGAGTCATCAAACGAAAATGATTTTCCAATTTTTCGCTTCTTGTGGAAAGTCTTTTTTACCTGAAATATATATAATTACTTCTTGTTATTTTCAATGGATTCGTCATATATTGCAGAGTAAAATTATTTGGAAAAATGCCGTAAAGAAAGAAAGAAAAAGCCCTCCCCCCCCCAAAAAAAAAAAAAAAAAAAAATAATGATAATAAAATCACAACGTAAATGTTTAAACGGTGCATGCACATGACGAAGTACACAAAAAATTCATCACACGTTTTGAATACCAAACAACGTCGCAAATAATACAACAGGTGCATTTAATTTCGTGTATTCCATAGACACGCGTCTCCTTTTGAACTATGAACATTTTTGAACTGTGCACAATAGGGAAAAAAGGTGTCTAAAACGCGAATCGTCTTGATGACTTTGACAATTAACATTCATTTTAGGATGAATGAACTATCGTGAACATAAAACAATCCGCCAGCACTGTGAATATCCGACAAATACAACTTTGGCGGTGAGCGACCGCAACTCAAGTCATGCGTATATGCCATCGCGTCTTCGTGATTAAATTTATTTATTTGTTGGGATTTAACGACACTTTCCCCAGCCAGGTTCATATCGTTTTATAGATGGAGTACTCAAAGAGATCCACATTGCAGCGTTGACTTTGGAGACCTTGGTCTCTCCAACTTAAGCATGTAAGGTCAGCATCGGTTGAAGGCATGTCTATACATGTACCACCGACCTACGCTATTCATTAGCACACGGCGCCACCGTGCCCCCACTTGGTCAATTTGAATTAAGTGCCGTGCCCAAGGACACAACGCAGAGGAGAAAATGTAGCCTACGACCTTTCGATCTAAATTCTAACGCTCCAACCAATGAGTGACCACGCCCCTCACAATTAGATTAAATAAGAATTAAGATATTGCATGTATTGTAGGATGTGTGTCCAACTTTCTTGCCCTCAGTAGTTTTAAAGATTACTCCGTAAACCAACCACGCACTCTCACGTTGGACTTTATTATATCGGTTTTCTCATTTTGTTTCTTGAATTCATAGCCAATTCAGTTAAATCTGCTTTACAGCAGCCATGACTGATTTAAAAAAAACTTAAAATCACTCGACAGGTAATCACATAAAGATGATAATAATATCAATTACCTCGCACTGATCCTTGTTTTGTCGATCACTCTCTCTCATTGTGACGTGAGGCGACTGTGTCCTTTTAGAAACGGGTGAGAATATTTTTCGAGTCACGGAAATGCTGACATCGTTGTCAAAAGATTTCATAAGGTTGTGTGTCATCGAATTTTCCATTATCTACAAATGAAATGAAACAATCGGTTGGAAAAAAATGTTCAACACAACTATAAATTAAATCTCCAATAAGCCTTCTTTATTCTGTCAGAGAATTCCAACACAGATGACAATAAGTAGTGAAGAAACGACGTTGAATTATATCTGCAACACAAGTTGCCTACGATCATGCCTCAGCCAATCATCTTTAAGATACTCAAGACAGACAGTTCCAATAACACCTACCAGTATCAGCTACCTCGGGTGTCTTCGTCCCTTATCGAATTTCAAATATTCTTTGCATATTGAATGAGCTGATTGCTTGTAGTAATTAAATGATAACCCGGATAAGTAATTAGAATCATTTTACAACCACGGTTACCTCAAACTAAATATGTTGTTTAGCACAGGTATTAGCAATCGGTTGTGAGACGGAAATACAAAGGCGATATTCTTAAGGCAAATATCACCCATGGACGCGAAGATTTTTATCAATACAATTATGTTTTAGGCAAATGTTTGTAAACAGTTTTCAAGCAAACTGTGTCCCACAATAGAAAATATAGTTTGGTATAGAGTTTTAATACTAGTGGAATTTTGAATGGGAGAGATACCAATCCGTGTCTTCTTGTTGACCGATGAACATTGACTCTTTGCAGATGGGACTAAAAGTTTAATGGCAGGCATTATACCCACTCTTCCCCATCCTAAACTGAACAACATTGCCCAAGTCAGCAAAGAATATGCTTTTAATCATTCGAACATGTTCAGTTTGGGTCAAACTTAATGAAAATATTACCGGCGAGCCCAATGTTTTGGCAGTGATTTTCAGGTCTACATGTCGTCGCCTGAGTGCTAGAATGTCCTATGTCCCATAGGGGACACAGGACATTCTAGCACTCAGGCGACGATGTGCTTCCAAGACTTTGACTAGAAACCACTATCGGGTTGTTCGATTACTTTCTGAAAGAGTTATTATGAGTGCAATTTTATGCACCTGCTCCGAGGACTACCAAATACTATAGTCATAATTAGGTTCCAAAGGTTAAGACGGGTGAACTCATATATCCTGAAGTTTGTTTAGCAAATAGTCTTTTCGAAAAGAACCTGACCTGAAATGAGGAAATCGCCGAATATTTCTGAAATTTTCCGAATCTCAAGAAATCTAGAAGATTAATGCTTCATTTGTAAACAGGCAACGGTACATCTGATATTAAGGACTGCAAGAAGAGTAGAGACTCCCCAATAGCTGTACTTTCACCATGTCTACACTTGTCAGTATCTAAATATCTATCTGTATTTCTAAAACATGATATACCAAATTCTTCAGCGTTTAGCGTGGTTTGTTAATCTTTTACAGTATAATGAAAGAACTAAGTAGAGAAAAAGCTCATCTGCTGTCTCGCTACTTAGTTCTTACATTATACTGTAAAACATTAACAACGAAATAAATCTACACACAAGAAATAAAAAAGCAAATAAATTTGTGTTTGTAAAATACCATTTAAATATTCTGTTAATTCCCTCTGAGTCTTCTTATCATCACCACATGGACAAATGTTTTAGAGTGAAGGTTTTGCCAACCCTTCTTAATATAATATAGATGCAAGCCCAAATTTATGAAACCACATAAATGTGACAATCTAATTACAGAGAACTGGCTTTTTGTTCAAATTTCTTGATTAATGGTTTATATGTTCAATTACGTGTCAGCCAGCAGCTTGGTATACCTGGTTTTAACATGGCTACTGTAAAAACACATGTAACCGCAATCATTTTGTCACTTATTTGAATTATAGTTTAAAAAAAAAATCAATGAATCTATCAGGAAAGCAACATTTCCTTTTGTTATCAACTCGCTAGTTTAATTTTCCGGAAAAATACTCCGAGGACACTCCGTCCCCCGAGTTCCAATGTATTCTATGTGCTTACTGGCACATAGAACACATTGGAACTCAGGGGTCGACTTGTTGAAGCGAGCTAAAGGAAAGATAAAGTCAAATAATCCCCGACAGTAAATGTAAGAACACAGAAACTACGTAGAACTAGATTACAGTTATGAAAAATTCCCTTTGAGCTTCTAAACATCGCACCTATTTTGGGCATTTTACAAAATGGCTTTTTTCAGAAATATTTAAAAATACGTTTTTCTCTCAAGTCATTGCTTTTGTACCCCATCTCGATTAAACAGACGCCGATAAAAGATATAAACATAGTCAGCTTGTAATCTGGACAACCGTATTGAGTTTTTAAAAAATGGAATAGTGTAATTTTTTGAATGCGCACTGTCATCGCCTCTAATTGACAATTCACAAACAATCTTTGTTAGGGCAAACAGACCATCATGTGTGAGATGAGATAAGACGGAAATTGCAAATCCCAACAAAATCTTTGGTACGGCGGTCGCCCTATAGTCGCCACTGCATGAAAAAATATCAACACAAAACGATCTTCATGTAATCGCTTCAGAAAACAACCTGAACGATTTAACCCTTTACCTAACAGAAAAGCATGCGACACTTGCAAAACAAAATTCTAGAATAACTCATTTTTTTTCGTTTTTGCGAGTCAAAAAATTATCTTATGGCCACTCATTGGAACGAGCCAAGCTCGTTCCAATGAGGGGCCATAAGCTATGTTTCGGGAACAAAAAAAAAAAAAATGAAATAATAATGAAAACTGAATGATGATGATTTTTTGTGAATTGGGCTGGGCGGTTTTTGTAGTTGCATCGGGAAAAGGGTTAATCTAAACATGAACAATGGAATAGTTAAGGGTTGGGCTGGTTCCAGGCCTGAGTAGCATCGAATTCCTTACAGAATTAGACCGATGGCTTGAGAGCTTTCCCTGGATAGAAGACACACTCACGCCACCATCCATCATGTTTTACACTTCCCGGTATGCCTGCTGCACATCATGTCAGTGGCCATGTCCGAAAATTTTAAAACCGCGCCTCCTCATACCGCGAATCCCAGCTTCGGTCCTGGCAGTTGTTACTTCTTGAATATGTCTGAGATAAAACAAAATAGACAGATCCACTCTAATAAATTAGTTTATACCTGATTTTGAAGTGTTTTTCGAGTCACCACTAAATCTTTCAACTGCTTGTGAGTATTCGAATGAGTGAAAATTCAGACACTTGCTACTGCTTATATATTATAAACCAGTGAAGAAAAATCGCACCCATTCAGACAGATATGGGAAGATGATAAAGATAAAAAATGACATCAGCAGGTAAATGGCATGTCGAATCTGTATAAGGGCGATATCCGCTGTATTCAGTTGAGATTTGAACGTGCGACATCACTCCCAACAAGGTGATAGAACAATAACGACGACAGTTTCCATAAAACTGACAAATATATCCCGAGACTAACCAAAGAGCTAAATATTATCACATTTATTTAATCATTCCATGGACAACTGATGAAATCCCAACACGTTTTATATCAAGTCGCCAAAAAAACTCTCAACATTGTTCATACAGATTTTTCTAACGAAGTAGCTTCCAAGTGTAAAAAGTTTACGTTTGGTCTTCTGTTTCTCAGGCCATTTTTTTGTAAAATTGCATGTAAGAGAGCGGTTTTTTATTTTTGTAATTATTTCTTTGCCACCAAAAGTTCATTTTCTTAGTTTGTTTTATATTTTTGGCCTCAACATCTACAAAGTAGCATGGATGGTGGTGTATTCTGTCCCTTGAGTGCAAGATGGCTTTGCAATGCAAAAGCATTGCAAAGCCTTTTTGGACTCAAGGGAAAAATTTATCAGTTTTATTAATTTGGTTAAAATATCAGACATAAACTATTTAATTATTATTTAAGTTTGCACTAGTTATAAAAAGAGAGCATGCGGCAGCTAAAAGGATCGCTCAGTTGGTAGAGGTGCAGACCGCCAGCCGAGAGGTCCTCGGTACTAATCCCACCTGCGGTAACCGCGTTGTGTCCTTGGGCAAGACACTTTACCCCCATTGCCCACGTGGGGGCACGGTGACGTTGTGTTCTAAGGCGTACTGCACGTCGATGGTGCACATGTCGTCAAGAAATGGTAACCCAGCTTGTGTGGAGTTAGTATGTTGGGGAGCTGACAGTTGCTCGCCGTTGCTCTGTGGTTCTCTCCGAGTACTCCGGCTTTCTCCACCCGTAAAACTGTCGTTGTCATGATTAGCCATTGTGCAGAAATATGTGACCTTAAAACACCAATAAATAAATAAATAAATAAATAAATAAATAAATAAATAAATAAATAAATAAATAAATAAATAAATAAAAGGACCATGCGAGAGGGATTGAGAAACAGATTTTTAACTTTTTTTGGCCTTAACTTTCATAAATATTTAAATTTCATTAACTTCAACAGCCATTACCTCGTCTTATATAGTGGGACAAAGCTTTCAAAAATAACTGTTCTTCCAAAAGTATTGTCATACCACGCTTACTGGGGAGCGCGGTGGCTCAGTGGCAGACTGTTGGACTTCTATGCTAGAGGTCCCGAGTTCGATCCCCGTCCGGGACGACCCGTGTTGTGTCCTTGGGCAAGGCACTTTCTCCCGGTTGCCTACATGGGGGCACGATGACGCCGTGTACTAAGGTGTACTACACGTCGATGGTGCACGTCTTCAACCGCTGTAACCCTGCTTGAACGGAGCTTGAACAGAGTTAGAATATTGAGGAGCTGACAATTGCTCGTCGATGCTCGGTGGTTCTCTTCGTGTACTCCGGCTTCCTCCACCCATAAAACTGACACGGTCATGATTAGCCATTGTGCATAAATGTGTGACCTTAAATACTAATAAATAAATAAAATAAATAAATAAATAAATAAATAAATAAATAAATAACCACGCTTAATGTTTTTATTCATCGTTACCCGATACGATCCAGACATTGAAAAATGCGATAGATACACTACGCGCGGAATCCTACGTACAAGAAGATCATGTAAGAACGAAAATCATTGGTGGTTACGCGACGTTATGGCGTGAATGAATTGTTTCTACACAAAACAGTGTCACAAAAATGTAAACAGGCCGCCGAGGTGATATTTTTCTTTAAAATTGTCCGCTTTATCCACTTAATTCAAGTTTAATCGTTGTATAAACACAGAATACAACTTGAGTAGAGTACGGGGGACAGGAATCAACGCCCCCCTGTGCGAGTTTTTCTTCCATTTCATTTGGTGCGCATGAAATACAGGAAAACTCCAACTTGGGGTGTTTATAACAGTTCTTTCCAAGACAATCGTTCTTCCATAACAAAAACTTAAAAACACAAACGTAGATAAAACGACATATTTAGGTTGTTTTAATTCTCCAACCTAACATTATTTGAAAGTGGAAGAATATATTTTCCTAAACAACTAAAAAAAATAATTTCTGTCCGGAACATAGCTTATCACATCGTCTCTTGAGTTCCAATGTGTTCTATGTGCCTACTGGCACATAGAACACATTGGAACTCAGGGGACGACATATTAGAAGGGTCATAACGAGTCCCTTCCAATGATGGATACTAGGCTATATTTGGGGGTGCGAAAATTTAAACAAAATTGCAATTGTGATTTTCGTACTGAAATAGTTTGTCCATAAGTGGTGTGATGAAAACATGTTACCCACGAAGTATGAAGAAAACATGTGTTCCATAGCGTGTTACAACAGAGATGCCCAAGTTTCTGTCTGGGAAAATATGGTGAACCACATTTCCCGAATTGTAAGAGCATCGCAGAATTTGATTTGTTATTTGGTTGATTGCAGCCCTTCTGATCATAACCGAGACTTGAATACTTTTGCGTTTCTTCGAGTCATTTCAAGTACTCTTGGCCTAGACTTTTCCTCTTATTCAAGAAGGGGCTGTATGAAGGCAATCTTGATTTTCTCCAATGTTTTTCGATAGAATATAAATTGTTTTTTCTAATAAGGTCTGGACACGACCGCGTCTTCACACAAATGTAGTCGATGTAATGTCCCTACTTGTCTCATGAGTTTAGAATTACACACAGATGTCTGAGACAATAACATCTTTGATGGCAGTGTTAGCCAGTGCTAATGTTGGGCATCCAACATGCTAATTTTGTTCCTGAGAGAGTCAAAGATTCAGTTGTCAAGGGATCCAATTTACTTAGCCATGTTTGGGCCCACTGTTATATTTGGCCAGGACATTATTTAAGACACGAGAGGCCGACCTGGGTTATCAGCTATCAAATATATAGATATTATCATAACAGTGTGTTGATCCGTGTCGTAGTATCACGTCGAATCTGGACACCTCAACGAGACGTGATGCGACGACACGGATCAACACACTGTTATGATGATATGTTTACCATATGACATTGTTTCGATGTCAAATTCACCCAAATTTGCCATTTTAATTAATATGCGGTGAAAAGCCGGTTACAAAATAGCAGACGAAACAACAACGACTTCCCTAGTTACGAAAACTATTCACGGAAACTCTGGGATATTTCCGTGGGAGTGTGATATGGATTTTTGATTTCCGTAAGAGTGTGATATGGACTTTTGATCCGGAAAAATCTCACCCGGTGTGATACAACAGTTTGGAAAACATCGTCAAACAGTAGTGATATTTAGGGTAAAAATGTCATAGTCATATGATAAAAGATTTTATCAACCATTTACCTAAAAAAATCGCAAATCTTGTATCAGTAGCGATAAAAAATCGTTGATAAAAAATCTTGTATCAGTATTGCAGTTGCGATAAAAGTCACACCACGACGTCGCAAGAAACGAAAGCACGCGAGTCTGACGTACTATTTCAGTAGTACGGGTAATCACAAGTCATTCCCTTCCAAAAATTATAATACTGCAATGAACGATGCATCTAGTTCGCCCCAAAATATTCCATGTTGTGGAGAATTGCACGATCTTGTTTATAAACAATTCACCATGCAAAACGCCAAAGCAAAAAAAAAAAAAAATCACAAAAAATTAAGAAAATTTGAAACGAAACGTCGTCAATCTCATTGTTGTTTGTACCCTCTAAAAATTATGAATCAAGTGACGTCATGTATTTCAAGTGATCCAAGCGCACTACAAAAATATAATTCCCATTTGTTTTCGCAAATCGTGCACCTACCCATTGGCTGGCCCTATGAACTGAACTACATTAGGTTTTAAATATCATTCCCCAACAGAAAAAAACATACTTGGCCTTAGTTCAATGATATATTATGAATATGTACGATTTCATTCATGTTGACGGAATCCTCGCGTTCCGTTGGGTTGAGAGATATGAAAACGGACTCCCATTGTTTTGATCAGTTCAGTGTGTCTTTTTGTTTGTCAACGATTATTTTCGAGGAGTAATGGTTTTGGATCATGTTAACTGAATGGTAGATAAAGTGTTATGTGCTCATTCTGCTTACATACAATCTTTTATCGCGACTCGTCTCGTTTTTGGAGAGGTATAGGTCCTCGTCGCACAAGCATGACTAGTAGCTATACACCCCTCCCCAAAAAGAGTCTCCTAGCGAAAAAAGATTCTGTACAAGCACAATGCGCACATAACACTTATGTATCATCCGCAAATACCCAGGTCGAAGGTTATATCGTTGATGCACACGAGGAAAAGCAACGGTCTAAGAATCGTTGCGTGGGAAACGCCTGACGTAACTGGTTTCCAAATTAAATCTGAATTTAAGACTACGCTTTGTAATCACTCATTCAAATAAGATTAAACAATTCTAGCAGATAACCAGAAATACCATTTTTCAGATTGTAGATAAAACCTTTGGGCCAGACTTTTCCAAAAGTTTTACTAAGCAGTTGAAAAAATATTATTTTTCGAGCTCGTTCCAATGAGCGGTCACATGATATGGTTTATTGAAATTTTTTGAAACATTATTTAAAGTAATAAATTTTGATATCGTCTGTGAAGTCTAAAGGGTTAACTGATTTTCTAACTGTACAATTATTTGACCCTCAAATTCCAAACTAATCATATTTTAGGCCCCAGAATAGTTGGGCACGACACACTCCCCTATTTCGCCACACCCACGGGTGAACAATTCATTTCAAATTATTGACCGCACATTGTTTTATGCCCGTAGATATACTAACCATCTACATTGATTATATCCTGTGCGATAAAACAATTAATTAGTTTGAAGATTGTCTTTCGCAAATGTTCAGCCAGTTTCACAGTTTCAGTGATCACCTGTCGCATTGTAGGTACTTAGCGGATAAATCGGGACATAAAATGTTCATTGGGATTATCAGTTTGAGTGAATCTGTTTAAACTATGATGTGATAATCCACGTTTCATTATGATGTTAACGAAATACATTAACATCTACATATTTCCTAAAATGCACCTGCTACAACAATGTTCTGTGTTCAAATTTAACTTGACTTCATCTTTAGATTGAACCCGTTTTATCTTTGGCATGGGGGGATAGTTTCTGTCTCTTATATCACATGCACTTCTTTTTAGACGAAGGCTACGAGGAAACAAGGCAAAACGGACAGGACGTCTTATCGCAGCTTTAAAAGGATGATAGGAAGAAAAAGTTGTTCAGTTCATGGAACAACAAAATGCAGCACGCTAAATTAATATCACATTTCACATATCATTTGACTGAAGTCGCCGTTCGTATGTAAAAATTACTCTACAGCTGCCAATATACTTTAATCCTTTAGATGCTGGAGACGTATTTGAATGAATGAATGAATGAATGAATGAATGAATGAATGAATGAATGAATGAATGAATGAATGAATGAATGAATGAATGAATGAATGAATGAATGAATGAATGAATGAATGAATGAATGAATATTCAGAGAAGACGTGTTCATGGTGCGGTATTTTAAATTTCAACAAACACGACAGGCAATCGGACAGCCTAATAGGCTGTCTTTTGGCCGTTCCAAACAAATAAATTAGATTCACGGCTGGAAAAAAAACCCCACAGTTAACGAGGGAGTGCCCAAGCTGTATCAGTCGAAGGAGAACAGACAGGACATTCACAGCGAGTGCACTCGACATATGCTGCATAAAAATAAAAAATCCTCCAATACTGTTCTGTTTGGATTTTGGGTATAATGTAAGACTTCGTTCTAAAGGTCAAAGACTTGAGAAGGTGTAGAAATGGAGATCCATTCTCCTCCCCATGCTGTATACCTCGATGTTCAGTATGTTCATTTTGCTATGAAACAGAAACGAGGGAGTTTTCTCCTGAAAATGTATAAATAACATCAGAGTAAAATTTAATTTTCTTACGCATACAAAATAAGAGCGTTTCAATCCCATCTCTGTTTCAAAGCCCAAATGGTGGTCATTTTTTAAAGAATTATCATGTTACGTCTTCAGCATTTTGAGGGAAATTTGTCTCGCCGAGAGCGTAATGCAAAGAAGATACCGGTGTGACAGGAATGGAAGTCCGTAGGAAAATTAGTCCCTCTGGACTATTATTCCGCGGAATTATAGTCCTAGGTCTAACATTTCTAGGAATAGTAGTCCGCCGGACTACTATTCCTAGAAATGTTAGACCTAGGACTATAATTCCGCGGAATAATAGTTCAGAGGGACTAACGTTCCTACGGACTTCCATTCCTTTTACACCGGATACTGTCAACGAAAATTCTGCACGTGTCATAACTGAGTGTGCTGTCATTTTTATCTACATCATCTCTGCATATTTTTTACGTTATCGGCGTTATATCTGCATATCAATCAGGTATTTTGCAGTGTATATATTGATGAAGTTGTATATTCTTCCATCACATTCGACAACCAGACTTACAACAGTGATCTCATAAAATAAGATTCCACCAGGTAGGAAAAACTACATTCTATCAGTGTTGTAAATATGGAACCCGACTTGCGGCAGTTATAGGGTGGGTGGAGGACTCTCGTTTGGGGAAAGTCCGAGATAGCTTAAGGTATGTCAATATTGTTTTCTCAGTCTATCTTACTTGCACACAACGAATTGGTTTGCGCGCACCGAGGGGGACTATTCTGCCCCAGTACCGTAATTGCAAATGACAAACTTGAAGAGAAGAAATCCAAATATCACCAGGAGGTTTCATGTATGATCTCTGTTTATCAAATAGTGTCCAGGTTTGGGAAAATTGAGGTTGTTCAAGTATTTCAGTTCAAGCTACATATCGGAATGGAAGTTGTAGAGGATATCATCAGTGATTTGGTTCGAATGTTGAAAGGACGGGGAGAGGGGGGGGGGGGTGAGGGAGGTAATATGTAGGCACTGGTGTCATAAAGGTCTTCGTTTTCGAAGAACTGTTACAAATCAGTGGTTGATCGAAGTTAAACCCTTCCACAACGTAACCGGCATAACCGGCCATCGCTATTCACAAAAAATCCATTTGAAATGAGTGGTTCATAAGCTATGTCTTTCACGCAGAAAACTTGAATTTTTTAGTTTTTCAAGAACCTTTCGTGCAGGTGTCGTGTTCCATTAGTGTAAGGTAAAAGGTTAATTATTATATATTGTACGCCCAAATTCAGCTATTTTCATATGGCCTGACATCCCTTGGCTTTTCGCCGAAATTATTTTCTACGGTTAGAAGGGTCGAAAGTGGCTATTCTATTCCAGTACCGTCCCTACATGCCCTCGGCGCTAGCAAACCGTTTCCTTGAGATTTTTCCACAATCCCTGTGTGCATCCCCAACCCTACACTCCACCCCCCCCCCCGATATTTGGAATCTTCGTCTCTTCTGATGTCATCCAGATGTCAATAAGTGAGTTTCCTTTATTGGCTAAAAGCATGTGCAATCACCGGGGATGCGAAGAAATTTAAGTTTACTTATTAAAAGTACCAAAACGAGTACTCATCATGTATACAGTAGTGGTTTCATGATATATTCTACAAGCCCATTTCTAATGTGTTGACAGAAAATAGGACATCTAAAGTAAACATCCATAATCTCATTAAGGGATAGATTGGAAAGCCAGTTTTTGTAATTCCATTGTCCCTCAATCAGGGTTTCATATGTCTGGGCTTCATTAAAACTATACTTAAGATGCGTAGAATGAAAATTTTTCATTAGCCAAATTCAGTTGAAGTGGGAACTTATTGTACTGGCGGTAGACTTTGTGTTACATATATATCAGGTATGCTAAATTTAAGCTCTTTGCACAAAAATAGGCAATTTGTCATGCTAAATGATTATTTTTGTCAACTTTATTTTCAGAAGATATTAAATGGTCAGTTCAGTAAAAAGCTTATTTTTTGTTTACTGCTCCTAGTTGGAACAAGCTCGAATCTATCTTTTTAAATAAACATTGAATAGTTTTCATACATGGATGGTTGTTCCATGATATTAACGTTTTGAAAGACTAGAGATTAATCGTATCGTTTTATTTATATAGTGTTATAAAATAAATTCCATTAACTATTTACTATTCATGTTTTTCACGAGACGTTTCAGAATGTGTTTCTCGCAAGCCTGCAGGGCCCTAAGAAATACAAACTTATTTGTCTAAAAAAGTCTTTTTGTGCGTTTATGAGTGACGTGAATATCTCTGTTTTATAAAGAATCACAGTTAAACTTACGGGGCCAATATTATAAAACAATTGTATTTTCTAGAATTGTATTTTCTAGTTATGACTTTAAATGGGTTGAAATGAACCATTTGCATTTTCAAAGATGTGTTGCCAGTTGGCAAATTTCCATTTCTTTTAAAATGCTAATGATTCATTTTTGCCTGGGGCGCAGCTAGGGGGGCGTGGTGGCTAAGTAGGTAGAGGTGCAGGCTGCAAGCTGAGAGGTCTCGGTTCGAATCCCACCTGCGGCAACCGCGTTGTGTCCTTGGGCAAGACACTCCACCCCCATTGCCCACGTGGGGGCACGGTGACGCTGTGTACTAAGGCGTACTGTACGTCGATGGTGCACCTGTCTTCAACCAATGCTAACCCTTCTTGTGTGGAGTTGGTATGTTGGGGAGCTGACAGTTTCTCGCCGTTGCTCGGTGGTTCTCTCCGGGTACTCCGGCTTCCTCCACCCGTAAAACTGTCACGGTCATGGTTAGCCATTGTGCAGAAATGTGTGACCATAAACATCAATAAATAAATAATATTCATTTTTGCCTGCTGTATTAATAGGTAGAATTGTTGAAAATACAATTGTAAAAGTTTTATAGTATTGGCTCCCGGTTTCACTTGTATTTGCGATTACGTTCATCTTGTTTTATTTCGATTTTAATTCAGAATTTGCCCTTTCTACCTACATACACAGAGTTTTGCGAAGAAAGTGTCGTCTTAAATTCGTTTAGATAAAGGGTTTAATCCTTTATCATCACATCTCACTTTCATGTACAACATAGAAATAAAGTAAATTTAACACCCGAAATGAAAGCGTTATGAACTGTGAGATAGATATGCTTTATCAACGTTTTCAACCAACAGTCAAAAGGCTGTAGATTAAAAATAATATTTTGTACATCCCAAATATTAACCCCCTGCACACTGATATTCAAAATATCTAAATTTCAGACAGAAAAAATTTCCCATAATGCAACTAGAAATTTAACCAATTCAATCTCGTTTGACAGAGCTCGTTGAGCTCTGTCAAACGAGATTGAATTGGTTAAATTTCTAGATGCATTATGGGAAACAACAGCTTCCTGAAATTTTGGTATTTTAACATCAGAGTGAAGGGGGTTAAAAAGGGGTTATTAGTCATTATGTAACAAGATTCCACGATATTCGAGTATTCGTCTCTAATATGTTTTCACAGTACAAGCACTGTTCTGGATTGTTGACAGCGCTGGATCATCTGAAGCAACAATTCAGAATCTTGTTAAGAGACTGATTGGAAAGCTCGTTCTTAATTCATCCATCATTTATCAGAGTTTCATATGTCAGAAATTTGTCAACAGAGTATTAATAAAGACGCATGCAAGGTAAACACCAAATTGATAAAAGTTAGTTAATGCAAAGAGTGCCCATCTTATCTATTTTGTGGATTACATTACAACACACCTAAAATTCACAGTAAAGACAGTATCATAGTTTATTTTCACTAACATAAGAGTCGTTAGTTTAAACATTATTTATTTCCAAGTTGCATTATTATACAATAATACATAGAATACATACTTGTGGATTCAACAAAAAGCTAAAAGCTTTTGTTAAGCTGTTTCCACACTATAAATATATTTCACATTTTTGGCAAATGTGGCGACGTTTTACAGTCAACTTGGTAACAACACACAAACAGATTTAAAGGAGATCAAGAAGAAGAAAATTAGAAAGTGTCTGAATGAAGCAGGAGCAGGGACGTGGCGACGGGGTGGGGGGGGGGGGGGGGAGGGGGTGGGGGGGGGAGACCCCAATTCTGATAAAAATTTTCTATAGTTGGAAATTTGTAGGGCAAATCATGAATAGTTGGAAATTCCACCTATCTGGATTTTAGAGCTTCTTTCTTGATGCTGATGTCTCCTTTACCTCCCAAAATTCCAACCCGAATTCAAATCAGCAAAAATTCCATCTGGTACTATCTACAAATACAGCGTACGCAATGTCGAGCTTCAAAGGTATAAGAGTCGTTATTGACGTTAATGGCGTATTTGCAGTAATGCTATACTAGTATTGATGTTATCTCTGATCAGTTGCATTATGCAGAGGGCCTAAGATTTCACCTTCAGTTTTTGAAATAGACAAACAGACAAAATTGGCTATAGTCATAGTATCTTTTAACTCCGCAATAGTTCCTCACTAAACGGCATTGCATCATAAAATACTGTCTATAACAGAATATACGACCATGTAGGGGTGTGAGATCAAAGTATTACTGCTTAACTTTTCCTTCCAATTTGGTATTTATGTTGCCATCTGTCCATCTGCTAACATTTCCCCGTTACTGAAATAGACATAGAGTCTGGTTTACGGCTCCACAAAGGCTGTTTTGGTGTTTCCGCCGTCACTAAAATCAAATTGTAGGATAATCAGAAAAAAATCCTTCCATTTTTCCCACGTTGATAGATATATTCAATACCTTATATCATTTCGGACCTTTCCGTGGGTGCTTCCCAAGAAATGATGTCAAGTGCAGGAATTATCAAGGAAGGGGACATATAACACCAGGTTTCAAGTTTCCAGTGATTATGATACGTCTTCTTTCAGCTGTTAGTGTAAAGGGTTTTTGTCTTAACCCTTTACCAAACGCAGACGATATCAAAATTTATTATTTTAAATATCATTTTTTCAAAGTTTTCAAAACCATATCATGTGAACCATCGTTGGAACGAGCTCGACGAGCTCGTTCCAACGAGGGGTCACATGATATGGTTTTGTTGAAATTTTTTGAAAAATAATTTTTCAACTGCTGAATTTGCACATTACGCGGGCGGATGCGGGCGATTCGTTGGGTAAAGGGTTAAGGCATGAAAACAGAACACTTTCGAAAAATGTAAACTCGGGAAATGTTTGTGTCAAATGAAATTTAGCGAACGTTTTGATAACGCGCAGAGATTTGTTGAATGGGTTGTATGTGTCAAGTAGGGTGAAATCATTTCAAAGGATCTCAAAGAATATGGATATTTGCAATTTGAATCTCGTCTTTTGTTTCGACACAGTTACACCTGATTGTTAGTGCTGGAGGTCAAAAGCAGCTTGGACAGACAGACAACATGGTCTGTTGATGGAATTTTCAAGGTATAATAAACTGGTTCTAATTAATATTCGAGCAATCTTCCGATTAGCGCGAATTATATCTTCTTTCACAAGAATGAAAGGTTATTTAAACAGACAAAAGATAATAGTCAATGGTTTTAAAATGGGCTTGTTCTCTTTTTAGGCATTGTATGAGATTTTTTATGCTTGGTCATGAACAGCTCCATTGGTCCAAAAATATTTCATATTCCTTATAAATATGTTAGGTGGTCATTCTTGTAATCGTTCCCATTCAATAGAGATTTGCACTTGTCCGACAATCACTGTTCACAACAACTGACTGTTACAAAATCAGATATAATATTATTTTCATTGCTTGAACCCTTTCAGACTTGACCAAAGAAGATGGCAAATGGAAACACACAGAACCTTAGTCCTCTGAAGGAAGGTGATGACGCAAGAATAACCACTGGTGCCTCAACGCCTATATCCAGTGTACGACCGTTGTGTCGAAGACAATTTAGATTTGGTGATGACCGGAGACAGGATTCTGAACAGAATAAGGTATTTCCCACAAATTGTCAAATTAAACTTGGCTATATACAGTACAGTACGTAGAATGTGAATTATCACTAAAACATTGATGGGGTTTACACCCAAATTCTGTGTTAAACACAAATGGACCTCCAGCCTATGAATGCTCAAGTGCAAATCAAAAGTCCAGTAATGGTACCTTTGCGAATGAATTTATGCATTAGTTTGTTGAATATGATTTATTGCGTAGTTGAGGCTCCCCGCGGAAGCGTTTCATAGTACAAAACACTGTTAAGATACGATATAAGAACTGACAACCAAACCCAGTACACTCGCTCAAAAAATAACTGCTATGTAATTTCTCCATGTAAGTGAATAGCTCCCAGCTGATGTGGTGTTTGGCCTCTGCGATCGCTGAGGCGACAAAACATCCTTCTCACGTAGACACCCAACATCGGAATAAAAACGTCTGGTGTAAATTTTTCGAAACAGTTATCGGTCTAAGCAGTTGCTATACAAGCTGAGGTCAAAATAACAGAGTTTAAAGGGGTCGTAAGGGGCTAATTGCGCCACACCGTTCCTGGCGCGTCTTCGGCATAATCAAACCATTCTCTTAACTTACCGGTAACTCTACCGTAAATTCAGAGATTTCAAAACGCATATCTTTATTACAATGTAATTATGAATTTAAACAATTCAGTCTTGTGTGAGAGAGCTCATTGACTCCCTATCAAACCAGATTAAATTCCTAGTTGCATCAGATGAAAATTTGCTGCTTAAAAAGTTAGTTATTCATTCATTAATTCATTCATTCAATCATTCCAGCTTGAAAGGTTTCATCACATGGGGCGAAAATTTGAAAGGTCTCTGTCCTTTAGCAGTTGTTCACAGTCACCATCAGGAATAGTCTCGTCAAACTCCATCCGTGAACTGAAGCGTGAAACCATCTGTAATTCAACTTCAGACAGAATTAAGCTTGCATTGGAGGATATGTCTGAAAACGAGAGTCTCATAGGAGACGGAACAAAGGTGTGTATATATATTTTTATTTCCGCCTCTTACACCTAAAAGCTATCTGTGTTTTGTTGTGACAAAATAATTCAATCTGATCCTCACCACAACATTTTGAAAAAATCCTTACCTTCGACGAAGTTGTATTAAATAGGATGATGCCACCTGGAGACAATACTATAAAACTTTTACAATTATATTTTCCAGAACGATATTTTCTGTCCACAACTGTAAATAACGGAAGGGAATTATTAGCATTTTAAAAGGCGTGGCAATTTACCGGGAGGTAAATTGCCACGCCTTTTAAAATACTAATGATTCACTCCAGCCATTTTTTTTATCCAAACGGTAAAGACACAATTCAAGAAATTGCAAAACTTTCATAGTATTGATCCCAGGAATACTAACAAGTTAACAAGGATATTTTTAGAAATGTTTAATTTCGAATATATCTTTCCGCCCCATTTTCAATGCTGTCTCACTCAAGCATTTCCAACAATGTCCAATGGGTGGTACGATTGACAGGATACTACTTGGCTGTTTTGGTTTTCAGCATTTTCTTTAAAATGGAGTTTTTTTTTTGCATTTTCAGGCTTACACCCTTCCATCATTTGAAGGAAGACACAAAGGACTGAAATATGTTTCACAACAAACGGTACGTTTTTTATTAACTGGGGTAATTTTTCACGTGACATTTCTTCACACAGTTATAAGCATTTTATCATTTGTGTATAAGTTCAGACAATCCTCTGATTGTTCCTATAACTGAGATAACTCTCCGGAATTACGAGGTTTTGAATTTTCTCACACATTAAGGGTACATGTGGTGGTTCAATATCACAAAGGCATCACGACAGTGAAAACATCTAGTATCTAGTATTAATTTCAGAAAAGAGAAAATTGAATTGTAAAAAAAAATCGTTTCAAAACGTCTGTAATACTTACTCTGAGAATATTTAAATATAGAATAAACGTTTAGTGTTTTCAAGTAAAAAATTTTTTCTACTCGTAGTATTAAGAAAGAAACCGACTCGCCTGGCGAGTCAGTTTCATTCTTAATTCTACGACTAGAATAATTTTTTTTACTTGAAAACTCTATACGTTTATTTTGTTTATCCCATAAATCTTTTACAGGGCAGTCGCGGCGAAATCGTGCTGTTACGCGCTTCAAAACACAGCGAGAAGTGAGGATCACATAGGTCCAATTCGAAGACAAGAATTATTAACAAAAATAAAAAAGGCGCAGTGATACATTTCTGTATAAAAATAATTCCCCCACAAACTTGAGCTAAATTTGCAAAAATACTTTATTAAATTAACAATGTGTTTTCTACGGACATTGTGTAATACTTTCAAAAAGGTTTAAAGAAAACAATTGAACTGGTAATTATACTACACGAATGCGGTAGAGGTCAGAGGTCAACAAGCCCGTCTCTACTATAGGAATAAATTATTTCAGTGTTAAATCTATGGGGAAAATTTATCACCCTACTAGGTGAATAAAGCAAACATTTATCCAAGGCTTTTATTGTTCGAATAAACGGACATTTATGGGATAAAATGTATAGTTGCTTCATTTTTCTTCCATCAGTGATTTCGTACATCAGCATGTGAACAATGTAGAGAAAACTAATTGTATCCAACGCTTTCAAACTGGACTGCAATTTTTTTTCGCAAGAAACAGTTTACGAATTTAGGCTTTAGTACACTACACGCACACATACTTGAATAATGTCAAATTATCTAAAAACAGAAATTCTTATATTTTTTATATACATTTTGCACTACTAACGTAATTTTGCCTCTTTTATAGGTAACAAATCTGATTGGGAACAGATACTCGGATCAAATTGAAAATTACGTCATCATAGATTGTCGATACCCATATGAATACACAGGCGGGCACATTAAGGTAGATAAGCAATTACTGTTTTCTTTCATTCATCATACGAGATTTAGGTTGCTCCACTGATCTCTCTCTATACAACTGCATTGCTAAAACGTCGCCATTCAATCTGCCCCATCAAGATGGCGTCAGGTCAATCAATGTGGTAACCCCCCCCCTATCGATGACGTTTGATGACATGAAAGCTGTTACGCTGTGACTGCGGTCACAGCGTAATAGCTTTCACATAATCAAAGATCAATGGGAAAACTGTTAACACGGTTCATTTTTTTATTCTCGGTACTTGTTTTTATCAATAATAACTGAAATATACTGTAAATGTATTGCCGCGTAAAGCCCCAGAGGATGGAAAAGCTTCGATAATTTTGTGTTTGTTGAGAACTGTTTATTATTTATTTATAGCAACATCCACCCCAGAATGGCGGCGGTTGAGACATTTATGTATATGTGAGCAATAGGTAACCCAATTATACAGAGATCAGTAGGTTACACTGATATATTTGAAAAAGAGGATATGGAATGAGTGTTTTTCTCATATAATATTTATGAAACGAGTCTTAAGAATTTTCCGTTTTGGCGAGCCTCTGAGTTTCATAAATATTATATGAGAAAAACACTCATTTCATATTCTATTTATCATATGAAACACACACGCACAAAATAGCCACTTAGTATGACTTTTTAACCCATCACCTAACTTGAGTTGCAGACGGCACTTGGAAAAAACATCCTCGTAAAAATTTTCATTTTTTGCTTCCAAAACATAGGTTAAGACCCCTCATTGGAACGAGCTCATCGAGCTCGTTCCAATGAGGGGTCATAACCTATGTTTTGGAAGTAAAAAGTGAAAATATAAAAAAAATGAATGGCGTTTTTCTTGTAGGTAAAAGATTAATACAATATAACCCGCCCTAAATAGGATAGATAACGTAAATTCTCCCTACTGAAATTATGCAAATGTGACCCAGTTGTATTTTGTTTAGCCAATCAAACTGTCGAGTTTTGAAATTGACCAATGAAAGCTCCCAACTCTAATTATGCAAATTATGACAATGTGGCCCAGTTGTATTTTGTTCAGCCAATCAAATTGCCTAGTTTTGAAATTGATCAATAAAATTGACGGAAGGCTTTATTTATCACTGATTAATATGAAAACAAAATATCAAATGTTTTAAAGTGAACAAAACGGACGAGTCATATGATAAATATTTTTATTAACCAGTATACAGAAAATAAAACACAATTTACACGGAATGTACGAATCACAATATAGATATCAAACCATTAAGTTGAGACCAACTAGGTTACTTATGTGTTCCAGCCGGGAGAGGCAAAGTAAGATTGACTGTCTGCCTTCCTTTCCCTAAGTAAGGGGGGAAGAGAGTAACAGGTGGATAGATAGGTACATGCATGAAGATAAAAAAAAAAGTACAGAAAGAAAAGGAAGGAATATCTAGATTGGAAACGGAAAAAAATAAAATTGTAATGCAACGTCATGAAGTGCCATTAATGTCACTTACATATCTGTATCCCACTGACTCTGCTAGATCTCAGTCACTCTTGCGGTGCAAGTCACTTAGATTTCCAGAAAATGTACCTAAACCACCAATTTCAGTTACACATGCTGATTCATATCATTTTGATTTTCAAACGCAATTTAGCAAGAATGAACGCCTCTCTTCGCTAATCCACTTTCACTATCTTGCCATATCATTTGGATTTTCGAACGTAATTTTAAGAGAATGAACATCTCTTAGCTAATCCATTTTCACCATTGTGCCATGAATTTTGTCGAAGATATATTTTTACAGTGGTAACAACCTTTCAATAACCTTACCTTTCGTTTAAACCTATGTATGTTTTCCCTGATAGGAGATTCATGAGATTCCCCATAGAACGTTCGAACACAAAACTTAACTTAACATTTGAAACAAATTTTATCTTTTTTCAGGATGCAATTAACCTTCATACACAAGAAATGGTAAATGGACTTTTTAACAACTACAAAGAATTTACGAAAACAGTTCTGATATTCCACTGTGAATTCTCTTCTGAGAGAGCGCCAAGATTGTAAGTATATAATTAATTTGAATCACTACTAATCATTCTATCTAATCAGCTGCGTGATTATTTATTGGTGTTTAAGGTCACATATGTCTGCACACTGGTTAATCATGACCAAGACAGGTTTACGGGTGGAGGAAGCCGGAGTACCAGGAGAGAACCACCGAGCAACTGTCAGCTCCCCAACATACTAACTCCACACAAGCAGGATTGAAGACAGGGGCACTATTGACATGAAGTACGCCTTAGTACACAACGCCACCGTTCCCCCACGTGGGCAATGGGGGTGAAGTGTCTTGCCCAAGGACACAACGTTGTTGCCGCAGGTGGGATTCGAACCGAGGACCTCTCGGCTTGCAGCCTGCACATCTACCTACTTAGCCACCGCGCCCCCTAGCTGCGTGATAAAGCTTATATTATATGCCTGAAATACCAAACCTGGTTCATGTACTCCCACACTGGTAGTTCATGGGTCATTTTAACCCTTTACCCAACGAATCGGCCGCATCCGCCCGCGTAATATGCAAATTCAGTGGTTAAAAAAATATTATTTTTCAAACAATTTCAACAAAACCATATCATGTGACCCCTCGTTGGAACGAGCTCGTCGAGCTCGTTCCAATGAGGGGTCACATGATATGATTTTGTTGAAAGTTTTTGAAAAATTTGAAAAAATGATATTCAAAAAAATAAATTTTGATATCGTCTGCGTTGGGTAAAGGGTTAATAAAGTTAGACCTTCACTTTCTGATTACTTAAGCATTTAAAGAGTGCTCAGGGTGATCTAATTGACATAAATGTCAATAGTTGTTCCCAGAGAGGACCCTGAGCCTTCACCTACATGGGATACACACCTTTAACCCAACACGAGATAAAATAAGGGTGGAGAGAAAAACAATTTCTCTGCTGTCATTGAAATGAAGTGGCGGGGATAAAATATTTTTCTGCTGCCAGAAAAATATTTTGTCCGCCCCTCTTCTTTTAGCCTGAAACTATACAATTGTTGTTCATAAGCTAAAACTTTCTGGTACTGTTTATGCTTGTTTGTACTCTTCTGTAAACCGGGGAAATAAAAGATTACACACTATGCATCTCTTAAAAACCACAGTGCGTATCGACGCCCTGAGTAATTCGTCATTTTCAGAGTCCTCTGAGGCTCGTGACCATTGTGAGATGCCCAAACCTTTAGAGTATACTGATATCTGAAATAAAACAATGACCGATAGTCTTCATAAATATATCCAGTATCGCAAGACTCACATGTTAAAACAATTTGTGGAGTGCATTGCTGACAACTGCAACCTTTCCCACTTTCTAACGCGTCTCAGCTTCAGATTTTCTTTCTGAATAATTTTATATTGTTCTTGTCTCTCTCCAGATTACGATATTTGAGAAATAAAGATCGAGAATTGAATGCAGAGAATTATCCTAATTTATTCTACCCGGAAATATATTTACTGAGTGGTGGATATAAGGAATTCTTTGAAAACCAGAAGGTAAGATTTTACATTATCTTACAGGTTACTATATCAAATATCGTCCCTCGAATGCAACAATGCGCCATCATCTACAATGCTTTTAGCATTGCAGATGGCACCTTGTTGAACACGAGGGGCGACATACATTTATTTATTGGGGTTTAACGACACTTTAGACAGCCAGGATCACCTCACGTCTTCCAGGTTTACGGATGGGGGAAGCCGGAGTACCCTGAGAGAACCACCGACCTGCGGCGTGCAACTGTCAGATTTCCCTATGTACTAACTCCACACCCAGCAGGGTTAGCATTGGTTGAAGACAAGAGCGCTATCGGTGTGCAGTACGCCTTACAACACAGTTCCACTGTGCCCCACGTGGGAATTCGGGGTTAAGTACTTTGCCCAAGACACAACACAGTTACGTCTGGCGTTTCGAGCCGTGGATCTTCCGACTTGAAGTCTAGTGCGGTAACCACTGAGCCACCGCGCACTCTGGGCTACAATCACAAGGCATCTGCAAACTGATTAAATTTTATAATGAAATACTATACGGCAGCTTTTTAAATTTAAATGCGGCTAGTGACAGAAGGTGAATTCAAATTTGTCACGCCTTGTTTCGATCGAAAATGAACCAAAGTTTCTACTAAACGCTGATTAGATGAGTAAGACAAAGGCATACGGGGTAGGGTGAATTAGGGTGACCACGATTTTAACTGGGGTTATTTCTAGATTAATTTGTTATTGAGAATTTGTTCATTTAAAATTGTTCTTTTATTGGGGAGTAGCTACAGGCACTCCCCAGTCCAATCCATTTGAATCGTCGGCCTCTGGGATTATGTGAACATAATCCTCAAAAAGAATATATTATGGTCATCCTACTGTCAATATTTTGAACAAATATTATTCTATCTAATTAATATCTTACTTAGAGAGTTTTATACAAATGATCCTTGTGGGTTTTCGCAGTGAGAGGAGGCAAGGAGGGACACTTACTCGCTTTTATATTTTGGCAATTGCAACAGCTGGGTACACCTGTCAACATAATATTAAATGAAGTGGACAAGTAGTAAATTATTCATTTGCATATTTGTTTTATAATTTCGGAAAGAAACCTTCAAAAGTGTTACCGATCATTCAACTCCTAGGCCACCAACTTACACCCAGTTATCCATACCTCATAAAATGTTGTTCGTACTTCCTGTGCCTTTTGGTCATATTTTCAACTCGGTCGATAAACATTCCTTGCCAGAAATTATACAATCAAATCATAATTTCAAATTCTCTTTATATTTTCAGGAGCATTGTTCTCCGATGTGTTATGTACCAATGCTGAAGAAAGAACATTCATCAGAGTTGCGTCATTTCCGCTCGAAGTCCAAATCATGGAATGGTTTTGAAAGAAGAAAATGCATACGATTTTAGTTCAGTCAATACATTATATTTATATCTGTGATATTGTTAACGTATGTGATATGTATTTTTTGAAGTTGACAGCGGACCCATTGTCCTGCTGTAACGAATTAACACTGTATCTTAAGAAAGTGCTGAAAACAATCAGCGCTATTCACATGAATCGTCGTTCATATTATTATTTTTTCATTCTTTTTGTCTCAAAAACATAACTTATGACCCCTTATTGGAACGAGATCGTTTCAGTTATGAAGATGCGTGTTATGGCAAAAGTGATTTTTGTTGTTCAAGAATTTTTCGGCTCGTGTTAGGTATAAGGTTAACGTAGCCTCAGATAATCAAGCCTGGAAATAAGCAATCTGTCATTTGCAGAATGAGGTTCCCTGAGGGCAAATTTGAAGATGCTAGCCCATACAGTGGGCTAGGATCCCCCATTTTATTATCCTTTGGGTACCTCTTTCTATTTAAACCTGAGACCTTGATTCAAAGTGAGTTTCTCAGAGGGTAAATTTAGTAATGCTACTCTGCAAGGTAGCATTATCAAATATACCCACTGGCGACCTCATTCTGCAGACGAGAGTCTGCTTATTCCCAGGCTTGCAAATAACTGCAATTTTATAACCCCCTTGCACTTGTTAAACATTCTTACACTTAAACCAGAACAGGTTCTCTAAACTTTGAAGGATGGGTGAAAGTGGGTGGGGGGATGCTGGTCAGGTTCAAACCGAGCATTGTCCGACACTTCAGTCGGTGACAAATGAAATCACAAATTTTTGGACGACACAACGGTAATTCATTGCTGTCTTCATTGATATTAACTGACCCAGGCGTCATTTTGTTTAAATATCTCTTAAAGAGTTTCTCAACTGTTTTTCTTACGTCTCGAAGAAGTCACTTGCCATGTATGAAAAAGCCCAAAGCCTTTTCCATTTTTATGTCAAAGCATAAATTCTGTGCCCTCTCTGGAGAACAGATTTGTTCTACGCAGGGGTAAGAAGCTTTGGACACAGATGTTTTGTGTACATCAACTTCAAAGAATGCACTTTGAACAGGGATAAGAAAATAACAACGAGGTCCTGTAATTGATAAAGAGAGAAGTTTTCATGCGGGTTTGCTTTAGTTTGTTTTGCCTCTTTGTGCTTAATTACTACGCTTCTATCTTAATGTACAGCATCGCGTGGCAATAATGGCTAATGAGGCGAATAATTAGTATATTATAGTGCTATCATGTATATAAAATATTTGTTATTTTACACCAACATTTATGAATTGTTAATAAATATTGAACATTTCAATACTTCTTTTTGTTCATCTCCTTGCAATAACCTATCCCAGCATGTGCACCCCCACCCCTCCGTTTATCACACTGAGTGGTCTCTTTTCACGATGCATGTATATGACTTTAAGAAACCTGTATTTATGAGATAATCCAACCTCTTCCCGACTCTTTAAAAGCGGTAAAGCGCGTTCAACCAATAACATTTAGGAAATAACTACTGTGGTGACCTTGAACGCTTTGCTCTGACCGTCTGTGTACCTTCCGTTCGCTGAATATCGAAAACATGTCTCTTAGATTTTTAACCGTTGTTCCATCAAAATTCTATTTTTAAATAATTCCAAATATCAGTGTCATTGGAGACTATTTTTAGGGTTGACCTCTGGCAAACAACATTGTTTTTAACACGTAATTCGAGGACATGGTGTTTATTTCTCGAAAGATTCAGGTTTCGGTCCTGTGAATCTAACATTTCGCGTTGACTCAAATCAGGCAGAGATTTTCGCATTGAATTTAATCGAATGTAAATTCTCACGACTCAGTTGAAAATATTGCCAGTCTCCACGTAAGTATTGTATTTAACGGCGACTCGACTGTTTAAGCAAGTCAATAAAAAGAGGAATATCCCAGAACGGAATCAAGATAGTTTTCCAGACGGAACTTCCTTAACACTTCTTCTGTCATCGTGTACAAAGACCTGATAATAGAAGAAGAGTTTAAGACGAGACACTTGGTACGAATTAAAGAACATCTCGACGAATTTTGAAGCTCCGCAAGGCTCTAATTCAGGCATCTTTTAGAATGTTTACAGTTTGTGAATAAAATATAATTTTCACCTTATTCCCAATTTACAGTGAACTCTGAGTTGTTGACTGATTGATATTAACTGATCGACATCGAATAGCGTACATGGACTCATCCGTTTAGACCATTCAACTGACATGGAAGATTCCACCAGTGTTTAGAGTGTTAACCGTAAGCTCCATTAGTTCACATTTTGAGTTGTTCTCGTGTTTTGCTTAACATTTGGTTGTTTTTAGATAGGAGAGCTAGAGGGATAGAGAGAGAGAGAGGGAGAGACAGAGGGAGAGAGAGAAAGGGAGAAAAAGAGAAAGAGAGAGAGAGAGAGAGAGAGAGTTGACTGGCATTGACCAATGAATGGTTCGTGGTCGCAGATTTACAAACCATTTATATAGTTATATCAAATACGTTAAAACAATTTACAAGTGATCTAAAGATTGTCTTAAGCAATGGAATGTTGTGTCTCCTATCATTATCACCTGACGATGTGGAGTTTTAACTGACGTATTAGGGCATCTTAGTAATCATTATGGCCATTGATATTATCATCTTGAGAAAATCTGTTTTATAACAAGGTGATAATCCACGTGTCTTGGTGATAATAAAGAATACGAGAATGTCTACGACCCTAGATACATCTGATTTTACAGCGATATGTGTTCGAACTATTCTCGGTTTCACAGCAGGTGGAACTTGGGATCTTGTTTATCACACCCACCTTCCAAAGCCTGTGAAGTTTAGGGAACCAGACGAAGCAGAAATAATTAGTGTCCGCCTAACAAGGCAAAAGAACGATGAAATTAAACATGTATCGCCATGTTAGTTAACTTACAGCGCCGTCGGGAAACGAAATGGAAGGACAAGTTCTAGATCACCTGGTATCATCAGCAAACAGGAATTTCTGTGTTGACAGAAAAGTATCAAACGAATTAACGCCAAAGATATACCGCCAGTAAATCTTATAAAAATATCACCTAAAACAAAAGTGATAGAATCTGAGTTTGGAGTTATGGAATAAGTGGATGAGATAAACATGAGTGTTTGTCTGTGTTTTCCTGGCAAGAATATATACCACTTCTTCAGAAAATATAGGTGCCTAGAATTGTCAAATGTTGGGCGAATGGTACACCAGCACGCGGCGAGTTATTGTGAGGCTAGCGTTTTCTTAATTAGCAACACTTCCATCTGCCGCTTATTTGCCGCGATTTTCGGAAAAGAAACCCTTCAAATTCTGCACCTCAATGCTGCCATCCATTCCTCACATCTCCACAGTCGGAAACAACTTGGCTTGTGAAATCACTCACTGCCTGCCCCAGCATTTCCTTTACTGGTAGAGTGCTGAAAGCCAATATTTGGGCTTTATTCTAAAGAGCCGTTACCACAACTTAAAGGCTCCATATTCTGAGCAAGGGCTTCAAATTATCTTCGAAATAAAATTATTTAGTCTGGTGGAATTTGCCATGTTAAAATTTATGGTAGACTGCCTCTGGGCACACTCCCATCAATTGTAAGTAGGCAGAGTCATGTGTTCAAATTTTGATGACCCAAAATAATTTAGCCCTCTATCAGTTAATACGAATGCTGACGGCCCTCATTCCTCGCCCACCTAATCCTTTAACTTACTATTCCACTTCTTCACACGCCCAGTGATTGTTTTTATTATGATGTATTTAATTAACACGATATTTATGTATACTGCATATTTACGATCTGATTATCTTATCCTTCTTTCATGTTATTAAAAATAAAATTTAGACATGAAGTTCTTTAAATTGTCAAATTTGTTTGTCAGGGGAAACGCACTCAAGACCGAAACCTCTGTACAGAAACATCCATGGCGGAAACGTATCACATTCGCAAAACATTTTCCATTTCCCGAGACTGTTGAAACAAATAGGAAAACAGATTAAAGGATTTCAGTCCAGACAAACTCACACAAAGTGAAGACAGGTTTTATCTTGCTCCGACTTTCAGTTTTTTTAAATTAACGTAGAATAAACGAAATGCAAGCCATTAAGATTGTATTTGGTTTAATGAGATGCCAGGTCCGTGTTGAAACTTTACAAATAACATTCACAGTAAAATTTTATTTGCACAACATTGCCCCGGCCAAATAATAGGTTACCATGCAGGCCTGCCCCCGAACTAAGGAAGTCGGATCTTTCTCTGGGTGGTCCCCGAAAGGGCCGCTGTTGTTTTTTCTCCACGATCTGATGCTCGAAACTATATTCTACAGTTAAAGAAGGTCGAAAGGGGCTTGCCACACACAGTCCTTGCGCGCCTTCGGCGCGCGAAACCATTTCATCTACAAATTTGATATTTTATTTGATACATATAAGTTATAGGGCAGCGGAAGGTCTCGAGGAGAGGCTTTTCATGAAAAATGTCAACCTAACACATCACTCATGTCCGAAATGTTTGACAGCGGTTTATTATGTTCCCTCGACTTGATATTTTTCGGGTACATTTTGTTATAGATAGACCTTCACTTTCTGGATCCTCAAGCCTTTAACCCTTTACCCTACGCAGACGATATCAAAATTTATTATTTTAAATATCATTTTTCAATTTTTTCAAAAAAATTGAACAAATCCATATCATGTGACCCCTCGTTGGAAAGAGCTCGACGAGCTCGTTCCAACAAGGGGTCACATAATCTGGTTTTGTTGAAATTTAAAAAAAAATAATATTTTTTCAACTGCTGAATTTGCATATTACGCGGGCGGCTGCGGCCGATTCGTTGGGCAAAGGGTTAAAAAGTACCCGGGGGCGCAAAACTGGCATGAAATCTATTTTCTCCCTCACTTCATTTAGCCTGGCTTCGTCCGTGTTATCGGGGTTTCGAAGTCTAAATATTTGTCATTTTTATAGAAATAACCATTATAATAGTTTTTGAATATTTTGAGTGAATTTTGTCACGTTTGAGTGGAAGGGCAAAGAACATGCCGGATATTGCCAAAATAAAACCTGCATGTGTCATAGCTTAGTCTACTGCCACTGTTATCTACATCGCGTCATCTTTGCACGTGCTTAACTTTATCGTAGTGCAATCTCCATATCACTCAACACGTTTGCAGTGCATAAAGAGTAGAATTTCTATACTCTTCCATTACATTTGACAATAACTTACAACGGTGTTCTCCTAAAATAAGGTATCACCAGGTATGAACTATTATTTATCCTGGGTTCGATTGTTTTCTACTTCGTTAGCTCATTCAACAAGGTTGTTTTAGTATCGATGCGTGCTCGGAGTGCCACCCCGAGGACACAGATATTGACTTTTCTAGATATTTGTCGCAGCCTTTTAACGTTCAGTTTAAATATCAGCAATGTCGGAAATGGGAATTTAACTTGTGCACCCACAGAGAAAAGGAGAGACGATCCATCAAACTGCCTCTCCTTACCAAGCGAGATTCTGCTGACCACAGTGTGAGATATCTAAGACTCCAACCATTACGAAAATGTCGCGACCTGAAAAATCATTGTGGTTGGAGGGGTCATACCATTGAAGGTTTTTATTATGTAAAGATAAGAGAAGCGTACAAATTGAACCCCTCTCCTGTTTAAATCAACATACAACCCGTCGACACTTTCATATAGTTTTTTGATCACGATACATGTTTATTTTCTTTCCTGAAAAACACAGCTTATGACCCCTCGTCTCATTATGAACCCCCATAACCAACGGGCCATAATGAGACTCGTAGGTTATGCCACCACCTTCTTTGAAGGGTTAAGGTTTCAGATTGAAACTAGTACTCGTCATAGAAGTGTTTTCGTGGTGAATTTTACAATCCTCATTCTAATGTGTTGACAGACAAGAGAATATCTAAAGCAATATTCCTTAATTTCGTTAGAGGATTAATTGCAAAGCCTGTTCTTGCAGTTTTGTTATCAATCCACCGGGGTTTTATAGATCAGGGCTTCAACAGTGTTTAATGTGCATTTAAGATGCACATAATGTTCATTTTTAATTAGTCGGAGTCAATTAATGAATGTAGTGGACAGTTTATAGCAACAACAGTTTTATGTGAGATATATCTCAGGTATTCTTAACTTTTACTTTTTAAACCTTTCTTTTCAATTCATAGGGTTAACCCTTTACCTAACGTAACGGCCAGAACCCGCCAGCGCTATTCTAAAAAATCGCCAATTAATTTTCATTATAATTTCATTTTTTGTCTCCAAAACATAGGTTATGACCCCTCTTTGCAACGAGCTCGTTCCAATGAGGGGTCATAACCTATGTTTTGGAGACGAAAAATGAAAACAATTTCAAGAATTTTGTTTGCAAGTGTCGTCTGCTTTTCATGTTAGGTAAAGGGTTAAGAAAGAAAAAACGAAAAGCTGGCGATTTAGCCACGGTGAAATAAACTTTTAGTCAAAATATATTTTCCCGTGGGAACCCCTGCACGTAAAGCAATGCTTGTTTACTTTCGTAAACAAGCTTTGTTTACCTGTAAAATAGGGCCCGGTCGCCAAAGTTTGGGGTGAAAGTCCCCTAAAATGCCTGAATTTGATTGACTTTGTATCCATGTTTCTGTCACGATTAGCCATTGTGCAGAAGTACGTGAATAAAAAACATAATTTTCAGAAAATAAATGTGAGATTTATTTTTAGAAAACATTAATATTAATTGTCCCTATATCCCGATAAATTCTGTTTTTCTGATTGGTTTGAATTCCTTGGACAAATAGTCATGGCAAAGGATGCACCCAACATGCGAGTTATATGAGAGCGTGCAACATCCAGGGTATAAGCGCACATGAAACATCGGGGGTGTATGGAAAGCTTTTTGCATTCACTCGCCTCGGTATAACAATCGAACCAAAAAACCTGAAAATAGTCACAAATATCATCAGATTTCCGACAAGTCGATCATATTTTGCTGTTATATATTAAATAGTCGAATAATTAAATGAAGCAACTTCAGAAAAATAAAATAAGAGTAAATATCGTCCCCTCAGTTCCAATGTGTTACATGTGCCGCCGATAGGCACACAGAACACATTGGAACTCGGGGTGCATGAAAACAAAATACCGTTTACTCGTTCCCCACACGACCCAAGGGATGTAACTCTATCCGTTGTCTTCTGCGTTTGTGAAAACAAAAGTTATTCACGAATTTCGTCCAACTTTTTACAGAGCGTGAGAAATGCGTCTACAAATTTTTCTCCACTATGATTTTATTGTGTTTTAAACGGGACAAAAACGTTATATCCGTCAACATGTATGGTATATGGAGATTTGATACCTGGATGTCTCATTTAAGCATCTCGCCTGCAAAAAACACAGACATCCATGTATTAAATCTCCATATACCATACATGCTGGCGGAGATAACATATATTAATGTCTGAGAAACTCAGTTTATGATTTAATTTAAACATTATTTTAGTCCAGATTTTGGATGTATACTATTAAAATTTGGACCTTAATTTACAAGGTCGTAGGAAAGTATTCAGTATCAAGCTCGTGGCTTATGTAAGCTGGTTCCTTGAAACAAGTGACATAGTGCAAAATACAAAAGATTTTGTTATGGTGCTAGACGACTCGCAACCGAAGGGAAAGCATACAAATTTACTGATTGTAATTAAAATCAGCAATTTGAGTATTTGTCAAGGTGGTGTTTTCTTTGTATATTCTACAAGCTCAAATGTAGCGTGTTGACAGCGACGAGAGCATCTGAAGCAATAATCCATAATCCAGTTAAGCGACTGATTGGAAAGCCAGTTTTTGTTATTAAAATTTTCGTCTATCGGGGTTTCATATGTCAGGGCTTTATCAATAGTATATTTAAGATACACAAAGTGTAAATTTTCAATCAGTTAAAGTTAGCCATAGTGAGAGATAACTACTGCCCACAACAGTGTATTACATCACAACATTTCATCAACACGGTAAGGGGATATTTGTTTTTCTCTTAACAGATTAAAGTTCATATTTATGAAGCTATATTATAGATTTTAATTATATGATTGTGAATTCATAGAGAATCTGTAATGAGCCACGATTTGATATTAAATCTCTTCACCAAGTTCACTAAAATCGACCTGAACGTAGGCTCAGCTCGATTTTAGTGAACGAAGCTCAGAAATTTTATGACGAATTTGAGATTCTTCTTTATGACATAATGTGCAATTTTACCCTAACATAACGACCCGAACCGACCGTCATCGTAATAAGTACCGCCAATCAAATTTTATTTTTCGATTTTTGCCTTGAAAACACAATTCATGGTTATTTGCAATGTTCTCAAATCTAAAATACAGACAATTTTTAGTAATTGGGGAACTATTTTCGCAAATATCGTCTTTTAGTCGTGTTATGTAAACAGTTAGTGATGTAAATGACTAAAAAACCCCCAACTCACTCACAATATTACAAACTCACATTGACTTTTGACGTCAGGTGTGTATTGGACGTGTTGTGGACGATATTTACACAATGAGCTATTTGATAGCAATTATATGATAGCAATTAGTAAAAATTAAATTATACAAATTTCGCAGGTAGATATGTTTCACGTTTATTTTATTACTGAAATAGAAACAAAATAATTCAAAATGATAGCACTAAAATAAAATTACATGAATAATATGAATATGCTTTATTTGGTTTTTATTAAAATTATATATAAATGTTTAAAATATGGTTCAGTCAACAAGGGAAAATGAGTTCTGTTAACCATTTACCTAACGTAACTGAAATATCCGTCCATCGCAATTAATAAAATTCGTTATTGAGGGGTTTATTATTTTTTAATTTTTGTCTCCAAAGCATACAGCCCGGTGCTTCATTAATTAAATTTTTGATGATTATCCCTATAATTAGTATTTCGATCTAAGAATATTGCGTCCGTGGATGTATTGACCACCCGTGTAAGGTGACCAGTCCATGGCGGCCACACTGTAGTTTATGACCCCTCATTGAAACGTCAGACTCGATCCAATGAAGGACTATATACTATGTTTTTGAGGTAAAAAAATGAATTGTTTAGTTTTCACTGTTTGCAAGTGTCTTCTTTTCGAGTTGCGTAAAGCATTAGCGGTGGTGAAACTGTCTCAGGTGGAAATGCATTGGAAGAAATATTCCGAAGAATAGATTATCATAGTAAAAACACAGTGAAAATTTAACAATGTTCAAACGTTATTGCTTTTCTGAAGTCAGAAGGAAAAACTTCACGTCAGTAGGGTGGGTGGGCTGTAAACTCCCCGAATCTTTGAAACGTCCGTAACCAATAAGTTATAGCGAAAATGGATTTATAAAACCCAGAAATATTTATTGAATGGGATGTTGGTGTTAGGATACATGGAAAATCATAAGAAAAGGTTCCATGTAATTTAACCCTTTACCCAACGCAGACGATTTCAAAATTTATTATTTTAAATATCATTTTTTAATTTTTTTCAAAACTTTCAACAAAACCATATCATGTGACCCCTCTTTGGAACGAGCTCGACGAGCTCGTTCCAAAGAGGGGGTCACATGATATGTTTTTTTGGAAATTTTCTGAAAAATAATATTTTTTTAGCTGCTGAACTTGCATATTACACGGGCGGATGAGTGCGATTCGTTGGGTAAAGGGTTAAATATTCACACTGTGAATATCCTCATTGTTTCAGTCGGGTTTACACCTGATTGCTAATGCCTGGGCTGAACAGCGGCTTGCATGCATAGACTGAATGGTATACGTAAGAGGCAATAAATTGGTTCTAATTGAGATTTGAGTATCTTTCTATTAATTCGAATTATCGTCTTACACAAGAATACAAAAGGTTATTCAAAACGACAAAAGTTTATTATCAGCGTTTTTAAGATGGGCTTGTTGTCTTTTTCTATATTATGTGTTAATGTTAATTGTAAAACCTCACTGGTCGACAAATAGTTGACTTTCCTTATAAAACTATTATCTGGACATTCTTGATACAGATTATACTTGCCCGAAGACATCATCCCATCACCCTCGGGGAGAGGTAGCACCTTTGTCAAGAGGACGCCCTCTCACAATGGTCTTCAACCGAGGGAGGATAACAGCTCACCGAGAACGCCAAATAACGCCTGCTCCTTCAACTCTTCCTCCTCTGCTGGCTCCTGCCATGGCTGTCATCTACGAAAAACGTCAAATTCACCAAAGCAGAGTTGAAAGGGCTTTCCCCAAACCGTCCCTGTGCGCTTTCGGCGCGCGAAACCATTCATTCATTCTCAACACAGACACTATTGAGATTTTTTATGCCTTGTCACGTACAGCCCCATTGGTCCAAAAATAATTCCTATTCCTTATAAAAATGTTAGGTGGTCATTCCTCTCACCGTCCCAATTTAACAGAAAATTTGCACTTGTCCGACACTCACTGTTTACTCCAAGTGACTGTTACAGATATAATATTATTTTTATTGCTTGAACTCTTTCAGACTTGACCAAAGAAGATGGCAAATGGAAATACACAGAACCTTAATCCTTTAAAAGAAGGTGATGACGCAAGAATAACCACTGGTGCCTTAACGCCTATATCCAGCGTACGACCGTTGTGTCGAAGACAATTTAGATTTGGTGATGACCGGAGACAGGATTCCGAACAGAATAAGGTATTTCTCCCAAACTATCAAATTAAGATCGGTTATATACAGTACACTATGTATTAATGTTGCGTGTAAAGTGGATCACCACCAAAACATTGATGGGGTTTACACTCAATTTCTGCGTTAATTGACTTTCAACCTATGAATGTCCAAGGTCAAGACGAATGTCCAGTACTGGTACCTTTGCGAAGGAATTTTTGCTGAATATGATTGATTACGTAGTAGACAGACGCTCCTCTCACGGAAGCGTTTCGTGGTACAAAACACTTTAAGATAGATAAAAAACCAACCAAATCCCGCTACGCTCGCTCTAGAAGTAAGTAACTGTTATGGAATTCCTCCATGTAAGTGAATAGTTCCCAACTGATGCCTGCGACCGTCCAGGCGCCCATACCTCCTCCTCACGTAGGCACCTAACATCGGAATAGGAACGACTAATGTCACCTTTGTCGGAACAATTATAGATCTAATCGGTTGCCATACAAGTTGAGGTAAAAATAATAGAGTTTAAGTGGGTCGTATGGGGTTAATTGCCCCACACCGTTCCTGGTGCGTCCTCGGTATAACAAAACCATTCTCTTAACCCTTTACCCAACGTAACGGCTCAAAAATCGCCAATTAATTTTCATTATTTTTTTCATTTGTTGTCTCAAAAACATAGGTTATGACCCCTCGTTGGAACGAGCTCGTCGAGCTCGTTCCAACGAGGGGTCATAACCTATGTTTTTGAGACAAAAAATGAAAAAAATTAGTTATTCAAGAATTATTTTTGCAAGTGTCGTCTGCTTTTCATGTTAGGTAAAGGGTTAACTTGCCGATACCTCAAGCGTAAATTCAGAGATTTGAAACCGCATATATTTACTCCAATGCAATTATGAATTTAATCAATCCAATATTGTTCGAGATAGCTCATTGACCCTAACAAAAAAAGCTTAAATTTCTATCTGCATTACGAGGATAGTTTGCTGCTTAAAAATTTAGTTATTCATTCATTAATTAATTAATTCAATTATTCCAGCTTGAAAGGTCTCATCAGTTGGGGCGACAATTTGAAAGGTCTCTGTCATTTAGCAGTTGTTCACAGTCACCGTCAGGAACAGTCTCTTCAAACTCCATCCGTAAACTGAAGCATGAAACCATCTGTAATTCAACTTCTGAAAGAATCAAGCATGCTTTGGAGGATATGTCTGAAAACGAGAGTCTCATAGGAGATGGAACAAAGGTGTGTATATAATTATTTTCCCCTATTTCACTAAAAAGTTATATGTGTTTTGTTGTGACGAAATAATTTAATCTGGCCCTTATCACAGCATTCTGAAAATAACCTTATCTTCGATCCTGGGGAATTAAATAGGATGACGTAACAAGGGCCAAACCTATAAAACTTTTACAATTGTATTTTCCAGAATTATATTTTCTGCCCACGCCTGTAAATTACGGAAGGGAATTATTAGCATTTTAAAGGGCGCGGCAGTTTACCTGCACGCCTTTTAAAATACTTATGATTCACTCTAGACATTTTATATCCTACTCAGGAAATTACAATTGTAATAAAAGTTTTATAGTATTGATCCCACAAATACCAAATGTAAAACGTTAACCCTTTACCTAACATGAAAAGCAGACGACACTTGCAAAAAAAATTCTTGAATAACTAATTTTTTGCATTTTTTGTCCCAAATACATAGGTTATGACCCTTCGTTGGAACGAGCTCGACGAGCTCGTTCCAATGAGGGATCATAACCTATGTTTTTGAGACAAAAAATGAAAAAAATAATGAAAATTAATTGGCGATTTTTGAGAATAGCGCTGGCCGGTTTTGGCCGTTACGTTGGGTAAAGGGTTAACAAGAATATATTTAGAAATGTTTAATTTCGAATATACCTTTTCGCTCTATTTTCAACGCTGTCTCACTCAAGCATTACCAACACTGACCAACGGGTGGTACGATGGATAGGATACTACTTGGTAGGTTTGGTGTTCAGTATTTTCTCTAAAAGATGCTTTTTGCATTTTCAGGCTTACACCCTTCCATCATTTGAAGGAAGACACAAAGGACTGAAATATGTTTCACAACAAACGGTACGTTTTTTATTTACTGGATTAATTTTCCCCGTGGCATTCCTTCACACAGTTATATTAGCATTCTATCTAACAATCAAATAGACTTTGGCCCGAAAACCACGAGAAACGGTACGTATCACATAACGTGTTCCGATTCCGTATCATATAGACGACTCATCCTGACTCTGTATCATATAGACGACTCGTTTCCGGTAGCGCTACGGGCTATCATAACAGGCATATAGATACAGTGTATGTGCGTTTCAGTGGTCGACCGAACATTATGTCCCAAAAATGTTTGAAAATAATTTAACCCTTTACCTATCATGAAAAGCAGACGACACTTGCAAACAAAATTCTTGAATAACTAATTTTTTTCATTTTTTTTCTCAAAAACATAGGCTATGACCCCTCGTTGGAACGAGCTCGTTCCAACGAGGGGTCATAACCTATGTTTTTGAGACAAAAAATGAAAAAAATAATGAAAATTAATTGGCGATTTTTTTGAGAATAGCATTGGCTGTTTTTTCCGTTACGTTGGGTAAAGGGTTAAGATATAATCTGTTTATGTGACAGATTTGTTAGATAAATGAATTATCATGATAATCTGTATTTATCATTTGTATACAAGTTCAGAGAGACCTTATATCGTTTCAACAACCAAGATAACTCCCCAAAATAAAGAAGTCTTAAATTTTCTCACACCTTTGGGGTACATCCTTTGCTGAAAGTGCCGTGGCTCAATATTACAAAGGTATTACGGCGGTGCAAACATCTCGTATTAATGCGGAAGTTCAGAAAAGAGAGAACTGAATTGTACAAAAAATCGTTTCAAAACGTCTGTAATACTTACACTCGGAATATTTAAAATGTAGTTGCTTCATTGTTCTTCCATCAGAACTTTCGTACATTAGCGCGTGAACAATGCAGAGAAAAACGAATTGTATCCAACGCTTTCAAACTGGGCTGCAATGTTTCGCAAAGGAATAGTTAACGAGTTTAGGCGTAAGAATGTCGAGGAGGTTCAACAATGATTTAATCTTACAACCCACGAGAAATCCACTGCTGAAACATAATATCCTCAATTAAAGGCCCTATGTTTATAATTATGTTTATAAAATATGTATTTTACTATTACACGACACCCACACAGTATAACTGAACACAAATTAACTAAAAACAGAGATACTTATATTTTATAATTTACATTTTACACTACTAACGTAATTTTGTCTCTTATTGCAGGTAAGAGATCTGATTGGGAATAGATACTCGGATCAAATTGAAAATTACGTCATCATAGATTGTCGATACCCATATGAATACACCGGAGGGCACATAAAGGTAGATAACCAATAAATGTTTTTCTTTTATCCACCATGCGTTTATTAGCTTACTCCACTGATCTCTCTATAAATCTGCATTACTGAACGAAATGGTTTGACGCGCCGAAGGCTCGCAGGGACGATATGGGAGACAAGCCCCTTTCGACCCTCGGTGACTGTAGATGGTTGGTTTCATATGTCTAGGTGTGTCAAAGGAGGAGAAGCTTCAGGTACTCTGCAGGTGTCTGTGATGGTTTTAGCGTCGTCTATGCCGTTTTTTCTTCTTTTTGGGTGGAGGTGGCTGAGAAGGAGAGACTGTGGTAGTTGTTGGTGTAGTTGGGCTGTTGATCATGGAGGACTGACTGGGGTGGAAAGGTCGAGTCCTTGCTGCTTCAGGAGTGTTGGTGCTGTGGCTGTTGCGTTGTTCTATGAGTGCCGTCGTGGTCTTGTTGTGGTCTTTGGTTTCTTCTATTGTTGCCCTGATGTCTTCTCTTAGGCTGCGGATTTGATCAAAGAGTATCCGTGCCTGTTCCTGATCCAAAGAGGGGGATGAAATTGGAGAGGGAGACATCAGAGAACCAGTTTCCGATTCCATCTCCGACTCGCTGGTGACATCGTCATCCTCCAGGTTTCCCCTCAAAGGAGAGGAAGCTGGGGAGTGGATGGGAGTCACAGGAGTTGGAGGGGAGGAAATGGTAGTGGTCTCCTCCGTCTTCTCTTCCGCTTTCTCTTCCTTCTTCTTTTTCAGGAACGTCTCCAGCCGCCGGGCATCCCGGCGCCTGGTGGATGGGCTCTTTTTCTTCTTGCTCTTCTCCATTTCCTTTTCAGGGCCAGGTCCAGGCTTCTTCGGGTGAGGACCAGTGTGAGAGGGGTTCCTCTCACCAAAGGTGCTACCTCTCCCCGAAGAAGGTGTGGTGGTGTTGTGCTCTTCAACGGTGAATTCCAAGTTCAGATGGACTCTCTTGCCTGTCTCCCGGACAGTCCAGGTGACAGGGCAAGAGATGCCCAGAGCTGCAATTGTTCTCTTCAGTCGCGCTGGTAGTTCCAGTGTTTCCATAATTAAAATGATAATTAGGATGTTCGCACTCTGAGTTCAGAGGTGCGAATCGAAATGAATGAAATGAGATCCTGCATTACTGGAGCGTCGCACCTCACTATACCCCATCAAGATGGTGCCAGGTCAGTCAATGTGATAACTCCTCCCATTGATGATGTTTGATGAACTGAAAGCAGTTACGCTGTGACTGCTGTCACAGCGTAACAGCTTTCAAATCATCAAACTTTAAACGAAAACGTAGCATGACAACTGGTAACACGGTATCAACTTTTCATTCTCGGCGCTTGGTTTTATCAATAATAATTGAAATATGTCGTTTATGTATTGCCGCGAAAAATGTGCACATTATCAACATAATTCAAACATCGCAGTATATTCTTTGAAAAGCAATCGGCGATTGCAAAGCTCCAGAAGACGGAAAAGAATTTCTTGTTTCTTGAGAATTATTTATTTATTTATAACAACATCCATCCCAAGATGGCGGCGGTTGAGACACCTTTTCTACAGTACGCGGAGAGTGGATTCTTACTAAAGCACTCATGGGGGTGAAGTTTCCACCCAGACAATAACAGTCGATTCCTGTGGTAAAGCATGAAAAGGATAAGCACAGTTTTAGCAAAGGGACCTCCGTATTCTACCAGGTGGTCCCCTGGCTGAAACTTTGCTCGTCATTCTAATGCTTTTTCCAGGCAAGGAATTGTTGTCTGAGTGGAAACACCACCCAACGAGTAATTCAGTAACAATCCACTCATTCTCCATGTACTGTATATGTGGGCAATAGCAATAGTTGGTTGCACTGACAGATATGTATCCACTAAATCTACTAGATTTCTGTCACTCTTGCGATACAATCCACTTCGACTTCCATAAAATGTTCACAACCTAAACCACTATATTTCAATTACTCTTGCTGAATCAAATCATTTCGATTTTCGAACGCAATTTGACGAGAATGAACACCTGCCTTGGCTAATCCACTTCCATTATCTTACCATATCATTTTGATTTTCGGACCAAATTTTAAGAGAATGGACAGCTCTTTGCTAATCCATTTTCACTATCGTGCCATGAATTCCGTCGAAGAATTTTTACAGTGGTGGCAAAACCTTTCAATAACCTTACCTTTCGTTTAAACGTATGTATGTTTTCCCTGATACAGCTTTTGACATTCCCCATAGAACGTTCACACACAACAGTTATCGTTCATTTGAAACAAGTTTAATCTTTTTTTCAGGATGCAATTAACCTCCACACACAAGAAATGGTAAATGGACTTTTCAACAACTACAAAGAATTTACGAAAACAGTTCTGATATTCCACTGTGAATTTTCTTCTGAAAGAGCCCCAAGATTGTAAGTGCATAATTAAGTTTGAATCATTACTAATCATTCCAAACTAATCAGCGGCGTGAAATACCAAACGTGGTTCATGCACGCTCACACTGATAGTTCATGGGTCATTTTGCTAAATTTAGTACTTCACTATCTGGTTACTTGAGCATTTATAAAAGTGCTCAGGGCACTCAAACATACATAAAAAACAATTTTTGTTCCCAGGGAGGACCCGTGACCTTCACCTTTAGGGAATGCGAACTCTTGACCCAACACGAGATTTAATTAATTAATTAATTAATTAATTAATTAATTAATTAATTAATTAATTAATTAATTAATTGGGTTTAACGACACTTTCGATAGCCAGGTTCACCTCGTGTCGGACAGTTATGGGTGGAGGAAGCCGGAGTACCTGGGGAGAATCACCGAGCAACGTCGAGCAACTACCAGACTCCCTAACGTACTAATTCAACACAAGCAGGGTTAGCATTAGTTGAAGACAAGTGCACCATCGGCGTGCAGTACGCCTTAGCACACAGCGCCACCGTGCCCCCACACGGGCAATCGATATGAAGTGCCTTGACCAAAGACACAACGCTGTTACCCCTGCCGGGGATCAAACACTGGACCTTTCGGTTTGAAGTCCAGTACCGAAACCACTGAGCCACCGCATTCCCTACCCAACAAGAGATGAAATAAAGCTGTCATTGAAATGAAGTGTCGGGGACAAAATATTTTGTCCACCCCACTTCTTTTGGCCTGGTTATGCCCCTGAAACTAATTGTGGTTCATAATCTAAAATTTTCTGGTACTGTTAATGCCCCTTTTGACCCTCCTGTAAATCAGGGGAATAAAAGATTACACACAATGTATACCTTAAAAAGCAGACTGCGGACCGACGCCCTGAGAAATCCGCCATTTTCACAGTCCTCCGAGACTGGCGACCATGGTGCGATGTCCAGAACTTTGGAGTATACTGATATCTGTAATAAAACAACGATAGCAAGGAAGAGTCACAATTTAAGTATAGTCTGATATCAGGCGCTTTGTTCAACAAACAGAGCGATGTTTATAAATGAATCCAATGTCGCAAGACTGACAACATGTTAGAACAATTTGTGGTGTGCATTGCTGACAAGTGATGATGCAATGTTGGCATGTGCACCTTTCCCATTTTATAACGCGTCTGAATTCAGATTTGTTCGATCACAACTTCAGAATTTCTTTCTGTATAATTTTTATATTGTTGTTTTCTCTCTCCAGATTACGATATTTGAGAAACAAAGATCGAGAATTGAATGCAGAGAATTATCCTAACTTATTCTACCCGGAAATATATTTGCTGAGTGGTGGATATAAGGAATTCTTCGAAAACCAGAAGGTGCGATTTTACATTACGCTGAATAATTCTTACCTATAACTGTGTCAAATATCGCCCCTCGAATGTAACAATGCGCAATCTGCAATGCTATTAGCATTGCAGATGGCACCTTTCTGCACACGAGGGACGACATACCCTTGTTTATTTATTGGGGTTTAACGACACTTTCGACAGCCAGGGTCACCTCATGTCGGTCTGTTTTACCGTTTGAGAAAGCCGGAGTACCCGAAGAGAATCACCGAGCAACGGCGAGCAACTGTCATACCCCAAGGTACCAACTTCGCACGAGCAGGTTAGCAGTGATTGAAGACAAGTGCACCATCGACGTGCTACACACCATGGTACACAGCGCCATCCTTCCCCGCGTCTGCAATCGGAGTTAAGTGCCGTGATCAAGGACACGACACAGTTATCTCTGGCGGGGATCGAACCGCGGACCTTTTAACTTGAAGTTAAATGCCGAAACCATTGAGCCACAGCGCTACCTGGGCGAACATACCAGGGACGCCGGAGCGAATTTCGGATTGGGGGGTTGGGGGAGCTAGGGGGCGGGGGTAAGGGCATGACGGGCCGACCCTAGTTTATTAACACTCAGTATACAAACCATGAATACTATTCTCGATTGAGTCTCAATCGAGAATAGTATTCGTGGTTTGTATACTGAGTGTTAATAAACCTAATTTTTGACATGATGTGAAAAATATACGCGGTTCGCGCTTGGTAAGATTATGCCCCCCTCACCACACACACAGGCGGCCTGTGGGACGGGCATAATCTTATCAAACGTGACTGGCGACTTTTACTTGATAACCCGCACAAGGGACGAACAAAGAATGACAAATGATCATGTCCTTTCGGGTTATCCCCCCCCCTAACCGTTACACAAGACAGTGACTGACATTTCTCGCGGAAACCAGATACAAGAATGTCGTCGAAACATATTTAGGCTTGGTCGTTTATCAGACAGAGCAACCCCATCTAATGAAAAAGATATGGTTTGGGCCCCCCCCCACCCCAGCCCCCCCCCACCCCGTCTCCGGCGTCCCTACATACACAACTCATCTGCAAACGGATTAATTGTAATATGAAAATACTAAGGCATCTTTTCAAATTTAAATGCGGGTACTGATAGAAGGTGACTTCAGGTTTGTCACGCTTTGTTTCGAAAGGAAACGATCCAGATTTATTACTATCCGGTGATTAAATGAGCAAGGCAAACGCCTTCGGTAGATGTGGTGAATTAGGGTGACTGATTTTAACTGGGGTTATTTTTACATTAATTTAATATTGAGAATTTGTTCATTTAAAATTGTTGTTTTATTGGGGAGAAGCTGCAACCACTCTCCACGGCAATCCACTTGAATCGTCAACTTCTGTGATGATGTGAACATAATCCTCATAAAGAATATTTGATGGTTAAGCTACTGTCAAGGTTTTGAACAAATATTATTCTCTCTAATTAATTTCTAACATAGAGAAGTGATCCTCATGGGTGTTCGCAGTGAATGGGAGGCAAGGCGGCACACTTACTCGATTTTATATTTTAGTAACTGCAACAGCTGAGTACACCTGTCAACATAATATTAAATGAAGTGGACAAATATTAAATTATTCATCTGCATTTTTTTTATAATTTCGGAAAGAAACCTTAGAAAGTGTTAGCGATCATTCAACTCATAGACCATCAGCTTGCACCCAGTTGTCCATGCCTCAGAAAATGATGTTCTTAACCCTTTACCTAACATGAAAAGCAGACGACACTTGCAAAAATAATTGTTGAATAACTATTTTTTCTCATTTTTTGTCTCAAAAACATAGGTTATGACCCCTCGTTGGAACGAGCTCGATGAGCTCGTTCCAACGAGGGGTCATAACCTATGTTTTTGAGACAAAAAATAATGAAAATTAATTGGCGATTTTTGAGAATAGCGCTGGCCGATTTTGGTCGTTACGTTGGGTAAAGGGTTAAATCCTGTGCCTTTTGGTCAGATTTTCAACTCGGTCGATAAACTTAACTTGCCAGAAATTATACAATCAAATAATAATTTCGAATTCTCTTTATATTTTCAGGAGCATTGTTCCCCGATGCGTTATGTACCAATGCTGAAGAAGGAACATTCATCAGACTTGCGTCATTTCCGCTCGAAATCCAAATCATGGAATGGTTTTGAAAGAAGAAAATGCATACGATTTTAGTTCAGTCTATACATTATATTTATATCTGTGATATTGTTAACGTCTGTGATATGCATTTTTTTAAGTTGACATCGGACCCATTATCCTTCTCTAACGAATTAACACTGTACATTACGAAAGTGCTGACACATGAATCGCCATTCATATTATTATTTTTTCATTCTTTTTGTCTCAAAAACATAACTTAAGACCCCTTATTGGAACGAGCTCGTTTCAGTTATGAAGATACGTGTTATGGCAAAAATGATAATTTTTGGTAGTTCAAGAATGTTTCATTTCGTGTTAGGTATAAGGTTGACGTAGCCTCAAATAATCAAGCCTGGAAATAAGCAATCTGTCATTTGCAGAATGAGGTCCCCAGATGGCCAATTTGCTGATGTTAGCCCATACAGTGGGCTAGGATCCTCCAATTTATTATCCTCTGGGTACCTCTTTCTATTTAAGCATGAGACCTTGCTTGAAAGTGGTGGTGGGGGGGGGGGGGGGTCGACTTCAAACTGAGTATTATCCAAGTCGGTGACAAATGAAATTTGAATTTTCTAACGACACAAATGTAATACATTGAGGTCTTTATTAATATTAACAGATCCAAGCGTCGTTTTGAGAGATTCTGAACTGTCTTCCTTACGTTTCGGAGAAGTTACTCGTCTTGTATGAAAAAGCCCAAAGTGTTTTCAGTTTGTTTTCCATTTGTCTGCCAATGCATAGATTCTGTGCCCCCTCTGGAGAACTGATTTGTTCTATACAATGGTCAGAAGCTTCGGAAACATATGTTTTTGCACATCAACTTCAAGGAATGTACTTTCAGCGGGGATAAGAAAATAGTCAAGAGGTCCTGTAATATAAGAGATAAAGAGAGAAGTTTTCATGTGGTTTTGCTTTAGTTTATTTTGCCTCTTTATGCCTAATTATTACGCTTTTATCTTTGTGTACAGCATGGTGGATAATGAGGCGAATAATTAGTATATTATAGTGCTATCATGTATATAAAATATTTGTTATTTTACACCAACATTTATGAATTGTTAATAAATATTAAACATTTCAATACTTCTTGTTGTTCATTTCCTTGTAATAACCTATCCCAGCATTTCCCCCACCCCGAATTTAACTATCTGAGTGGTTCTTTTCACGATGCATGTATATGGCTGTAAGTAACCTGTATTTACCAGATAATGAAATCCGACTCTTTAAAAGCGGTAAAGCACGTTCATGCAATAACATTTAGGAAATAACTCCTGGTGTACTTGAACGCTTTGCTCTGACCGTCTATATACCTTCCGTACGTTGAAGATCGAAAACATATGTATCTTACCTTTTTAACCGCTGTTCCATTAAAATTCTATTTTTAAATAATTCCAAATATTTGTGTCATTGGAGACTATTTTTAGGGCAGACCCTCTGCCAAACAACATGTTGTTTTTAACACGCAATTCGAGGAAGTGCGACATGTTTATTTCTCGAACAATTGTGGTTTCGGCCCTGTGAATCTAAAATTTCGTGTTAACTCAAATCAGGCAAAGATTTTCGAATTGAATTGAATCGAATCTAATATCTCACGACTCTGTTGAAAATATTGCACTTTATTACAACCGTAAATGTTGCCAGTCTCCACGTAAGTATTCTATTTAACAGCGACTCGTCTGTTTATGCAAGTCAATAAAAAAGTGGAATATTCCAGAACGGAATCAAGGTAGTTTTGCAAGCGGAACCTCCTTAACACTTCTTCTGTCATCAGGTCTCTTGCACAAGAGACCTGATAACAGAAGAAGAGTTCTAGGCGGGACACTTGGCATAAATTTAAGAACATCTCGGCGAATTTTGAAGCTTCACATGGCCCCAATGCGGGTATCTTTTACAGTGTTTACAGTTTGTGAATATAATATAATTTTCACCTGGTTCCCAATTTACAGTGAACTTTGAGTTGTTGACTGATTGATATTTTCATCGTACAGCCCGTAGGTATTAATTGATCGACATCTAATAGCGTACATGGACTCATCCTTTCAGACCATTCAACTGACATGGAAGATCCCACCAGTGTTTAGAGTGTTAACCGTAAGCTCCACTGGCTCACATTTTGACTGGTTCTCATATTTTGCTTATCATTTGGTTATTTTTAGATAAAGTCTGGAGTATTTCTCTCTCTCAGTACCTATTTAGTGTAAAAGGTATTCATTTCTAACTGAATCAGCGAGCCTATCATTACAATAACAAAACTGTAGTGGATTCGACTGTAGACTGCAAAGTAGTCGTATCCACAAAATAGAACAAAACTACTTACAGACTTTCAGAATGGCAAGATTAAAATGATATCGAAACAGATTTTTCAGTGTTATGAAATAAACCGCACCCGCACGTGGGAGGGGGGGGGGGGGAGGGAGGGAGGGAGAGAGAGAGAGAGAGAGAGAGAGAGGAGGGGGGGGGGGAGATAGTTGACCGGCACTGACCAATGAACGGATTGTGTTCGTAGATTTATAAACCATTTATATAGTTATATCAAATACGTTAAAAGAATTTAGAATTGATCTAAAGATTGTCTTAAGTAATGATGGAATGTTGTGTCACCTGCCGCTGTGGGTGTTTAAAAGGCGTATCAGGGCATCATAATAATCATTATGGTCATCGGGATTATCACCTCGAGGAAATAAGTTTAATAACAAGGCGATAATCCATGTGTGATAATAAAGAATGCAGGAACATCTAAGGTCTCAAATACACCTGCGTTTACAGCGATATGTGTTCGAAGTATTTTCGGTTTCACAGCAGGTGAAACTTGGATTCTTGTTTATCACACACACCTTCTAAAGTGTGCGAAGGTTAGGGTACCAGACGAAGCAGAGTGTCTGCCCAACAAGGCAAAAGAATGATGAAATTAAGCATGTATCGCCATATTAGTTAAAGGGGTTAAGCGTCGTGAATAATTAACTTACTTATAGAACCGTCGGGGAACGAGATGGGAGGACAAGTGCTGGATCACCGGATATCATCAACAAACAACAGGTTCTGGACTGACAGAACAGTATCAAACGAATTAACACCAAAGATATACCGCCAGTAGACCTTATAAAAATATCCCGTTAAAACAAAAGTGGTTGAATCTAAGCTTTGGAGTTATTGAATGAGTGGATGAGATAAACATGAGTCTTTGTCTGTATTTTCCTGGCTAGAATATATACCGCGCACTTCTTCAGCAAATATAGGTGCCTACAAATGTCAAAACTTGGGCGAATGACACTCTATCACGTGGAGTTATTGTGGGGCCAGCGTTTTTCTCAATTAGCAGCGCTTCCATCGATCGCTAATTTGCCGCGATTTTCAGAAGAGAAAGCCTTCATATTCTGCACCTCAGTGCCACCATCCATCTCTCACATCTCCACAGTCGGGAAACTACTTGGTTTGTGAAATCAATCACTAGACGTCTGCCCCACCATTTCCTTAACTGGTAGAGTGCTGAAAGCCAATATTTGGGTTTTATCATGGAGCGCCGCTACCACAACTTAAAGGCTCCATATTCTGAACAAGTGGTTCAAATTATCTTCGAAATAAAATTATTTAGTCTGGTGGAATTTGCCATGTTAAAATGTATGGTAAAGTTACTCTGGGCACTCTCCCAGAAATAGCAAGAAGGCAAAGACATGTGACAAAATTTTGATGATCAAAAATAATTTAACCCTCTACCAGTTAATACGAATGCCGACGGCCCTCATTCCTCGCCCACTTTATCCTGTATCCTTCTATCCCACTTCTTTTATCACGCGCCCAATGATTTTTGTGTTATGATGTATTTAATTTACACAATATTTAGGTATGCTGCATGTTTACGATCTGATTATCTTATTCTTCTTTCATGTTCTTAAAAGTAAAATTTAGTCATGAAGTTCTTTACATTGTCAATAAAATGACACAAATTTGTTTGTCAGGGGAAACGCGCTCAAGGCCGAAACCTCTGTGCAGAAACATCCATGGTGGAAACGTACCACATTCGTAAAACACGTTTCCTTTCTCGAGACTCTTGAAACAAATGAGAAAACAGATTAAAGGATTTCATTCCAGACAAACACACACAATGTAGTAACAGGTTTTATCTTGCTCCATCTTTTAATTTATCTTGTTAACACAGAATGCACGTAATTCAGGTCATTACGATTGTATTTGGTTTAAGGAGATGCTAGATTCATGTTGAAAGTTTATAAATAACATTCACAGTAAAATGTAATTTTGTACATACAAGTTATAGGGCAGCGGATGGTCACGGGGAGTTGCTTTTCATGAAAAATGTCAACCTAATACATCACTAATGGCCGAACTTCTTGACCCTGGTTTATTATGTACCCTCGACTTGATATTTATCGAGTACATTTTGTTAAAGATATGCCTTCACTTTCTGGATCCTCAAGCCTTTAAAAAGTACCCTGGGGGCTCAAAACTGGCCTGAAATATATTTTCTCCTCCACTTCATTTAGCCTGGCTTCGTCCATGTTATCGGGGTTCGAAGTATATTTGTCATTTTTATAGAAATAACCATCATAATAGTTTTTGAGTATTTTGGGTGAATTTTGTCACGTTTGAGTGGAAGTGCTAAGAACATGCCGGATATTGCCAACATAAAACCTGCTGGTGTCATAGCTTAGTCTACTGCCACTGTTATCTACATCATGTGTTTAACTTTATCGTTGTGCAATCTCCATATCACTCAACACGTTTGCAGTGCATAAATAGTAGAATTTCTGTACTCTTCCATCACATTTGACAATAACTTACAACGGTGTTCTCCTAAAATAAGGTATCACCAGGTATGAACTATTATTTATTCTAGTTCGATTGTTTTCAACTTCGTTAGCTCATTTAACAAGGTTGTTGGAGTATCGAAGTGTGCTCGGAGTACCAGCCGAGGGCATAGATCTGGAGTTGTTTGGCAGTTGTAGGTTTTTTATGTGCATGGGTCTTGGGGAACGTTGATGTAACACAGTTGCGTCGCATTCCGTCACAGATCTAACGAAAGCTTGATATAGTTTGATCAGAACATTTGAGTTCCCCCCCCACCCCCCCCCCCCCCCTCCCCCCGATTTTACCACTGATCGTTCGTCGAGGCGAATTCATTTCTAGATATTTGACGCAGTCTTTTAACGTTTAGTTTAAATATCAGCGATGTCAGAAATGGCAATTTAACTTGTTCATCCACTTACGGCTACAGAGAAAAGGCGAGAAGATCTAACAAACTGCCTCTTCTTATCAAGCGAGCTTCTACTGACCAAAGTGTGAGACTGAGTAGTCCTTGTAGTAACCTACAAAATCGATATCTAAGACCCCTACCCTGATGAAAATGTCACGACTGGAAAATCATTGAGGTCATAAGATGATGGTTTTTTATTATGCAAAGATAAGGGAAGTGTACAAATTGAACCCTTCTCCTATTTAAATTAACAGAGGACACTCCGACACTTTTATAAACTTTTTTGTTGTCTTTCCTCAAAAGCATTGCAACGAGGTGTCATAAGCTTGTTTCGGAAGCAAAAGCAATGAAGTATGATATTCATTTGTTGTCTCACAAACTTAACGTTATGTACTTCCCATAACCAACGGGCCACGATGAAACTTGTAGGTTATGCCAGAACTCCTTTGAAGGGTTAAGGTTTCGATTTCATACTTGTTCTCGTCATAGAGGTATTTTTGTGATGAATTCTGCAATCCTCATTCCAATGTGTTAACATGCAACAGAACATCTAAAGCAATGTTCCCTAATCTTGTTAAATGATTAATTGGAAAGCCTGTTTTTGCAGTTTTGTTATCAATCCGCGGGGATTTCATAGGCTTCAGCAATGTTTAATGTGTATTTAAGATGCGCAGAATGTAAATTCTTTATTAGTTCAAGTTATTAATGTACGCAGTGGACACTTTATAACAACAACAGTTTTATGTGAGATATATCTCAGGAACGTTGAACTTTTACTTTTTAAACCCTTCTTTTCAATTGATCAGGCCCCCCAAAAAATGAAAAGCGGGCGATTCAGCCACGGGGAAATAAACTTTCAGTTAACATACTTTTTTCCCGTGAGAACCCCGTGACGTGAAACAATGCGTGTTTACTGTCGTAAACAAGCTTTGTTTTACCTGTAGAATAGGATTCGGTCGCCATTTCCTGGAGTGAAAGTCCTCTAAAATGGGTAACAGGGTTATACACGATTGGCTGAACCATGTTGCGGTCAAGATTAGCGATTGTGCATAAATATGTGACCAGAAACACCAATAAATAAATGGCATAATTTTCAGAAAAAAATTTGAGATTCATTTTTAGAAAAAAATAGAATTAATTAATGCCTGAGAACTCAGTCAATGATTTAATTTAAACATTATTTTAACCCAGATTATGAATGCACACTATTACAATTCGGACAATAATTTACAATGTCGTAGAAAAGGATTCAGCATCAAGCTCGTGGCTTATGTAAACTGGTTCCTTGAAACAAGCGACATAGAACAAAATACAAATGATTTTGTTATGGTGCTAGACGACTCGCAACCGAAGGGAAAGCGTACAAATTTACTGATTGTAATTAAAATCAGCAATTTAAGTATTTGTCAAGGTAGTGTTTTCTTTGTATATTCTACAAGCTCAAATGTAGCGTGTTGACAGCGACGAGAACATCTGAAGCAATAATCCATAATCTAGTTAAGAGACTGATTGGAAAGCCAGTTTTTGTTATTAAAATTTCCGTCTATCAGGGTTTCATATGTCAGGGCTTTATCAATAATATATTTAAGATATACAAAGTGTAAATTTTTAATTAGTCAAAGTTAGTCATAGTGAGAGAGAACGACAGCCCCTGACAGTGTATTACATCACAACATTTCATCAACACGGTAAGAGGATATTTGTTTTTCTGTTAACAGGTTAAAGTTTATATTTATGAAGCTATATTATAGATTTTAATTTTATGATTGTGAATTCATGGAGAATCTGAAATGAGCCACGATTTGATATTAATTCTCTACACCAAGTTAACTAAAATCGATCTGAGCTGAGGCTCAGAAATTTTATGACGAATTTGAGACTCTTTTTTATGACATAATGTGTAATTTAACACTAACATAACGACCCAAACCGACCATCACCATAAAAAGTACCGCCAATCAAATTTTATTTTTCTATTTTTGCCTCGGAAACATAATTTATGACTTATGGTTATATGAAATGTTTTCAGATGTAAAATAAAGACAATTTTAATTAATGGGGAACTATGTTCGCAAATATCGTCTTTTAGTCGTGTCATGTAAACAGTTAGTGATATAAATGACTCAAAAACAGAGATTAATTCAGTTCTCTTTCAAAAACTAACCCACTCACAATATTACAACCTCACGTTGACGTTTGACGAAACGTGTTTATTAGACGTGTTGTGGACGATATTTACGTAATGAGCTATTTGATCGCGATTATGTGATAAGCAACTAGTAAAACAAAATTAAATTATATAATTTTCGCACGTAGATATGTTTCACATTTTTGGGTTTATTACCGAAATGAAATAGAAATAAAATACGTAGAAAAAATCATAGCACTAAAATAAAATTACATTAATAATATGAATATGTTCATTTGGTTATTCTTAAAATTAAATATAAATGTGTAAAATATGGTTCAGTCATTAACCCTTTGAACTCTAGTGGTATCTTCCATGATAGTTCAATGGCAGCAATTAGAAGAGTCCACATTCATTATTTGGGGGAGACCAATCAATATTTTCAACGTGCAGCCCTTAGGCTGCACGTTGAAAATATTGATTGGTCTACCCCACACATTTACTGAACAGCCATCCTATATAATGACGTTATGACGTATCGTGTTGCTGGCCGGAAAAACGGCCGCTGGGGTTCAAAGGGTTAAGGAAAAATGTCCAGTGTTCCGTTAATAATTTACCTAACGTAACTGAAATATCCGTCCATCGCCCTTCATAAAATTCGTTATTCAAGTATTTATTATTTTTGTATCCAAAGCATACATCACACTCGCCGTGGACTGATCGCAATCCACGCGTGTGCAGTGATGTCCACGCATGCGTTTACCAGGTAATAAAAAAATCATCATCATCAACATTTTCATTAATGTAGCACCGGGTACAACCGTGTAAAATGACCAGTCTACGCTGTCAAACTGTAGTTTATAATCTCTCATTGAAACGTCAGACTCGATCCAATGCAGGACCATAATCTATGTTTTTGAGGCAAAAAATGAATTGTTTAGTTTTCACTTTTTTTACAAGTGTCTTCTTCTTTTCGCGTTGCGTAAAGCATTAACCGTGGTGAAACTGTATCAGGTGGAAATGCCTTGGAAGAAATATCCCGAAGAATAGGTAATCATAGTAAAAACACACAGTGAACATTTTACAACATTATTATGAAGTCAGAAGGAAACACTTTATGTCAGAAGGGTGGGAGGGCTACAAACTCATTCAAATTCCCCGAATCTTTGAAATGTCCACATCCCAAAAAGTTATTGCGAAAATCTATTTATAAAGCCCAAGGATATTTATTGAATACGATGTTGGTGTTAAGATAAGTGGAAAATCATCAGAAAAGGTCGTAATATAGATATTCGCACGGCGAATATCCTCATTGTTTTGACGGGGTTACACCTGATTGCTAATGTCTGGGCTGAACGGCGGCTTGGGTGCATTGACTGGATGGTATATGTAAGAGGCAATAAACTGGCTCTGATTGAGATTTGAGCAATCTTTCTATTAATTCAAATTATCGTCTTACACAAGAATATCAAAAGTTATTCAAAACGACAAAAGATTAATGTCTTGTTTTTAAGATGGGCTTGTAGTCTTTTTCTATGTTATGTGTGAATTTTAATTCTAAAGCCTCATTGGTCGACAAATGGTTGTCTTTCCTTTTAAAACTATAATCTGGACATTCTTGACACAGACCCTATTGGGGAAAACTTTACATGCAAACACCTTCCCGACACTGGCCATTACCTTCAAGCTAATCGCTGCAAGCACAGGCATACTCTAATTGCCTCATTCATTCCAGACTTGTCCGAAGCCCATATCCGAAGACGATGGCATACAATATTACACAGAATCTTAGTCCTCTGAAGGAAGCTGATGACATAAGGATGGCTAGTGGTGTCTTGACGCCTATATGCAACATGCGAACGATATGTCGAAGAAGATTTAGATTTGAAGACGACGAACATTTTAAGGTATTTTATTTGTTATTTGTCAAAATACAAATTCAGTAGGATAAAGACAGCACATAGAGAGTGGCTTCCCACTTGCGCTCGCAGAGTAAAGTTTACACTCTGGTAATAAGTGTCGAATTCTGTAAAAACTCACATTTGCTGAAGCGGCGTTTCAACTAATGGACCTCCGGATTGAACCCGGGGGTCCATGACCTGAAACTTCGCTTCCGCTCTTTATGCTTTTCGCAAAGTGAGGTTAATTGCTTGAGTTGAAGTATCATTTCTCTGGTGCTTCGTTGTAAACCATTTTACATATGCTCTTGGACGTCAGAATATTACAGCCTATGTCTATACAATATTTTCTGTCAATTGTTAGTGAATAAGGGCCAACAATGGTCCCCAACACTTACATGGTTTTAGAATCTTTCCATTAGAAATGAACGTACAACTTACTCTATGAACAAAGGTTTAAGCCCTCTTTCTTTGGATCCTGTTAGGTATGATTTTGGAAATTTTCGTTTTTGAGGAAGAATGAATTTAATCAAATCTTATAAGCAATGAGTTTATTAGTATGTAGTTTGACAACAAATATCCCAAATTCACCATGATAAGCGAGGAGTTCTATCGACCCAAGGTGTTACTTGACATTCATTCATTCATTCATTCATTCATTCATTCATTCATTCATTCATTCATTCATTCATTCATTCATTCATTCATTCATTCATTCATTCATTCATTCATTCATTCATTCATTCATTCATTCCAGGTTGAAGGGATTTGTCGCGTGGGACGAGAATTTCAAAGATCACTGTCCCTCAGCAGTTGCTCACACTCATCAACCGGACCAGTCTCTTCAAACTCCATCAGTCATCTGAAGCACGAAGACACACCCTGTAATTTAACTTCTGAAAGAATTAAGCGTTCAGTAGAAGACATGTCTCAAAACGAGAGTCTCATAGGAGACGGAACAAAGGTAGATATACAATTCTATTCCTGCATTTTACACTGAAGCGATTTCTGTTGATGTCAGAATAATTTAATCTGTTTATTTTTTCGAATTTTAAATAAGTAGTATACATGCCTGGAAATAAGCAGACTGCATTACTAAATGTACCCTCCGTGAACCTCAGTCTGATTCAAGGTCTCAGGTCTAAACAGAAGAGGTACCCAGAGGATACATCGGGGGATTCTAACTCACTGTTTGGGACAGTATTAGCAAAATCACTCCATGGAAACCTCATTCTGCAAATGACGGATTGCTTATTATTATTCCAGGCTTGGCAGTTTTTATCCTTCGAAGGATTATGACTAAAAAATAGTGATGTGAAATTGGTGCACTCAGGACAGGCGACTATCGTACCATGACATGTCCACACGAAGATAATCCTTACTGAAGCATTCTGAATTCTCCCACCCCGTGAGAAAAATCAGCCATGGCCAAGTGGATATAAATACTATATATGGATACCACTTCAGTGGTATAGCAAAACATGTGCATATCATCAGCGGTATTCCTTTTTCACAGACATCAAAAGTACAATCATTCGAAAGCGATAAGCGTTTGCGAGGTGTAAACAAATTGAAAAACTGGTGCGCATTGTTTATTTATTGCAACAATTGCCATCCGCCCCCAAGATGGCGGCAAATGAAACAACACGTTTCTGTAATGTATGTGACCTATAGGAGCCTTCTAGCAATTCACTTAACCCTTTACCCAACGCAGACGATATCAAAATATATTATTTTAAATACCATTTTTTAAAAAAAATTTTCAAAAAAATTCAACAAAACCATATCATGTGACTCCTCGTTGGAACGAGCTCGTTCCAACGAGGGGTCACATGATATGGTTTTGTTGAAATTGTTTGAAAAATAATATTTTTTCAACTGCTGGATTTGCATATTACGTGGGCGATTCGTTGGATAAAGGGTTAAAAAGATCAGTGAGTCTTAGTATACCGCACAAATTCACCGAACAGCCATTTACTTTACAGGGTTCCCACTCAAATGAAAAGTCAATGAATTTCAGCCCCTTCCTTGAGAAGTGCTTGAATTTGCTTCCATCCTTCAAAAGTATTTGATTTTCCACCACCATTCTTGAACAGTGCTTAACTCTTCTGGCGCGGAATAATTTGAGAAACAGAATTCTTAGCGCCTAATATTCATCAGGAATTTTACAAAAAGACTACGTTGTCAGACTAAAGTGTTATTGTTTTAAAATATTTTCTAATGATCTCATTGACAGTTTTTCAAATGATTTCCTGTATATATTTAAATGGCACCTTTATACTTTCAAGGGACGGTATCGTTGTCCATGGATAGGATATAAATGGTGCATGAAACATAGGAATACGTATGTTTGTTCAACCCTTTACCCAACAAATCGGCAGCATCTCCCGCGTAATATGCAACTTCAGCAGTTGAAAAAAATATTATTTTGCAAAACAATTCAACAAAAACCATATCATGTGACCCCTCGTTGGAACGAGCTCGTCGAGCTCGTTCCAACGAGGGGTCACATGATATGGTTTTGTTGAAATTTGTTGAAAAAAAATTGAAAAAAACTGATATTTAAAATAATAAATTTTGATATCGTCTGCGTTGGGTAAAGGGTTAAAAGCACTTGGAAATGGACACAAACTGTTGGCTAAAAATGACTACTGCAGTACCTTTCCGCGGTCTTCCGTCTGTCGACGTTAGTCGCCTGTCGCGCCAAAAGAATTAAATTCAATTTACCTGTAACCTCCGAGACAAGTTTCATGTTTCATGATAACCCACCTCAGACTGGTGTGTAGATTCTAGACCATTGCAGTTTATTTCATGCATTTCTGTCAGTAATCTGATAATATGCTGTGGTGTAATACACTGGTGGAAAGTGCTCAGAGGGAACTTTCCAACAGTATGCTGCATCACAGCATTTCATCATTATTCCATCAGTAAGTTTTATCATCATTACAATGTAAATGACGATTCTGGGATAGTTAACAAATGAATAAAATTAAAACGGCAATTCGAGTCAAGATATTTTTCGAAGATCTAGTGATGCAGGTGAACGATAAAATATTCATCTTATTTTTAGGCGAACGGCAGGCAAATGAAATGATCGTTTGCCCAATATATGCCGCACTGATAGTCCTCGAAAATCATTGTCAAATTCCTTGAAAAGTGCTTAACCCTTTACCTAACGTAACGGCCAAAACCGGCCAGCGCTATTCTCAAAAATCGCCAATTAATTTTCATTATTTTTTTCATTTTTTGTCTCAAAAACATAGGTTATGACCGCTCGTTGGAACGAGCTCGTCGAGCTCGTTCCAACGAGGGGTCATAACCTATGTTTTTGAGACAAAAAATGAAAAAAATTAGTTATTCAAGAATTATTTTTGCAAGTGTCGTCTGCTTTTCAGGTTAGGTAAAGGGTTAAATAGTGCTTGAATTTGATTCTCTGATATCAGTGGGAAATTATAACATATGATACTGTACAAGGGGGGATTTCAGATTCAAGGGGTAATATGGTGTCCGTACTTTTTAATTAGGGCTTGAATGATAGTTTTCCAGCTCTTAGACATTAAAATCGCGTTTGTTCGTGGAAAAATTTATTCTTTTTCCTTTGAATATTTCTATTTATAAAACTTTGAATATTTCTATTTAGAAATCACTTTCACTGTTATACAAAAATGTATTCACAATACGCTTATAAATGGCCGTAGGATGAGCATCTTTCTAAATTTGAATTTTATTTCTTGCATTTCAGGCTTACACCCTACCATCATTTGAAGGAAGACATAAAGGACTGAAATATATTTCGCATCAAACGGTACGTTTTACATATAATATAGAAAGAATGTTAAAATGTTAAGACAGCACTTCAATATCTTCTAATACCTCTTGAGAACATGTGCAATGGCGAGTTAAATTTTCTCTTTCTGGCAACATTCATTGTTTATTTCCGTTTATCATTAAAATGACATTTGGAAAAAAATACATTATGTAATAGCTACAAAAATAAACACTGCGTTGAGACTGAAAGGACACGCAATTGTGGGCGTTCCCTATTTTTCACGTGTCGTACTTCGGAATCACGAAAAAATGTGTGCAGAAGTTCATAAAAAGAAAACACTAAATTATAAGAAAAATAATGTTATTTCAAAATTTCAGTAACACCTGACAAGAGAGTCCACAATTCAGTGAGCGAATACTGTCAATGCTGTGTAGTTACTTCATTTTTCTTTCATTATTGTTTACGTACATTCGAGTATGAAGTTTGCAGCGAGAGAATTGTTTGTGAGTGCCTAAATTGAAACAAGGCAAATCCAAAGAGATTAGAAAAAATCACTTCAAATACAATGGAGCGCATCCACGCCATATGCAGCCTTTTAGTTGCGATGCCTACACTCAAATGGATCCCAAATATGAATTTCCAGCACACAATCAGTTTAGCAAATGTGACAATCCCAGAGTACACGCCACAATAAGCAATACATCAGGATGGAGGGACAGCAGAGATTCAGTCTCACAGTTCGTTGGAAATCTCTTGTTAAAACGTGATGGTCTGACAAAAATGCCTTATTTTTATTTTATGCAATATTTTGTACAATGCAATACTCCTACAATTACCCTGCAAGGTCGTCTTATTCACGACGTTGAAATAATGCATCTAATTACCTTTAAATAAAGTCAAATGATTTAAAAAAAACAAGTATAAATATGGTTAATTAATATACGTATACTTATATTTTGACCTTTTGTAGGTAACAGATCTGACAGAGAACAGATACTCGGGTGTAATCGAAAATTACGTCATTATAGATTGTCGCTACCCATATGAATACACTGGAGGGCACATTAAGGTAAGATAATCAATAAATACCTTTCTTTTAATCATCACGTACGAGATTTGGGGTTTTCTTATTTATATATTCATTCTACCTCATCTACCATATCTCAGTTAACCTTCTACAAACTAATGTCAAAATGACAAAATTGCAATCAGCAGATTTTCCCGGTAATGCAACAAGAAATTAAACTCCCTGAATGCTGCTGGGGATATTCCTGCCCAGGACACATAATATAGTGCCACTGAAATAAGTATAATTTCAGAACATTTAACCAAACATCGCGCCTATAAAATGAATGGCCCTATTGACCAACGATTTTTGTTAGTTAAATTTAGACGAATTTTGTAAAAAATCTAGCCATGGCTGCTGTAAATTTGCGGAAAAAAATTTGAAATTTTTCAGAGGGTTAATTCAATCATTTTTGACATTAGGGGAAAATGTTCTACTTGAAACTTAGGCATTTTGAAATCAGTGTGCAAGTGGTTAATCTTCCTAAAACTGATTCTGTTCAAGATAAATATCAATAGGGAACCAATGGTAATTCTGTCTCATTCATTTTCACTAATTTAGCAAGATTCTTTTAAAGGTTTTTTCTCAAAATATTTTCATAACATTACAGTTTACCGAAACAGGTATTCGCTAAATTGTCGATGGAATACAAAAACAAAACGCATTTTTCACTCTTTTAGGATGCTGTAAATCTCCACACACAAAAAATGATCAATGAACTTTTCGACAACTACAAAGAAAGTAGGAAAACTATTCTGATATTCCATTGTGAATTCTCTTCAGATAGAGCACCTAGATTGTAAGTACTTACGTCACATTTTACGCAACTACAAATAATATTACACTAGTATTTTCTTGCAGACTGTATTATTAGAGTTTTATGTGTACTGGTCACTTTACACGGGTGGGCAATATTTCCACTGGCGTAATATTCTTTGATTCCAAACACCAATTCTGGTGATAATCATCAAAAGTTTATTTAATGAAGCACCGGGTACAACCCAGTGCTTCATTAATTAAAATTTTGCTGTTGATTATTATTTTTTACTACCTGGTAAACGCATGCGTGAACATCATTTCCCAAGCATGGATTACGACCAGTCCACAGCGACTCTACTGTAGGCCGGACGTTTGACGAAGGCCAGACCAAATTTCGTAAATTGCGCTATAAACTGGGAATGAGTTGAAGATTATAATTATCACTTGATACAACACCTGATAAAAGACTCTTAAATGAATCTAGAAACAAACGGCACTTCATTTAAAGCCTGGAATTACCTTGTTAAATATAATGCATTGACTGACACAAAATCCTCCCCAAACCAGTCATCAGTGACCTTTGTTTGTTTATTTGAGTTTATAGACACCTTCAATAAACAGGGTCATATCTTCTTCGAACGTTTTATGGGTGAGAAAGCTGGAGTTCCCGAAGAGAACCACATAACAGAGGCGAACAACTATCAGATTTCCTAACCCGGCACAAGTCGAGTTGACAGCAGATGGCGCATGTGCAGCATCAACGTGCAGTACAACTTAGTTAGTACACAGTGCCACTGTGTCCCCAAACCTCAACGAAGTGAATATTTTGAAGCATTCACTATCGTAAAAAAATTTGATTGAAACAATTTTTTAAAACACAGCAGTCAGTATAATTTATAGCGAATAAAATGTAAACAGAGGACCAAAGATCAGGGTTCAAATTTTACACACGAATACACGTGCGTATACCTGGGCCTTCTTTTGGAATATTAACCAACAAGCGGGCTTTACCACTTTACCGAGTTTAACCCTCAGAACCCTGATGTCAAAACACAAAAATTTCCATCAGGAAATCTTTCCCGTAATGTAACTCGGTATTTAGTCAGTTTAGTCTTGTTTGAAGGATCTCTTTCAAATAAGATTGTATTGCTTAAATTCCTAGGTGCATTATGAAAAGAAAATTGCAGCTTTGAATTTCGATTTTTAGGCATCAAACCGGCTAGGTCATGCGATAAATGTATTTTAATTGACAGCGAAACACAGAAACAGGGTGGACGTCCTCCTTCCCCAGCGCGTCGCAAGTAATATTTATTCTCAAAGCTTTGAAATTCCACATGGATAATTTTACCATATTCGTATTTTCTCCAGATTACGTCATTTGAGAAATAAAGATCGAGAACTTAATGCAGAGAATTATCCTAATTTATTCTACCCGGAAATTTATTTGCTGAGTGGAGGTTATAAGGAGTTCTTCGAAAACAAGAAGGTATATACGATTTTTTATATTTCATTGTAACGTATTATTCTAACCGATCAGTATCTCAAAATACAAATGTACCTAGAGTGACTTCACAATGCAGGAATATTTGACCTCCAACCAGAAGTAAACTCAGATGAAACCATAAATGGCGCCCTGTAAAACAAATAAGTACCGCAGTGGAAGATATTCATTCAGAAGCTCGATGGAATTATCTTTTCTCACTCAAACGTGTTTCAAGCTTTCCGATAATTTTCCCGATTTGTATCGCTCCACGAAGGCCCAACGATTATTTCAACATTTTTATTCCATTTGAAGCGTGAATTCCATCATAAGGTAACGTAACAAAATGAACGTTTTATTCGAAAAATAATTCATTACTTGTCTAAGAAAGGTTTTCAGAAAGAACGATGAACTGGTGATACAGTACAGTCGCCGTGGACTGGTCGTAATTCACGGGTGTGCGGTAATGTCCACGCATGCGATTATCAGAAAATAAAACATCATCAACAAAATTTTAATTGATGAAGCACCCTATAATTAGTGATTGGAATCAAAGAATATTGCGTCCGTGGAAACATTGCGCACCCGTGTAAAGTGACCAGTCCACAGCGGCCGTACTGTCAGCACAATTGTCTAACAGTTGAGGAAAATATTTTCACAAAGTTAATTTTGCTTTACCAGAAAAGAAGCAGGAGGAATGTAAAACAAGATTTGCTCTTCAGAATGCTGAGGGGACACATCAGTTAACCCTTTACCTAACATGAAAAGCAGACGACACTTGCAAAAATAATTCTTGAATAACTAATTTTTTTCATTTTTTGTCTCAAAAACATAGGTTATGACCCCTCGTTGGAACGAGCTCGTAAAGGGTTAACCTTCTACACACTGATAAGGAAGCATCAAAATTTCAACCTCCAAATCTGTCCCATAATTCAACTCGGCATTTAGGCTCCGTCAAACAAGATGGTATTGCTTCAATTCATAGTTGCTTTATTGTTTTAATTTGCTTCTTAGAATTTCGGAATTTAGACAACAGGGCGCAGATAGTTAATAAGAACAATCCGAAAATCATATGCTTCATCACCGGCATGCTTGTGGGAACATATAGGGAAAATATCAACGATCTAATAACCAGACTCATTTCCCATGCAGCGAGACGGACGCTATAACACAACCGATTCCCCCGGGCACCCAAGGAGAGAGGAGTGTAGGCGTGGGGATTCCGTTGCGGAAATTAGACTTTTTTTGTATTTTGCAAACAATAACACACGTACCTGTTAGCATATATTATGTCTATAATTTCCAGGTGCAAGGATTCTTCACGAGACAGCGTTTCTTACAATTTCTGAAATAAACAAAGGTCGTATCAGCAATCTTGCAACTCACAATCCGCCGGGTTATTTCATATGGTCCACGAGATAGAGTGTTATGAATGCTTTTTATGCTTTTTAAACCACAAGTATTCGCTCGTTTCGTGAAAATCCACTCTGCCATATTTTAGAAAACAGATTTGTGTTTACATGATAAATTCCCGCAAGCGCCCGCTAATTCCCAGAAAGCGAATAATCAAATAATAATTTGTATCTATATCTTTTCAGGAGCATTGCTTTCCACAATCGTATGTACCAATGTTGAAGAAGGAACATTCATCAGACTTGCGTCATTTCCGCTCGAAATCCAAATCATGGAATGGTTTTGAAAGAAGAAAGTGCATACGATTTTAAATTTTAGGAGATGGGGGCATGATAACCTTTGTATGTCATATTATCAAAGTCTGTGATAAATTGTGGTTTTACAGTGTTTTGATGAAACACATTTGACGATGTCTCACAAATGGATTTTTTACACCCAACTGCACCTGTTAAACATGTTTACACGTGGACTAAAAATAACTTTCTGAAGGATGTGGGGCCAACATCCCAGTTGGTCGAGCTAGTTTTGTCTATCTTCATTGAAGTTCATTCTGCCTACAGTTATGTGACGTATTACTCTCCATTCGCCTACCCAAACTGAAATGCAGTCTTAACCCTTTACCTAACATGAAAAGCAGACGACACTTGCAAACAAATTTCTTGAATAACTAATTTTTTTTCATTTTTTGTCTCAAAAACATAGGTTCGTTCAAATGAGGGTCATAATCTATGTTTTTGAGACAAAAAATGTAGAAAATAATGAAAAGTAATTGGCGATTTTGAGAATAGCGCTGGCTAATTTTTACCGTTACGTTAGGTGAAGGGTTAACTGATTTGGACTCAACTAAGAAATCGTGTGGTGTGGTAAAAATGTTGATTATTCGGTGGATATGCACTATTTTCGATTAGAAGTAAAATAATTTTGTCTCTATAAATTTGTGTAATTGCAGTTTATTGGAGAGGGCCTAAAGGCACTCTCCAATAAATTGCAACAAACAAATCCACATGACGTAAACAAGTACTCTACCTGTTACGCGATGGCATATAACACGTTTATTGCGAATATAACATTAAATCAGAGGGAAGGATCAGATATAATTTAATCCAGCAAGCCTTTAGAACTGTGCAATGCAGTCCTTATCAGTCTTTTAAATTCAGAGTAAGCTTTCTCTTTTTCAGTCGAAAGTTATACATTTGACGATGCCAGTCAGATACGCAGTTTTGAAAAGATTAATGCATCTCATACGATAACCATAGGCTCAAATTGTCTGAAAATAATCTAGTTCAGTGATTGCTGATTTTGAATGATCAGATTGAAAGTTGTCTGAATGAGATGCGTGATAAAATCACAAATAGATGAAAAAAAATGTTCATGGAGTTACGGTAGGCAAAATGATGGTGGTCCAAGTGGGGTTAAGTTGAAGAAACGTTGAAAGGCCTTGGGTTTGGATTGTACACTCGTTGAGAGCACAGGGGGCACTGTCCGAAAATTTGTTTTTTATTACACGAAAATCCTGTATAACCCAATCCAGGTGTCACATTTTTGAAAATTCCCTTCCGAATTCCCTTCTGAATGCCATGAATAATGTATCGGAGAAATCTGTTCTGGTTATGTGTATAAGCCGAGCCCACAATTTCCTCCAAAGTTTTACTTTTGTGTGCCAACGCAGAGCTTATGACCGCCTCACTGGAACGAATTTCTCATCTTACCTTTGTTTGTAAAAAGACGGACTTCATGTTACTCCAATTATCACTTCAACCAATTGGGTCGAGGAGTTTTCGAATGAAAAGTAACAATCCTAGCACTGATCGAAAAGCTCGAAAAAGCTTTTAACAAGATTGGCCACATCCACCAAAAGCTATTCACAAACATCGCCATTCAAATTTGAATGTGATTATTTTTTAAATTTTTGATTCGAGAGCATATCTTATGACCTCTCATAAGCCATATTTTGGAGACAAAAGATTAGACGAGTAATCTGTCTCTCCATCAATGATACCAAATTATGATTGAGTACAACATCGTCATTATACACAGGAAAGAGGACACACGAGGCGAAGAACTTTACATAGTAGTGCTAACATGTATATAAAATTATTTGTTTTTTATGTTATTTTTTAAGTTATAAATATATATATTTGTTATTTAACCATTTCAATACTTCTTGAGGTTTTAGTTTATTTAATTCTTTTAACATCATTGGCATAACCCAACAGTTATCTTCTATGATTGAATTACTGTTTGCAAGTATGTTATCGTTGAATAAGCAAACACTTTCTTCACGACTATTTGATACTTTGATGTAAGTCTTTGGGGTGTCTCACAATTGCTCGCCGCTGCTCGGTGGTTCTCTCCGGGTACCCCGGCTTCCTCCACACGTAAAACTGTCCTACACCAGGTGATTCTGGCTGTTGAAAGTGCCGTTAAACCCCAAAGAAATAAATAAAACAATAAATAAATAAATAAATAAATAAATAAATAAATAAATAAATAAATAAATAAATAAATAAATACCCGCCAAATTACGGGTCCAACAACTACAAAGCAACCAAAAAAAAACCCCTAAAAGCGTCGGCTGTAACCTCATTGGAATCGGCTCAATGTGCCATTTCCAATTATTTCACATCCACTGGGCTCTAAAACAAAGAAAGTACTATGATATGTGAAATACTATAGAGGATAGTGTGCAGTTTAGTGAAAAGGAACAACCCCTGCCAGATGTCTGACCCAGCGGTGTAGTCACGAGACGGAGAGGAAGGTTAGGGGAGCTCGCCCCCCCCCACACTTTTCATGGAGGCTTTTCCTGAAACCCTTATATATATTCATGTTTGATATCCGCAACCTGGTTCATGTACTCATGTACTCTTGAGTCATTTTGCATATTCGCTTTCTGGGTACATAAGTTTTAACCATTTGAACCCCGATTGCATCTTCAATGGAAGCAATTGGAAGAGTCCATATGTATTATCTGGTGGTGGCCAATTAATATTTTCTACGTGCAACCTTGGGGCTGCACGTTGAAAATATTGATTGGTCCACCCAACACCTTAACTTAGCAGCCATCCCACTTCGTGAAAGTGTGACGTGTCATTTTCCTGGACCGGAAAAGCACCGCTCGGGTTCATAGGGTTAAGGAAAGTTGTAGGAATGCTCCAGTTGGCATGAAAAATTACCTCTGCCCTCCCCGCCAGAGGCGACCCTGAATTTTGACCTATGGGAGATACACACACAAAATATTTACCCAACACGAGGTGAAATAAAGTAGAGAGAAAAACTATATTCTGCTGTCATTAAAATGAGGTGGAGGGAAAAATATTTTTATGCTGACATCAGAAAAACATCTAGTTCCCCACTTCACTTTGCCTGTCTCCACCCCTGCTCTGACTGAACCGATCAATAATAAGCGATGTTTGCTTTTACTCGAAACACTAAACGCTGATTGTTAAACAACTAAATTGAAACGAAATATGAAAACATTTTATGGAAAGCATGCATGTTGGTCACACCTGGAAATGAAAACCTATTCTTATGTCTTACTGAGGCCTCTAGGCACTCTCGGATAAATTGTTTCAGGTCAGACTTGTAGGAACCAATTCTTACAATGAAAATTAATCTAGCACACTATCAGCTAAGAAAATGTTGTCGCTTCGAGTGAATATTACAGACAACAATACTCGGCAGATGCGACAAAAATGTTTTGTGGGAGAGGATCACACCTTCTCGAATTACGTCCATATCCCTGAGGTGGTTATCGGCGGACCCAGTAAGCAAGATTGTGGACTCAGTAAGCAAGATTGCAGTTCACAAACCACCAGCTAATCTACCTGGTGGTCTATGAACTGTTAATTTGTTTAACCCTTTACCCAACGTAACGGCCAAAACCGGCCAGCGCTATTCTCAAAAATCGCCAATTAATTTTCATTATTTTTTTCATTTTTTGTCTCAAAAACATAGGTTATGACCCCTCGTTGGAACGAGCTCGTCGTCATGAGAGAAAAACTATATTCTGCTGTCATTAAAATGAGGTGAGCTCGTTCCAACGAAGGGTCATAACCTATGTTTTTGAGACAAAAAATGAAAAAAATTAGTTATTCGAGAATTATTTTTGCAAGTGTCGTCTGCTTTCTACGTTAGGTAAAGGGTTAAGGGTTCCTCGTATTTCTAACTTGCCATTAAGTTTATTAGATAGATAGATGGCCACTTTCGAGTAGCGGAGTACCATCCTCTCACTGTGCACACTGTGCAGGTGGATTGCAGATGTGAAGAGTGTATAAAATGTCTCCAGGAAACAGATTGTCATCAACCAGTTAAACAGATTATCTGAAAGTGATAATTTCAACGAACATATTATTGTCTTTAGTCTCTAGTTAAGTACCAATTATAATGTAAGCGATTAGATCTGACCATATTTCATTGTAGTCCATCCGCTAACCAATCGACCTTTTGTTTATAGTATTAACGCAACATATTTAATGAATACAGGCATCTTGTTCACCTGCTGGTATGTTTAACTTTTACAGTGGAAAACAACACTATTCCTCCGGGCCATACATGTACGCCAAACAGAACTATCAAGAACAACAACAGCACCATAATTACCACAATCACACGCATCACAGAAATACAAACAGCAAATAAATATTAAAAATAAAGGAAAGTCAATTATTGAACACTATTGACTGATGGCTTGTCGGTTCGCTGATACCGTGGCAGCATTGTAAATTTTATCGGTTATTTCCTTACCTAACACACGTTGAAAGCAGGGGTGTCGCTAAGAGGGTTTAGGGGTGTGTGAGCTCTCCCCTAGTAAATTTTCCAGTAGGGACATTTTCGTCAGAATTGGAGTCCTCGATATCGATTCGCTCCTGTGATTTATTTATTTATTTATTTATTTATTTATTTATTTATTTATTTATTTATTTATTTATTTATTACACAGTGGCTCACCGTGACCGCAATATGGATATCAAGTCAAGTCCAGCCAATCTTTTATACCCATGCTGCACACTTACATCCCAGGCATTGGTTAACAGGTCTTATTTTACCAGTAAACAGAGCTTGCAGTAAACAAGCTTCTCTTCCCTGGGTTCCCCGGGGAGTTCTTGATAATAATCATATAATTTCTTACACCACCAGATTTGATACATTGTGTTATATAAACACCCACATTGTCGGTAACAGAAACTGCGATCTGTAGTACCCGCTTCGGACTGGGGTTTTTTTAGGGGGGGGGGGCAGAATAACCGGGCGAAGGGAGGGGGACAGCGTAACCAATCTTGAGTACTGGTACGGTACGCGTTAATTAAATGAGATGATGCGCCACGACGACTACAAGTATAATGCATTTATCCACTGCTAACAATTCAAAAAGTTTCGCGTGTTATTTATCTATAACCCCAACTGACGAATATTCCAACTACATCATCAAGGCATACCTTCAACGAAGGTGGAATATTTTATCACTCGGGACTTCACCCATCCGAGTCAGGACAAATCAGGTTAATCCCATACCAATCATTCATCTTCGCGAAGCCCATGCCTGGAGTCCCCTTTCAACCGCTGTTAACCCTTCTTGATTCTTGTACGGGGTTAGTAAGGCGGAGCGGCGACAGATTATCTGTCGCCGCTTCTTGAGAATAATCTCCGGGTACTCCGGTTGTCCACTCCGAAATTGTTACACACGATATAACCCTGGCTCTAATCCTCTAGTTTATTTATTTACTGGGATTCAACGACACTTTCGACAGCCCGGGTCACCTCGTGTCGAACAGTTTTACTGGTGGAAGAAGACGGAGTACCCGGAGAAAACCACCGAGCAACACCGAGCAACTGCCAGCCTCCCCAACGTATTAACTCTACACAAGCAGGGTTAGAATTGGCTGAAGACAACTGCACCATCGACGTGCAGTACGCCTTAGTACACAACGTCACCGTGCCCCACGTAAGCAATTGGGATTAAGTGTCTTGCCCAAGGACACAACGCGGTTGCCGCAGGTAGGATTCGAACCGAGGACCTCTCGGCTTGCAGCCTGCGTCCCTCCCTACTGAACCACCGCGCTCCCAATCTTCTAGTTTAATTTAACCCTTTACCCAACGTAACGGCCAAAACCGGCCAGCGATTTTCTCAAAAATCGCCAATTAATTTTCAAAATATTTTCATTTTTTGTCTCAAAAACATAGGTTATGACCCCTCGTTGGAACGAGCTCGTCGAGCTCGTTCCAACGAGGGGTCATAACCTATGTTTTTGAGACAAAAAATGAAAAAAATTAGTTATTCAAGAATTTTTTTTGGAAGTGTCGTCTGCTTTTCATGTTAGGTAAAGGGTTAAACATATTTTGTTTGCATATATAGCAAAGTGGATTGAGGGAATGATCAAATCTGTTATATCATTATCACATGAACACTAAATCGCCATGTTCGTTAAATATTGATAGATCATGTTCAAACACCTTCAATTAGTTGATAACTGATATGATTTCTGTTCTGGTTTTGCAAATTATATAAATTGCTTTGCCAACGACATTAGCATTACCGTTGACAGATCGTAGAATGAAATACTTCTCGGAACATGCTCAGCATTTGGGCAAATTCTCAAAGGGACCTGATAATGGATTATACCAGTTCGTTCAAAGGCGTGGGGCATTATGCATGAAACAAAATCAAAGATTCTTAATTTAAACTAATACTTCAACATCACCACCAATACAGGTCACATCTGGAATGAATTGGTGAATTCAACAATAAGCTTATAAGGTTTTTATAGGGTCGTTTCCATATGTTAAATTAGCTTCAGTTGATTTGAAAATGGAGGGCACTGGGGCGTAGCCAGGCTGAAGAAAGTGATGGGAGAAAATATTATTCTGCTGCCAATGGCAGCTGAAAAATATTTTCTTCCCCGCCTCATTTCGTCTCCTTCTAGACCAAGAGTGTGTTTTCTCCACAGATGAAGATCTAGAGTCTTTCCAGGGTTAAAAAATAACTGTTCACGCCAACTGGAGCCCCCTGAGTACTTTTTGAAGGCTCAGGTACCCAGAAGGTGGAACAATAACTGTAATAAAATGGCCCTACAAATTTTAGTATGAGAGTATATAATTCAGTTTTAGAGTTTTCAGATATGAATGTATCTAAGATTAACGAATCCCCCAGCCCTTCCCCATGGCTAGGCCATAGAGGCATATTCTAATTCAAATCAACCAACTCCATATTTCTAACTTATGTGCGTGTATTACAAGTATGAAGAAGCCGTTAATTTACTTTTGATCTAACTGTATGACTTAACTTGCCAACTTTTTGCACGCCCTACTGTGTGCGCCTGGAAGACACGTTAGAAGAGAAAACTATAACCCATGTGAAGGGGCTGATCATCACTTATGATGCCTCAGCACTGTGGTTCCGGTAACAGAAATACTCCATAGAAGAGTGGTACAGAACTCTCGGAGTAACAGTCGCACGGAACTTGAATAACGTTTTCAATCAGACAGAAAACTAGTTCCGCCTGAACGAACCCGGGCGATGAGTAGGTTTAGTACACGGGGAGGTAGCAAAGTGTAAACTGACCTGTGTGAAATACCGGGCATCAATGGTGATGCAGCTGTGTGTTGTGTTTCGGGCCAAATTCGGTCAACCCGAAATCCTCTTCTGATTAGTGTTCCACTAGACAAACAGGTCATTTGAACTGGAAGTTGCCGTGTGAAATAAATAACTGAGGTTGCTGAAAAGCAGCCAGAATTGCATCATACCCCCTTCCAAAATAGTGGGGCACCATGTGCAGAAAATGCTATGGAGTTTGTCAGTTGGCATGAGTTCTATGTTTGATGAGAAGGAAATGACGCCGGAAGGATGTCTCGATTCGTGTGAAAATCTAGTTGGACAAAAGCACAGAGGGAGAGATTGGTGAAGTCAAGGAACCTTAGTTTTTGAGAGAGAGAGAGAGAGAGAGAGAGAGAGAGAGAGAGAGAGAGAGAGAGAGAGAGAGAGAGAGACGGACGGACGGACGGACGGACGGACGGACGGACGGACGGACGGACGGACGGACGGACGGAACGGACCGACGGACGGACAGACGGACGGACGGACATATATGTTATTTTATACATTTAATTTTGTGTTACTTTTATACTCGATTTGGTCAATAAGCTTGGAGCATTTGATGTTAGAATACTGAAATTTTCAGCTGCAATTTTTTTATCTTTTGCCATAATACAACTAGGAGTTTAATCCTTTACCAAATATGAAAAACAGACGACACTTGCAAACAAAATTCTTGAGTAACAAATTATTTTTGTTTTTTGTCTCAAAAACATAGGTTATGACCCTTCTTTGGAACGAGCTCGACGTGCTCGTTCCAAAGAGGGGTCATAACCTATATTTTTGAGACCAAAAATAACGAAAATTAATTGGAGATTTTTGTGAATAGCGCTAGCTGATTTTGTCCGTTACGTTAGGTAAAGGGTTAACAAATTCCACCCCAGTGGGCTCTATCAAACAATATTGCATTGGTTTAATTCCTAGTTGCAGTATAGGAAAATGTAACCCATTACAGGATGTGTGGGTAGTGAACATGTCTTCAGAATGGAGTCGTTTAGACCGAAGTTGCTTTTGAGGTTTCGCGTTTTTTGTTTGTTTATGCTAAGTTGGGATAGTTACTAAGTTTTATTTCACGGTTCTCACATGTGACAGAAAAAAGTGGGTGGTGCGGAGGTTCGTGATGAAAAAGATAGACTGCGGCGCTATAAGAATCATGTTGACAGTGGAGAGATCAACTTTCTGTTACCTGCCAGTATCGATGTGTTCTCTGTACATACGGTACGTAGTGGGTGGATTTACACTAAAGCACTTACAACTTGATTTCTCTTCCCAGATAATAAATCATTTTTTTTAGAAAAAATAAAAGTAGGAAAAGTAAAAGTAAGCCGAAGTAAAGTTTCTGCCAATGGACCGCCGATAGTATCCTGAGATGCACTAACTTAAATTTTGCTTGTACTTATTATGCCTTTCAATGGGTTTTGTGAGTTAATATCGTGGTGAAACCTCGCTCCGTGAGTGTTTTAGGGGTAATGTACTCTCCACGTACTATAAAAAATTAGTATCGCACTTCTTATTTGATATAAAAGAACGTTTGTCCTAGGGCCCTGCGAGTATTCGGTATCGAAATGATATTCAATTCGACGGCAGTATTCGATTCGAATTCGATTCGGCAATGGCGATGGATTTATCCATCGCTCGTACTTCCTGTTTCATGTGCTGATAAGAGGAGATATCCGTGGTAGGCAAATGGAATAGGGAATACGGGCCAACATGGTTATTTTCCGGACAAAAACACGATGTTTTTAGATTCGATTCGATTCGCAATTAGCAGTATTCGATTCGGTATTCGATTTAGTATTCGATTCGATCGCATTCGAATATTCGCAGGGCCCTAGTTTGTCCAACATTTTCCTGAAGTAACTATCACAGCCTTCTGCGCCATCTGCACAATAAAAAAACATATTACAACTTTATTTTCCACACCATAGCTTATAAAATCCTCGTTGAACCACGTTATCAAGCTTCTTCCGTTGAGAGGTCTAAGATGTAATCTGGAGCTCGCTTCCATGAGGGGTCATAGGCGGTGTCTTGGGGACAAGGAGTGAAAATTCTTGAATAAGGAATTTAATTAGTTTTGAAAAATGTCTGTCTATCTCCAACGGAACTTCTCGAGGCTGACCTCAGGCTCTCATCACAGAGTGCCCCCACGATCTTCTCAAATTACATAATCACAGTTCACTCCCCTCTCCAACTAAAATATTTTCTTTCTTTTTTTTCTCCTTCGTACCTGCCAGGCCACAACCACGGAAATCAAATGCGGGTATCCCCAGAGAACGAGAGATCTCTCCTCTCTCCATATATGTACGTGTGTATGTGTATGTGTTTATATGCATTATATATGTGGGTGCACATCTTATGTATACATCATGTATGCAGATGGGTATATGCGGGTATATGGATATATATGCATATATGGGTGTATGTATGCATGTGTATATACATGCGCGTGCATTTATGGGCTTGTATACGACTATATATGTTCAATGCATATTGAATTTACAGACCCGTGTTATGTCCAGGAAATATACTTTAGCAGCCACGTACACCAAGTGATAAAAGTTTGTTGTACCAGATACAGGATTGTAGAAATAAGGAGGCGGGGGAATGTCAATAGAAATTCATGAAGCGAAAAATACAATATTTGGTTTGGGGGCAATGGATCTTCTCAAAATAGTTTATGAAACCCTAGCGAATACGTCATACTGTGACATCTAGTATTCCTGAGTGCCTTCCTTGTATCACAGTGTGCACATTCACCCTTCTCCAAAACGTCCCCTTTTCGTCGGTAGGTCTCGTGCCCTAGTTCATCCCACCAGGATCTCGACGGTGTAGTGTTCTCTTCCAACCAATCTCTTGCTAGCTGTAGGACAAGGGGCCTAAAACAGCCTACCGAAATTTCGCTCGTGCAGACGTTGATGCAAGGAGGGGATAGTCTCTCGGGTAAATACTACATGCGGTTGGAAGGAAGGAATACACACTGTAACCAGTATTGTTGTGTCAAGATCTCGGCATTAAAATTACCCCAGATCATCCACTTTGAGATCGGTTCCCTTTGTGTGCCTGTGATTTTACCATGTATTAAAGTCTAGCCACCCAAGCCTAATATTGCCCCACGGTGATAATGTAAATCTGTAGATAGTTTAGACCCAATATATTGTGGGGTGGAATTCGCTTTTATCCTCTGGCTTTAGTTAATTATCCATCTGTACCACCCCCCACACACCCCTCCCCCCCCCCCCACTACCAACCGTGTGACCCGAATCGGTTATAACTCTGTTAACATGCACCTACGAGAGAGATGGAAGGAGAGAGAGAGAGAGAGAGAGAGAGAGATAGATAGAGAGAGAGAGAGAGAGAGAGAGAGAGAGAGAGAGAGAGAGAGAGAGAGAGAGAGAGAGACCGTAATATTCTGACAAACATTATTTTATAACTACCACAGACATGATTATTATTATTATAATTATATGGCGCTTTGTATACCTGAGCTGAGGTGATAAAGTAGAAATGAATAAATGAAATAAATGAAAATAAATGAAGAAAATTATTATGCAATGTTTCTTGCTAGAATAACTCAAACTGCCTTTCATTTGTAAGACAAGTTTAAAACCCTTGGCTCCACTGAAAAGGGAGATTATTGTGTCGCAGGTAACTGTGAATTGTGTGATTATTGTATCGTGTGTACATGTGTTTCTTTTACAATAGAAAATAATCAGCTCTTTCAAAACATATGGTTACTTATACTAACAAACACGCAAACAATCATTGATTTGTGTGTAAACATATAACAGGCGTCTTTAGAAAAGTTAGTTATTTATCCAAACATCGTAAGTCTCTCAAATTAAGGTAACGTTTATTTTTCATCATCAAGAAACAATGTTTTCTTTCCTTTATTTTTATGAAATTTCGTCACCAAAACATATTATTGTATTTCTTTTACCACTCCGATAAATTTGCCTTGACACGTCCGGAAATAATTATTAAGCGAGCATGTTCGCGACAAATATTTTTTATTTATCTTATTTCTTTATCTTAAACGTCTACATGTAGTTTGCCATATAAGAATAAGATCAATATGTGAGTATGTTAACACCGCAGTGGCTTACACAGTGCAGAGCATTTACAGTTCTATATTTGGACTGGGTGAAGTAGACAAAACTCTGCTGTAAAGGTTTTAAAATCTATAATATAAAAAGGTAAGCGATTAAATTGTTTAAATTCTCAAGACATTTCTAAAGAAACAACGCACCGAACATTTCTCTTTTGTTTTTGTCGTGAAAATAAAACACTAAAGTCTGTCTGAAAAGGCACTTTTTCTCTCTATAATTCACCCCGCTGTCCACTGGGATCGCCCATTTTGCAATAATGATTTTGAAAGTGAGTTTGAGTGATAATATGTTTGGTTTTGACTTTTACAGCAGATTGCCGTGAAAGTCAAATTCACATGTATTCGCAGTATCAATTCATTTATAAAATCAGAACTGTTGATTTCAACCGATTGCCGTATTATTTGATATACAAACAAAACCACCCTTAGGCACAGGGTGATTGGTGCCTTGACTCCCAATGGTCCTGTCAACTTTCGCCTACAATGCACTTTTGCCCATAAAGTAAATCTGGTACAAGTATAGGCGGAAGTGCATTGATTGGGAAGGTGGCATTGACAATTATCACCCGATTGTTGTATGCAAAATGGACTGGATCATTGACTAAATTGCAGCAGATTTATAAAGTGAATCATTTATATAATAAATATGTTTTGTTATATATATAAATATATATTGTCTCTTGAGTGCCATAAGGTGCCATATTCAATGCTAAAGCATTGCAGATGGTGCATTGTTGCACTAAACGGACGATATATTGCAAAACAATATTCTTGTGTATCATAACCAAAACATGTTGTTTTCTGAAGTTATATTAGGTTCAAAGCTCTAGGATAGCTGCAGTAACCAAAATTGATAATACCAGGCTCTGCCACCATTTCTTGTGGAGTTTTCTCATAGTGCTTTGAGACCTGCAGTTTTTTTCAAACCAATTTAAAATCAATCTGTCCCATTTACTATATATATATATTCATGACTAAAATTACTTATTTTTTATCAGTGGTGTAAAAAAAACAAGGCAAGTAATATTATAATTTGAAAACTCAGTAAAAGTGAAGAGGGTTTTGATAATAATTTAATAAATACTCTCATTTAATAATTTCTATGATAAAAAATATTTTGTTTTTGATCACACATGCAAAAACAGGCCAAGTCTACTTTCCATGGGTAAATCATGTGGCATCTGTTAATATCACCATCCCAATCACTGCAATTCCGTCCACACTTTTACCAGATCTATTTTGTTGTCGAAAGTATATTGTAGGCGAATAAGATGCCATCCTTCCAGTGTGCGAACCTCTGTACATGTCATTTCATGACAGTCCAGTAGAAATTTGTGGACCACCAAGCAAATCTTCAGTGCTTGAACCAATGGGTAGACTATCCGGTGATCCATGGGTTGAAAATTTGCATGAAGATATTCAAGTTTCTATATATTTGGCATGGGAATAAACGTAGAGCCAGATATTCACTCCACCTGCTGGATATTGGGAGAGTACCACATCACAATATGCGTTTTGTATAATCGACGTTGATTAGAAAAAGACGATTACAACACTTGATATGGTAAGCTCTAAAACAAATGACCAGATCCACGAAACAATGCATACGGGAAATATTTAAGAATTGAAAGCAATTTTTATAATCTTTATTGGAGTATGAACGTGTGGGAATGGGTACAAGTTATGTATGAATCCCGAAGGGATTCATACAATTTGTACCCATTCCCAAACGTTCATACTCCAATAAAGATTATAAAAATTGCATTCAATTCTTATAATTACATTCCGTAACTGTTTAAACTACTTTTTACCAAACAACAAAGCAGAAAGACGAAATAAATCATGTACGAACGAATGAGGCGAAAAACCACCCTCACACAAAAGACAAAGCGCACAACTCTGAGTTGAGCGCCGGTTTTCGGCATTGACTCAAATTTGTCAAATTGCCGTCTTTCGCAACGAAACTTGGAATGTTCAAAACAATTTATTTAACATATCAGTAAACTATAATCACTGATCACTTCGAGAGGCGCTAAAAGTTATAAACCCGCCCAAACACATGGCCCGAATTACATTCTGTCAACTGCGCTCTACCGTAAATGCGGGTCAAAGTTCGACCAAATGTATTCATTGGAAAATGAATTACATTTGGTCATGATGTTTTCATCCAGCTGACCAATGGGAATTGAATATTTGGACCCAAAACGTATAACTACATTAACAATGTAATTATAATTAAATGAATAAACAAACTCGCAACATTTAAAAAAAATGGTCCATTTGCAAAACATTTCATGCGTCACTTGTAACATATGTATGATAATAATAATAATCTTTATTGTCGAAAGTTCCGTAACACTGGTACATGACAATTTAAAACAGATAAAAGTGACAGATAAACAGACAAAAGACGAAAAAAATAACAGTGACACTCAGACATTGAACAAATCGCACATGCACGCGCCCAGCGTACATGCATACATTGGCAAGCATGTGCATTCGCAATTTTCCCTTGTACTTGTTTTTAAAACTAATTTTGAAGACTGAGTTATGGTATAGACAACAATGGCAGCTATGGGGAGTCGGTAACACCACACCTCCGCTGATAGGCATCGTGTATAAACTGCGCCATCAGTGGAGTAATATCGCTGTCAAACATCCCTAAAAGAGTCAGTAATGATTTCGGTTCGTTCAGCTGGAAAGACTCATAAAGTACAGGTTCCAGCTGGGTTTTAAGCCATTCTCGTTCGTTACGATACAGTGGACAATACAAGAAGAAATGAATTTCATCCTCTACTTCCATGGAACAAGTTGAGCACCGCCTGTCCTGTCTCTGGATCGGGAGCCTTTTATATATGATAAATAATTTGATTTTATAGAGTACATCATGCAGATCGATCGACCTGTTGGCTTCAAACCTAATGCTGTATTTAACCAAACCCCAATACCCAACGCCGATCGTATCGTCGCATCACATCTAGATTTAATTGAGCTGAAAAATACTATGAACCTGAAGCTTTTATATAATGTTAGCTCATTTCCGGAATAATCACTCCAATAGGATGCATGTGGCGTTTCTTTTCACGCGAACACCTCTCTTCTAAAGACAATTATCCATGTCCACTAACTAACCCGTTTGTCTAAGAAACACTAGAGATTTGACCCTTAGATTATTTGACAACTTTTACTGTAATGTCATGTGTACTATTCCAATTCTCAATTCTATTTATTGTGGGGAAAGCATAGTGGCAAAGGAGTTTGGCGTGTGATTAGGTGCGTCGGGCACAAGTTTAGGCGATGGGGGCAAATAAAATAAAAAGACATCGGATCGAGCTTTCCCTGAACATTTTAAAACCGAGACTTAAAATGGAGGTTTATCTTACGATGTCTCTGAATTCTTTTGGAACGGCTTTCTCACGACAATTTATCTTTCAACATTCTATTCATAAATTTAAGAAAAAAAAACAACTTGTGGTCAATGAGCAAAATATTCCAACGATCAACAAATAAATAAGTAAGATCGGTAATAATTTAATCCTACAGCCCAAAGGGGCTGTAGGATTAAATTATTACTGATCCTCCTGGACTATTCGTCGGATAGGTTTAAGCGTACATTTAAGGCAGACAGTGCAGCAAAACAGGCTCTAAGCAAACCTATCAATGGTTTCAAAATTCCTTTCAGTGATTTTAAACCGCATATCAGTAAATACCTCAAATCTATGTTGCAGGCGCAATAGGATGGGGCAACAAATAACAAGCTCCATCGCGTCCGAGCAAATATTGTTGATAATTATACACGTCTGGTAACCATTGTTGGAAAGACCACGCACTTCTGACGCGATGTCATACAAGACTTGCGCATTCTCTTTTTGGGGGACCAGAATGTGTTTCTTGCCTCTCTATGTTGACAGTGAAGAACATTCCTTCACACTTTACGGATTTCAGTCTTGTCAGACCTCAGTATTATGACGTTAGATCTCTTCGAGACCTATTTTACAACAGAAGCCCTCATAAAATTCTGCTCTTTCTCAAGGCCATCAACCTTTTCAATGCAAAATTCTAAATGGCGCTCTATATACCAATTCCCATCTTTTTAAATGCAAATTGTCGAAAACGGAACTGTGTACATTCTGCTTTAACCCCAAAGAAACGGTGTCACATTTGTTCTTTGGGTGTCCCATGGCAAAGTCAGTCCTACTGCGGCTCGCTGAAAAATTGAACGAACAATAATAATAATAATAATAATAATAATAATAATAATAATAATAATAATAATAATAATAATAATAATAATAATAATAATAATAACACTTTGCGATCTCAAGAAAATAATCTTTCTCGTCTAGATCTTCTGTACAAAAAGTTCATTTATTCTTGCGAGATGAGAAGGTGTCATCCCAGCTTTCATGGTCTAACTGAAGTTCTGCGTCGATACTGTGAATTGGAATTATACTCCCATGTATCCCCCCCACCCCAAATCCCGATTAATTCACACAAGATGGGAACTTTTCAAAGCACTGCTTTATCCCCCTTCTTCAGATAATGTGTCAGCTACTGGACAATAGACCTCGACTTTTTCTTTCCTTTTGTTATATTTTGTAGTCTCCATATTATATAAGGCTTCTCTTGCGACAATAGTTTTCCATTGTGTCACCACTAGTAACAATATTCCATAAACTGATGGTATCTTTGTCTCATTATACAGTTCTCACTTCTTATTTATTTCTCAATAGAGACTAATTATTTCATGATTTTAACGAATTGATTTATTCCCTAAAAACCAGGCCCTTTTTACAGTTAGTACTGCTTAATCGCCACAATATAGCATTAGATGTCGATGTGGCGTTAAGCACCAACACATAAATATACGAATACATAAATTTAGAACCCCGAGACGAATGCAAAGTTTACTTTCCTATTCTCTGTAGCAGTACGACAGTCGAGGATCTCATTTATAAGTTCAGTATTGAGATGGTTCATACACGGCATTTGACCTTTTCAGCAATGGCCCCCTTGCACGAGCTCTAATGTGGAGGTATCAGTTTTTCAGAATAAAAAGGCTTATTCTCTACCCTGTTCGCTCATGCGGACCAAGGGTAAGTTGTTGATGCCCCTCCCCGAGCGAATGGGGTTTGGCGCCTCAACATGTAGTTGTAGTCATGTTAAGATACCCCAGGCGTCTGGTATTCCACGTAAATACAAAGATAGTGAAGAGTATTAACCCTTTACCCAACGTAGAGGCCAAAGCCGGCCAGCGGTATTCTCAAAAATCGCCAATTAATTTTCATTATTTTTTCATTTTTTGTCTCAAAAACATAGGTTATGACCCCTCGTTGGTACGAGCTCGTTCCAATGAGGGGTCATAACCTATATTTTTTAGACAAAAAATGAAAAACATTGGATATTCAAGAATTTTTTTACAAGTGTCGTCTGCTTTTCATGTTAGGGAAAGGGTAAAAGATCTACAGTTATAAATTGAATGGGACGATCTCTGCATGAGTCGTTTGTCACTGGATAGTTTTGCGCGTGGCGAAAGCAGAGATCACTCGAGGGAAACTGTCAAGAGTCAAGAGTTTTTTTTGTATTCTACTTGGAGACAAGCTCCGCTGAAACCTTGGACGCATTTCTCGAGATCATACACTGAGCTGCGACGCTGCCATTGGAGCAATGAAGGCGAAGTCAATTGTAGTTTAAACCTGAGAACGGCATCGCATTACAATTTTTCAATATTATTTGGTGTTTCCAAAAAATAACAGCTGGCTGTTAAAACATATTATAATAAAAAATCCGTCATTACACGCGGTTATAAAATATTCATGCATGTGATTAGACAGATTAAATAATTCATGTAAGTCTCTCCATTTACGCTAATTGAAAGCAGCCGAAAAAACTAATTAACAGGTGAAGATCTGTCTGGCGACAATAAAACAGAGATCATTTTCTCGTATGATTTGTATTACACAATAAATTACATTATCGTCCATGTATGAACCTATACAATATATTTAGACGCATATGATTGGTCAGATCTGTTAGTGGACAATGATAGTCATGGAGTATATAAGAAACAGCAATGGTTATTTTTTTTCAGCAGTAATGACATTTCATGCAAACATCTGGACTTGAATTTATTGTAGACTAAGATACACGATACTCAATATTACATTATGAAATTCAACGCAGCAAACTGGACTTCACTGTGGGAAGATTCCGATAAAGATCTGGATGACGTACTGATGTTGACACCAAATTCAAAAACTCGTACCTTCATTCCAAAATATACCCCAGAGAAGAACAATAGCCATGGAAAGGTGAGTGTCTAATCAACTACAGGAAAAAAAATGGAGAAAAACAATTTATCTTCTTCAATTTAACATGTATTATTCAATTTTCGAAAAATTGTTTCTAAATTTTACTCTTTTCTGTTAACCTTTTACATAACATGAAAAGCAGACGACACTTGCAAAAAAAAAATAATCTTAAATAACTAATTTTTTTCATTTTTTGTCTCAAAAACATAGGTTATGACCCCTCGTTGGAACGTTCTCGTCGAGCTCGTTCCAACGAGGAGTCATAATCTGTTTTTGAGACAAAAAATGAAAAAATAATGAAAATTAATTGGCGATTTTTGAGAATCGCGTGGCCGGTTTTGACCGTTACGTTGGGTAAAGGGTTAATACTACAACGCATGTTGTTAGAGTTCATTTTTTATTTCTCGTGTACATTAAAGTCTGATATTATGAAAAAAAAACGCAATATAAATGATCTTTTTCACAGAAGTAATACCAGGCGCTGACAGGGTCGTATCCAGAGGGAGAGCACTAGAGGGCCCGTTCCACGCCCCTCACTACCAAAGTAACCCAATTCAATGCAAAACATTACAGTTGAAAAACGGTAAAAGTACTGGTAACCATGTAGCTGCCGATACGTCTATCGTAAACTATTACGGTAAAATACCGTATCAAATTAATTTCGAAAATGCCAAACTATATTTTGTTCGATCTCGGCGCAAATACGAGGAACTAATATTTGGTTTTTCTCCGTTATACGAGAAGACTGTTGTTAATATACCACTGAAAGAAAACAAATTTCGATTTCGAAATAGACGTCAAACCGAAAGGTCCACGGTTCGATCCCTGCCAGGGCTTACTGCGTTGTGTCCTTGGTCAAGGCACTTCATCCCGATTGCCCACGTGGAAACGATGTGTATTAAGGCGTACTGCACGTCGATGGTGCATTTGTCTTCAACCAATGCTAACCCTTCTTGTGTGGAGTTGGTTCGATGGAGAGTCTGGCAGTTGCGGGGTGGTTTTATCCGGCTTCCTCCACCAGTAAAACTGTCACGAAGTGATCCTGGCTGTGGCGTTTAACCAAATAAATAAATAAATAAATAAATAAATAAATAAATAAATAAATAAATAAATAAATAAATAAATAAATTCGTCTACCTCAAAAATTGACTCTTCTAAAAATAAAGTAGCGATGTCATTTTGAAAATAGGGAATTAAAGAGTTGAATGCGTTCGTTCTGATAAACACTTTGTTCCACTGTACATGATCATTCCTCTTAAAGTTTTTATCTGATGAAACTTCAAGTGGTGACAATAATTACCAATATTTACAGTAGAATTAACAGCAACCAGTTACCAGAACTTGTACTGAATTTTAACGGTGTTTATAAGTGAATATCAAACAGGTTCCCCATGTGAAACAAAGTAATGACTGTCATCCACTCGGGTCACTCGGGTCACAGGCATCAAATCTCAGCCGACCTTACGGAGTTAATTAACCCCCAAAAGCGGTTATTCATTCATTTGTGTTCAATCCGGAGGTCATTACCTCCTTGTTTATTCCTGTTTTCATTGCTTGAGTAGAAACACCCCTTGTAACAACCAGTAGTGTAATATTAACCAGTAGTGTAATAAAAATTAACCAGTAGTGTAATAATCAACCAGTAGTGTAATACAAATCAACCAGTAGTGTAAAAACCAGTAGTGTAATAAACTTAACCAGTAGTGTAATAAACATCCATGAAAACCAACAATTTTTCAACAAAATTTGAAAAATTTTTGAGGTCGCTCACATCATAGTTTGGGTACATCTTATCGATTTTAAATAATTTTCTCGTACATTTAAAGGCATTTTGCAGGTCAAACATTATTTCGTGGGTTCAATACGGCGAGGAAAGGTATTTTTATGATTTTTATGTTATATTTTCTGGTGTTTAATGTCACTAACTACCTTTTTGTGGCTTTATGTAAAATCAGAGTTGGCAAATTATTTTTAGTAATGTTGTGCTTTTGAGAGACTGCTTACCCAAGGCATAAGTTGTCAGGTTCTATCATACCAGAAAACTTATGGGCGATAAAATGTGGTATTCAAAGGCTAGAATTGTTTGATCTCCTGCATTGTCTACAATTATAATATTTAATACGGTCCCGGCGAACTCTGAAGATCTCTCTCACATCCACTCTTCGTAAAAAATGGTTGAATGTCTATGCTCAAGGAATATGATGAGCACCACTCCCCAAAGAAAAACGAATTTTAGAATTCAAAACGGTCAACTGGGCGGAAAGAGCCACGCATAATGATACAGCGACTGAAATGGGTGGATGTGAGAGAGACCTTCAGAGTTCGCCGTGGCCGTATTAAATATTATAATTGTAGACAACGCAGGAGATAACACAGTTCTAGCCTTTGAATAGCACACTTTATCACCCATAAGTTTTCTGGGATGATAGAACCTGACAACTTATGCCTGGGGTAAGCAGTCTCTCAAAAGCAGAGCATCACAACAAATAATTGGCCAACTTTGAATTTACATAAAGCCACAAATGCAGAAAGTGACATTAAACACCAGAAAACAATCACATAAAAATCATAAAAATACCTTTCCTCGCCGAATTGAACCCACGAAATGATGTTTGACCTACAAAACACCTTTAAATGTACGATAAAATGATTAAAAAGCGATAAGATGTACCCAAATTTTGATTTGAGCAACTTCAAAATTTTTTCAAGTTTTGTTGAAAAATTGTTGGTTTTCATGGATGTTTATTACACTACAGATTAAGTTTATTACACTACTGGTTGATTTTTATTACACTACTGGTTGATTATTACACTACTTGTTGATTATTACACTCCTGGTTGTTACACCCCTCCGTGGGTATTTTTGCAGAAATCCTTGCTACATCCATACATTCATTGACAGGATGCATAACTGACCAAATTGTCTTCTTTTCCTTCAGAATACAGCCCAAGAACACGGGGTGGATATGTGTACTCCTGGAAGACCTTTGCAATTCATCCAGTCTAAAACAGACACTTCAAGTTATTCCATTAACGTAAAGTTAACGGGTGGTTGCTACAGCCAAGAACGCAACATCGCAATCGGCGAACAAATTAAAAACTCTTTAGAATATAGGTCCAACAATGAAAATCTCATCGGCGATGGAACAAAGGTAAGATACACAATACTTATATTTCTGTTTGTCAGTTGAAAATAGATTCCTAAACATTACCTAAAGAGTCACAGAGCGAGATATCTTGCGTACACGAATAGATGGAAGGTGCTGGTTGTGAAGTAAAATCGCACCCCCCCAAATGTTCCTCACACGCCCACTTTTGTTGTAGATCACGAACATCTCCACACGAGACGTAGAGTCATCTAGAACATTTAAAAAGGAGAGGCCCCCCCCCACCCGACAAATCTCTTTGAAATGTAATCCCCAAGAGCAAGATGAACCCTTTCAACCACGTGTTCCCGAAAGGAATCATCTCATACCCAACTACTAGCTATTCCAAATGAGTGAACATATTTTGGTTTTTGGAATTCAGTTTCCTGATTCTACCTCACATTTTGTGGTTCACCAACTCTCTTTCATTTTATTTCCGCGGCTAGTGGAGTCAGTAGTATGTCGGTGAGTGGGATATAATAGAGGGACTGCATGGTGGTGGGGGTGGGGATCAATAATTATTTTTTCAATTTTTGCCTCAAAAGAATAGATTCATGCTTTTAATTCAAAAAAAAAAAAGAAAAAAAGAAAGAAAGATGAATATGTTGAGTTATTTCAGAGTAATTTGTTTTGTAGGTGTCGTCTGCTGTTCGAGTAAGGCAAAGGATTAAATCATTATAATTAAATTGTAATTAAAAACGATGACGGGTAATGTTTTATTCATCAAAAGCGTGTGTGGGGGTGGGGAAGGATGTGGGTGGGGGGGGGGCGCTGACCTACTGGCTCATAATAACCATCACATCTACTGGGCCACCACCCCGCGCCTGTCCCTCTGTGAGATATATACAAGGGTATGTGCTGACTGAGACTAAAACTCTGGAATCACATTCTCCCGCTTTTAACAACCGTTCATATCACACCGACCCGGTTAACCCTTTGAACATGATACTTCATAATTTCATCAAGTAGGATAGCTGCTAAGTTAAAGTATGGAGTTGACCAATCTATATATCAGCTTTGGGGCTGCACGTTGAAAATATTAATTGCTCTACCCCCGAATAATGATTATGGACTCTTCCAATTGAACTGACATGGAAGATACCACCAGTGTTCAATATGTTAAGAATAACACATTTTAACACCTCTACCGAATTCACTTATTATTTAGGCGTAAAACCATCGCTCCACCATTCGTTTCAAACACAATTATTGTCTGTTCTTTTTGTTTGCAGGACCACTCCCTTCCCGTAGTTGAAGGACGACACAAAGATTTGAAGTATATCACACACAAAACGGTAAGAATCATTAAGATAACAATAAGGCATCAGCCCTATTAACCATTTGAGGCTAAATCGTACCTTGAATGGAAAAAGGCAATAGCCGATAACACCTTGTTGCACTCAAGGGACGACATCCAAGTAACATAACATCTTTCAGGCAATGCGTCTTCGCAATGATATTTGGCTATTCGTTGAACAACACAAGTATATTGTATATCAAATGAGGATTGTAATTCAGAGATCTCGAATGAATACCTATCTGCTGCCAAACTGTTGGGAAGGCATTTCATCAATTCCCGAAAGTCGGCTTCCACAGAAAGAGCCAAATAATACTAAAAATATCTATGGCTGAATTTGCCCTGGATAACAAAGAACAGAGATAGTACATAAGACCAGTTGAGTTAGCAACATGTTGTATGCAAAGTTCAAATATTTATTTATATATTTATTGGATCTAACGACACTTTCGACAACCAGGGTCACCTCGTGTCGGGTAGTTCTACCCGGAGAGAACCACCAAACAACAGCGAACAACTGTCACACTCCCCAACGTACTTACTCCTCAGAAGGTAGGAGGGTTAGCATTGGGTGAAGAAAAGTGTACCATCGACGTTTAGTACGCTTTGGTACACAGCGCCACCTTGTCCCCCACTGCAAAGTTCAAATTGGTTTGTTTCTATTCCCGGGAAGCTCCATCTTCGTATTTGGTGTGTTATACCGAGGTCACATGTGACACTATTTTAGACGTTGCTTGTGGAACACCATATTTATAAAAAAATCAAAAAATATTTCCTCACTTTTTGTCTTTAAAGCATATAAATTATTAGGCTCACTGGTAGGGGTTTATCGAGCTCGTTGCAGTGACAGTAAAATGCCATCTAAACAGTTCCAGTCAGTCTCTTTTGTGAGCTATCAGTATGAGTAGGCTATTTCATAATATTATGTCACAGCTAGAGTAGATTACTTAATGGTTAATATAACACAAATAAAAAGGCATCTATTTTATAAATGAGAATTATAGACCCTTCAAACTTATAATATTGAGCGGACCCCAAAAATACCACTCTGTATATTTGAGGTTTTCAGAATTCAGAAAGCAATTTATTTTACTACACACACCGTTCATTTTACTACACACACCTATTTCAACATCGGAACAAAAGACAACCGTCCTAGAAACTCAACTGACTCACCACAATGGCTATTGCCTTCCCTTTTCATTTAGTTTTTTATATCCTCCTCTGTGGTGAACGAGTTCGCATAATTTAAATTCAAACTTCATCGTGAACTATTAAATCGTCCACTGAGTGGAACAAGGCGCCATCTGCAATGCGAAAGCATTGCAGATGGAGCGTTGTTCCACTGGAAAGTCGAATTATTATGGGTTTATCACTCATATAATTTGTTTCGACAGAGGTGTAATATTTCTTTTCAATTTTTCAGTTATCCGACGTTTTGAAGAACCAGTACTCCGACGTCATAAGAAAATACGTCATTGTTGATTGTCGATATCCATATGAATACAACGGTGGACATATTAAGGTATGACATTTGTTTACTCCTGGTCATATACCAATTATTTCTTGGCAATTGATAAATGAAATAATACCGATGGCGAATTGTCCATTGGCTGACCAGTTTAACCAATCTTATCAATTTATTTATTGGTGTTTAAGTTCACATATTTCTGCACAATGGCTAACCATGACCGTGACAGTTTTACGGGTGGAGGAAGCCAGAGTACCCGGAGAGAACCACCGAGCAACGGCGAACAACTGTCAGCTCCCCAACATACCAACTCCACACAAGCAGGGTTAGCATTGGTTGAAGACAGGTGCACCATCGACGTGCAGTACGCCTTAGTACACAACGTCACCGTGCCCCCACTTGGGCAATGGAGGTGAAGTGTCTTGCCCAAGGACACAACGCGGTTGCCGCAGGTGGGTTTCGAACCGAGGACCTCTCGACTTGCAGCCTGCACCTCTACCAACTGAGCCACCGCGCCCCCAATCTTATCAGTTGACAAACGGTCGCTAAAATGTGTTTCGGATATCTCCACGAATAGTTTCGATTGTCAAAAGGGCCAAGTGTGTCTAACAACAAGGCAAATCGAGGACATTGAGACATTAATCGGATTAGTTACTGAGCAGTGAGTACAGTGGTCCATTGGTTACACTTTATTCAGAAAGGTCCCTGGTTCCATCATGACCTGCACCATATCCGTTGTATGCTTAGGCAAAACATTGCCCGTTGCACAGGTGAAAGCACGTTGCTACAATGTGCGAAGACGTACAGCATGTTGATTGTACACTTGCATTCAGCCAGTGCTAATCTTTCTTGTGTTTTTAGGTAGGAAAGGCTGACAGTTATTCACCGATGTTCGGTGGTTGTCTAAGTGTTCTACCCGACAAAATATGACCCTAGTTGAAATAGTCGTTAAAACCCAGCAAATTACCCAGCAGTTAGGAAAAGAAGAGGCAATATCTTTAATAGCGACAAAATACAGCAACAGCGACAAAGGGATGCGTCACTGTTGCTGCAGTGCTTCCCAAAATTTCAAAACATGATCACTCCTAAACAGATCTGCTTTAATCTTTTACACAACGAATAACCATTTACGACCGGCGTTGTTCACAAAACATGTCATTCAAATTTTATTATTTTTCATTTTTCCCCTCCAAAACATGGCTTATGCCCTCTATTTGAAACAAGCATTGTGAGCTCGTTCTATTGAAGAGTCATGAACTAGGTATAGCTAAGGAAAAAACAGTTATTGTTTTGGAAAGTGTCATCCGCTATCCGTGCTAGGTAAAGGAAGATTACAGCATTTTTATACTGACCGACTTCTTTCATTAATTTTCTTTTTCATCTTCAAACACAATCCACAACTCACAAAGAATATTGTTTGCACTTACCAGTTCTCCAAGAACAATAGTTTGCGGACAGGCAGCTCTCCGACCGAAGAATATTATAAATAAGCATGCAAGTGCATTAAAAGCTGCGACCGTCGTTAACATTTGACCATGAACAAATATTGATCTCTCTCTGAAAACAAATTATCACAAACAGACATACGTTTGATCGCGAGCGAACGGACGTTTTCATTTGATCACAAAAGCGGACGGACGCCCCGACGGATGGAGTCGTAAGTGCTTTTTCTTTTTTTTGCTAACGCAACCCCTAATCATTATTTATTTATTTATTTATTTATTTATTTATTGGCGTTTAAGGTCATATACTTATGCACAACGTTTAATCATGACCGTGGCAGTTTTACGAGTGGAGGAAGCCGGAGTACCCGGATAGAACCACCGAGCAACGACGAGCAGCTGCCAGCTCTCCAACATCGTAACTCCGCACTGCAGCACAGGCAGGGTAAGATTGGTTGAAGACACGCGTACCATCGACGTGCAGTACGCCTTAGTACACGGTGTCATCGTGCCCCCATGTGGACAGTCGGGGTTAAGTGCCTTGCCCATGGACACAACACGGGAGTGCGAATTGATCGCGCAGATGGTCACCCATCCAATGATTAACCGGGCTCGACGTTGCTTAACTTCGGTGATCTGACAAGAACCGGTTACCGCGACGCCACCGCGTCTCCAACCCCTAGTCACTTAAGAACAAAGGAATGGCGTCTAAATAAATCAAAACCCGACTGACAAAGTAAATGTTTTATATTAACCCTTTACCCAACATAATGGCTAAAACCGACCAGCGCTATTCCAAAAAATTACAATTCAGTTTTCATTACTTTTTTCATTTTTTGTCTCAAAAAGATAACTTATGACCCCTCATTAGAACGAGCTCGTTGTGCTCGCTCCAATGGGGGATCATAAGCTATGTTTTTGACGCAAAAAGAAAAAAAAATAGTTATTTAAGAAGTTTGTTTACAAGTGTCGTCTGCTTTTCGTGTTAGATAAATGGTTAAACCACAACTCCTATTCTTGAGGTATTGAATGGATAAAATGATACCGGCACTTTTTTGAGCTGCTCGCCTGTTGATCGCAGTTAAAAGTGTATTGTACAGAAACTGATATCGAAAACAATCTAATCGATGTCGAACAGAGTTTGCTGTGAACATGTAACAACTTACTGTGTTCATTCCGTATCATACACGAAGCCATCTAGAGCACATATATATCCGCGACAAGAAATGTCAAATCCATATATGGTTCCAAAAAATGCCAACCATTGCCATGTGCCTAAAGCTGGACATTTGTTGACAACGATATATACATTTAACCATTTATATTACGGAACGATATTGGACACTTTCTCAACAATTGGCATTCAAATTTTATTTTTTTATTTTTTTTGTCTCCAAAACATAACTTACAAGGCCTCACTGGAACGAGCTGGTTGAGATCGTTCCAATGGTCGGTCATAAGCTATATTTTTTAAGCAAAAATGAAAATATTTAGTTGATCAAAAGACCATTTGGTAAGTGTCGTCTTCTACTGGTATTTAGGAAAGAGTTGGCGAACATTACAGTGAGATGATTTTTTTATCACTCCTCCAGGATGCCGTGAATATCAACACGCCTGAAATGGTAGAACAACTTCTGACCAACCAGATTAGTTCTGACAAAACAGTACTGATATTCCATTGTGAATTTTCGTCGGAGAGAGGACCAAAGTTGTGAGTATTTTGTTTTATCATTAACTTTCAATCTCAGTGAAAACACTTTTCGTGATCTGCTTATAGTTTCACTATTTATTATTATTTATTTATTGGAGTTTAAGGTCACATATTTATGCACAATGGCTAATCGTGACCGTGACAGTTTTACGGATGGAGGAAGCCGGAGTACGCGGAGAGAACCAGCGAGCAACGATGCGCATTTGTCAGCTCTCCAACATCGTAACTCTGAACTCTCCACCGCGGCACAGGCAGGGTTAGATTGGTTGAAGACATGCGCACCATCGACGTGCAGTACACCTTAGTACACAGCGTCATCGTGCTCCCATGTAGGCAACCGGGGTTAAGTGCATTGCCCAAGGACACAAGCACACAACACGGGAGCCCGAATCAGTCGCTGAAGTGGTCACCCATATATAGCTTCACTACATATATATATTTATTGGAGTTTAACCCTTTACCTAAAATGAAAAGAAGACGACACACAAAAAAAAAACAAAACAAAAAACTAATTATTTTCATTTTTTGTCTCAAAAAACATAGGTTATCACCCCTCGTTGGAACGAGCTCGTTCCAATGAGGGGTCATAACCTATGTTTTTGTGACAAAAAATGAAAAGTTAATGAACATTTATTTGCGATTTTTGAGAACAGCGCTGGCCGGTTTTGTCCGTTACGCTGCGTAAAGGGTTAAGGTCACTTTCAGCATCTGTGGCTAATGAGGAATGCAGCACAAGTATAAGGTAACCTTTGGGCAATCGTTTTAGGGCACCTTTACCCCAGACGTTTGTTACCGATCCTATATCATCAGTAAGGCAGAGTTTCTTTACCAGTAACGGCGAACAAGCACTGCTCCATTTCACGAGGTCCCCAAGGGGAACTTCGTCAGAGAGAGAACTCTTGACTTGTAGGGTAAACATCCATACAATGGAACTAGTAAGTGCTGCGCTAAGAAAAATGTTTCATATCAGATTGTTCTGGGTGGTTGAGGCCCGAACGGATGGGATAGAGTCAGAGTAAACGCTATGGCCAAGACAGAAATGGAAAAACTGACGGGACTTTCAATTCTGAATGTTTGACGAAAATTTTACAGCGAAATTCACCCGAAGGAAATGTAACAGACAGAACTAAGAAAAAGAGAACTTGCCCCATAATGTGTTCTCTTTCCTCCTTTCTGGCTGTACAGACAATGAGTCCTAACACTTTACTACCTTTCTGATGAACATAGGCCAAACTCTTTTCTCGCTTCTAATGAACATGTATTAACTTGAACAAGCCTGCGAAATAAGTGTGAATTTATCAGACATCAAATACCTCTCAAGACGCAAGGCCCCACAGGTGTTGCCTGTTCAGGCAGATGACACTGGATTTGAAAAAGTTATCCAGATTTTACGACTCCCCTGCACACTACTTGCGCCATCAGTGCTATAGCACCTTCTGTATCACATCAAAGGCGAGTAAACCTAACTTCAGGCTCCAAGATGTTAACAGATATATATGTCTGCCAAATTCATTCTATTTTATTCATACAATACCTATTTATTTTACAAATGAATTCTAATTGTCTATAGATAAAATACCCCCAGCAATCACAATGTTATAGGTATATCTGATGTTATTCTGTTCATAATATTAATATGAGCTGTCCTCAGTAAATCCCCAGAGCAAGTTTACAACGTTCGACTATCCCATTGTTTCGTACAGCTCGGCTTATATATTTGTACTTTTCTGAGTGGAGTTATGTGATCCATGTTTGTTTATCCAGGTGAACGTCTTGTGCAAGTCCAAAGGATAGTGGCATTTTTTCGAGACTTTTGGGAGCTTAACAAGAACATGTATTTATTGCTGTACCTTCCAGATTTGGCACTTTTGCAGCAGGGTTTGTTCTTCTGGCTTTTAGCGTTATAATATAGTTGCTTCTACTGTCACTATTCTTAGCAACTTCCACCCGGGGAGGTAAAGGAGTCTTTGATTTTAAAGTAATAATGTCCAACATCCACCAAACTTTGTACTTCGAGTGAATCCCTTCACATCCAAAATTTATTTTTGTTTTGTACTTAGAGAATTACATTAAACAAATACAGGTTATTTCCACCATGTGGGTTTCCGAGATGGTGTATTGAAGTCGAGACCGCATCTCTTTGCATATATCGACGAGTCCGTTAGGGCGAGTCGATATATGACCCAGAGGCGAGGTCGAGATACAGCATCTCGGAAACCCACATGGTGGTAATAACCAATTTATCTAACAATATTCATCCCTTTTTGGCTTGTTCGCATAATGAAGGGGCTGGGTACAGTTTTAACGGCGTCTGTTTTGACAATCATTCAGCGGCTTTGAATTGATTTTTTTATGAGATCATTATTAAGATCATGGCGTCATGGTATTACGTTCTTACGACAAAATCCCCATTCGTTGTTCTACTTGTACTATAACCACTCAAGTTTATAGTAAGGTTTCAGCTGTGTGCTTCTTTGTTTTATTTTTCACGTTTAACGCATGGTAGGGCTATATAAAAATATCACCATGGCAAACAATGATCTGATCTTATTTATTTCGCCGAGTTGGTGATTTATTATTCATTTATTATTATTATTAAATAACTCGATGTCAGTTGAGTGCAGACAAAGACGTTGTCTTTCTGAATCGAATGATCGCACGTGTGGTTGCTACCCTCAATAGGGATTTGTATTTTATCTGAACGTTTTTACTTGTATTGGTGAAAATACGTCCTTGTTGAATGATAAATAGACAGAACGCGATGTGTGTTTGAATCGGTGGGCGTTTTTCATAACGAGTTGGAATGGTGTAGTCATATTTCGCGAGAGCCGTAGGCTCGAGAGAAATATGATTACGCCATTCCAACGAGTTATGTAAAACACCCACCGATTCAAACACACGTCGCGTTCTGTGTTTATTACACAACCCATGCATTAAAATTAATTTAAATAAACAAATTTTAATTCCGATGTTTAAACTCAAAGGTGAAGAGTTTGTTTTGACTGAAGCTGTACTGATCAAATGGATCGATAAAAATTCAAAACAACCTTTTCGGAACCAGTGTTTGTTGAAATTCGTATCGCTGTTTACTAACAGTAATAGCCACCAAATGGTTAGGCGTGAATGGGCTGTGCCCATTCACGCCTAACCATTTGATGGCTATTACTGTTAGTAAAAATATAAGTACAAATATGTGCAGATTTGCAAAACAGCTGGGAGAAACGTTTTTAAAAGAAGTTCGAAGCATGTCAAGATGTACGAAGAATTACCGAAATAAAGTCGACCAATTTAGATATAATGGGATCCACAAAACGAGACGGCCACTGGACTGAGTTAATGTTCTGGTTGGAAATAATTGTTTTTTTAAAAAATATTATCTCATTTTTGGCTATTTTTTTGTGAACCGACTTTATTTTGCTTTGGACGTTTTCATTTTCACACTATGCGACAGATGGTCGATGATTGTATAACGAAATTTGGAAACTTTTCAAAGCGCAACTAAACGGTGCGGTAAAAGAGTTCCGGTTTGTATATCAGCCGTTGAATACAGAATCATTTATATCATAGCGGCGATTCCGTTGAATACAAGGGTTTAAAGTTTAATGGATGTGTAATAAATTAGATAATTATATCTTCTGTTTCAGGTTACGTCATTTAAGAAAGGTAGATCGACAAATGAATTCCGAAAACTATCCACATTTGTGCTATCCAGAAATTTATTTATTAAATGGAGGATATAGTGACTTTTTCGAGAACGAAAAGGTATTGTGTTAGTTTTATCAACTTAGCAATACCTAAAACTAAAGCTATTACATCTTAACAGGGGGCGCGGTGGCTCAGTGGTAGACTGTTGGACTTCTGTGGTAGAGTTCTCGAGTTCCATCCCCGCCCGGGACGACCCGTGTTGTGTCCTTGGGCGAGGCACTTTATCCCGGTTGCCTACATGGGGGCACGATGACGCCGTGCACTAAGGCGTACTGCACGTCGATGGTGCACATGTCTTCAACCGCTGTAACCATGCTTGAGCGGAGCTTGAACCGAGTTAGAATGTTGAGGAGCTGACAGTTGCTGGTCGATGTTCGGTGGTTCTCTCCGGGTACTTAGGCTTCCCCCACCCGTAAAACTGTCACGCTCACGATTAGCCATTATGCATAAGTATGTGACCTTAAACACCAATAAATAAATAAATTACATCACATCTTAACAGAAAACAAATTGGCTGGGCCGAATATTTAAGACTGTTTGGGGGTGGGTGGAGAACATGAGAGGGAAGACCCCTGAAGGGAGAAGGTGCTTGTGATGTCTCCTTAATTTTATTGTGTTTAAAAAGAAAGTTTCTCAGAGGCCTTGAATGTTCCTTTCGAAGAATCTTTTAGCGATTAAACTGTCATCAAGAGCACTCGGGGTATCTAAAGGGTGTCCCTTTTTTGGAAAAAAAGCTGGAGAGAAAAATAGTTTGAAGGAGCCCTTTACCAGATAATCTACTGAAGACCTTTTTTGCATAGACCACAGTTTGAGAAAACTCTATCAGTCCCCGCATGAGAGAGATCCACGTCTTTTGTATTTCGATGTTATATTTTATGAAAAGTGTCGTATTGGCAATATCCCTATCACACGAGTATGCGAAATCTTCTAAATGTGCTTGAGATGTATCGCAAAATTGTTTTGAACAAAAAATGTAAAAAATGACTCGGAATCAACTCTTTTTTTCCGTCTCTGAAATTAAGTCCCCCTGGAATATTAAAACTAATCAGAATATTCACTTATCATTTTTTGTATTTCTTTCAGGAACACTGTGTCCCTCAAAGCTACATTCCAATGCTGAAGAAGGAATATGCTTCAGAACTGCGTCATTTCCGTTCCAAATCCAAGTCTTGGAATGGATTCGAAAGAAAAAAGTGTTTGCGCTTTTAATGTTTTTCATGTATGGCTTGTATATGATATTCCATAGTGCTAAAAAATCATTGTTTGATTTTTATTTATTTACAAAACTAATATATACATTTACAAAATAAATATTTTTTCTCCATCCTTCGTGTCTTTGTTTTCTAAATTACTCTGCCAGTGTCGTCGCGAATATGACCGATGTGGTCTATGTGTGTGTGTGTCTGTGTGTGTGTGTGTGTGTGTGTGTGTGTGTGTGTGTGGTAGGGGGGGGGGGGGGGGAGATGGTGGTGGTGATTAAACCTGATTTGTCACGACTGTGATGACTCAAATGCCGACTAATATTGGAACTACATCATGAACTCATGTACTCGTCGAAGGCATGCCTTGATGATGTTTTTGCAATATTAGTCAGTCGGGATTATAGTTAAAAAAAAACAACTCAAGACCTCTTGCAAATAATAATTGTGACCCAAATTCTTATATAATTAACACGTACTCCAAATTAGTTACCAGGGCTCCCAACAGCCCTTCATCTGTATGATCAACTGATATTCGAGAGGCCAAGATTGAGCTCAAGACTTGCCTCACAAGTTGCCCACTGAACTGGAATGAATGTCACCAATCATTTACAGAGGAGATTTGAGGGGCTAATTAAGACCCCCATCTATATAATTCCATTTATTTCGCGCAGGGATTCGAGGAAATGGCGCCTTTTTCACTCCAAATTCGAAAAAGTCGAGGGATGTGACATCCCTGAAAAGCTTCCAAACTTGAATTATAAAGACGCGGATGTCCGTCATGTCACCCGTTACCCACTCTCTAGATTTCTATTTATTACAATGATCAAAATCCACTCGCGATGTATTTTTACAGTAAATTATTTTCTCGACACCGTCGATTTAACCATTTCAACACCGACGGCCTGAATGGTATCACATGTTTCAGGGGCGGACTTGGACAAGAAAATATCGGGAAATGCACCGGGAAGGGGGGGGGGGGGGGGTCTCACCCGGAGAAATTTTTTTTGATTTTTCGAACTGAACGAACGCGTCTTCCTTGCATCTGAGCGATCAATGGCAGTCCACTCAGAGGACATTTCGATGGTATTTTTTGTATCATCTTCATCGGCCATTCGGCACAAATGGTGCTACCGGGGGGGGGGGGGGGGGAAGGGTGGAACCCATCGGAAAGACCATAATTCTTCCCAATGGGAGAAAGTTTTGATTTTCCAAATTGTTGGAACGCTGTTTCCTTTCATCGTAGCGATCAGTAGCAGACTAGACTGCAGGTATATCGAAATGTGTTATGAAAATGGCAGAGAACACTTCGATATGCCGCAGTCTATGCAATCAGATCCATTTTGCCTTTTAGTCATTTCACAAAATTTCACTCACCAACTTGTGTTGGGCTGCACCAATTTTTGGGGCCTCCATGGGAACTCAATAGGGGGCCATACGGCCAGTGCGCATCTTATATCTTTCCTACTTCAACTTTCTGAGAATTGTACTGGATTTGAGACGTCGCACGTAACCTGAGTACAAACCATACCAATCTGTTGAGATCCATATACGGCTAACAGAATAAACAATTTGTTAATCCATGTATCAACATAGCGGCAGGCGATAACTGCTTCACATCAAGCAAGTAAAACTTATTTCAACTTATTCATCATGGCAGTGGCAATCCATTTGTAGGAAAAGATGTATATTCGGAAATTAATTTTCGTTTCACAGTTTGTTAGTAATATAATATTAGTTACACAGTATTTCAGCAGGGTGCACGGGACTGTATTACCCTTCTAAGACCTGTTTCCGGGGATTGAAAGCCGGTGGAAATACGAATCGCGAAGGGTAGTGCAGTCGCGGACACCCTGCTGAAGCACCGTGCGACGAATATATTACCCTGACCCTTCATTGTGTCGACTTTTGTTTTATTATATACTCGCCCAAAAAAGAAAGTGTGCATTGCAGAAATTGATCAAACTCCAAAAAATAATTTCGTAGGTGTAAAGAGTGTTAACCTGTTCATGAATAAGTTATATTGAACACAAAAACTGCTTTCCCCGTTAAAATTGCATTAACGTTAAATGACGTGCTGCACGTTTATGAAAAGGCACGTTTTGCACGTGGAGAGTCTGAAAATTCACGCAGCAGTGTGATTACTTGGGTATTTAAACACTAAAGTAAGGCCTTCCTATCGTTCACATTCAAACTTGCGCTGCTGTTAAAACGACTCCACATTAGCATGCCAAGATTGACAATGAATCAACGTCTCCTTGCCCTGGGTATGATTAGAGCTAGCAGAACACACAGAGAGGTTGCCCAGCATTTGAACTGCCACCGTAACACTGTAGACAGGCTAGTCCATCGACATGCACAACATGATGACGTTCGAGACCGACCCCACTCCGGGAGACCCCGAGTTACCACCCCTGCACTAGATCGGTATATCCGTGTCGTCCATCTCCGGAACCGGCAACAAACGGCAACGACGACAGCCAGGAACATCCCTAACCTGAGACGGATACATTCTAAAACAGTAATCAACCGGCTGAGAGAATACGGCTTACGTCATCGAAGACCTGCAATTCGTCCGATTTTGACGTTACGTCATCGTCGTGCTCGACTGAAGTGGTGTAGACAACATCTCAGGCATCCCTTACACTGGTGGCGGCGTGTTTTATTCACAGATGAATGTCGTTTCCATCTTCCATCATCAGATGACCGCCAGAGAGTGTACAGACGTTGAAACGAACGCTACGCAGATCCATGTGTCATGGAGCGAAACCGTTATGGGGGAGGGTCTCTCATGGTGTGGGGTGGCATCATTGCCCGTAACAGAACTGAGCTGGTCATTATTGATGGCAATCTCAATGCAGCCAGATATCGTGATGAAGTGCTTACACCTGTTGTTGTCCCATTTTTGCAACGTCACGGCCCCGGCGTCATTCTACCGCAGGACAACGCCCGACCCCACGCAGCTCGTGTTGTTCAACAGTATCTGCAGCAACAACAAGTGGATGTTCTTCCCTGGCCCGCAAATTCGCCCGATATCTCACCCATTGAGCACGTATGAGACGAAATGAAACGTCAGCTACGCCGGCTTCCCCATGCACCGTCAACGCTTGTGGAACCCCAAAGACAGCTTATCAGAATATGGAACAACATCCCACAACACTTCCATGCTAACTTGTTCGCTTCCATGAGGCGTAGATGCACAGCAGTAGTTGATGCAGACGGCAGACGGAGGTCATACCAGATATTGAGTGTGTGACTTTTGTGTTTGACCCTTAGTGACTTTGACTCTCCATGGCACCAAGAGTATTCATCGTAGCGTAATGAAATTTCTCGTGTTGATCACAAATTGATGCATCTGTGATTGAATAAAATTTCCATGAATGAAAATTATATATATCTTTTTTAGTGTTATTTTTTAGCATGCACACTTTCTTTTTTGGGAGAGTATATATTCCCCAAACGGTATGCCAATGACGAAAACCTTGATAAAAGTATTACTAAGAGAAACTGAAAGAAACATATCTTTCTTTATAGTACAGGCGTTGAACCAAGTAAAGTGGTCGTACCCGGAAAAAATTGGGACAAGCTGATGATTGTGTCATTTCGAAGAGGAATGTTTCCCGAAGAACATATCCAAAATCCGCAAAAATCCGCTTTGGGAAATTTTTTTATAGCATTTATACTGATGGTGGTGTAAGAGCGAATTTCGATCAATTTTCCGAAACCAGCATTCCAACGTTTGCGAACGTGAGGACATGGATTTGTGTGAATCCAGTTTTTTTCTACTCACTAACACACAGGGTGTACAGAGTGTATCACCACAGTCCATAACACCGGTGCACATCCCTTACTAGCTCAGAAATGGCTGAACCTGATGCCGCTCTGGGGAGTTCATGTAGCGTCGGAAGTGGACAGAAATCTATCAACAGGGAAGATTTAGACAGTGTCAAGGAGTTGTATGATAATGTGCTGGACAGCTCGATAGCTCTTTCCGATGTTGCAAACTCAGCAGCTCTCGTAAGAGTAAACACTTGCCTCGACGAGTACAAGGCCAAACTGACTGAACAATCGCGCACTGCTAAGCTATGGATACAATATCTAGAATATGTCCAGACACTGAAAATGTTCATCAGAGGTGAACGCCTTGGCGATTGAAATCTCCACCTTATTGCTGTCAGTAATATGTTGAACCTCTTTCCTGACACGGGACATGTACACTACGCTAAGAGTTGCAGGTTGTATCTGCAAATGATGCTTGAGCTCCCCGAGAAACATCCGTGGTTGTATGGTAGGTTCTTTGATGGTTTCCATGCTATACGCCGGAGTTCCAGGGTTTGGGAGGGGCCTTTCAAGTGACCTTGTGATTGAACAAGTCCTCATGCGCTCAATTAAAAGTCGAGGTGGACTAACGCGAGGTCGTGGGGTGACCGAATCAGTGCGAAAGGAGTGGATTTATATGAATGCGCTGAAATACACGAAGCTATGACAACGCTGGTTGACATGAAACTCAGTACCAGTGAACAGCATGTCGACATGAGCACTTCTCGTCGTAAACGAGACAACACCGACATGATGAAAATACTAGAGTGGTTTGACTTGTACGATCCTTTCGATGAGAATGAAAGATTGCGCTCCCTGTCCTCCGGATTGTCAGCTTTCTTGGGTGATGGTATTAACTGCGACAATACTGAGTCGGTAGGGGCGGAGATAAACCCTAAACTAGACAATGTTGTTGTTTCTGATGCCTCCATCAAAAGGAGTGATCAACTTCGCACTTTAGACCATTTGAACCCCGGGGTGAAGTTGAATAACGAGAGGGTATCAATAGACCCATCAGCTCTGTTCACTCGATTGATAGCTATTGCTCAGAGGGAGCGCGACGTGGCACAGTTCTTTGAGTACGAACTAACTGTGATGCCAACAGCCCTCTTCACAGACTTCTTTCTCAGAAAAGCAAACAAGACAGACCTAGCAGCTGCAATAACAGATCGAGTAGCACTTTCGAATCCGCCATCTGATTCCGTGTACGTGCTTGACAGAGGGGCTCTCCTCCACAGAGTCAAATTGAAGGCGAAGGCAACCTACTCGGAAGTAGCCCATCAGTATGTAGGATATGTGGCCAACAGAATTGCTGTCACCTTCGATGGTTATGGACAGCGACCAAACACGAAGAGTCATGAGCATAGAAGGAGAGCTGTCAACGTGTGTGCCGATATCCGTTTGACAGACACCATGACTGCACACAAGAACCAGGAGCGGTTCTTGTCGAACGAGAATAACAAAACTCAGTTCATAAGATTGCTGTCCACATTACTGAGAGCGGGTGGACATACTGTTAACTGCAGTTCGGGCGATGCTGATACCCTGATTGTTGAAAGTGCCATCAAACTTTCATCTCAAGGGAATTCAGTTGTCATTGCCGCAGATGATACTGATGTACTAGTGCTATCCGTTCATCATTGGAATCATACTTCGGCTGATGTTTATTTCCAATCAGAAGCACGGAACTTACATAGGGATGGGGAGGCATGGAAGATCGCAGATATAATAGCGAAGATCGGAGAAACAACTAAGCGACACCTCCTGTTCATACATGCATGGAGTGGGTGTGATGTTACTTCGGCAACGTTTGGCCATGGGAAAACACAGCTTCTCAAGAGGTTAGAAAAGTCAAGGGAGATTCAGAAGATATCAGCAACAATGCACGACAGCGCCGTATCTCAAGCAGAAATTGGAAGAATCGGCGCTGAACTGTTTGTAACGCTGTACTCTGGCAAGCAGTCAGACACATTGAATTGCTTGAGATACTCAAAGTTCATGACAATGGTCACTTCCAGCAAGACAGGAATCGAACCTCAGACACTACCTCCAACTGAACGCGCGGCATACTTTCACAGCCTACGAGTCCCCCTACACACGGTGGAATGGAAGCAATTGGATATTGATATCCTAGATCCTCAGAAATGAGGCTGGGAAATTCTCGAAAATGAATTGAGACTGACCTGAATGCAGCGCCTGAAGCTCTCCTGAAAATTATACGTTGCAAATGCAAAATGACCTCCAAACACCCCTGCGAAACGAATATATGCTCTTGTAGAAAGAACGCAATCAAATGTGTCTCTGCTTGTGGAGACTGTCGAGGGGAGAATTGCCTGAACTCCGAGCCGGTTGAGATTGGAGATGAAACTGGCGACAGCAGAGTGCCTTGAGGAACACCGGCATGATTTCGGTCAGATCTCATCTCGGGATTTTATCATTGAGAAAGTTGATCGATATCATTCTTCGTCATCTCGGGAGTTATGAAAAACATCGGCAGCAGAATTATAGCTCGTTTTTTATGTTCTATTCAGACTCAACTTCGTATGAGTGTGAAAATTGAAGAAAATGGTATTTTGGGGCCATTTCCCTAACAATTGTGAATTTTCTCATTCATTTTTCCGCTTTATAGGATTGGCATTCGTACTTAAAATACGAATGACGCACAAAACGTCTCCAGATCTCACACAAAATATCAAGACTATTGAGAAACTGATGCCACTAAAGATTTTTTTCTATGAAACCCCTCCTTGGGGCCATCTTAAATGAAAAATTTTCCCCAAAGCGGATTTTTTCGGATTTTGGATATGTTGATAAATTCCGCGTCGAATAACACCAAAATCAGCTTGTCCCAATTTTTTTTCGGGTCAAACCATATTATTGAACAAGAACGATTTGGAGTTATTTCTCTTCGATTGATCTCAAACACATGGGCGACTCCAGTTCAAGGACATTGGTAAATGAAGCGTCATTAATATTGTGGGACGCACGTTGACTTTATAAGTATTTTATTGAGGGCGCGGTGGCTCAGTAGGTAGAGGTGCAGGTTGCAAGCCTAGAGGTCCTCGGTTCGAATCCCACCTGCGGCAACCGCGTTGTGTCATTGGGCAAGACACTTCACTCCCATTGCCCACGTGGGGGCACGGTTGCGTTGTGTACTAAGGCGTACTGCACGTCGATGGTGCACCTGTCTTCAACCAATGCTAACCCTGCTTGTGTGGAGTTAGTATGTTGGGGAGCCTAACAGGTGTTCGCCGTTGCTCGGTAATCCTCTCCTGTACTCCGGCTTCCTGTACTCGCAAAACTGTCGTGGTCATGATTAGCCATTGTGCAGAAATATGTGACCTTAAACACCAATAAATAAATAAATAAGTATTTTATTCGATACAATTCATATAACGAAACCACAACGGATCTGTAGTGTAGATATACAACAACAGAATCCTTCTTCTGGACAGTAAAATCGGACATTGGGGGGTATGTAATTCTTCTTCTCGACCGTAAAATCGGACACTGGGGGTATGTACACGTTTTATTTCAAGTTTTAGAAATATTCTCATGAAACATTATTGTTCTCATTTTGTTTGTAAATCGGAATGTTTATTATTACTGACGAAAATATTTGAGGCGATAGGTGAAATGGTAATCGGCGAAGTGTCCAATTGAATGTCTGTACGCCCCTTTTAGCTGTCACGTGATATTCTCATACCCCCCGTGGAACTTCGTACACCCCATTGAAGTTAAATGTACCGTACTGGATGCATTGGTTACTGAGCAATCAGGAAGCTTGTACAGTTTTGAAATGGTAATAATATGGTATATAAGGTAACTCTCTCTCGCCTAGTACGGAGTTTACAGGCACCATGTATACCATATATCTTACCTCCTACAAGTATCTGGGAATTTCATTGTTTCAAAGACGTCACATGCAGACGGCATATAAAACCATATACTGCCTTTCAAGATCAATATACGCTGACAGCTATGGGTAATCTCCCCTTTGTTCATTGATTATTCAAAATGGCGGCAGCCAATAAACGCTTCAAGTTGAAAGATTGAGTGTTGGAAGCCCATATTTGGCCTGAAGTGCAGGTTAGGCAACTTAAAAGGCTTCATATTCTGTGGATGTGTGTCATGCTACCTTCGAATTGAAACTGTTTGGTATGTATGAATTTACCTTGTTACAATTTATGGGAGAGTAGGCACTCTCCCATAAATTGTAACAAGGCAAAGACACGTGAACACATTGTGAGAATTCTCTCATTTAATTTTGATCGCTGTTGTTATTAGTTCTGTGCATCGATGCAGCAGTCTGTAAGATTTTTTCGTTACACAGTTTGTTGGTGGCCTAATATGGTATATATGGTGTCAGTTAATTCCATATTGGACTCGAGCTTCGCTCTCGTCCAATATGAAATTAACTGACACCATGTATACTATATTGGGCCACCAACAAACTGTGTAACTAATAATATATAGTTACTAACAAACTGACTGAGCAACTAAACAAGTACCACACTTTCTACATCAAAATATACATTATATTTCGTATTTGCCTGAAAGTTTAGTAATAATTTGGTCCTCCAGCCCAATGGCTATGAGATAAAATTATTACCAGTCTTTAATTCCGATGTGTTGTCCTTTGTATCGACTGATCATCCATTAAGCTTATTCTTCACTCAAGGATTTATGCATAGCGTGGTGAAAAAAGTTGCGTAACATATAAGTTATTTTCCGATGCTCAAGGTGTGATGTAAATCTCTAGTATCCAAATATTTTGTACTTTCTGTTGGATCCGAGTCGTGCCTGTACATTGTTTTTGATTAGAGCGTAGCTACGGGGAGGAATATTGGTGGATTGGGTAAGGGGTTCGTTTCTCCTACTTTTCCTGGAAAATGTCAAAAGCAAGAGCAGTCTCTCAATCGCGGAAGATATAGAATAAATAACATTGGAAAAGAGGGAGTTTGATTACAAAATGTACTTCTCCAACAGAAGATAAGAACAAAAATGTGGCACTGACGATAAAATAATTTATTTGGTATTGTTGATAAATCGCAGAAAAAATAAATAAGTCACATTCATCACATCAATAGACCAGCAAGGCTGTATTTATGGATCTCATACCACTCACACTGGGTCACTGTCTTTAAAAATTTGATTTTGTTCTACTGGAAGTGGTTTTGATCTGAAAATAAATATGAACACATTGATTAAAATGAGTAAACAAAACAAGACAAGGTGTGTTATTGGCTAAAAGTGTTTAAGAAAGTTGAGCAAGAGAGAGAGAGAGAGAGAGAGAGAGAGAGAGAGAGAGGGGTGAGAGAGAGATGGAGAGAGAGAGAGAGAGAGAGAGAGAGAGAGAGAGAGAGAGAGAGAGAGAGGATTGTCATGCTTGGTGAATTTCTTTTAGATTTCTTTTGGAGAAAATTACAAGATTCATAGTCTCAAGAACAGGGACTTTCAAGTACCCTTTCAAGCCATTCAAGGTCATTTTAAGAATAGTTTGGGACCATTCCAAACTACATGCAAATGACTTTGAGTAAGTCTTCTTATTGACAATGCAGATATTAGTTGACAAATAGAAACCTTAAGTCGGACCTCCTGACTCACTCGAACTGATGTTTGACTAACGGTGAACGACAAAAAGCCGTATACCATGAGTAGTGTTTTAAGTCAAATGTCATCTGCCTATTCATGCAGACAACACGTGACTAAAACAACTGCTAGCAATAAGTCTTGATACCTTTTAATGTTTAATAATTCTTTCTTATTTCCAAGGATTGTAAAGCAAATTAAGGTCCTTCAAGGCTAAAACACATATTTCAGGTACTTACTAGGTCTTAAAAACCTATTGTTCAAGTAATTTTAACCCTTTACCCACGTAACGGCCAAAACCGGCCAGCACTATTCACAAAAATCGCCAATTAATTTTCATTATTTTTTCATTTTTTGTCTCAAAAACATAGGTTATGAGCTCTCTTTGGAACGAGCTCATCGAGCTCGTTCCAATGAGAGGTCATAACCTATGTTTTTGAGACAAAAAATGAAAAAAATTAGTTATTCAAGAATTTTGTTTGCAAGTATCGTCTGTTAGGTAAGGGGTTAAGGTTTTCAAGAACTACAATAAACCTCTAAAATATAACTTCAGGACATTTCGCTGATCACTCTTTGGACGCTTTGTTTTAATGACGGCTTCTGTGTTTCAAATAGGGCTGCACGATATTCTAAACTGAATGCCGGTATCGATATTAAAAAATACCGCGGCGTACCGCAATATCGAAAGACTGTTCGGATATCTGAATATACGTACCACAATCGGGACTTGAGCCATCACAGTGGAACGCATAAGAATGCCTTAATGGTACAGTTAGAATAACATTTTTACCCTGTGCAGAGGATATCAACACTTATTATTTAAAACATTATTTTATCGAATTTTGCCAAAAATTTCAATAAAGCAATATTGAAAAATATTTTTTTAACTGCTGAATTTGAAAATTACGCGTGCGGATGCGGCCTATTCGTTGGGTCAAGGGATAATATTATTCATTACGGACTACAGTTAAAACTCAAGACACCTTGAAAATTAAATTGTGGTTGAATAAATAATGATGACAAACTGATATTTTTGTAATTACACCCGCATTCGATACTGATTTGAATGCCACATGTATCGGTTTATCGATACGGCGTGCAACACTAGATTGAAATTATGGCTGAAGATTAGTCTTTACTTGAATTTATTGAAATGGAGCGTGAGGTATTGATGAAATTCTCCAGTTTTCGGATTTTTTTTGTGAACGTGGGTTCTATGAGTATTAACTGGTTGAGGAATAGATTATTTTTGGTAGTCTGATTTTGTTATTCAAAATCTGTTTTATTACAAATTATTGGAGAGTGCCCACAGGCACTCTCCAATAATTTGTAATAGAACAAATTTTTATAAAGTAAATATTATGTTTGTTTGGCTGAATGAATATGAAAAGTGGGCAAGGAAACCAAGGCTGTTACTCAAGTACCCTTATTTTTTGTGGCTTCTTGCACTCAACCAGTTAAAAGTACCAGCTGACGTTTGCCAAACCTCTAAAGCCTTTTCAATGTGTTTAAATTCGTCTAAATCAAACGTTTTGATTTGCCCAAACATGGCCCCAATCCACACAAAATGCATGCATAAATATCAGTTATTTTCTTTCTTCAAAGCATAAGGGTTTAAACACTCAATGAAAGGATCTCTGTGAGCTTATACCAGTAGCGGACATTAAGCTACATTTCTATATTTTAGACAAGCGAATATGTTGGCCCAGTTATCTAAAAATTACACTTCACAAAAAGTGCGCTAAAATTTACGTACTGTTGTCTGAGACACTGCTGTGACCGAGGTGGAGCTTGTAGTCATCCCACGTTGCATTGAAGCTGAGCTGCGATTTCTTGCCCTAAGTTTTTGAAGGGCGTTTTCAGCGTCATCAGCTCTTTCTTCAGACTCCTGCATTTCCTGCTGCATGCTCCTGAATTTGTTTAGATTCATAGAAGCCAATTCCTCCTAAAATTCATAAAAAGAAAAAATGTTGATTTAACTAATTTAAAATACATCCAATATTCGATGAATATCAAACATTTAGACAGATATTCGTCATCACCGATTGTGATACTATCTGCTGTCAAGTTCCCCGCGACACCTCATGTGTTTCCAGTTGATAGTGCACAAAAGTCTAGCTTCATACACACATCGACAGATCCAGATACCAATTTGAACAGGAAGGTTTAACTTGTACCCACCTCAGGGCCTCTCAGACCCCAAAACTAAAACTACTTCATATTAAGACCCCTCGAATTTCACATTGCGGTCCGAGTCGAATCCCGAATCGAATTAGACAGAGAATTCCGAATCGAATCGAACCTCACCCCCCTTAAAGTTATAGATATTGCACCCTATTAAAATCGTAAATGTTGTCAGTCTGTACTCAAGTTTAGTATACAATAACACTCGTTCGTTTGGGCAAATCAATCAAAAAGTAGAATATTTCAAAACGGTATCAAAGAACTTTTGGAAGCGGAACCTCCTTGAACTCTTCTTCTATCATCAGGTCTTTCGAAGAGACCTCATGATAGGCGAAGTGTTCAATAGGAAAAGATTGGTAGGATTTAGAGAACACCCTGACTCGAAATTGTCCAAATCAGCGCGACTCGAACTGAATTGATTTGAATCGAATTACAGCGAGCGACGTTAGCTTACGATTGGTAAACGGGCTTGAGATCCTTCCACCTGAATGGTGCTGACAGTTATCTTTTGGTCAGAACGAGTTTGCCTCTGCTATAGAATAAAAAAATAATCATTAAGCAGGCTTGGAACTATCTTCACATATTGGGGGAAGGGTCCATGTTGTCCCGATCATGACATAACTTTGCCCGCTTGTTCTTTTGTAGAGGCACCCTTTCGTCTGAGCAAGCTATTTGGACTTTGAGCCTCCAATCACTGTAATTAACCATGATGATCGAAACTGCCGTGCTAAGCACGCGGCAGATTGCCACAACTTTTATCATAAGATATCCGTGGCTAATTTCAAGGCGGGATCGACTCAGATGTAACCAAACTATCAACCACCCGTGACAGAGTTATGCATATGCGGATGTCATTGAAAATGCTAATTACCGAGCAATACTATTCCACCAAACTTTTGCCTGACGAAACAAAGGTTTTTCTCTGGGGGTGGGGGCAGGAGTTGGGGAGGTGGGGTCACACTCCGTAACCAGATGATTTACGCCCCCCCCCCCCCCGCATTCAAGCCTTGTATGGTTGGACTTGTACTGACCCCGTTGCAATAAGTTAATCAAGGAAAATAGGAAGGAAATGGGAATGGCAACCGTCAACGTATTTCATCTGCTACCGTATTTGGCCTCACGTTTCAGATTAACGCCCAAAGCAAGCGAAATGTCAGCAAGTCAAGAACACACAATCGCCAGAGTTTCGTTATTTAACCCCTTAAACACGAGAGGCCACCATTCCGGTCCATAAACTTGATACGTCAAAATTTCACTAAATAGGATGACTGCTAAGATAATGTGTGGAGTAGACCAATCACTATTTTCAACGAGCAGCCCAAGGCTGCACGTTGAAAATATTAATTGGTCTACCCCAAAATAATGTGTGGACTCTTCCAATTGCCGCCATTGAACTGATATGGATGATACCGCCACTGTGCAAAGTGTTAAAGGCCACAACAACAAAATTTTTCGCAAGAGATTACGTCAGTACTTTGACTCTCCCTATGACCGACAAGAAAGGTTGATATAACACAACCCACCGATTCTTCGAGTTGTCGTTTCAGCAATTTAATACTGATTTGTAATTTTTCAATGGTCTCCTGGCTTCTTTGGCTGCTTCTTCGCTCTTCTTCACACATGAATGACAGCTCCTTCAAACGACGATCAGACTTCCTTGCATTTCGCTGAGTTTCGTTGTGATTTTTCTTTTCAGATTCCACTTCAGCTTCCAGTTCTGTGATCTGAAAAGTACGAATACATTTTGGTCTTTGTAATTTAATTCACGATGACTAACACGTTTGATATACGACACTTGACTGAACTGGACGCCAAACCGTCACGTGAATGTTAATTCATCACACAACCTAATCCAGTGTTTCGACCTTTAAGCTCATACTTTACAAGCGACAATGCACGATCATTCAATATCATACCGGAAATAGCTGCGTAAATGTAGTTTTACCTTTGCGAAAACTTGAAGCCTGGTCTAATGTCGTCTCTTTGCAGTCCGTACGTTACACATAGACAAACATGGCGTTTGAGTCTTAAACCATCGTTTCTACACCCCTAACTACAATTCGGCGACCAGACCAAAAAAATGAATCCCGTTTCTTTCTACTTTGACACGCCCACTTAACCCTTTACTTAACGTAACGGCCAAAACCGACCAGCGATATTCTAAAAAATCGCTTATTAATTTTCATTTTTTGCCTTAAAAACATAGGTTATGACCCCTCATTGGAACGAGCTCGATGAGCTCGTTCCAATGAGGGGTCATAACCTATGTTTTTGAGACAAAAAATGAAAAAAAATAGTTATTCAAGAATTTGTTTTGCAAGTGTCGTCTGCTCTTCATGTTAGGTAAAGGGTTAACTTCACATTATTCACCAGGGTAGACAGATAGCATGAACGATTAGTCAAACTCCCAGACAATGACGGAAAGAAGCTGCAGGCGTCATTTCGCAGAAAGTTGTTTCATATTCTTTCAAAGAAAGGAAAAAACCCTTAATTTATCAACAAGGGGTAGAGTAAGAAGGAATTGTGATCGAATATTTCACACTAATCTGTTTTGTATTTGGTTTCCAAGGAGCAACTTTACTTGTTGATTTTACTGACTGATCTCTACAAGTGGATTGCTGCAACCGCAGAGGAAAATACTCAATCTACCACCTCCCCTCTCAAGATGACGTCAAGTCAGTCTACACGTACGTGTAACTCCACCCTTTGGTGACGTTTGAATATGTGAAAACTGTGGCTGCAGTCCCAGTGTCGCAACTTCTATATCACCAAACGTCATCTGATATAGATTTGTGAATATTTGGTACGACAACTGGCAACACAGTATCAGCTTTCTAACATCAGCACTTGTTTTGTCAATAATAACTAAAATATGCTGTAAAAAGTCAATCTGCATTTTCGCGAAAAAATGCATAAACAAAAAATGTGAATAAACATATTCAATTTTCGCAGATAAATAGAGGATATCTACGCTGTTTTAGTGAAAAATAATACTTTCAGGTCCACACGAATGAGATAATTCACGATATTCACTAAAATAGCGAAGATTTTCTTTTGTATTATATGCTGCGTGACATTTTACTGCGCAATATTGAGCCCAATTCGACTGCAAACAGTTTCAAGACAATAACAAAAAGCTGCTGATCGTTCCTTCAAGGCGACGTCATGCGCCGAAGTGTAACGTCATTTAGGAAGCTACAGACAAAATGCACCGTGTGGACCTGAACATATTAGTTTTCACTCACGCAAGCGCTCGTGAAAAATAAAACTTTCAGGTTCACACTCATGAGATAATTCCAGATACTGACTAAAATAGAACAGATCTTCTTTTTATTATATGCTACGAGACATTTTATTGCACAATATTCAGCCCAATTCGACCCCAAGTGCGTACGTTTCAAAACAATAACAAAGATCAGCTGATCGTTCATTCAAGTCGACGTGATGCGGCGTAGCGTGACGTCATTTAGGAAGCTAATGAGGGATATTCCTCGATATCCATTGAGTCGATGGATATCGAGAAATATCTTTTAGATAATTTGCGATAATTCACAGGCTAGCATATAATAAAAATCTATATTTTTAAAATGCAATCGGCAGTTGTGGGGCGCCCGAAAATTGTACACTATTGAGCAAAACAGAATTTGTTGAGCACTGTCTTTTTATAGAAACAAAAGTCCCCCTCCCAGAAAATGGCGGAATCTGGGACACTTTTCGGTTTGTGACAGATGGACGTTCCTACAATCCAGTTGTACATATATCACTAGTTGTACCCATTGAGATAAATAATTGGGAGCATGCAATGAACAATTTGTGATTTATTTTCAAGGTTTATGACTTACCCTTGTCTCGAGTTTGTGAATGATCTTTTTTCCAGATTTGAGGGCGGATGCTTCAGCTTCATCCAAACGTATCTGCATTTGCTTCATGTTATTCTCTAGCTTTTTGCGAAGATTTTCAACCTGGAGAGAATGTACCTTCTCCTGTCTAAGTTCTTCTGTGAGTATAACCGAGTCAGCTTCTGACTTCTTCAGTGTCTCGTGTAATGTACGAATTTCAATAGTCATATCTTCGAGGTCGACCTAGAGAAAGTTAAGTACAGTGTGTTCATAATAAACTATGTATTAAAATTAAATTGATAAGCCCTGATATATACATCTTTTTTTTCCAACACCAGTTCATTCCCCACTCATTCAATAGAAATTTAGCGTATCAACTTGTCGTTAATTACCGAGGAAATTACAAGAGTCACTGACTTATCTCGCCATGAACAAGCCTGAAAATAAGCAGACTGTCATCTGCAAAATGAGGTCCCCATAGGATGAATTTGGTGATGCTATCACATACAGTGGGGCATTTTATCCTCTGGGTATCTCTTTCTGTTTAGGTTTGAGACCCTGATTCAGATTGAGGTTGACAGAGGGTAAATTTTGTGATGCTACCCTGCTGTGCAGGGTAGCATCACCAAATTCACCCTCTGGGGATCTCATTTTGCAGATGACAGTCTGCTTATTTATTTTCTGGCTTGGTCATGAAAATCTATTTTCGATAAAGTTGTCTCCCCTGAAATTAGTATTGGAGAGCGGAAGGTCCAATTAAGAAGCATGTAATTGTTGAGAAAATAGCTATGACATCAGTAGAAAATAAAGCGAAGTTTCCCTTTGTTACTTTTAATAAACGAAAACAACAGACAGCTCTCGGAGCTGTCGGTTGTTTTCATTTATTAAAAGTTACAAATGGAAACTTATTGTTTTTATAGCAACCTAATTAGAAGCTACTAACTAACTGTCTACTTTGCCTCTTTGTTTAGCGAATTTGTTTTACAGTAATTTGCAAGTTTTTATTCTTTCCAGGAAAAAATTAGCAAACCTGGAAAGGATAGTGTTTGTATTATATGTCACGATGCGCACATTGTTAATAAAATGAACAGAAAAAAGTTACCGAAGATCAAAAGATGGTGAAAGTGCCGTTTTCTTATTTTTATAAGGGTTCACACAGATAATAATAGTCAAAAGTTCAAACTGTCAATTGTAAAAAGTCAGCTTCTGTATTTTTATAATATTCAACAAGAAAATGCCGGAAGTTTGTAAAATGATGCGCACGTCGTTGATACGACTTCGCTAACATTTCGAAATTTCAATTTTTATATGAAATTCCCATACCCTTGGAGTTAAATTTACTGACAGCGTTAGAAAATTAAGGGGAGCTAACTTTCTTGTAAATCTCTACCAATGACGAAAATTGTCAACCATGTTCGAAATGTCCGTGCTATATAAAACACAATGTGGCTTCAAAATGGAACAAAAAAGTATTCAATCCATTATATTGTATTTGACAGGGCCCATGAACTTCGTAAAATAAGACAAAATGAAATAAAATCTAAAAAAAACTAAGACGGCCAAAAAGTCAAAATCTCCCTGTTCATTATTTTATATATCGTCGAAATGAGGCATTCTGCTCACGTAGTTAAGCACACAACTGAAGGAAGCAATTCTAGCCGTGTAGTTACCTCGACAACATTATGAGAGGGTGGTGTGCCCGTGTCAGGCGTTAATCGTTTCGTACATCACATCCCACTCATTTCAATAACATATAAAGCAAAAAACAAGAAGAAAATAACACCTGATAATCTCAATTTCCAACATGTGCATAAAAGACTGTCAATAATTCTATGAACCTTTCGCTTTCTTCTGTTTAAAATGCAACATATTGACTCTAAACGTGGCGGACGAAAAATACCGGCGCGTCTCATATTTCGTCTGCCATGTAGTCGTCTGCATAGAAAATAGGGAATTACCTATTGTAGGACTTCTCGAACTGTGCCTCTGTAGCCCTGACTGACATAGCCAATGAGAAGTCGAAGATCTGTCACGTAATGCACTAAACTGCCATTATTCAATTCAAATTGATATCAGTCACGAAGAAAATCAAGTTGGAGTCCCTCTTCTCTGAACTGTCTGTGTCTCGTTATGTGTTGAGTTCAGATTTGTCCTCATTATGTAACAGGCAGAATGATGATTTAGGAAGGGTTCAGGCAAACCGTCAAAGGAATTAAATACTTACCCTCATTAATGAAATATCTGCTTCAAGTTTCTTTTTCTGTGAAATGTATGAATTGACTTCAATGGATAACTCGTTCACCCGGCTCACGGCATCTGTTAAATCATTCTCAGTAGATTTACGGGCACGATCAGCCTAGAGGTGATGGAAAGAACAGAATAGAAATTTAGTAAAAAAGCGTTTCATAAATAGAGGATATCTACGCTGTTTTAGTGAATATCGGGAATTATCTCATGAGTGTGGAACTGAAAGTTTTATTTTTCACGAGCACTTGCGCGAGTGAAAATAAATACTTTCAGGTCCACACGAATGTAGATTTTGTTTTTATTATATGCTACGTGACATTTTACTGCACAATATTCAGCCAATTCGACTGCAAGCAGTTTCAAGACAATAACAAAAAGCTGCTGATCGTTCCTTCCAGGCGACGTTCAAGACGACGTCATGTGCCGAAGCGTAACGTCATTTAGGAAGCTACTGGAAAAATTCATCTTGTGGACCTTAAAATATTATTTAAAACTTTCAGGTCCACACTCGTGAGATAATTCCACATACTGACTAAAATAAAGTAGATTTTTTTATAATATGCTACGAGACCTTTTATTGCACAATATTCAGCCCAATTCGACCCTAAATGCGGACGTTTCAAAACAATAACAAAGATCAGCTGATCGTGCCTTCAAGGCGACGTGATGCGGGGTAGCGTGACGTCATTTAGTCAACTACTGAGGGATATTCCTCGATATCCATCGAGTCGATGGATATTGAGAAATATCTTTTAGATAATTTGTGATAATTTACAGGCTAGCATATAACAATTCTTGTTATTGGTTATATTTATAATCATCACCGTTGCCATGCAACACGGACTTGAAAAAATGCGATGGACGGTTGAAGAGCTTGGGTGGCTACGAAACTGAAACATTGGAGTCTTAGACGAGATACGAAATGTCTTTCTCAACAGTATAGAATAGTATACTAATGTTGCAAGTCTCGAGTCTTAACATTTACAATACAGCATGTCTCCACGAGTTTTATAGCCAATGCCTCATGTTTCAAAGGCTTCTGCCAGAGTTCTGACTAAAATTGTCAGCGGCGGGAACCAAATATCAGGGATCAAATGAAATGGTTCTTGTGCCATGACATAGCAATAATATTTTACACTTCTAAAGTTTTTTTGTTACAATTTTGGGGGAGTGCCTATAGGCACTCGGCAACAAATTGTTTCAAAACAATTATATCGGATCAACAGTTTCTCACTGTAAAAATCTTTCACCCAGCTGATTATCCTACGGTGTCAAGGTTAAATGTAAATGATGTACAAATACTTCAAGTAATTACAAAAATGAGGAGCCAGCTGCGTTACCACATGAGGGGTTGGGAGGGAACTTACCTCCACATTTCCCGGAAAATTTCAGCCTTACATACTTTCATGACTGAAATCTACAAACTGGTTCATATACTCTCACCCAGATATTTTTTGATTCATTTTACTAAAGATGTATACCTTTGCGGGTACTTGAGCCTCAATAAATTACTCAGAAGCATCCACGTGATATAAAAAAGTTAGCCCCCCCCCCCCCCCCCCCCGGAACACACTGGACTTTCATTTATGGTGGATACAAACTCTTGACCCAACACGATGTGTAATGAAGGGGAGGAGACATATGTTTCTGGTATGACTGAAATGAGGTAGAGGGCACAAGTATATTTCTGCTGTGTATCAGCGGAAACATAATTTGGAGTCTCCATTTTCATTTAACCTGGTTACTCCCTTGGAGGGAGTACATATATAACAATTACACTTTGATTAAAAGTGGTTTAACCCTTTCAACACGGTGTGTATATATTTTTGCGTGAAGAAACAATTAGTGGACGAGCAGACGATGTAAAGGGCGGGGGCGCGGTGGCGTTGCGGTAACCGGTTCTCGTCAGATCACCGAAGTTAAGCAACGTCGAGCCCGGTTAGTCCTCGGATGGGTGACTGTCTGAGCGATCGATTCGGACTCCCGTGTTTTGTCCTTGGGCAAGGCACTTAACCCCGACTGTCCACATGGGGGCACGATGACGCCGTGTACTAAGGCGTACTGCACGTCGATGGTGCGCATGTCTTCCACCAATCTAACCCTGCCTGTGCTGCAGTGCGGAGTTACGATGTTGGGGAGCTGGCAGCTGCTCGTCGTTGCTCGTTGGTTCTCTCCGGGTACTCCGGCTTCCTCCATCCGTAAAACTGTCACGGTCATGATTAGCCATTGTGCATAAGTATGTGACCTTAAACACCAATAAATAAATAAATAAATAAATAAATAAATAAATAAATAAATAAATAAATAAATAATATGTAAAGAGCAAAAAATCTAAAGCGAGGCTAGGTAATAATTTAATCCAACAGCCCAACAAAGCTGTTGGATTAAATTATTACTGCCCCCAACAAACCAGGATGGTTTCGCCCATTTCGCCGTTGACAGTAATGATCAAAATAACACCTTCCAGGGCACCAGTGTTGAAAGGGTTAATGAACAAGAGCCCGTAAAACAACACGACACGTCGGTACTTTCAGTTACTACTATTTTATACCGCATGAATGTCGTGGTAGAAGCAATGAAATACGCATCTTATCTCACCTGTTGTAGGTCTGTCTTCATTTTCTCCATATCACCAGTCATACAGGCAATGCGACGCTCAGATGAGTTATGGGCATCTCTAGCTTCATCTCGGGTCTGTGTTATTTCGTCAATGGACACCTCCAGTTCCTACAAACAGAAGTGACACTTTTAGAAACTACTTTCCGCAGTTCGATGGTTGTTTTAGTTAAAGTTATTCTCAGCCTCTATCGAAAGTGGACCTGTCAGTGTTGCTTTTCATCTCATGATTCTGCGCAAAAATGTTCAGTAGAAAAACATGTCATTTTTGATATAATGAAGATTACATTTTGATTAATGTTTGTCCTCCTTATTTCGATAAACTCTCTGTTGCCACCATACCCCCTCCTTTCCTAAATGTTGTTTATAGGGTACGAATGCGCATGCTCTGTTCGGACTAGCTGTAACTACTGCATTTCCCAAGAATGGTGACTGCCATGTATGAAGTTAAAATGTAATGATGACTGATTTATTTGTCCTGTTGCCTACTTGTTGGGTTACCTTTTTCATGGTTGCACTAAAAAAATCAAGGTAGTTGACGTCAAAGTAAAAATCTTGCAAATTAAGAAACGGAAATATGAAAACTTCGGTAAAAACAGTAATCAGTCAGCATGTAGGATGTCACAAAAACATCATTTAGGTTCCGAATCATTCTAGCAGTCAAACAGTATATATCTCGGACAGTGCCACCAATTGATAATGCGTTTTTCTCTTATCTATTATTGATGGAACAAAACCATGACAACATTTCTTTGGAAGCTCGGTGAGGTTCTTCGGTAATGATGTCCGGAACTTGAATTATTTTTGTATAAAAATAGATAAATGATTTTTGTTACTCATTATCTAAAATTGATTGTGTGCTTATTTCTGCATTTCCTAATTCAACGAGTAAGTTTACCAAGAGGAAAAACAATGGGTAAATTTTGAATTATATTTCTCTCCAAGGTTTCATGCCACTAGTTATGGGCTATTTGTTACCCGCTTTTCACGGAGTTTGCGCACGTACTACCATTGATATAATGTGATCTCCTTTTACTGACAAAATATAGATATATTCTTTATTGCTCCAGTTTTAGTTTTTTCAATCAATAATTATTTAATTCATCTTAAAAAACGTATAAAATATATCAACATAATTAGTGGAACTATGCTATGAAATCATAAAATTACAGCTGTGAAGAGTTTTATTCATAACGTTCAGTGAATAAACATATATAATAGTAATGGTAAGTCATAAAAGATTCGACCAAATCAAGTCTCGATTGAAAAACGTTTTTTTTTTGCGATGATTGAAACAACATGAATTTTTTATAGTATTTTTAAATTCAGTCAGACGGAATATTTCAGTTGGTCGGAAAAACAAACAAAGGTCTAGACTGGTCCCAAACCATAACAGCGTTAGATTCATTTAATCCTTTGAACAGCCCTGATGGTTTCGTCCAAGTCAGTTCAAAGGTAGCAATTGGAAGAGTCCATACTCATTATTGTGGTAGACCAATTAATATTTTCAACGTGCAGCCTTGTGGGCTGCACGTTGAAAATATTGATTGGTCTACCCCACACATTCACATAGCAGCCATCCTGCTAAATGAAATTATGAGGTACCATGGTCCGAAGCTGGAAAATCGGCCTCTCGGGTTCAAAAGGTGAAGAATTTGACTGGTGGCTTGAGAGTTTGCAACATTTCGTGACGACGAAGTAATGATATGTCTTTTCTATATCGTTTTGTTACACTGACTTACTCTAATCTGTTGTTGGTATCTTTTGCAAGATTTCTCCATTTCAGCCCTTCCTCTGTTGGCATTGTCTAAGGCAATTTCCAGCTCGTTGATGTCAGATTCTAGCTTCTTTCTTATACGAAGTGTGTCCGATTTACTCTTCACTTCAACTTCCAGACTGGCTTGCATGGAATCTAGTGCACGTTGGTGGTTACGTCTGCAAAGAAGTTACAGAAAGTGGTTGTTTGATAACGTTAGGTTCACATGTCAACGTGGATAGGATGTGAAAAGAATGACCAAAACCAAATATAAATCGTTTCTTGACGAAACAAAATAATGACAAAACGTTTTGCTGTAAAAGTTTTGAGAGGGCACTATCGTATCTGGAAATAATATATAATCACATTCTGTATCCACAGTTGTTAATGTATCGAGACCAGGGGCCAATACTATAGAACTTTTACAATTGTATTTTCTAGAACTGTTTTTCAAGTTAAATGGGTTGAAATGAACTATTAGAGTTTTCAAAGATATGGCAATTTGCCAGTTGGCAAGTTGCCATATCTTTTAAAATGCTAATAATTCGTTTTAGTCAGTTATATTACAATTTAAGAAAATACAATTATTTATTTATTTATTGGTGTTTAAGGTCACACACTTATGCACAATGGCTAATCATGACGGTGACAGTTTTACGGGTGGGGGAAGTCGGACTACCCGGAGATAACCACCGAGAAACGACGAGCAGCTACCAGCTCCCCAACATCGTCACTCCGCACTGCAGCACAGGCAGGGTTAGATTGGAGCAAGACAAGCGCACCATTGACGTGCAGTACGCCTTAGTACACGGCGTCATCGTGCCCCCGTGAAGACAATCGGGGTTAAGTGCCTTTCCCAAGGACACAACGCGGGAGTCCGATTCGATCGCTCAGACGGTCACCCATCCGAGGACTAACCGGGCTCGACGTTGCTTAACTTCGGTGATCTGACGAGAACCGGTTACCGCAACGCCAGCGCGCCCCCAGAAAATACAATTGTAAAGTTTTATAGTATTGGCTCCAGGCCGCGATTTGATCAATAAATAAAATATCGCGATATCAAAACTGAAGCAGAAAAAGCAACCAAAAATAGAATCTGGGATGACATCGGATTCTGTTAATCTTTACACAATACTACAAGCAAACGACGCAGCTACAATTTCCATTTTGGTGTGAAAACAAGGCTTATGACTCTCATGGGAATGGGCTCGATGAGCTCACTCCAATGAGGCAACATAAGCTATATCTATTTTGTGGACAAAAATGGGGAAAATTCAAGATGTTTGTTAATTGTTCCGGCCGGTCATGGCCGTTCGATTGGGTAAAGGGTAAACACCGCTTTGTTCCCACCATGACGGTTCCGTTCTTTTGATGTAATCTTACAATACTTGGACTGGTCGTAATCCACGCGTGGGCAGTGATGTCCACGCATGCGCGCACAGGGTAATAAAAATCATCATCAGCAAAATTTTAATTAATGAAGCAGCGGGTCACCTGATGATTCCTATAATTAGTGTTTGGTATCTAATATTATTGCATCCGTGGAAATATTGTCCATCCATGGAAAGTGACCAGTCCACGGCGGCCGTACTTTAAGCTGCAGTTCTGAAATAATATCATTTTAGAATTATTAAGAATTAAAAGTGATGTTGTCGTTCCCAAAATTGTGTTTGGTAGCGGCCCAACTAGTTTGCATAAAATGAAACTGATCACTAAACAAATACTATTTTCAGAACAATGACAAAGATGAAAGGAAACCATTAGAGACCTTGTAGCTTCAAACTCTTCCTCCTTATCCTGGATTCGTCGCTCAATTTCCAGACGGAAGGACGAGATTTCGATTTGAAGGCGTTGAACTTTGGCTTCTTCTTGTTCCAAAGCATTAACAGTCTCCTCGAGGGCTGACTGCAATTCTTGATTATCCGCGGCCAGACGTCTTCGGGCCTTCTCAACATCATGAACACCTCGTCCACCTTCGCTGAGTTGATCTGTCAAACCGTGAATTTCATCTGAAAGATACGGTAATGTTTTCAAATTAGTAAATGAAAATGGTAGAACAAAAGTGATATTTATGCCGTCCTTATTGCTAACTGAATGTAAACATGGATATTTTGGAAGAATTATATACACTCAATTTTAACCGCCCCCCCCCCCCCCCCCACTCACACACCTCCCCAGATATATCTTGTCATAACTGTGAGTTACGTCGACCAATTCTGTCCGAAGAGTATGCCAGGAAACAGGACTGAGGGTTGGTGTGTTGTGGGAAATATATAAATGATTTGTATGCATATTTGAGGCCTCCCTAAATGTTTGAACGTAAGTTGGTGATCTCCGATTGTGTTTCTTCTCGTAGTAAAAGGTGTACACAGACTCACAGAAAATCCAAAGTCATAGAACATATAAAACGACAGACAAATCCCATTACGAACACACAGCTCCATCATTTCTGCTTCAAAAACGTGTTCTCTAATATATCCAATCGAGTTAAAGGACAACTGCATGTTATCGACAATAAAGCAAAGGTAATTTAAGACAATATGACTAGAGAACGATTATCACAAGTGTTGAGAAAATCACAAAGACGCACTGAGGTGAGGTTGGTTGGTTGCCATTCTTCCTTCGGGTCTAGACGTTAGCAAGTGCGTATACCCGCTTTTTCAAGAGGCAAAACTATGTTAACGCCAATGATGAAATCTGGAGAAACCGTGACAGCTAGGGAAGGTCAGGGAATACATAAGCAAGAGGTATCATTTAGTTTGTGACACTTACTTTCTTACATATCTTTAACGTAGACATCAGCGTCCTTAATAACTTCACTGGTGTGCTTTGATCCTAATTGGCCTTCATGGGTGTAAAGCACAACAGAAAAAATAACTTGAAACCTTAACCCTTTGAACCCTCGTTTTCTGGAATGGTATCGGTTTTGTATACACTGAAAGTGAGATGAGTCAGTCCAATATTAATATAGAGGAAGGATGAAATAATAACTGCAGTCTGCCGCCGTCTGGCGGCAGACTGCAGCTATTATTTTATCATCAATGTCCCGTGTTTAGACCTCTTATAATAAGACAAAAATTGGACGAAATTATGCATCGGACCGAAAAATCGGTCTTACGAGTTCAAAGGGTTAAAGCTGAAACATTTTTATCGCAACTGTTCTTTACCAGACTTTATTGTTTGATATGGGGTTACTTTGGTTGGGATGGGGTACGTGCTGCTGGCCATTTGTCCGTTGGTACGTCCCTGTACATTGTTGTTCAAACCAAGAACGTATAACTGCTCTCACCTAACTACCTTATTGTCCCATAATCACCCATATAATATACATTAAAGACGGCCATGTTAAATTGTGTTCTCCATAGAACTGAAAAATCTCAAATGTTTCTTCCGGATCATAACTTCAGACACTTAACCCTTTACCTAAGATGAAAAACAGACGACACTTGCAAAAAAAAAAATCTTGAATAACTAATTTTTTTCATTTTTTGTCTCAAAAACATAGGTTATGACCCCTCGTTGGAACGAGCTCGACTCGTTCCAACGAGGGGTCATAACCTATGTTTTTGAGACAAAAAATGAAAAAAAATAATGAAAATTAATTGGCGATTTTGAGAATAGCGCTGGCCGTTACGTTGGGTAAAGGGTTAACTGGGGCGACTTTGACGCCTCCGTTTTGAGACCATGGGCTGTAGTTGAGGGGTGGGGAATAACAAAATTTAATTGTCGCTTGTTTGTGAATGATGCGGAGCGAATTTGTTCATTTTTTACATGTAGAGCAAGAAAACGCTAACCAATTTCGTAACTCTTATAAAAGAATTAGAGATAAAAATTATTTTCACCTGCAAGAGATTTATTCTCTCTTTTGTATGTTGTAATGGTCTCTGACAATTCATCTATATGAACTTTCATTCGATAAATCTCAGCGCTGTAGCTTCGGCATTCCTTCTGTGAGTTTTGATATTCAGCGTTGAGGTTCTTGAATTTGGTATCCCATTCTTGTAGAGCCTTGTCAAACTGGCGTTGTCTCTTCTCCATTGTGTTTGCATTAGAATTTGCCTAAAGGCATGATAAATATTTCGATTATGATTAGAATTTGCCTAACGGTATGATAAATATTTTGATTATAAAATACAACTACGAATGAATTCCTAGATTTTCACTTCTATGACTATAAAAATAATAAAGAAAATCAAGAAAATACTCAGTAGGTTAAGATTTAAACCCGATGGTCCATCAGCTGAAACTTCATTTTCTAGTTATTATTTGAATTGGAACGCCAGCCTAGCACGCGTAAATACAGGCGGGGGCCGAGGGAGTGACATCTTCCCATCAAAACTTGTGCCGGGGAAATGTGAAGGATTGTTAGAAATCGTTTTAGTCCTTTAGTCCCGGAGGAAATACATACAATTGAAACAGACGGAGAAAAATTGCCAGTTGTCAGTAGGAGGTCTGAACTGAGATTCTTAACCATCCATTTAAAAAAAACCCTTCATGTTAATTAAGGGTGTTCCATTCGTAATACGGAGATGAATGCCATGAAACTGTAAGTAACGATGCATCACAACTCGCTTGACACTTGCGATACTCTGTGATACGTATCGCTAACTAAAAATAAACATTTGGTCTCATCCAACCCCAGAAAAAGAGGTTTCTATGCCTCTGACCATTCTGTGAGTGTTTCAGTAGTAATCGATTCGCCTTGTACAGAAGTGCAGCCCGTGTCCTCTTTTTATCAAAAGCAGTTATTATATGTATTGCAAAAAATGAACTAAAACAATGCCATGATACTTTTCTTCGAAATCTTACTGGCACAACTTGAGCCATGTCAAGCGAAAGCATGCAACTGTAACATAATTTTTATTTGAAAGGATTTCTGTCTATTTGTGCTCATGAATGTTTTTTATAAGGTGAAAGAGGCTCAAGAAATACAACAAATATATCTATAAAACTGGAGGATACTGAAGGCTGTACAAGTTAAACAGCTGTATTTAAAAATTCAGTGTTTTATTTTTATATCAGCCTTTAACTATTTGAGTGCTAGAAGCCACTAGCAGGGCTTTCAAAAAATGAGGGTGCCAGATCAAAAGACAACATTTTCCTTGCTCATGTTTCATATTCAGCCAAACGCATATATTTTATTTATATGAATCTGTTCTATTACAAACTACCGGAGAGTTCAGACCACCAAAGATAATCTAGCCCTCAGCCAGTTAAGGGCAACAAGGCACCATGTGCAATGCTAAAACATTGCAGAAGACGCTCTTCTGCTCTCAAGAGGCCATATTTTTTCTCAGTTTCGTAAGCTTGTTCTTACGGGATAGTAAACAGATCTCACCCTTTCTGCTTCTACTGTCAGATCTTCAAGTTCACCAGTTAATCTCATTTTGGTTTTCTCTAGAGAAGCAACCTTTGCTAGCGCAGCCTCGGCAGTTTGTTCAGCGTCCTGTAATTTGTTCTGCAATTTTCGCCTTCAAAAGAAAATAAACTACATTATCATACATGGCAGCAAAATGTTATCGAAAAATCAGACAATTCCTTATTGAGATTTGAATTGAAAACACATTCTTGAACGCGCTATCAGCATCTGAGTGTCTTTGTATTCGTCTGCTTAGACTGGAGTATTGAAACTATCTACACCTTTTGTTTGGTCCATTCATGTATGTTTCCTATCGATGTTATAATCCGTGGCCAAAATATGCTACAAGTTCGATGGACCTTTTCATGCGAAGTGACGTAGCCGGTGGAAACATGGGACATTTATCCGTTCTTTTCCACCAGGTATGAATTTCCAACTTTTCAGATGTCCCTTCAAGTTCGTCATTTTCGCCTTAAACCAGACTAAATTTGCTACCCAATATAAGCAAGTTTTACTTATCTGATAAAAAAGCATTATTACTATAATTGGGTTTTAGAATACATCAACATTTTTAAAGTTCTACGTTATGTGGCGTCCAGCAGAGATGTGGGGTTTAATTTTGCTTGTAGTGTCAAACACTATCTAAAGGCACTCAAAAAAGAAAATAAGTTTCTTCATGTGCGTACCTAGCTTCCTCTATCTCTTCTGCTCTAGCTGTTCCTTCACTCTCATATCTCGATCTCCATTGTTGTACTTCAACATTTGCTCTAGATAAAGACCTTTGCACATCACTTTTTGATTCCTGCTCATCATCCAGCTGCTCGCGGAGAGAATCGATCTCACTTCGAAGGTTGCGGATCTCGCTCTGTGATTTCTGTCGTACCTTTAAAATGTACAATAACTTTTAGTAGAATGCTACAAGTTACAAACATGGCTTGTCCAATAAGGGATTATAAGGTAAGGTTTTTACGCAAAAATATTTTTTAGTTATCACAAGAATGTTTCCAAATTGAAGGGCATAACAATTAGTTTTTGCTTTTGTGTCCAACTGCAAAAGAAATGATTTAACCATTAAAGGCCTAGAGACTTTTATACATTTTTGTTATACTATAAAGTTTACACCTGTGACATAGCAATTGTTTCTAGGCAAGTTTTGGTTGTTTGTATAGGCAACCACGACTTGCCCAGAGTCAACTGCAAAGTTTGACCGGTAACTGGAGGTCGCTAGAAACAACTGCCAAGATCTTATAATATAACGTCGGGTTCACCCAGTGACTAAACGTTGGAACGCTTGTAATGGTGCAGTAAAACGTGATCTAACTTGGAATTATGTCCCAAATGCTTAATAGATATTTACAAATGAAGGCCTGCGAAGATAACGAATGACATTTCATGATAGGCATGATATGCTATGTTTGGCTAGGAACTGGCTTTTTATGCTTCCCCCAAATTAGACTAATCAAGAAGCTTGTGTGAGGCTATAGGTATGTTAGCACTTACGGCTATAATAGTGGCCGTCGTTACGGGTGGCACATGTGTGACAATGACAACGAAAGAATTAGTCTCTAGTAAAATGTTTCAAATGCAAACCTTAACCATTATATTTCACAAACGCCAGCAGTTTATCCACATAAAATATTTACGTTCAATAAAAATAAAGCAACCTTAGAAAATAAATACACTGGTCAAAGTTACAATGGAAAATACATATTTTTTCTTGTCGCGAAAAACACATTTTTTACGACTGTCTTGCTAGACCTGCACAAACAGGCCTCATTTTTTATGCTTTGAGAACTAAAAACTCATCAACAAACTTGACAATACCCGTGGTTTATTACTCACTCGTGTTTCTTCCTCGATGGTGCGTTTAGAGTCTTCCAAAGCATCTGTCAACTGTTTCCTATCTTTTGCAAACTGACCCAGACGATGTTCGGCCTCTTCAAGCTGTCTGATGAAGTCCGTGTTTTCAGTTTGCATCCTTGTCTTGTGGTTTTGGAGATCCATAACTAGGCGCATATTCTCCTCCAGTTTGCTATTTATCTCTGACATCTGTGTTTCCATCTGCTTTGTAACCTTGTTGGATGCACCCTAACAATAAAATAGTATGCCGAGTTACCGAATGAACTTACACAAACATAGTTTCAACAGTTACCATGGTCCAAAAACACAATAATCCAATTAGACCTCAAATGCCTAAAATTGGACTGTGGCATTACCTTGACATTCCATACCATTATATACTGTTCTATAATAGCTCGGGGGTTAACATTTAACAATATGTACACGTGACATTTAACAATATATACACGAAGACGAGTCAACTCGCCAGTTATGTAAGCAGGCACGCTAGCTCAAGGAGCCAGGATAACAGTGGGTAGAGAGATGGAGAGACTCGTAAATTCTCAGCAGTTGTTTCTAGTCAAGCCTGAAGAGGTCTGAAGAGGCAGACGCCACTTGACTCGAAACAACTGCTCGGTCATAAGTCTTGCGCAGTATTTGATATTCAACAAATTCACCACTTTTCCAAGGCTTTTACGTGTTAGAAATATGCACAGAAGGTGGTCAAGATATGCGAAAGATAACAACAGTATGAATAAAAGAAAATGTTTTTGAGTTATCAGCAATCGGAATGGTAATTGTCCAATCTTTTATTCCCATATTCACAGGTTTGTCCTGCTCAACTTTCCTGTCCTTTAATTTCCTGAACATTATGCTTCTAAATTGTTTCTTTTTATGAAATACTATCCAGAGCAAATCAGCGAATCTATATTGGTTTTATGAGAAGAATTAGAAATAATTCAACTATACACTCTTTTAGGGCTGCAGGATTAAATTTGCTATGGTCTTTCACGCCAGACTTTATTTATGTAATTGTCTGCGAGCAGAAAGTGTTCAGATGCTCCTGGTATATCAAAATATTTTACCGCAACTCAAGCGACATTTGCTCTACAGATATTCACAGAGATTCTCGGGTGCATGTTTGAACAAACTGCCGCACTCGTATGTCCGGGACAAACTTTTTGTCCGGATCCGGATCCGGTTCCGGAGCAGATTCGGTCGTTTTTGTGACTTTTTTTCAGGGGCGAAATCCGGATCCGGAAAAAAGTTGAAAGTGGAAATTTTAATTACATTTACATAAGTGAATGAACTTGTTAACGGAACATTTTCAGGATGAAAACAGCAAAAACTGACAAAACATAGACAGGGAGCTTTTTGAAGTGGGACTGGAGAGGTGGAAACAGAACTGAGAGATTATTTAATTGCAGTAAAAAACCCCAATGCCAACAGGCACTCCCCCACATTGTAAAAAATTACCGTAATTCTACGGTTACCTGATGTCAGATGACTGTCAAATACAACGGTCTCGAGGACGTAAATTAATGTTAACGGCGTTGCCGTAGAAAAACCCGCAAAGTTGATCCAATGAACCTATTTCTCCTGTCACACTTTCCAATCACGTTGCACGGCAGTAAAAATACTGAATTGTGGGATCGGCCTTGCCATAATGCTACTCTGGCAGTCGCCATTTCCAAGAAGGATGCCCGATGCATTTGAAGACGATCAACAACGCATTACTATCACTTTTTAAGTTTATGGCCAAGTGAATCATGTTCATTGCAGTCTTGGACATGAAAATCCAATAACGTCAATTTTTTATGCGCATAATTGTTTCAGTAATCATGTAGAATTGCAGACTGTTCGTACTGCGTCACCGATATTCGATGCATCTTATGGCTTCTGGCCACGGATCCCGCTAAGGCCGACATAACTATATGCTTTTATTGGATCAAGGTAAAATTCGGTTAATGATGGCTGGAATTAAATTATGGTTTTCAGTTAATTATGGCTGGAACTCTGCCTCCGGTCATTTTGACCGTAATTATTTTGATGGCAATTTTTACGGGGTAAATAAGGTAAATGATGGTTGAAATTTGTTACGGTCATATGACAGGCAGCTACTTTCCAGGCACGTACAAATAACGACAAACGGTGAAAAAAATTACGGGAATATGCGGCAAATGACAGTCGCAATTTTTTATGGTTTGCCTGAATGCTTACGATCGTATGCCCGGAAACTAGCTGCCGGTTATATGACCGTAAAAAATAGGATAATTTTTTACAGTGCACCCCACGAAAAATTGTCTGGCGTCGCTACTAACAAGCGCACAGGCTGATGAAAATTACAATAAAGATTGATGAATGTCTATAATTTCTGATTCTCGAATATTTTGCTTCTAAGTATACTGATTATAATAATAATAACTCTTTGGCCAGTCGCTGATTTGTCGCGGTTCTCATAAGAGAAGGCCATCTTCCCCCGGCACCCTACCCCTCTCCCCTTCTCTCCTCCCAGCATTCCGATATAAACTGTTTAATAGTCACTTCCTCGTTTTCAATTTCTTCAATAAGCATTCCTACCCTCCCCCCCTCAGCCATCTATCCTTTGTTTCCTCACCCCATTTCTTCATTACACTTCCAGTAAATTTTATTCTATGAGGTATATACTGTGGGCATTCCACGAGACAATGTTCCAGGGCCTCCACTACCCCAGAGTGGCACATTTGGCATCCTGTTTTACATACAACAAATATGGACAGGCCCTGGCTATCGTTACATCGTTACCTTTCAGGCTTTAAGAAGCAAATGTACCGTTGTGAAGGCGTCCTAATTGTACTTATGTTCTATAACTACCGTTATAACGGGACATAAAATTACACTTCACACTTTGTGTCACTAATATAGAGGTGTGAATTGTACCGCTTTTACGGCTACAAACGCCGAATAAGACGATGACAGTAACAACACGTCTGCTTGCAAGATGTGCACACTTCTTGGGACGATATTCTAATAAAAACAATATGATAATAGAGTATAATTGTTTGGTGTCAATACTGGCGCATCAGCGTCTTTTTTCAGCTACACGCTGGAACATTACTTTGCATAATCGGCTGTGGCGAAGATTTGGTATGCGGCGTTAAATCCTTGGTGCCATATCTTTAGTCTGTTTGATGAAACATTCTCTTTTCTAAACGTTGACATTTTGTGTATTTCCCTCGTTTGTAGTTACTATAAGAAACAATTTTTCTTACGCTTACTTCAAACAAAAGAAGAAGTACAAAATATAAAAAAAACCTATGTTTTAAAAGTACTCGGTTTGGTCGTTCTTTCTGTGTGGGTTGAGCATGAGCCATTTTCTGGAATGGGGAATCCTACAGAAACTGCCTGGGGCTATAAGTTATCGACGTTTGGGCGATAATTACCCCGTTTTTATGGTAATTCCTACATATCCCCAACCTATTAGGCGAAATACTCTCTCACATCTCAGGGAAAAGGGTTCTAAACGTTGAAAAGAGGGCAATGAGTTACAGCCCTTTGGGGCTAGAATAACCCGGTTTTCAATGTGAGTCCCTATAGTAAATTTTGGGACAAGCGCCATTTTCGGGTAGGGGGAATTTAGTCTTGAAATTAATGGAGCTAGTCCGAATGCCTCATGTTTGACATCATTTTGTTTAAACTTGCTGCAGAAAAAACTTGTGTTTATGACATTTCCATGTTTTTTGTTAAACTATTCGAATATCAAGTCTAAATAAAACTATCTTATTTAATCGCGACTTGCATCATTTATCTGTAACTCAAAGGAAACCCATGAAATGTGCCGAACAATGGGAAAGAATTAAAACTATTTTTGACTTTTTTCCGGATCCGGATTTGGCCTTCGCATCCGAATCCGGATCCGGAAAAAGTCATGAATCCAGATCCGGAAAAAAGTTTGTCCCGTATGTCCGCTATTTCAATATACACTGCACCAGAAGATAGCGGTAAATGTCTAACAAACATTTTTCGATATCTATTGTTAAGACAGATATAAGAGAATATCTCCCCGGAAGTGACGCGTATTGCGTAATGAGTTAATATCACTTCGCGTTTTTGGCTTTTATGTGTTTTAACTGGAGAAGGTACCAGGATAACCTCATTCGTCATTGCAATAAAATTTAATTTCCCTGCAGTCACCTATGAGATAATTCCGATACCCACCCAGAACAGCAAGTATCTTCTACGTAACAACATTTAATGCCCGTGCAGATGCTGTCTCTTAACAGAATTGATCTATACTCACTCCATTCTTTTTGAAGTATTCCACTTGAGACAATAGTTCGTCGATATCATGCTTTAGCTCTCCCTTCTCCTTCTCAACCCTGAAATGTACAATAAAGCATTAACCTTTCAACCTCATCAACAGTCTCCTCCAAATTAGACGATTTGATAATCCCCAAATAGTTACCTTTTATCATGCAGCACTTTTTGGGAAATCCTTATTCAAAATTTCTCGCGCTGCCCCGTTCAGTCTCGTAAGCATACAATTTTTAGCTCACCGGAGCGAAGCTCAAGGGGAGCGTACTAATCACTTTCCGTCCGTCGTCCATCCGGCGTTAACTTTACATTATCGACTTCTTTTCACAAACTACTCAACCAAATTGAACCAAATCTGATGTGCATGTTCTCTATCACATGTCAATTCAAATTTTTGTTCAAATAAAGTTGACCCGCCCCTTGGTAGGACCACGCCCAAAAAGTAAGCCTAAATCTTAAAAAATCTTCTCATGAACCAGCAGTAGCAGAGACTTGATATTAGGTGTGCAGCTTCGTTTTGAGGTGCAGACTCAGATTTGTTCAAGAGAAGTTCTAGGGGCTATATTTACCGTCGTTATGGGAGAGGCAAGAATTTCTGACCCGGCCAAAATTTCTATTTTCCAAACCGAGAGGTTGATTTGAACCAAATTTGACATGAGGTTTTATTGGGACATAAGTAGTTAATTTATGCCAAAAAAAATTTTTCGTCGCCCCGTTGGAACCGCAGGAGCTAAAAATAGAAAAAATTAAAACGCCCACATCTCCAAAACTGCACGGCACTGAGAATTTGTATTTGGTGTGAAGCTTCCTTAGGACCAACAGAAAGGATTGGTAAAAATAAATTCCATTGGTTTTATCATGGGGTACAGTTTCGGGACTTAAACAAGTGCTGAATCAGCTCGTTTTAACACTGCGTGCAACTGGAAAAACCTAAAAAAATCTTCTTCTCCAGATCCAGCAGGCAGAATCTTTTGATATTTGGTATGCAACATTGATTCAAGTTTGTTCAAATCAGTCCCTGGGTTCATATTTGGGCTCAGTATAGGAGCCCAAATTTAAACTTATTACATTTCAAGCAAATGTCTTTCTGTGTGTGCAGCATGTTTTTTTTTTTGGGGGGGGATTCAAGTTTGTTCAAACCAAGTCCCTGGGTTCATATTTGGGCTCACTGTGGTAGCCCGAATATAACTTAGTTCAAAATGAGGAATTTTCTTTAAAAAAATCATCTTCAGATCCAGCAGTCGGAATGTTTTGATATTTGGTATGCAGCATCCTTGGGGGGGGGGGGGGGGAGGGTTGAGATTCAAGTTTTTTCAAGCCACATCCCTAGGTCCAAATCATTCGGGAAAAACCACACAATTTGAGAGGGGTTATTCTAAGATCACAGAAGGAGCTTGGGATTTCCCCACTAACTTCATTAGGAATTCACGATCAAAACAAGGATACAGGTTTACACCACTGCGTCCCTTTTGTAGTTGTAAATTCATTTTGCACACTTTTTCACAAAGGGAGAAACAAGTAAACAAATTAAAGTTTCTGTATCAAATTCAAAAGTGTTGTGACTGTTAATATAGCGATGTTTAAAATAACAGAATGTAAAATCATGCATAAACTTAGGACACGCTAACACAGATCCACGTAGATACGTCCTCATTGAAGAAAGTCGTTCCAGTTTATTTATTTCGCACCAACACTCACCTTACCTATTTTCAGAGCAAGGAAGCGAAATGATTGTGACTCATCCCTGCCCATCTTTCGATACCAGACAATGTGAGGTGATTTCTAGAGTTTTGGTCGGTACACAGAAACCAAATTCATTTCCCAAGACATTCGAGACCATAAATACACACTTAGTATGCTCACCTGCTCACACTCTTTATCTTATTTTTGTAACATCATTTACAAGTCTCATATATGGTTTGTGAAATGAAGAAATTGAATTGAATTAAATTTTCAAATCAGACTAAGGTGCATTTTGCAATCGATGACTAACCATGATCGCCTATCCAATTGTGTTTACATTAGAAGTACCGACTGTCTAAAACCAGACACAAAAACAACAATAAACAACAAAATTAGAAAGAAAAGTTGGTAATAATTTAATCCTGCAACTAAGAAGGACTGTAGGATTAAATGATTATCCCTTTACCTATCAAAAAAGGCAGACGACACTTGCAAACAAAATTCGTAAATAACTAAATGTTTTAATTTTTTACGTCAAAAGCATAGTGTATGACCCTTCATTGGAACACGATTGACGAGCTCGTTCCAATGAGAGGTCATAAGCTTTGCTTTTGAGAAAAAAATGAATAAATAGTGAAAATCAAATGGTAATTTTTTAAGAATAGCGCCAGCCGATGTTTGCCGTTACGTTGGGTATAGAATTAATGAGTCTTCACACAAATCATGACAAAAAAGACACGTTAGTCCATTCGCTGTGAACAGTAATGGCTAGGAAGATTCCGTACTCAACCTCGGTTACAATGGCCTAAAGTACCTTAAAGAGTACATGAGAGACGCAACCTATATTTGAATTTTTTAACTGTCAAAATATACGTTAAATAAACATACTTCATTTTAGCCTTTTGTGCTGACTCAATCTGCAGAGTAAATTCTGAGCAAATGTCCTGGTTCTTTTTGCGGAGAGCTGCCAACTGAGATTCATTATGCAGTGTGCGTTCCTCCAGTTCTCGTCGAAGTTTAAGCAGCTCTTGCTCTCTCTTCTTATTCAGCTCAATCTGCAATGGAATGATAGTTTTTATCGTAAAACACCGTGAAGGCAAAAGTGGTCTCTTTGTCGGTCAGATCACGACAATCTTACACAGTCGATCGAGATATCTTAAACAGAATATTTCGAAATGAAGGCAAAATCAAGAAAACAAATGAACAAATAATCTGGCTGGTATCACAATAAACTCTCTGTGTCGTTTGATAGTACTTTTTTGTGGTAAACACAGCGTAACAGCTTTCACGTCATCGAATCTCGTGGATTGGGAGAAGTTACTGCATTGATTGACTAGGGGATGGGCAAATTAAGTTGGACGTTTTTCACTGACATTCTAGCTATCCAGTTTTATCTTATAAGCAATCGATTTTCCCCGATACAAGCTAAAACGTCTGGACTGATACAAATTTGTATCGGCCACATTGACTTCTGCGACCATTCAGTTCAGAAAGAGAACGTCTTTACCTGCACTCAACGAAAAACTGATTACAGATGTCGATCGAGGATACCATGACGCCTTCATGAACTTCATTCATCGAAAATCAATTAAAAGACGCTGAATGGCTGTCACAATATATGCGAACAAGTCAAGAAAGGGTGGAATACTGTTAGATAAATTGGTTATTACCACCAAAATGATAAAATAAATTTGTAATCACCAATATGTGTTGATCGAGAAACTTGTACCAAGCCTCGATGGCGTTCCTGTTACGTATTGCGAGTCGCCCCAAAGGACTTGCCGCGATACCTAAAATGAAAACCATCTTGATACAAGTTTCTCGATCAACCTATAGTGGTGATAACATATATATAGAGAGACATCAGTTGTATAAAAGTAATTAACTTTTGATCTTATTATTGTGACTGAAAGGCTTTATAGAATCTGGCGTAAACATGGGAAAATGAAAGCGAGAAGGGTTCATGAACGTGTGTAGTAAAATATTCATCGGAGTTGAAACCAAATAACGTTAACTGTGAGTCTTACTTGGACCTCTTACTTCGTACTTTAACCGTTTGAACCCTAGCGGCCGTTTTTCCGGCCAGCAACATGATACGTCGTAACGCTATTAAATAGGATGGCTGTTCAGTAAGTGTGTAGGGTAGACTAACCAATATTTTCAACGTGCAGCCCCGAGGCTGCACGCTGAAAATATTGATTGGCCCACCCCAAATAATGAACATGGACTCTTCTAATTGCTGTCATTGAACTGGCATGGAAGATACCACTAGAGTTCAAAGGGTTAAACACAGAGTAACCACATACATGTGGAGTATGGAGAAAATTTGTAATACATTGAATATACATTAACCGACTAAACGGATGAATAATACATTTACCAACACAAGATCAAAGAAAAAATATTGTTTTTTGCCAGAAAGGTAGTTTATGCACGGACTGAGTGTATCTCTTTTCACTTTAAGGGGATAAGACAATTGGACAAAAAGTCTGGGAAGAGTATTTTACATCTTCACCCTTAATATGTTAGAAAATTACTTTACCTGGACAGCTGTGGCACCTCCTGCTTCATCCAGTCGTTCACTGATTTCATCCAACTCTCTAGTAAGTTCTGCCCGTTGTTTCTCAACCTGAATTAAACATTTTGAAATACAATTTAAACTGGACACATAAACAGGCGGTCATTCAAGACAAGTTAACTGTTGCAAAAGGTGTTAAGACATGGGACAGATGACCTATACCTAACCCAATCAATTATTGAGGACCATCCTAAAAGACTGCTATCACTACTGACACGGCTTTTAAAGTTACACAAAGAGGAAAAATCTAAGCTAAGCATTGAGAAATTTCACACTTAAGACTCTACCAGAAATTGACACGTATTAAAATATCGAAAAAAGACCAAAAAGCAAGTTTTGTAGGAATCACATACATGTATTTCCTCTAGTACCGTGGACTTTCACAAAGGGACAGCGTCAGTTTATATGGGTTGTGTGAGTTCTTTATAACAGTATGCCACTCAAAAGCATATCAGTAGCCCAGTTTCACAGTCTGTATCTATGGATATATCATCGCCGCTACAGCGATAGGCAGTCAAGTTTAGCCAATCCATGAAATTTAGCTGCCCACTGTAGGAAACTTTCAACCAAGACGTTGGTTACCATATCCTATTTTAACGGTCAAACTGATCTTGTTTACCACAGTAAACTAGCACTGCGCCGCTTCCTGTGGTTCCCACCGGGATTCGAGGGTGGCTGTGACAAATTTAGCATACAATATTTCCTCTAAATAGTGATCAACATGTCATTTAAACAAAAACATATTTTTATTGGGCGCAAACCAAAATACAACGATGTTGGCATTAGTGATTCGTAGGATAAAACAAAGGCATTGTCGGCGAAGTTTCCGTTTCAGTGAAGCGTACGTCACATAATTTTTCTAAGTGCGCTTGACCGTGTTATTAGACGCCTTTTACTTTTTCTCCTGTTTCATATTTACAAATCCGTTCGGAACACGTGTTTCATATGGATTTCCATTGACGGACTACTGTCCACCTGACGTCACGGATCCAACAAAAGAATTAAACTCCGCCCATGTTCGGTCAGTCTGAATGTCGCATTCTGATCGAGATCAATTCGGAAGCTGTGGTGTTACGCCAATAAATCGAACGCTTCGGTCAATAAATAACAAAGAGTTTTAAAGTTTGAATTTTTTGTCTGTGATGTTTAAATTTTTAAATCAATGAATTCTATATCATACAGGCGTGTAATATACACAGAAGGCCAATGTGCTTGGATGCTTTTATCAGTGCCGCACTCATGCCACAGCGGAAGGCTAGAACTCCAGGTTGTGCCTCTTGTTTTATTCTTCCGCGCTGGCACCAATACCGTATTGACACATTATAACGTGTTGTGTATTTACTGGCTTAACCACATGAACACGAGAGACCGCTTTATCGACCCAGGGACATGGTACGTCATTGTTTCATAAAGTAGGATATCTGCAAGTTAAGGGTTGGTTAGACCAATCAATATTTTCAACGTGCAGCCCCAACGCAAATAATAAATATGGACCCTTCTAATTGCTGCATTTCAAATGACATGGGAGATACCACGGGTGTTCAAAGGGTTAATATGTATTACCGAAAACACTGCCCTCAAGATATATATACATTGACGTATTTGATTACTTATTGCAGCTTGGAAAATCTCGCTTCCTTATTTCGTACGAGAATGGAGTGCTGCTATCTTCATAGAGTTGTAGTCCGTCTGAATGTTTTTACTTGTACTGACGAAAAAATGAAACTAACTCCAAGTGGTACTGTACATCGACTTCCCTACCTTTGATCTGCTTGCTCTTTCTGCTTCCAACTCTTCTTCTAATTCCTCCACATTGCCTTGCATCTCTTTTAATTTCCTTTGTAACTGTGACACAAGGTTTTGTTCGTCTTCAAGTCGTGAATTATAGGTGTTTATCTCTACATCTTTCCTGTAATAAAGAATTGCAATAAGTCTTCCTTATTCACACAGCCTTGAGCAACAAGTCAGTGTATTATATAGCAGATAATCTGATTACAGTGTCCATGATGAAGTGCATCTTTGCACATGGCTAAAATTCCCTCACTAAAAGTCTCTAACAAAACGGACGTCTCCACATGAAACGTAATGTTTACTGACGATACTTGTAACTGACGAAATTTGTAACAACGGTATGCGATTAAATTTAAATATTAACAGCAGACAAGAACAAAACAAAACAAAACAAAAACACCCTTGTCCCAATAAACCCAATCCCCCCCCCCCCCCCTTAAAACAACTAAATAGAAAATAGGTGATTCCCAATGAATTCCGTTCTGGCAGGTTCGTTCTTGTAGGTATCACAAAACTAAATATTTTCCCATAGACGACCATTATAACGTTCAGGCGGAAAAAATATGATCACATCACTTTAATTTTGGCATTCAAATATCTCTATCAAGTATACGCCTCCAGACAACTTTTTCTGATCTGAAAACAGGAAGTGAAGCAAGAAATAAGAGACAAAAACTGACACAAAGAGAAGTACCGGCCACGTGCACATATTTTTCAGGGAGATCCCTACAAAAACACCCAAAAAGTAAATTGTATTTTTAGGTCCAAAAGTCATCAATCACCCTCTTTTTTATCAGGAATATTCAACAATAATGCAAGCTGTCAAAAGAATGTTTCAAACGTTTATTGAAACAATATATTTTCCCAAGGCTGTTTATTTTTAGAGATTGCATCATTTCCGAGTGCAACCTTTTAAGACGGTTCACTCTAATTTCAATATTTAGTTCCGCGATACCGGTAATGCGTGTGTTGTCAACGTTTTGTACCTTCATTAAAGAGATGGAGAATGACATGCCGCACACGAAAAGACTAGTGACGCTGATACATAAGTTCACTGTAAATTGCTTTGCGTTATCAATAACTGAAGAATGGTTTTACTGGCATCAAAGATCTTTCCAAAAAAGGTCTATTCATCCACTTGAAAATAAAATATGTGTGAGGTGTTTCAGATTAAATATTATGCTAGAGGACCTCTGCAATATTGAAACATTAATATGATTGTTTCGAAATATGAATGTCGTGACCATCCACGTGTGGATGGTCACTACCTTGAGATTACTAAACTGTTTAATATTCTATAAAATATACAATGTATACACAAATATATAGCTTACAAAGGTGCATATATTAATTAGTTTTTGATTGTTCAGATCTGGAGTCACAAATAGAAAGGTTTTACTTAGCAAACCGCCCTTCATTGAAGATTCAACTTATAATACAGCATCAGCGATTCGTTTGTGTAACCAAATTTCTCGAATAACGGAAGACTTGGAAGACTGGAATATATCACAAATTTCTATGTACAGTGACCGAACCAACACGCCAAAAACTAAAGTGTTAAAAACTATACTTGAAGTGCTGTATTTAACACTTTCTAAGTGCTGAACTATCACTTTGTTCAAGTGAAGATATCCCAGAACTTGACAGGTGTTACAATAATACCACTTGACAAGTGTAATGTCGCGACATTTAAAAGGAAACAACGCAGATGACGCGGATCAGGCTCGAACTCTCGAGCCTGATCCGCGTCATCTGCGTTGTGTTCTTTTAATTATGTACCCACCAAGCGCAAATCAAATTATGGACGATTCTCGAAGAACCACCAATGCTAGACACATGGGAAGTGCCATCCATTCAGGTTTCAGATGTCTGACGATTGTAATGTCTAAGTGCTTAAAGCATTGCACTTTGGGTGTTAAAATCAAACCCTAAGAGTTAGAATGGGTTTAACACCCTGAAAGTGTCAGTTTTAACACTTAAGTTTTTAGTGTGAACACTATAGTTGCAGAGAAACTGCATCTCAGATGATGGACAACTGCAAGCAATTTTACTCACCTTCTAAGTGATTCGTCAAGGTCTCTCTTGGTTCTATCAAGGTCTTCTACCATTTCCTGGGTCACCTTAAGGTCTTGTTCAAGTTTACGTTTGGATTTCTCAACATCGCTACGGATCTTTTTCTCACGCTCAAGACCATCTTCAAGCTATGGACAGAAAGAACAGAAATACATCAAGAAGCAGTTCCTGAAAACTATAAAATTTTAGTGTTCGTCAAAACGGACTATTGTATCACAACCACAACGACGAGCTCGTTCCAATGAGGGGGTCACATAATATGATTTTGTTGACATTTTTTGAAAAATAGTTTTTTCAACTGCCGATTTTACATATTACCCGGGCGGATGCCCCCGATTCGTTAAGGTAAAGGGGTAATAAATTATTATCTGCGATAATCTGGATAATTTAATGTTGCGTTGTGACGTTAATCGTCGCGCCGTGAAAACGATTCTCTGTATCTCTCGGCTATGAGATATCGAATTTTACAACTTTAGTAACTATTCTCTCGATAATTCACAGTTAAGCGAATAATAAATAATAAATATTTCCATATGGGATGAAATACTGATTGGTTTTTTGATTGGCTGAGAGGTACGTTGTAGATTTTAGTCAACAGTATCTTTTAATTTTTACACCGTGGTTAACTACGGTGTAAAAATAGGAATACGTAATAACTGGAAAAAGGCTGAAAAAGTCCTGTTTATTTATATTATTGTAATTATTTATTTCCTGGCTCATTGATATACTTGAAAAAATAAAAACATGGTTAAGTGAATATTTTGAAGTAATTATTACATAAAACTGTGAAATAAAAATAACAATACATATGTGTCATGTAGGCATTATTTATTTTTAGTGCTATTTTTTGTAAGGGGTATGATCTGCTTTTTTGGTGTCTGTTTAATTAAAAATGGATCAATGGATTTTAAGAAGCGCCTTGCAAGTCATACTGAAACTGAAATTTAGAAAAGAGAAGAAATGTAATATCAGTAAATACAGCCAAGTGCGATAAAAAGTATACCAATTTACTAAGAACAAGGGAGAAAATATTGATTTTGAAAGCTATATTAGCTGTAGAGTTGACATAAAAAAAGGATTTGGAAATAATTCCGTTATCCTTGCGTCTTCCTGTGTGTATGGAAATTTACACCCGTCTGGGAACTCATACATCCTTTGGTTGCTCCTTAGAGCGTATGAGTCCCCAGACCATGTAAATTCCCATACACCCCGGGGGACACAAGGATAACTATTAATATTACCTCATCCAAAGTCTGTTCTAACTTGTGCTTGATCTTATTAAGATGATTAACTTTGTCTTCTTCAGCTTGAAGGGAGTCCATTGTTTTCTTGCCGGATTCTTCCAATGATTTTTTCTCTTTAGACAGTTTAGTAATCTGATCATCCTGTACAGCCATCTCATCCTTAAGTACCTTGATCTCATTCTCTCTTGCTAACTTTTCTTGCTCAACCTGGAAAATAAAAGGCTTTCTCATTAAAGGCAATCTATTTGAAAATTTCATCTGGACCATTCCCGCCAGAAAGACCTGTATTTTGACTCCGAAACGTAAACCTTTCAAAAACTGTGCATATAAATTTTTGCATTGAAAAGAACTCGTTGTTAGATAAGCAGGCACAGTCATAAAAAAACCAATATTTAAAGGGGAATGTTTGAATTTAATCAATGGAGTTCTTTTTTGCATTATTTTTATCCATTTGGTTATTTTCAATATCCCAGAACCCAGCTTATTATGATGAGAGCGTTTATTAGCAAAACACTTCGGACTCAAAAACGGTTTTAAGCCGATTTTTAATCCTTCAACTTACTGAGGCTCAGATCGATGTTAGTGAACGAGGTAAAGCAATTTCATATCAAATCGTGACGAATTTGAGATTCCCTTTATGTGTAATTTAATGGCTTACCCAGAGTTACGGCAAAAACCGACTAGTACTATTTACTGAACCGAAATTTTATTAATTTTTTCAATTTTTTCTTAAAGCCATAGCTTTTGACCCAGCACTGGAATGAGCTCGACAAGGTCGTCCCAATTACGGGTCATAAGCTATGAATTCGAAGCAAAAGTGGAAAGGTTCAATTATTAGCCTGTGTCTTATTATTCCCCTGGTCTTCTGTCTTCTATGCACTTCTATTGTGCACCATAACGCGAATACGAATCTCCCTATGCCGTTGATTTTGGGTTTACTGATAGACAGTCACTAGTACTCGGCTACCTATGTTTTTCAGACTCTTGAGGCATTGGGGTGTCCCTAAGGGTGTTTTAAAAGCGGGTCACGCTCATATCTCAGACTTGGTATGACCCATGGACTTGGGACCAACAACAAATAAGTCGACACTCAATGAACGTTCCAAATATGTGTCTAGGTCAGTGAGGTCACCAAGAGGTCATTGAGCGCATTTATTAGAATTGCCAGAAACCGCATTGATGACCCCTAATGCATTCCCTAAGCAACCCTCATACATGCATTTTTATACTCAAAAAGTGGGTGGGGCCCAAAATATTGAAATTGGGGTCAAGCCCATGTCTCAAGCATGGTATGACTTGGGACCAACACAAAATGAGTTGAAACTCAATAAGGGTCAAAAGATGGGTCAAGTTCACGGAGGTCGCCCATGAGGTCATTGAGTGCATTTTGCAGAATTGTTGGAAATTGCATGTTATAACTCCCAAAGCATTTCTGAAGTTCATACATATATTCCTTTACTCAAAAAGTGGACAGAGTAAAAAATATCCATTTATGATTCCTTTATAGCACATGTTGAATGGTGTGCACAGAAGTTATTTCTGGTTTCTTGAAAAAATTATCTAATTCCTGTTTCAAAATCTGTAAACGTGGTTTACGAAAACCTACTTCTGATTTCTTTAAAGATATTTTACTCCCGAAAGTAAGTCATAAATTCACTTTCTGTAGAGTTCAATTCTGATGCGTTCACCATTTTCACCTGGACTCAAATTTACTAATAACAGTAATTTCTATCTCATGTCCAGGAACTAATTTTGCAACTATCTTATGCTCGGCGTGTCAGTTTAATTAAATGAATGACTACAAAAACTGATTAGAGTAATTCAATGACACTGATATGTTTGTTAGACGTGTTACAGACGATATTTCCGAAATGGGTATTTAATCGAGATAATGTGATAACCCCTCCCCCCTCAAACAACTAAACAACTTTCCTTTCATTCTTACTATAAGTTAAGACTCTTTACTGGGAAACAGTCGATAGGCTTGTTCTATTATGGGTTATAAACCGATGTTCAGATAAAAAAAATCCCCACAAAATTATAAAATTTGAATGGGAGGTTTTGTGCCTTTCTCTGAACAGTCTTTACATCTGTAGGGGTAAATGTTGAGATGATTGTCTCATAGATGGCAAACATTGATTAGTTTCAGCTCTTTAACCAATATATAAACTGACAGAATCAGGGCATAATACATCTTTCTGTATTTAACATATTCGTCTTGCTGGGTTGACAATGATAACTTCCTTACAGGAACTAAACCTATTCACAATCGACTTGCAAGTCATGATAACTTTGCCGCACTGCTGAATTTTCAGTTTAATAATGTACAAAATACCTTTTGCAGTGTATGGTCCAGGTCCTCACAATCCATCTTAAGGTCATCACATTCCAGTTGCAACTTTTTGTTCTTTTCTTCCAGTGCTGATGCTCCGTCTTCATCTTCTGCGATCCTCTCCTCATACTCTTTGACTTGAGACTCGAACTCAACCTTCTGCTGTATCAGTAACTCAACTTTCTCTTCTAGGTCAGCAATATGGTCCTGTTCAGACTGGAGTTGAATAAAGATATCGTTTTTCTGTTGTAGTAGTGTGACGTTCTGTTCTTCAAGTTCTTTTTTGTATTTTTCACATTTTTCATAATCGTCCTTCATCTTGGCCATTTCCTCTTCCTTCTTTTTCATATCTTCTTCCGCCTTAGCAACGTTGAGCATGGGTTTCACCTAAAACAAAAATACATAATTGTCAACGGTCACAAACTATAGCACCGAACGATCACTTTATCATAAGAACACTTCAGATGAGATTATCCATTTTGACAAATAACTCGAGTTTTGTGAAAACATATCGATCACAACTAAAATTTCCACAACGTCATCTCTGATAAAGCGGAAATTCATTATTTCAAACTCTGCTATGTCTTCTTATGACTTTTATAGGTATAAAATGAACATTTTTAAAAATGATGTCCTTGTGCAATAAAACAAAATCCTCTCGACGTCGTTAATCAAACATAGTTAGAGTGGGTGGTACCTCATTTCCAAGAGGCACATAATCTTCCATGGGTCGGTCGGTAGGAAAATAATGATAAAATTGATCCGCGGAAATGCAAATTACTTTGATTCGCAGGTCTTAGGAACTACGGTGGAAGGTGTTAAAAAGTATATGCTGGGACGTGTGGGAGAGTTGCTGTCTCCTCCAGTTTTAAATTTAATATTAGATTTGTATAAGCTGATAGTGGTATGTAGTACTAACTAATATTAGTCTCTACCCCTTTTCTGTTTTAGATCAACCAATAGCGCTGTATAATTTCTACCGCTCGTCGCTTAAAACACCCTAAATGCTCTGACTAATTAAAACCAAATGCAGCTGTTATATGATTTTTCTAGTTTGGGGAAGCATGGTTATTTAAACGAAAAGGCGCTTCAAACGCACCAGATTTCCTAAAAAATGGAGTTTATTATCTGACAACCGCAAACAGCTCTTCAAATCAACTGTAGGTTTATACATCAATTCTGTCTCGTTGGAAAACGAAAGTTTTAACCTTTCCAAATCCAAGTTGCAACTGCCTCAAACGAGACTCACGTGACGTCACTGACATGCGGGAATTTCGAGTGCCTTTGTCCCGAACACACACACACACACACTTGGTAAATATTCCATTCATATCTAGATGTACAAACCTGAGTATAAAGTTTCCACCACTGCCAATTCTTCATAGCCAACCACTTACGAATGTTTCTCTGCATTATGCTCAAGCCAGTCCTACAAAATATGAAGGAGATATATGGCGGGTGAACTACTCATTGAATGCACCGTTTCAGTTACGATAGCAGAGGAGCAATTACTTGGAAACGGAAATAATTGACATGAATTGTAGTTTACAATGTCCAACAGGTATTCATAAATGTGGCTATAGATGACAAGACGGCACATGAGAGTGAAAATAGGTAAGGGAATTTAGACTTCTGTTGGATTGTTTCACCTTCGCGATGGTTCCTTCACGTAAAAAATAAATACCTATTATCAACTGAATTCGAGAATACAACTTTTAGACAACGATTACACAAAAATCTGAAGATATGAGTGCATACCCCCATTCTGTGTGCAGGGGAGGAAGGGGGTGGTTGGGGTGGTGTCAAGGTCGAGAATATAGAATGTTCAAGAAATTTAACTGTGCACAGCATCGTGATACGTCACTGGTGACACAAGGCCTTGCTAATTGACCGTGAATTTCTGTAACTTGACTCCTCACCAGAAAAGAAGCCGCTTACACTTCGCATGGTAGGGCCATATCCATAATACTGGCCAGGCACAATGTCATAGTGTTCGTTTTGTAATATTTATAGACAATGTTTCCCCCAAAAGGATGTTTGTATGTACAAAAACGTTATCTCACGCCCTGAATCACTATAGTTGGAAGCCATACATGTCACTGCTTTCTGAAATGAAAAGTAGGATGCCTGTTATGAAATACTCTTTCGTCTTCTTTGTTCACAGTTTGAAGCGTCAGAAACAGAACTATTTCACACGCACGAGGACTGACAAATACGAGGACTAAGAGGTCACACGAGGGAAGACAAATATAGGGACTGACAGGTCATATGAGGGCTGATAAATCATTTTGTGATATACAATTTATATACGCTTATTTGTTCTTCACAGCCATTTGAAGGAGTCGTAATGTTAGAAATACAAACCTGATCTTCAAAGTCAAGTAGACACCGTTTCCGGCTTTTCCTCGTCCTCATCGTGCACTATGTATGGCCAAATTTTATATTGTATTCTTATCTACGTAAAAATTATAACTGTGTACACACCAAAGGAAGAATTCAATTTAATTCAAACTTCAGCTTAACCGGATCTTATTTGAAAGCTTAAGTCTAAGTAAGCAATGTCCTAAATTAAATACCCGAAACAAACTGAAGATGTCTGTGAATATTTAAGCAGGGCCACAAACAACCCTGTCGAAATTCATTCACCAGTTTATCTTTTTAAACATCCACAAGGCAGCACGTTGAACAATATTGATTGGCTTATCCCTATTTAATGAAGATGCACTCTTCCAATTGATGCCACTGACCTAACATGGAAGATACCACCGATGTTGAAGAGGTTACACTACAGTTTTCGTGAAGTAGAATTCAGTCATTTTGCGCCACAGACGATTCTTATGGTCAAATGAAACTTATCATTTGAAGTTTATTTGAAATAAATCAACAGTTTTGAAAGAACTTGCTCGTTACCTTTGGTCTTGGAGTTTCTTGTACGACTTGCGGAGTAAGTAAGCTCTAATGTGCGACTGGAACATGGCAACAATATTACCCAGAGCATCGTCTCTCATCTCTTCTAGTTGTCCTAACACTCCGGCTTTGAAGAACACCTTTGTGTGACCAAGTTTGTAGTCCGCTGTATCCAAAGCAAGAGCAAGCAAAATCTTCTCAGTTACTTGTTTACCTTCGACGAAACCCTGGGGGATAGCATTTGGAGCCAGAATGGAGTATCTGCAAAAATGCAAAAATGAAATTTTTTTTTCAATTAACGAAATCTCGCTATTTGATAAACTTCTTTTTTATTATATGTTGCTATGTTCCTTATAGGATGAAGAAAAATGTGTAACGCTTAGTTTCCCATATCTATTGTCACGATAGATATGACAAAATATCCAACTGGACTTGAAGCGCATTGTGCAATAAGATTAGATCAATATCACGGCTCGTTTTCGGTGTCCGGATGTTTTAATTGCGATTAACTCTTAACCAGCTGTGCAGCTGCCACGACTGGACGTGATGACAAATTCATCTAAATTTAACTCAAAAAATCATTTGTGAAAAAATGGATTCAATTTACAAAGGAAATATTTGGATTAAATGTGCACAAACTATACTCATTTTAATGGTAAGAGAAATCCTGTCCTGGGCAGAAATAACCACCTCCAGCATGCAAGGAGTTTAAACATTTTTTGATTGTAAGTAAAATTGCAACGCAAACAAGAAAATCAATACCTTTATTTTGGGAGTAGGTATAAGAAGTACCTCATTCGTGACTGCAAGGAAATCCATGTTATATTTCCTTGCAGTCACTCGTCAAATAATTCTGGTACCTACTTCAAACTGTAGGTTTCCTAAATATCCCCTCAGATAGACGATGCTGATTTAATAAATAAACCTGATGGCAGCAAGTTCTGAAAACTGCTGTACTGATTTGTAATACATCAAGAACATAGGTGATTTTTGTGGGTGTATTGGTATTGTGCACTCACGGGTATGTTCACCAAAACGGCTATTATTTTTGTGAAGGAAATGAAAAATAGCCAAATTAAACATTCACTAGAACAATTTTCGCATTGTTTTTGTGAAAGCGAAATATTTTTTCCCAGGAACCCCCGATCTACTTATCAAAACTCGTAACAGACAATTGAATGCTACCAATTTCTACTTTGTTCCCTTCCCTTTTAGGTTATAAAGTAAAGCGAAGAATGATGGACGGAAAGGTTCCATTCAGAAGTATCTATTTATTGGGTTTAACGTCAGTTGCAACATCGAGAGTCACAACCTGACGGACAGTTCTACAGGTTGAGGGAAACCTTTGTACCCAAACGAACCACCGAGCAACGCCGAGTGAATGCCAAACTCTCTAATTTACTAACTCCGCACAAACAGTGTCATTTCAACGAATGTGTACAATCCGCGTGCAGCACGCCTTGACATGCTGCAGTTTTGTGCCCACACTTGACATATTGTGTCTTACTCAAGGACATAACGTAGATGATGCAGGTCAGGATTGAATCTATTATCCAACCAATGAGCCACTATGCTCCCATTTTCAAAAACAAAGGCACACATATATTGTCCACGATCGATATAAATGTCGTAACAGTCAAGTGTGAATTAATTTGGTGGTAACAGATGACAAAAAGTAAATCTATACAGGTTTAAAGATTGTTGATAAAATATGGTTTACGTCGACGTGTCTAACACAGCGAATTTACAATGCGGGAAGTAGTCTCAGTGGACCACGAACTGTAAATGCGGAGTCGGATGCACAAATTTCTTCTAGATTATCAAGTGAGTGTACAATATAAACAGCACAGAACAGAATGAAGTTAATAACACAGCAGTCAAGCTAATAACAGCATCCTGTTACCAAATAACACAGTATGTTACGTAACTAACAGTACATACATGGAGATGTGGTACCCTGACATCCGCAGGGTGTCCGGGTAGCACATCTTCGCGCGTGTACTGTTAACTATATAAAATGCTGTGTTATTAGCTAACGTGGTAATATTGGGAGACCTATGAGGACACACTTGACTAAATTCAATTTTGCACTGTTTATATCAAGCATATATCACGTGGGAGTGCACACTGCCCGATATTGGTATATAATGTTCAGAAGTTGCTTCCAGCCAGCAGGCTTAGGAATCGAACTCGGGGTGATTTCTCAATAGGCACACTTTGGGGGATTGTGAGTTACGCAGAGAACGGTATTACATTTAGTTTGTCAGGAAGAGAGTTTTGGGGCAAGCGGCAAGGGCTTGAACGACGTGTATACCACCCATGGTGGGTCTCCAAAAGTGCCAATTTCCAACAAGTTCCAGGCGAAGTACACGCATGGCGGGATATATTCTTGAAGAGAAGAACAAATACTGAAATTCATACATGTGCATCTGGAAACCTCTCTATCGCGTCAACGTAAATCATAAATCTCTCGACTGAAGATAGATTACATAAAAAAGAGAATAAAAAATATATAAAAAAACCCTGAAATTAAAAAAAAACAAACCAAAACACTACTCCGGAAAATGTTTACCAATTGCGAGGTTCACGAGTTATGCACCTCTTTCTTAGAGATGAAATAATAGAGATTATATACCTTTGTTTGAACTCAGAGTAGATAATCCTGCTTGGAAAACCTTTACGGCAGATACGAATACCCTCAAGTACACCGTTACACTGAAGCTGGTGTAATACCAGGCTAGCATCAATGAGACCTGTAAATATACAATAATAAATGTATACGTTACGGAAAATATTAGCTAAATTCCACGAGTTTGTTCTGTTGACGCCACTGTTTTTTTTTTTAGAAATCACTGTTTTTCTACATAAACCATGAAAAGTTGTGTAAAATCTTTCATTTGGGACATTAGGCCACTGACTATGTATTTCGAGCTGTGCAGTTGTCTCATTGTAGTTAGTATTTGTGTTCAGTATACATTGAGGCTCATATTAGAGGCATCATACATATTATCAAGTAATTCACAAAATGAGATGAAAATTGGTTATTTGCTACTTTAACGCAACGTCCAGGACATTAGCGTCATATGTATTATGTGAAGATCTTCACGCGAGTGGTGTAGTAAGCACTTTGATAAATTCGACCACAATAATTTGAATATTGCCCAACTTCTCAGTCTCGTTGGAAACTTTTTCAGACAAAGGGGTGGACGGGACGATGGATTCAAATTGTAGAGAGACATTAGTTCCTTAACCCTCTGTCTCGTTCGGTTGGCGAATAGCACAGTGTGTGTACGGTCATCAATATAGATCTGTGTTATCAGTTAACATGCTGCCCTCTTTATAATGGAAGATTTATGAGAATATACTTGATTAAATTTGTTTGTATATAATTTATATCAAGCATATATACATGCAGTTAAATGAACAATCTGGACGTGGCAGAGAAAGGGTTCAACAGATGAAAAGGGAAAGGGAACCAAACTGCAAGACCAATGGGACTAAAAGGGAAAAATATGTATGGTACCTCGTCAACCATACAACTCTACCCGGTGTTACTTGTGTGCCATGATTGTAACAGACAACAATATTCTTAGCACCTAGAATGGAATATCTTTCCACTGCCTGAATGCTGATACGGACTACAATGCTGAATAGCTTATATATGCCATTTTCTGTCCTTCTTGCAAATTGCATTACATGGGACAGACTTATAATTTACGTAAGAAATGAATGGACCTGAGCAAGTGTTTAAGGAATACGATGTATAAACGTGACTGTTCTCATATTTATGAACATCTCAAGTGCCACTCAGAGGAAACCTTCAAATTTCAATTCTTAGAGACAGTTTATACTAACTCTAGTAATAAATTAGATGCCCTTTTAGACCACAAAGAAAAACAGTGGATTTAGAAATTAGAAACACTCGTGCCCAAAGAGCTAAATGTTAAAGACGGTTTTCACACCCAAACACTAAAACAAATTAGCAAGTGATTACTGACTGTGCTTACCATTGACTAGGGGGCGCGGTGGCTCAGTTGGTAGAGGTGCAGGCTGCAAGCCGAGGGATCCTCGGTTCGAATCCCACCTGCGGCAACCGCGTTGTGTCCTTGGGCAAGACACTTCACCCCCATTGCTCACGTGGGGGCACGGTGACGCTGTGTACTAAGGCGTACTGCACGTCGATGGTGCACCTGTCTTTAACCAATGCTAACCCTGCTTGTGTGGAGTTGGTATGTTGGGGAGCTGACAGTTGCTCGCCGTTTCTCGGTGATTCTCTCCGGGTACTGCGGCTTCCTCCACCCGTAAAACTGTCACGGTCATGGTTAGCCATTGTGCAGAAATATGTGACCTTAAACACCAATAAATAATAATAAATACCATTGACTACGTGTTCCTCTTTTTGCGTGGATTGCTGACTGTTTGCGTACACTATACTGTGGGTGTTTGACACCATTTAATACTTTTCGGTGGGGTGATATTTCTATCTGAATCAATGCCTTTTCATTTATGTTTATATTGTTTACTTTACACACGCTCTATTACACCTTTTTTAGTCATTATGGTCTCGTATAATTATTCTTAATCAATGTAGTTTTATGTGTTTCTGAAGAAGGGATTTGACGCCCGAAAGGTAAGTGAATCAACGTATCACTGGAGTTTTGTTTCAATCCCATAATTACCGTGTGATGCCTCTCAGTTTCAAATATATATATCTTCAGAATCACATATTACTACATTGCCATATAAATGCCCTCACTACGTATATACAAATATTCACAAAGTCTCCATTTTGATTATTTGATATTGTTTTGTTTTGCGTTGATATGCTCATTATTTTCTGTATATATAGAGGATATGAAATGAGTGTTTTTCTCATCTGATATTTATGAAACGAGTCTAAGAATTTTCCGTTTTTGGCGAGCCTCTGGCGAGCCCCGAACGGAAAATTCGAACGAGTTTAATAAATATCATATGAGAAAAACACTTATTTCATATTCTATTTATCATTTGACACACATATGCACAAATTAACGACTCAGTATGTTGCAGACGACACTTGGAAAAAAACATTATCACATAACTAAATATTTTCATTTTTGCTTCCAAATCATAGGTTATGACCCCTCATTGGAACGAGCGCGATGCGCTCGTTTCAATGAGGGGTCATAACCTATGTTCTGGAAGCAAAAAATAAAAATTTTTCGTATATAGCACTGGCCGGTTTTGGTCGTTATGTTATGTAAAGGGTTAATGCAATATAACCCAACCAAAATAGAACAGATAACGTAAATTCTCTCTACTCAAGTTAGGGAAAATGTGACCCAGTTGTATTTTGTTCAGCCAATCAAACTGTCCATATTTGAAATTGACCAATGAAATCTTTCAACCCCAATTATGCAAATTATGAAAATGTGGCCCAGTTGTATTTTGTTCAGCCAATCAAATTGTCTAGTTTTGAAACTGACCAATGAAATTGACGAAAGGCATTATTTATCACTGATTAATACGAAAACAAAATATCAAATGTTTTTGTTTTGTCTGACAGGGCTCCTTGAGCCCTGATGGACAGGACATGCACTTGATTGAATCCCGCCAAAAATATTAAGATTTGTCAAATCCACCCCTTTTTGGTATCTTAACATATTTCATCGTCCTGATCTGAATATTTCGCTTTGGAACCTCACTCAAGTTCATGTTTTGCCTGACAGAGCTCCTTGAGCCCTGATAGTCGGGACATGCAGTTGACTGAGTCTCGCCTGAAATATCAAGATTTGTCGTATCTCTTCCATTCTGGTATCTTATCACTTCTCATCATTCTCATCTGAATATTTCATTATTGAATGGTTCACTGAATCACTGAATGGCTTGAAACTCTGCTGTCTTGACCGTTTTTTTCTATTTTTTTTTCTCTCTATTTTATGGGGAATAGCAGGAAGACAGCCAAATAGGGCTATGCTGTTTCCCGCAGTACACATATTAGTTTAATGTTACTTTTGTACAATAATTATACTGCAAATAAAGATTTCAATTTCAATTTCAATGTTTTAAAGTGAACAAATCGGACGAGTCATATGATAAAAATCTTTATCTGAATAAAAAAAAAATAAAAATTTATATCAATTATATATTGTTGCAGGAGTGAACGCCACTAAAAGTGGTATATACCATTTGGGAGTTTTCTTGAACAAGTATGCTCTTGTACTGAATCCAGAATTATATTTCTGGATAAAAATGTATCAGTGTTTTTCCGCAATTGGAATCACGTTGCTGGATGATTAAAAATGTTTACAGATATAAAGGACCGTATTACTAGGAGAGCTGGTCATTGAAATACAAATTTGATTACGGATGGCTGAGCTTTTACTTAAATGGTAGCACAATTTGTGAGTGTCTACCTACCTACCTAACTTCGTTTATTCTCTCACTCGGAATATACAGCCTTTTCACCACTGAAAACTCGATTTATAACTATCTGTGTCATTGGACAAACAAATTCAAAGTTAGTGTAGATCCCTGCAACGTTATATTACTATTTAGTTTTGTGGGACAGAGCATAAAAATTTGCGCACGTTCTGTTTAGCATGCCGCAATATTCGGGCCTGGTCACTTCCTTGCAAGAACGCTGGCATCCGATAGGACGGCATTTTTGTCACAACACATCTCATAACATCAAAGAACAAACCAGTGTTTTAGGAAAGGTTAGCCTGAAATTCCATTGGTTTCCCAGTAGGTCAGTTAATCACCACAACTTTGTTTACCCTTTCTATAGATGGGTACCATGCCTTAAACTTGAAAAAACTAACTCCGAGAACAGTGTTCTTTTACACGGGATTAGTCGTTTCGAAAAATATACCCACCTGGTTGTTTCAATTCATTAGGAATAATACATCTAACAAAATGAGGATGTGTACTGTAAAGATTTTTCATAAGCTTGTTCAAGGATTCCTGTAATCAACAAAAACATTACAGAATTAAAAATGGAGAAGGAAAAATAATAAGAGAAGGGAGAAGTTACAAACAAGAAATTAAAATTTACACTCACAAACCTGTAGTCCGAAAAAATAAACTGGCCTAAACGTTTTGGATATTTGGTGGAATTACCCCACATGATGTCTCGTTCAAACAAGGTCATCAAAAGATATAGTTTTGAGTCCTGTCTTTGTGTACATGTTAGTTCGTTATTGTAAAGCATCAGTGGTATCGAGGAGCCCTCTTAATTGCATATCTATTAACTGAATAATCATGTTAATTTATTATGACTTCAAAACACCAAACCATTTACCACACATTCAATTCCAATTTTACCAGTTAATCGCATATAGCGTATAGAGTAAACTTCTGTTAACTGAATACAAAAATCTTGCAATATGTTTAAGAATTACATTGGCGATCTCTGAATTCCCAACATCTATAGAAATTTGATGCCTCAATAATCCAATATAGGCATTTAATCTATTATATCTTGATTGGTAGAGCTGAATGCGCTCTGTCAAACAAAAGATTATAAAATAAATGCTTATCACTGGTAGACACGAAAATGACCCAATTCCTGTTAACTGTATACTCCTAGCAATTGAATATTTTTTACTGAGAAAGTGGCTATTCAATTAACAAGGTTCCACAGTATTTGGAAGCAACATTTCTCTATCTATTGCATTTCTGAACTTAGGTTCCACTACAGCACGATTACACGATACTCTATATGTGATTTATAATATTATTGCTGATAAATATATTATATTCTTGGAAGTCAGCACTTACCCTATGTGTTGATGAAATGGTTTGGAAAGCAGAGCTCTTCTTCTTCTTCTTTCCACCACCTGATGACTCGGCCTCTGTAATCAAAAGATGCGATAAATATGACCATCTAAGACATTTTCTTTCATTTTGTCCTGCTTTACCCCCACCCACACCACATTTACCAAAATGAACTCTTTGGATAAACTAGAAAACTTCCGCTAAGTGACTGGGGCAATATATCCCCGAGGTTTTACAATTTGAGCAGGATACTTGTTTTGAATGGATAATATACTACGTTAAACAATAATGAAGCCCCCCCCCCTCCCCCAACAAACAAAGTAGTTTTTACTTTGGATACTGTGTGATATAAAATGAGTCATCAAAAAGTTATTTAGGCAAATATAAGACTTCACTGAAAGATATTACTTTTCCGTCATATTTTTTTTTTCACTCACTGACATAACGAAAAATGATATTCACTTCACTAATCATTTTACAGTGACGAACTTCAATTCTTTCTTTCAAGACGGCCAATGAGTTTTGATTGTTCAAATTCGATTGTTACGCTTAAATAAATGTAAGGTTTTGTTTAAAAAGTACACAATCGTTACTTTTGTGCGGGAATCGGGAAGAAGTAGCATGTCAATGTTACAGAACTACCGATTGATATTTCTGATGGGATAGAGGCGTTACCATGAAACTTTCCTCGACAGCGTTGCGATATTTTACATAACTTTGTACTACCTGCTTGCATGCCATAATGCTTACATGCCTCAATGCTTTGCATCAATAATTTCCTCCCGACATGGAAAGCTGTTGAAAATCCAGCCCCTCCCCTATATTCTTTGAAAGCTATTTCAAAAATAGACGCCTCACAGACAAAATCTCCTTCATTCTGTCCGTAACAATATACGATCAACGGTTAGGGAAATGCCGACCCCCGGCTCCCACTTGTTTCTACACTAGAATATATTTAATAGCTTACCCGGTGCTGCCTGGAAGAGTAATCCGACAAGTGGTTCCTTGGACTGAGACAAAAGACCAACCACAGTCTCGTTGACTGGATCTTTGTTCTTTTCCAACCAGTTGGCAATACTGTAGTTCACCTGCAAAATATATTATTTCGTTAGCTGAGCATTAAAGCAATACATACACACACGTTAGTGATTAATAAGAAAATGCATAAAAAACAATATAAACACTATCTATCTTTGTTAGACAAGTTTCTATTTGATGTAAGAGACTGCTGTAAAAGTCGAATTTAGGCCTGTTGTCACATTCAGATCCATTTATTAAATAAAAATGCCAAATGATATACAGTATCCGGGGAGGGTATTCTGATTAGAACACCCAATAGGGTGGAGCTGTCACCCAAATAATAACTCATGTTCTGTGAACAAGAGGCACAAAGTCCCAAGACATGTTTATACAAGTCGGTGAAAAAAACTAGAATATTCCAACAAAAGAATGAAAGTGTATTTGAATGCGGGACACACTTTTGAGTACATCATGGCGATTAACCCTTTGAACACCCTTTTCCGGGAATGGACTCGCATGTGTGTACATTTACAGTGAGATGGGTCAGTCCAATATCAATTTACAGGGAGGATAAAATAATAACTGCCGTCTGCAGCCGTCTGGCTGCAGACGGCAGTTATTATTTTATCATCAGTGCCCCGTGTATAGACCTCTTACTATAAAACAAAAATGGGACGCAATTTGCCTTGGGCCGAAAAAATCGGTCTTACGTGTCCAAAGGGTTAAAAAAATGTCTGGATAACCGTCAATCGATTCGATTTGAATCATGGAATGATTTTTACGAAAACAAGCTACGCAATTATCCGAATAGTTTTTTCTTAGACTTTACAAAAAAAGTCTGAAGCATTGTATGTTAGTATTTTATGATCATGGGGCTCGTTCCAGTAATGGGTCATAAATTATGTTTGTTATGAAAAGACTGAATATATTTCTTTGTTCAAGAAAGCATTTTCCCGGGTGTCGTCTTCTCTTAGAGAGCTAACTGGTTGACTATGTTATGTTTTGTGGTTTAAATCGTCTATTCAATATTTGTTTTCTTACAAATTATTAGAGAGTGCCCACAGTCACTCTCCAATAATTTGTAATAGAACAAACCGATATAAACAAAATATTATTTGCATATGACTGAATGGGAAACATGAGCAATGAAAATGTTGGCTTTTGCGCTGATACCCCCATTTTTTGAAAGTTCCGATGGTGGCTTCTATCACTCAACCAGATAAATGTTGCATATGTTTCTTGTAAAGAGTTAAAAGTTGCATATGTTTATTGTAAAGTGGTCCGAATGCGTTGATCTATCTTATGTTTGGTAATCGAGGTAGACTATTGATTCGAAGGCATGTACAAATATATATATATAGTCCAGGCACATTAGACATAAAAATGAGAAAGTAAGGAAAAAAATCGGAGAAAGATGATTTTTTTTATATGTTTCCGGGACACACATTGCGGATAAAGTGTGAAAAGTCCCCGCGAATCCGAGTTGAGCTTTTTTAGTTATAGCGTTTTTTTGATGAAAAAAAAAATTTAAAAAAAAATTCGACCCAGCTCCATATTTCTCATTCTTATTCGCCTTAGTAGGGTGAGAATCATAAATATCGTGCTGAATTATATTGAGAATACATATCCCCAACAGAAAATGCCAACTTTGTACCAATCCTCACACTCAATGGTGAAATATTCACGAAAATGTACAAAATTACGAAAAAAAATTTATTGTTTTCATACACACAACGGTACACAACGTCCATTAAATCAAATCTACGACTACTTTGGGAGTTATATTATATATCAAAAATTGCAGAAAAGCAGTGGCTTTATAATGATATATAACAATAGTCATTTATTCCATAATGAACTGGTGAAACGTGTGAAATATTAACCATACCCCCTAAACTCAAATTCAAACGGCATCGACTTTTCTCATTCAAATACCGTATTATAGCATCATTGTTTCAATTTCCATGTTCGATTAAATCACATAATGTGGTGTTCGCCTACACTCAAGATGCATTGGCATGTAATGTGTGCACGCCCTTGATGTGTACTCATAAACAGGACGCACAGGAAAGCTTTGGGTACAATACTACGAGCAAATAGGTCTTCTCCAGTTGTTCTTGAGAGCAGAGCACACAGGCGACTGGGAACTCCACACATATTGTGTTCGCAATATGATTCCAGTATTTCACGCAGGTGGTCATTTTGCATACGCAAAAAGTTCTCATCTCTCATCTCATCTCTATTTGCAGCAGATGAATGAGCTAACAGAAATAATGCAAGAGGATGATTTGAAGTTGTTCACTGAGAAAGGTTACTTTACCATAAGGCGCTCAGATAAATTCTGGGACGGGATATATTCTGATCAGACCACAGAGCAGTGTTCAATGAGAATGTTCAAGCTCCCTGGTGGTCTCACACATGGCAGGGGAATAACCGATAGCACTGTTGCGAAATGGGTACATGGACTACCTCTTTGCCTTCCGATATGTAATGCTCTCGAAAATTTTGTTCATGTGTTGAACTGACTCAGAGTGCATTCCCCCTTTCAGAATAGAGATCCACTACAATTAGTCTCTATAGCGACCGGGCTTGTGGCCGACGAAACTGTGAACTGTGACCAAGTTCGCAAAATTGGTGAATGTTGCGTATCGAATGTTGTAAGCAAAACGTTCAACAGCATCAAACTACGACATGTTGACACTGTGAAGTCTTTCGCATCGATGGCAAATAGCATCAAAGTCCGTGGAAGTAAGGTAGTGATTGACCCCACAATTCTGTTCAACCGCATCACATGTGTTATTCAGTCACAAGCAGAGATGGAAGAGTATCTCAAATATGAACTCGCCCCGAAACCACCAGCATTGTTTGATTCTGCTGGAATGAGGAAGACACAGAAAAGCACGCTCGGTAAGATCCTCAAAACATACGGTTCCGAACAAACTAAAATCCCAGAACATTCTCTGTTTGTTGTAGATGGTGGATTTTTATTGAGGGCAGTTGTATGGCCTAAACAGTCGTCATATAAGGACATATGTACATCATATTCCAATTATCTAGTGAGACATTTTGGGGTGAACGTCGTGGTTGTTTTTGATGGTTACGCTTGTACAATGTCGACAAAGGGCATGGAACAAGCCCGTAGATCTAAAGACAGGTATTCCATTGATATCAATATCTCACCCGAGTTACCAGCCACCACACCCCAATCCGATTTCCTTGCAAATGCCAAGAACAAAACCCAACTGATCGATCTTCTAATGCAGGAGCTATCTGCTATCAATATTCAGTCCAAGCAGGCCGAGGCTGATGCTGATGTACTGATAGCCGAAACTGCACTTGACATCGCTCAAGATGACAACAATGTTGTTGTGGGAACAGACACAGACTTGTTAGTCATTCTTACCTCTCGAGTTCAACCGGGATGTAATATTCACATGATGTATTCCATTATCCCAAACTTACTAGTTTCAGTTAGTGAAATAGCAACCAAAATGGGTGACTATAGAAGCAACCTCCTTGTAGCACATTCTATAAGTGGTTGTGACACTACTTCTGCACTCTTTCGAGTTGCTAAGAAGAAAGTATTCAGTACAATTGTCTCCGATGTTACTAGCGACTCACAACAGTATGTCAACACAATTTTGGCGGATGACAGTACACCAAGTGCAGTAGCCGCTGCCGGGGAACAACTTCTCCTGATCTTATACGGGAGTAAAACTGTTTCCTCTCTCGACCAATATAGATATGTCACTTACAAGCGTTATGTAGCAAAATCTAAACTGAATAAACCCATCGACCTAGCCTCACTCCCACCAAGCAGCGATGCTGCACAACAACATGTCTACAGATGTTATCTCCAGGTCCAACAATGGCTGGGCACTTCGCTTCCTCCGACGGATTGGGGGTGGTCGCTAGACAATGGACTTCTTGTACCGACTGCAGCCACAAAGCCATGTGACCCCGATAACCTACTGAATCTGATCAGTTGTGGTTGCAAGAGTGCTTGTACAAAAAGGTGTGGGTGTAAGAAGGCAGGACTCTCTTGCTCAGGTTTGTGTAATTGCTGTTCGGATTCTTGTAACAACCACAAAAACACTGTCCTGTCGGAAATTTCTGAGTTCGATGAATAATATGTATATAGGTCATGTCATTTCTGTATATAGCGTTGATAATAGTCAATGTAACTTAATCCATGTTGATTGATTTGTACATTCTGTAAATATTATTTATTGATTTTTGTACATTCTGTAAATATTATTTATTGATCTAATGCTGCCAGACACAGACGTGTCTGTTCGGTCCCAAGCCCGAAAATAGTTGAGTTCTCATGCTGACGAATTTTATACCAAAAGGGGAACTCGGCCAGAAGCAGAGGGGGTCTTCCATAATGTCTATTTTGTAAGCAATGATAAAAGTCTTCAAATGGTGGTGGAGGTTTTATCGTCTGTCCAACTAACATCCCGTTCTGTACTACGACCCTTTGGGCAAATCCGTTAGGAAAATCGTCATTTTTTGCGTAAATCCGATACTTTTTTGTGAATTTTCAATAATTTTTCGCAGAAATTGTCACAGAATGCACATTTTCCTCTAGGTAAATGTATATTAGACATTATGTAGCTCGAAATACGCGTAAACAAAAAATACAGTTGGATCAATTCGAGGTTACAAAGTTCGTGCGATTTTTTTTTATTTTTTTCAAACGCGTTTTCGAAAAAGGCTGTAGAAAAAAAAGCTCAACTGGGATTTTAGGGGACTTTTGTCTAATCGTTCAGTGACATGTACTCGACATTCCCTGAAAAAATCAGCTTTCTCCGATTTTTTTCCCTAGTGAAACCTATGTTCTTGGGCTAATATATTCATATTAACTGTTGGAACTTGATACACACCATTATGTACACCCAAACCCGCAAACGGATAATAACCCTAATAATAACACTTTGGCCAGCCGCTGATTTGTCGCGGTTCTCGGCCGAGAAGGCCTTTGTTACCCCTGTACTCCCAACTGCCTCCCTATTCCCACGCTTCTCCTCTCCTCCCAACACTCGGAGACGAACTGCTTGATGACATCCCTCGCCCCATTCTTCCCAATCTCTCCGATTAGCATATTAACCATCTCCTTTGAGTTTCCCCTAACCACATGTCCTCCATTCTCCCATCCCACTTCCCCATTATACTCCCAGTGAATCTCATTCCTTGAGACTGGCACTTTGTGCATTTTAGAAGAAAGTGTTCCAGGGTCTCCACCATGCCCAAGTTACACATCTGGCACTCCCTTTCACCGTCTTTCCCAATTTGTCCCCTCAGCTCCAGGGGTCGCGACCTCAGCTAAAGTGCAGATTCATTATAGGGGCGTCTCACTTTAATCAATCTGTAAAAGCAACTCGAGATTTGGTGCATATTTATTCGGATTTTATCCAGGGTGGCTGTCGGTGTTAAACATTAGCGATCGTCCGTCATTCCAGTACGGCCGTCGTGCACTGGTCACTTTCCACGGCTGGGCAGTTTCCACTGACGCAGTATTATTAGATTCCAAACACTAATTATAGGAACAATCATCAAAAATTTTATTGAGGAAGCACCGGGTTGTACCCGCTGCTTCATTAAATAAAATTTTGCAGATGGTGATTTTTATTACCCGTAAACGCATGCGTGCGCCTCGCCGCCCTCGCTTGATATACAGTGTTGTAGCAGATATGTTTGTTATATGATAAATGAGACTTGTCACACATTACCGGAAATATACTTACTGTTCCAGCGTAATGATGAAGGCCAAAGTGTGATTCTCCTTGTCCAGGTTTTGCTTTTGCTGGTTTTGCAAAATTCTTTGATTTTCCCATGTGATTATTGTACAACTTTTCTTTGAATGTTTGATCTGATGCCTTTGGGAACATACATTCCTCTTCCAAGATTGACAGAATACCTAAAGGCTGTAGGAGACAAGACATGTTTTGAAAAATAGGTTTCAATCGAAACTTATGTATTTTGGTTAAAATTTTTTTATCGACAGCCGACAAGTCGAAAGATGAAAGGAATAACAAGCTCATAAAAATAATCAATAACAGTCACTCTCACAACCCAATGGACTGTGAAGTACTGTGATGGCAAAACCGATCTCTTTGACATGGCACACTTTAACCAAGTGGGTGGAGATTTCATACAAATATTATCACATAATCACGATCCAATAGTTGATTAGACAAATATCGTGATCAACAAGTCTAATAATAACGTGACGTCAGAAATCAACGTGGCATCGTAACACTGTGAGTTATTTCAGAAGTAGAATTGAATTAATATTCTGTTTGTGGAGTCATTTAATCCTTTTACTGTTTACAGGCGACACTTCCAAAATAATTTCCCAGATAACTAAAAATTTTCAGTTTTTGCAACTAAAATATATCTTATGACCCTCATTATCTCAACGAGATCGTTTCAATGAGGAGTCACACGCTATTTTTTCGGGTAAAAATTAAAAAAAAACAAAAAACAATTTGTTTGGCGATTTTATGAATAGCGCTGGTCGGTTTTGATTTTTAAGTTAGGTATATAAAAGGACAAATTAAACATTTGAATAATTGTGCACTATTCCTATGCACTAAACATTTTCCTAAAATAGACAAGAAATATTCTAGGGCGTTCCACTAACAGAACACAACGCACCCTTTTAAGAGATTTTTTTCGGAATTTTGTTTCTAAGTTTAAGAATAAAATAAATACACATTATGCAATATAACGACTCTCAAATTTGTCACATTGTAAAATGAAATTTCTGAACCTCGTTCACTAAATTGACCCGAGCCTGGATAAAACTCGGCCCATATCGATTTTTGTGCACTCATTTGAGATCCTCTCTAACAGCGATATCAAGGCCTGGGGCCAATACTATACAACTTTTACCATTGTATTCTCCCGAATTGTATTTTGTACAAGTGAATATAAATGACGGAAATGAATCATTTGCATTTCAAAAAATATGGCAATTTGCCAACTGGCAAATTGCCACATCTTTGAAAATACTAATATTTCATTTCAGTTATTTATTTCCATGAATAGAAAAAACAATTCTGAAAAAATACAAATGTAAATGTTTTATAGTATTGGCCCCAAGTCAAGGAAAACAAACGTAAATAGCACCTGAAATTTATAGTTTTCGCATTTGTTTTTCGACAAGTGAGATTCTAAAATGTGGTTGAGAATACAGGTAAGAAAATTTCGACTGCATAACGACCCAGTCGTGATCCGGTCTAAAAACTATGTCCGCCTTTGGGATTACGAGACCATATGCTTTAATTCATTACAGATAACCTTATCCATGCAAATATGAAGGCAGATTACCTCATTTGCAGTATAGTTCTAAAGAGGAAGCAATCATGGGCAAATGCTATAAAACCTTTACAATTGTATTTTCTAGAATTGTATTTTCGACTTATGACTTTTAATATGTTGAAATGAACCATTAGCATTTTCAACGATGTGACAATTTGCTAGTTGGCAAATTGCCATATCTTTTAAAATGCTAATGATTCATCTGGTCAGTTATATTAACAGGTAGAAAATACAATTCTAGAAAATACAATTGTAAAAGTTTTATAGTATTAGCTCCAGATCGAACATAAAGGCGGGGTTAGTTTAAACACTCCAGCTGTTCGATAAGAACCTAACACCAACCCATAATATAGAATTGCACATGCAAATCACAATAAGTAATACTTTAACACAATAACACGAAAAGTTACCTTTTCAATCAAGTCAACACAGGCTTGTAAATCCATACCAAAGTCAATAAACTCCCACTGGATCCCTTCTTTAGCATATTGCTCTTGTTCCAAGACAAACATGTGATGGTTGAAAAATTGTTGCAGTCTTTCGTTTGTGTAGTTGATGCAGAGTTGTTCGAAACTGTTAAACTATAAAGAAAATAACGGATGTGTTTTATATAAAACACTTTGTTTGTCGTATTTTAAATCCCAACTCTGACAAAAATACAAATATGACTGTGTTGCCACAAATAAAAATGACAGCCGTCTTTAATTTTGTCCACACTACAATTATGTATATAAATTGTATTTTTATCATGCTATATACATTTACACCCTTCATTTCTCCTGAATCCTTACCAATGCAGAATTAAAGGTAAAATAAAAAAAACAACTTCGAAGTCTTTCACCCCACTACTCTATCCTGACCTTCTACTCGTTCCCTGTAACGTATATTCAATAATGTGAAAGCTCTGTACTTGTACGACTTAGTTTGTAATTACTTCCCATAGCATTATTGGATCATATTCCAACAATTTGTACACAGTATGCTGAGAGTGAATTAATACCCGCTGAGTGGAAAATGCAACGCGGGCAGAAACACATATTCCCCGAAAACGCGTAAAAATTCAAGTGAAGTTTCAAGCTCTACTTTTCAACTTTCTGTACACTCGCATTTTACCACCACGTTGCATTTCATTTCCGGTCAGAGAAGTGCCCACGATTTTCAAAGAGCGATGCTCGTTTAGGTCGATGATGCAACTAGAGAGGAACCAAACATCGACAAACCGTGAATTCTAGGGAAGTTCATATTTGGAAACCTTTGTTCTTACAAGGACTACGTACCAGTTACTTGCGTAACGTATTCTTTAGTGGCTTAACTGCTGTGTATTAACCCCAAGGGCCTACGGGTATCAATACACATTAGTTAAGCCAGCCACTTGAATGCTACAAACAATAATAATAATAAATACCATTTTATAGCGCCTTTCCCCTTTATAAGGTGAGCTCAACGGTTATAAAAAAACTCTGAGCAACTTGTAAAGAAAGGTTAAAAATATAGATCGCCAGCGAATAAGTTTTTTCAATAGGAATGCTTTCAGGCGTGGCTTCACAGTGCCTGATATAGAACAGGAAGCCATTCCAGAATTTAGGAGTCTGAAAATAGAAGCCACGTTCTAAGTACATTTTAAATTCCTTTTGGAGCATTCAAGAATTTAGTAATCAAAACACGAGCGCAACAACCGCCTCGGCGTGTACGTCTTCAGACATACCAGAAAATAAGATGAAGGATTTCCTTTCAAGTGTTTGAACACGAAAAGGGTAATTTTGTATTCAACTTTAACCTTTATTGGAAGTCAGTGAGGTGTTTTCAACAAATGTGTCACTTGGCATCGTTTGAATTTACTTTACTGCATGGTTTTGTATCTTTCGAAGTCGATTTATATGTATTGGAGATAGGTCAGTTACTAAACAATTGCAGAAGTGTGCCTGTGGATATATAGAGGACATGGAATGAGTGTTTTTCTCATATAATATTTATGAAACGAGTCTAAGAAATTTCCGTTTTGGCGAGCCTCTGGCGAGCCCAAAGGGAAAATTCGGACGGGTTTCATAAATATTATATGAGAAAAACACTCATTTCATATTCCATTTATCATATGACACACACACGCACAAATTAGCGACTTAGTATGACTTTTTAACCCATCACCTAATTTGAGTTGCAGACGGCACTTGGAAAAAGCATCTTCGTATAACTAAAAATTTTCATTTTTTGCTTCCAAAACATAGGTTATGACCCCTCATTGGAACGAGCTCGTCGAGCTCGTTCCAATGAGGGGTCATAACCTATGTTTTGGAAGCAAAAAGTGAAAATATAAAAAAGGAATGGTGTTTTTCTTGTAAGTAAAAGATTAATACAAGATAACCCATCCTAAATAGGACAGATAAAGTAAATTCTCCCTACTGAAATTATGCAAATGTGACCCAGTTGTATTTTGTTTAGCCAATCAATTGTCTAGTTTTGAAATTGACCAATGAAATTGACGGAAGGCTTCATTTATCATTGGTAAATATGAAAACAAAATATCAAATGTTTTAGAGTGAACAAAACGGACGAGTCATATGATAAATAAACATATTAAAGTAATCAAAGACAGACTAACCGAATTTGTGATCAATGTTTATTACTATTTTGTTTTACAAAATGCTATTGTTTGATAGTAGGTTACTTTTGAAGGTCTGGGTGGGGAGGGGGGTCATGTTCCTGATGCTTCCCTTCTGAGCCCGACCCTATTTTCACTACGGGTATACATTACCTCCCAAGCTCCAAGTTTAACAAACAAAGAAGAAAGCAGTATGAAATTAGATGAAAGCTTTGTTAACACAAAATAAAAAATAAGTGCCCGTTTTCCACTTACATCAAATATCTCGAATCCAGCAATATCCAAAACGCCTATAAAGTAGTTTCTCTTCTGTTTTGTATCCAATGTCTGGTTCACCCTTTTAACTAGCCAGCCAAACAAACGGTCATAAATAGACTTTGACATGGCAGATATGGAATAAACAACCTGGTTTACGTTTCTCCCTTGTGTGACGTAATCGTTTCCGACCTTGATCTTAGGTTTTGTGAACGCTTTCAGGAGATCACCGGCATTAATACCCAACAAGAATGCGACCTTTTCGGCTTCTGAAAGAGAAGGAGTCAAAGATTTGAAAATTAAACACGATCTTATGATCATGAAGTATTATACAAAACTTAACTTAGAGATCGTCTTGTGATTTCAGGCAATTCCTGTTAAATTTCTAAAGATTATTCTGTTCGGCGAAAACTAGAGATTTAATTTTTAGACTTCTTTGCAACCGTCATGAAGTATTATCTCTCTAAGAACAATAAGATTTATTATTAGTGTAAAATGTTAGATCTAACGCAGCCTTCCATTCCACTGATTGCCGGAGATGTACTGTAATATTTCCGATAGTTCTTCATATCGAGAGTTCTAAAAATAACTGTGCTCTATTCCCATGCATTATATATATTCTAAAAATAGCCCAGAAATATTCTAGGACTTACGACTGACGGAACATAACACACTCTTTTAAAAGATGTTTTTTTCCGGAATTCTGTTTCTAAGTTTAAGATGATGCCAGCGTTGGGCAAGGTCCATCACAATGGGCAGTGTACTTGGGATCGGAATTCTATGGAGAGCAAGGTTCTTCTTAGTTTTGGTCGAATAATATAACTATTGCATGGCATGTCGCTGACTGTGTCAAAATAGTGATGCTGGAGGAAGAACGGGTCACACTGTGCCAATCTGGTGGTGCTCGAGGAAGAATAGGCCACACGTGTGGACTATTTTTCCTTGAGGACCACTATTTTGGTATAGTCACCTCCAAGTCGTGCAACATGTATAATGAAAATCACGGTCCAGAGCAAGTTTACCCTTATACCTAGCACAACTAGAGGACGACACTTGCAAATCATTTCTTAAAGTAACCAAAATGTACATCGTTTGCCTATAAAATATAGCTTGTGGAACCTTGATTGAACGAGTTCAATGAGGTCGAACCAATGAGGGACAATAAACTATTATAATATTAGGACGTTTCTTCTCATGTTCTATTTTAGAAATCACACATACTCAGGTACTATCGGCCGATAGAACATGAAAAGAAACGTTCTAATTATTTTATTATGCCGAACAAAAAATAGCTTTCACTGTTAAGCGTTAACTGCAACATGCATCAATCTTGTAACAATGTAGTCCAATCCAGAAACATGCTTTTAGTGATGTCCTTTCGACCGAATGACGTCTCTTTAGGAGTTTCCTGATCACCAAATTCGAAAATAACTTGTTACAAGTGCCGTCGCTTTGGGAGTTACTATATCACCAAATGCCAGTGTTTACAACTGCATCATGCTGTTCAATTTATAATTCATTATTAATGCTTGCGTGATAAGTGGTATAATGGAATATAAATTCATGTTTCTTGGACGACGACAGTTGTTAGAATTAAGCGGAGTGAAACAATTTATTTTGAACTTGAGGCGGAGGCTCAGCGAGGTCGAGGAGTACTAAACTTGTGGAAATATAATTGATTGAAGTCATAACTCATATTCAGGATTCACTAAAGTGGTGAAAAAAACGTGAGTTTTTAATATTTCTGATTCTTTTGAATTCATTGTTTGCAGTTAAAATTGCAAACACACCCACTGAAGATGACATATTTGTTGATAAGTTTGTGTCCATCGGTGACGAAAAAAGTTAAACGAACACGGCGCCAGCGCTTGGTGTTGAGAAATTCCAACCAGAGCGTGCGCAATCGACGCTGATCAATGGAAGTGAAGCTTACATTTTCTTCGTTCTCATGTCTCCAGAGAAGAACGTTCCGATAGTACCCATGTTTTGTCCGCAAATTCCAGTACTATGACTTTTAGAAGGTGTCAAATTAACCAATCACGGCTGATGTTACAAACGTGAGGCATAATAAATATATTTTGGAGACAAAAACTGGAATAATAATAAAACAGATTTGAATGGGCAAACAAGAACAGAAGTATTCGGTGACCTGCGAAAACTTTTCTATCTCATTTCGTACGCATGTGTGAAAATTGGAGTTGCGGACAGCTAAAAATTCACTATAGCGCTCTATGAATGAAATAATCAAAGTCAGGATTTAAAAAAGAAGATTATATTTGAATAATGCAATCTCAAATCACGAAGGCCATAACAAAGGATTTCCAATGATGTCTGATTTTAGTGACTAGGGTGATGTTTTAGTACTTCCATTTTCGTTTGATGCTTAGCACTTTCCCCCCTGTACAATTCCCTGTAAAATAACACTGCCTGGGGATCTTTCATAGTTAAATTTTTATATTTATCGCCTGTTAAGAAATCTAGCACGACACCCTTCAGGAAAAACAAAGAGTGAACGTTGTAAATCAAAAGAAACAAATAAAAAAGTGATTATCTTTCTACTTACATTTCACTTTAAGAAAGAGGGTAGGCTAGAAAACTGGCAATGTACTTAATTAGCTGTTTTATTTGGAAGTATGGAGCGCGGTGGCCCAGTGCCTGCGGCAATGTGCATCAAACCAAAAGGTTCACAGTTCGATCCCCACCATGCAGGGGTAACTGCGTTGTGTCCTTGGGCAAGGCACTTAATCCAGATTTCCCATGCGCGGACACGGTGGAGATGTGTAATAAGCGAACTGCGCGTCGATTGTGCACTTGTCTTCAACCCATGCTAACCCTGCTTGTGCAGAATTAGTACGGTGGGAGTGTGACAGTTGCTCGCCGTTGCCCGGTGGTTGTCTCCGGGCACTCAGGCTTCCCCATCCGTAAAACTGTCCAACACGAGGTGCCCCTGGTTGTCGAAAGTATCGTTAACTCCAGTACAAATATCTAGCGGTAATAAGGGAGACAAATCGAAAAAGTAGATATTTATTGTTTGGATTGCGTGACGATAGTTACAAGGATATCTAGTTAGATATAAATCGAGTCGAAGAATATCGAGAAGCATTGTTTTTTTGTGATTCAAAAAGGAAGCATATAATAAGCTGATATAATTTCACCATGAAGACAGAGAGCAAGCGCTCGCGAAAAATAAAAAAAAATGTCTCAGTCACTCCTAAGATAATTTTCTTTATCCACTCAAAAACACTAGATTTTCTGTTTATTATACGCTTTACAAGAATCTGATAATTCCACTCGTTTCAACCTTGAATTGATGCATGAAAGAAATCAGCGCATTGAATCATTGATACGTGGAAGTGATTTGATTGATACTCGGAACAGATAGCGTCTTGCAATCTGATTCAGCTGGCGGGTTTTTGGTCCAAACATGGCCTGAAAGTCCGTAATATAAGTTTTTGGTTTAGTACGTCCTTTGAAAGGACGTACCAAACCAAAATCTTAAATTCCGGATTTTCAGGCAATGTTTGGACTAGCGGGTTTCATGCATCAATTCAAGGTGAATATGTGTTGAATTATTGCTGGAAATGATCGATATCCACTCAAAAACATTAGATTTACTGTTCACTATACGTTTTTAGAACAAATTGTTCATTTCCAGTGATAATTTGACCCGTATTCACCTTGAAGTGAAGCTTTGAAGGCTGCCATTTTGGTATAAATAAATATTTTGATTGATACCGTGAAAGTGAAAGCTTCTATATCTTCACAATGGGGGATACGCTTTCTATCTTTCCGCAATTTCTTAGATAATCTATCGTTTAGCGTATAGTAAAAAGTATTACTTACCCGCCGTCCCATCCGCCTCGGCTTGCTCTTCCTTCCCACGCTGTTTAAACTTCATTTCACCAAAATGCAGGATAGCGCCAGTCAGTTTATATGCGCTGCCTTTCTCTTCTTCTGTGAAACCCAATACATCGAAGGCAATCTAATATATTAACAAAAGTAAAATGTTTTCTTTAAAACTTAATAAAAAATTACAAATCTGCACCTCCAGAATAATCTACACATAATTACATGTAGCGACTGTGCAACTAAGTTTCATCCTTTATTTAAGTCAGCCCGGAAATAATACTGTCAATACCCGTTCCCAAGTATCTATTAATTTTTCTTTCCATTTTCAAAATCTCCTTTTTGGTTTCTTCATTAAACGGATTCCACGAGAATCAGAAGTGCCAAAAACAAAATATTGAACGGTGTTTATGTTTATGACTTTGCAAATTTGACCCGAAAATTGGTAAAGGTGGGGATTACATGTATATACAATGACTGGGGTATTCAAGACGTAATACAAGTTGCTGTATTAATGATAAAAGGACAACGATCTGAACACCACACTATAGCTCATAAACACACAGATACATACACACTCCCTCAAAAACTGAAACACAGTAACTAACAAAAGCGCTTCCATGACCTAAACACAAAGTTATTTCCAATGAAGTCACGAAAAGCACAGAGTGCAATTTTCTTTTATCAGCTAAAAAATTGTAATTAAAGAAGTATTCATTGTGTGTAGGTTTTACCATTATTTGACAATGACAACAATAGAAGCGGATTGCAATGACTGTAACTGTAAGTGGAAGTATCCCAGATGGAGACTCTAGTAATCTCAGTGGTAATCAATGTAGATACAAAACATAAAAATGCACTGCATAATATACGTTTTGCGTTCTTTTAACAAATTTGAACAGTGGTTTTCATCCACAAATATCACTGTCAAAAGAAGCATGAACTAACAGTTTAATCGATTCCTTCACACCGATAATGTTTCCCCGTTTGTAACCAAAACTTAGCTGTGACTGCTAACTGGAACGAAATAATCAAGTTGGTTCCAATGTGAGGTCATATGCGTGATGTGGAATAAAAGAAAATGAAAAAATAGAGAACTTAAAAACGGTATTTGTTACAATACTGCCTGAACCTGGACGATTCGCTTGATTAACCCTTTACCTAACATGAAAAACAGACCACACTTGCAAAAACAATTCTTGAATAACTACTTGTTTCATTTTTGTCTCAAAAACATATGTTATGACCCTCATTGGAACGAGCTCGACGAGCTCGTTCCAATGAGGGGTCATAACCTATGTTTTTGAGACAAACAATGAAAAAATAATGAAAATTAATTGGTGATTTTTGAGAATAGCGCTGGCCGGTTTTGGCCGTTACGTTGGGAAAAGGGTTTATAGGGTTAATGCTACTCTTTCAAATAATGTCATTCTCGTTCATTTATCTCAAGTATCCTTGAACCTACACACAATTAGGAAAGTCTGACAGAGCTGAAAGCAAAACCAACACAGGGCCCTGTGAAGCTTCAAAATTCCATTCAGTTCGAAATTTGCCATATCTTTTAAAATGCCAATGATTCATTTTAGTCAGTTATATTAATAGGAAGAAAATACAATTCTATAGAATACAATTGTAAAAGGTTTATAGTATTGGCTCCTGGTCTCCTTTACAGGAGACCTGATGACAGAAGAAGAGTTGAAGGAGGTTCCGCTTTCGAAACTTCTTTGATTCCATCCAGGAATATTCCGCGTTTTTCTTTGACTTCTCAAATCAGACGAGTCGCCGTTGAATGCAATACTTGAGTGGAGATTGGGATATTTACGGTTGTAAGAAGGTCCTGTTAAGTTCAGTATTTACAATTTGAAGAGATATGAAATTCGATGCGAGTTTCGCTTCGATTCGAAATGTTCTGCCTGATTCAATTCGACACGATATTTGAGATTATCTATTGACTAAAGTGAATTTTTTGATTTGATTGGTTGATAGATACGTGGTATGAGACCATATTCATTGAAACCCACGATACGTCCGCCCAGCCACTGACAAATTTCCCATACCCAGTGGAAGCCTCGTTCCGAAATCTACAAATTGTCCATACCCCGTAGAAGACGCGTTCATCGAAATCAATTTATTATATTTATACAGAAACCTGTATGGCTCAACAATGGAAGATAAAAGATCTCATGCTGTGTCTGTTCACACATGAAATAGATTGTACTTCTAAAACGGAAAGTCAATAGATAAATTCGTTACCCCGTGTCTGATCACGTGGTACGGGTTTTTACCTACCCGAAGCCAGCCGTATCCCATTCGGCCTTCCGCCTCATGGGATACGGCTGGCTTCGAGTAGGTAAACACCCGTACCACGTGATCAGACACGGGGTAACTAATGTTCCCAGGCGCTTAATCAAACAAGAGCGCTATGCATTATATTGCTAGTAGTTCCGATTCAGGACCTGAACAGGTAACAAAAAATATTTCGGAATGAAGAGAGTTAACACTAGCGGATGGAGAAATGAAATATTGCTATGGACCTGATGTTAGTTGTTGCCTCAATATTAAAGAGACAAGAACTGATCGTATTGTTAAATGATCGACGCAATTAATAATTAGACGACTGGAATTTTCCTGGACAACCTGGGATCCTGATAAAAATCTCCTGTCCCCCAATCAATTGATACCAATTAGTGTGTGACGGGTAACAGCAGCTGTTTGAATTGGACATGAAAACGTTCCGGGCTTATAGTATGTGTGTTTTGAGTGGTGTATATAACATGAAAGGGTTCCTTACATCCGTGTCTTTCATTTCTTGTACATCATCTATATTATCCACGGTCAAGACACCTTGGTTTATGAAGGAATATAGACCCGGATCTGCAGACACCAATAATTTCTCTGTAAATAAAATTAACAAAACCTTTAGATATGCTGAAAAAGATCACGTCATTTGAAAAGCGAACCTTCTCTGAGTTAATGTTTAGATAGATTCTTTCCAGTTTGCAAGTCGGGCTTGAATCCGTACGCGAACCGATGATAACAGAAGTTAATTTCTGAATTTGTTCTTTAAATTGACAAAAGGTTAGCAATAAAGCTTGATTAAAAACAAAACGAACAGTTTAACATTAAACAAAATTCAGAAGTTTATTAATAAATAACAATAAGGTCGAAGCAATATTGTGTCGCCAGGCGAAGTGTCCCCGCAGTTTCGCTATGTCGAGACAGTGTTAAAATGAATGAAGCATTAACCCTTTGAACAATGGTGGTATCTTCCACGTCAGTTCAATAGCAGCAAATGGAATAGTCCATATTCATTATTTGGGGGCAGACCAATTAATATTTTCAACGTGCTGCCCTGGGGCAGCACGTTGAAAATATTGATTTGTCTACTCCACATATTCGCTTTGAAGCCATTAAACTTAATGAAGTTATGACGTATCATCTTCCTTGGCCGGAAAAGCGACCTCTAGGGTTCAAAGGATTAAACTAATTTTAATTCAATTAAGAAAACCACAACTGTTTTATAAAAGGTGTACTTAGAATGATAAGGAACCATAAGTGATACCCACATTGTTATACATGTTTCACACCAACGTTTTTAAATCCTAAAGCATTTCACATGAGCACTAAAAAGAGAAAGGCATGTGAAACAGGGACTGCTAAGCGTCGTCTTTATTTTTTCCTTGACACTGACATTTTACGGGCCTGCCCCGGACCCTTGCCATTGGTCTTGAGCCGAGGCTGTTAAATGGTCTTGCTGCAAGTCGCCGCTATTATTACAGTACATCCCGCTCGCAAACAAACAATGCACAAGAATTTCGACCCGCTGTCCCGGGCTCGCATAATATTGCGAGTTTTTGAACACCGATTTTCGAGAAACAAATCGTCCCTTGGGTGCAGTAGGGTACTGGACCCTTGCCATTGGTATTGAGCCGAGGCTGTTAAGTGGTTTTGATGCAAGTCGCCGCTATTATTGCAGTACATCCCGCTCGCAAACAAACAATGCACGAGAGAATTTCGACCCGCCATCCCGGGCTCGCATAATATTGCGAGTTCTTTGAACACCAATTTTCGAGGAACAAATCGTCCCTTGGGTGCAGTAGGGTACCATCTGCAGTGCTTACTTTAGAATGATAGATGGTACCTTACTGCACTTAAGATACGGAATCCCACCCATATCACAACTGTACTGCAGATCATTAGTTTACAGCATAACGAACTTACCATTTAATCCATCGATAGCATTTGATAACAGCTGGTAGAAAATGTGGTAGTTCCTCTCAACTGATTGTTGGTATGTAACACGGGATTTTTCCAATAGATCTGAAAGGGATAAGTTTGAAGTTACAATTGCTAAATCATATTTTATTTTCTATTTTATTCTTTGTGTGTCGTAAAAAACATGCTTACATTAGTTGCCTAAGTAATTAGGACTTTCATTTTTCATTCGTGTTCCAATCGCAAGTTAGAATGTACTGCGACATTACAACATGATCAGCAGATCATAAAGCATTTTGAGTTTTAATTCGTGTATTCATAACCACATATCAAATTTCACCGTTCACTATTAAGTTACAGCTCGTAATATCGTGCTTAACCCTTTGAACACTGATGGTATCTTCCATGTCAGTTCAATTGCATCTATTAGAAGAGTCCATATTCATTCTTGGGGAGTATACAAATCAATATTTTCAACGTGCAGCCTAAGAGCTGCACGTTGAAAATATTGATTGGTTTATCCCACTCATTAACTTAGCAGCCATAAAGCAGCCATCCTACTTAATGAAACTATGATGTATCATGTTCCCGTGCCAGAAAATGGACCTCTCAAGTTCGAATGGTTAAGTGCCTGAAAGGTGTCAATTCGTACAAAGGGGGACATTTTATCATAGCTTTCAGACCATTTAAAAAATCACCCCAGACCTCTCCAAAACCTAAACTAAAAATGCAACAGAGACAAAGTGTAAGGAAAAACTGGGATAAAAAGGTACCGGTAGGTAGGTCCATGTGTACAGTTAAAGGTTACACATCCCAGGCTCGTGTAGGTCCGAATGTGATATGTGTAGTTTGCGAATTCTGCCAGGCGCAATTGCACTTGCGCTTGTTTCCTGTGAAGTTTGGCGCATTTGTTTGGTGAAACATTTACAAAATAACCCAACTGTCTTCCAATTCGACGATTTTACAGCATTTGGTACCATCCTAAGTAAAACTCATCTGATTAAGTATCGAATGTTACAAACTTCGTGGGAAGCAATCCTACTCTCGGGATCCAAATAGGGTGGAATAAGAGTACAGAGCGGGAAAATATTCCAACCTCAATGACAGTACAGGACGGATTAAAAGTACAAAGTGGCAATTAGATATTTTTTCAGAGAAAATAAAATTCATAAAATAGATCTAGTTTCTTGCATATCGTTATGTTTTTATTTATCTATTGACTTATATAAGTTGGATTAGAGATCCATAGAACCAAATTATATTAGAAAAGATTAACATGTTATTTGTGGCATGTTTAATGTCTATTTTGAATAAACGTACGGACCAAAATAAGCAGAGTACCAGGGGGGGGGGGGGGGAGGTGGGGGGGCAGAATGTTAAAAAATTAATAAACATACGGATATGCTTATTTGGCTCGCAAGAGTTATTTATTTATTTATTGGAGTTTAACTACACTTTCGACAGCCACTGCCACCTCGTGTCGGACGATCCCAAGAGTAGCGATCTAAATTGAAATATTAATTCAAGGTAAACATGGATTTCTGGGATTTTTTAAAATATATTGTTCACCCGTTACGTTGAAAAAATGCTGTTACTTACAGGTCTCGATATCAGCTCCAGCTATTTTACCCTGTGGCCCAAAGTGAATCCTGACAAATTTTCCCTGAAACAAACAAAAAGATATTGATAAAACTTACATTTGTCTAAACAAGATACTTTTTCAAGAGGCTGGGTTTCTATTGTAAACAAATAGTGAATATTTTTACACCACACTAATCTTATTTTGTGATTAATCATTGTCGTACACCATAATCTATTTATCACATAAAATCATCAAATAGCTTGTAGCATAAATATCGCCCGCAACTCAACTAATAAACGGATGACGTAAGAAGTCGAAGTCGTATCATTGTGTGTGATTTGGTTTCGGAAATGGAATTTGTTTGTTTGTTTGATTGGTTTATTGGGTTTAACAACACTTTCAACAGCCAGGGCCACTTCGTGGCGGGCAGTTTTGCGGTTGGAGAAAAGCGAAGTACCAGAAAAGAACCACCGAGCAGCGGCGAGCAGCTGTCAGACTCCTCTGCGTACTAAATCTGTACAAGCAGGAATAGCAGCGGTTGAAAGCAAGTACACCATCTGCGTGTAGTACACCTTAGTACTCAGCTCAATCGTGCATCCACGTGGGCATCGGGTTTAACTGCCTTGCTGAAGGACACAACACAGTTACCGCCGTTCCGGGAGCGCGGTGGCTCAGTGGTTAGAGCGGTGAACTTCAAACAGAGAGGTCCGAGTTTCGATCCTGTCCAGCGGTAATTGCGCTGTGTCCTTAGGAAAGACACTTAATCCCAATTGCAACATGGGACGCGGAGGCATTGTGTGCCTAGGCAAACTGCATATCGGTGGTGCACTTGCCTTCAACCAATGCTAAGTTGCTAACTCTGCCTGTGTAAAGTCAGTACACTGGGGAGTATGGCAGTTGCTTGCCGCTACTCAGTGATTCTCTCTAGGTGCTCCGACTTCTTCTACCTGTAAAACTGTCTGACACGGGGTGGCCCTAGCTGTTGAAAGTATAATTAAACCCAATAAAAAACATCCAAATACCCGTCGACCTTTCAATTTGAAATTCACTGCTCTACAACTGAGTCACCGCACTCATCGGAAATGCATTAATCGTCTGTTTATATTTCATTAACTGTTTACCTAATATCAAATGATACTTGCAAGAAACATTACATGAACAACTAAAAGATTTCATTGTTTTCCTTCGAAAATATAGTTTATAACCCCTCATCGGAACGAGCTTGTGACAATGAAGAGTCCTAAGCTATGTTTTCGAGGCAGATATTGAAAAAAAATCGGTTCACAATCTTTTTAACAACGCGGCCGATTTTATCCGTTACTTTAGGTAAAAGATTAATTTACACATTAATGCGATGAAAAAAATTTCACATTCGTCACGACTTGACATGAAATTACTGTACCTCATTCAGCTGCATCGTTCGCTAAAATCGGTCTGAGCCTTGATAAACTTCGTTTTAGTTCATAAATTTCATATCAACCCATGCCTCATTAGAAATTCTCTATGTCTTAAATTTTGTTTAAGGGACATGTTCAAATCAATATTTTCACATGAGGCATGCCACCAGAATATATTGGGAGTGGAATCACCACAATAAATCTAAAACTGCTTAAAAAAACAAGCACAGTTTCTGCCATTGGAACTCCGACCTCAATCCCTTAGCAGATACCTTGAAACTCTGCATGTGTTGCTTACGTTTTTTCGCATAATATATTTTTCCTTTGGTAGACACTCCACGCGACGGGTGTTTTAGTATTAAACGACTCGTGCGTATTGTATATATGAAAAAGACTCGGCCCTTATACTTCGACTATACACAGAGGCACACCATAGGCGTAGACGCTGACAGTCTGGCCAACACAAAAGTTTTGCTATTGAAGTTTACATCATTATCAAGCTTAACAGAATTATATTTTGGGATTAATTCTTCTATTTGAATACCTCAGGATCCTCTATATCTAAAAAAAGACCGACACTGTATATTCTAGGCAACTGGAATGTCAGAAACAGTATAGGGAGTCTGACCCTCAATATCGCCCCTGTTAGAGTTTATACTTACAAATCTAGAAGAGTTATTGTTCCTGGTTGTCTTTGCGTTTCCATAAGCTTCAAGGACGGGATTAGCTTGCACAATTTGGTCCTCGAGAGATCCCTGTAAAAGATTTAGGCCGTTTAAAATCACTATAGTATACAGAGGAAGACTGACTACAGAATGAACCTCAAAGTGATGAGGCCAGTAACTAGAATCCCAAGAGAATGTATAGCAGGTACTTGATCACCCAGTTCCGTAGAATTCCTCCACGTGGTGTGTCAATAGCGACAGTTTCCTGACTAAAGGTTGTTCCACGAGATTCGTAAAACATAGCAGATACGCCATTTATCTCATAAACTCCACCAAATATTTCTTTGTGGCAAATATCGTTCACATCACGGAGAATGACATCACAACTCAATGTCGACGTCGTAACGTTGTGAGTTGGTTTTGGAAGTAGAATTGAATTAATCTTCTCTTTTCTTACATTTCATTGACTGTTTATCTAATGCAAATAGCAGACAACATTTGTAGAAAACATTTCCTGAATAACTAAATATTTTATTTTTTTGTCTCGAAAAAATAGCTTATGACCCCTCAATGGAACGAGCTCGACGATCATACGCTAATGTTTTTTGATGCACAAATTGGAAAAAATGGCTGGCGATTTTTATAAACAGCGCTGGCCAGCTTTAGAATCTCAAATTCGTCAAAATTGGACGTGAAATTTCTGAACCTCGTTCACTAAAACCGACCTGAGCCTCGGTAAACCTCGGCTCAGATCGATTTTAGTGAACTCGGTACAGAAATTTTATATGGAATCATGACTCATTGTAGATCCCCTGTGTATATAAGTATATGGCAATCGAGTGGAATTGTACACGAAAGAAGTTCGTAAATTATTATTTTAAAGAGTTACTTTCGTTTAAGATTATTTTAAAAGAAATATTTTGAGTTAGGTTTCAAGTTCGTAAGCCTGCCGACGGTCGATGATCCGCGAACACTGTCGGGAAATCAAAACTCTCGTCTCACCATGTCGGAAAATTTTGAGATCCAAGCTACAGATCTGGTCATGTTTTCACAAAAAACGCGCTCTTCCAATTGTATTGCATTCCGAATGTGAGTCAAACTTTAAAACAGGCAAAATATGTTAAAACATAGGGCTTATACTGATATTTTAATGACTCTGAAAATGGACAGAAAAAAAGATTTAAAACCACACTAGACGGTAAACTGCCAGACAATAATAGTTTGCCCAGGTACTTACCATCCAGAAAGGTAACTACGTTTCCGTGCAATCATATTGATCAAGACCTTAGTGGAATAAACGAGCGTTTGATTAGCAAATTTGTCTCCTGCTCATCCTCCACTGATACTTCCAGCCTCGGACGTGGAATCTTGGAACGCTCTCAGAGAGAGCGTTTCAAGAATCCATGTCAGGAGGCAGTATATTATCAGAAAACAGAAATATGGTTGTTCTACAATTTATTTCCACTGGCACTGTATTCATCGGAGAGTATGGCCAGTAATAAAGTAAACGAAAAAAATTACTTGTTTTATCAGAAAAAAACTATGGTACTTTATAACCCTACATAAGGCTTATTTCGAATTTTATTGCACCGTGACACCCTTTACTAATGCAATTCGAAAACAATAGGTAGTATTTACCTTTTTGCCTTTACCGTCGTCTTTTGCTTCAGTCGTCTGTGCCGCTACTAACGCAAAGTACATGATAACTTTCTTTGTGTTTTCAGTTTTTCCAGCACCTGATTCTCCTCTAGAAAAAAAAAACATATAAAATTTTAATTTAAGTACAAGAACATGATATTATCAATAGTAGCGCCAAAAATAACTTTCTCTATACAACAATCATTTATGTAAACTACACGTGTTCATGGGAGAACCAAAAAATTAGAAATGTTTTTTTCTTACTGAAAGTGACTTAAAGGCAACAAATATTCCTAAAGTTTGCACAATACTTATTTGAAGAAGAAAATTATGTTTTGTGTGTACAGAATTGAATACTTATAATTAACAGAATATGATAAATAATTAAAGGTTATTTCTTGGTTAGTCTCATATCGGTCGAGATACCAGCCCTCGGTAACTTCATATGAGCCTAAGACCGAAGGTCGAAGGTCAATGGGACGTTACCGAGTAATAACATCTTTATTATCAACCCTTTGAACCCTACCGGCCCTTTTTCCGGCCAGGAACACGATACGTCATAATTTCAGTAAATGGGATGAATGCTCACTGCATGTGTGTGGTACACCAATCAATATTTTCAACGTGCAGCCCCCAAGGCTGCACGTTGAAAATATTAATTGGTCTACCCTAAATAATGAACATGAACTCTTCCAGCTGCTATCATTGAACTAATATGGAAGATACCACCAGGGTTCAAAGGGCTAAAATAAAACAGATGATTACAAAAAATGTCAGATCTATTAGACTCTTCTGACATTGTTTTTCATTCTTTACACAAAGTCCGAAGTTCCCTCTTCTTACACCTATTTCAGCCATCCGAACGTCTGCGAAAGCCTCGGAGTTCTGATAGCTCAGCTGCCGCTTCTCCCATTTCGACGAATCTCCACTTACGAGTCGGGATTTTAGTTTGCGATGAATTTTCTGTACAACTTAATCATTACTTATTGGCATCATTAATTCCTCACCACACAAAACTCTGCTTCAAACCATTTCACCATGGCTGGTAACGCAAATTTTCCTGATTGCTTTCAACGAATTACTATGAGCGTTTCGATGTTGTTTGCGCCAAATAACGCACCAAGAGGGACAATTCTAGCTTGGTTCATGTAAGCCGAGTTTAAGGTCATATCTGTCGAGCATGTTAATGGACAGTTCTGGAAAGACGTCACATCTAATAAAAAATATGCAGTATAACAATAGACATGTTAACCCTTCAACCAACGTAACGTCCAAAGCCGGTCAGAGCTATTTACAGAAATCATCATTCAATTTTTCATTATTTTTTTTCATTTTTGTCTCAAAAACATTGCTTGTGACCTCTCATTGGAACGGGCTCGTTAGGCTCATTCCAATGAGGGGTTATAAGGTATGTTTTTGAGACAAAAAATTAAGATATTTAGTTATTCCAGACTGATGATTTTGTTTGCAATTGTCGTCTGCTTTTCGTGAAGGTAAAGGGTTAAAGAAGGGATTCGACTGAAAGAGGAGAGTTTATTTGGTATGACAAAATGTTTTTCCCCACAGTTTTGCGAATATCGCCGAAAATATATCTTCATTTTATAAAAATGGCCAAAAAGGAGATATTGTGTCATATATTGACCGTGTCCATCTACGGCATGCATAATACGGTGTGGGCTCCCTTATTTTAAACTCTCTTTCTTTCTCAATGCAGGCTTCATACTTTCGAAATGTCCGCCCCTTGACTAGTTGAGAGCTAGATTATTTTTTGCGGTCTGAGTTTGTTATACAATATTGGTTTTATTACAAAGTTTTGGAGAGTGCTCACAGGCACTCTCCAATAAATTGCAAATAAACAAATTTTTATTAACAAAATTTTATTTGTGTTTGACTGAAAGCCCTGATAGTGGCTTCTAGCATTCATCCAGTTAATTTCTTAGTGTATTCTCCCCACTTTGTAAGTGTGCGTGCTTTTACTTTCTAAATGTACGCTTACTTACCTTTCCCGGTATACGCGCTCTTACTTTTTAAACTATTTTTCCCTAAAGTTTACCTGTACCGCCCCCTTACGTTCTGAGGCAATAATCATCGTTAATTGAAAATGTTCTTTACAAACAAGTATACATTATCGGGAGCAGGGAGATACTCGAATCGCAATGAGATGATGAAAGAGAATTCGTTTTGACTATTCATTCACTGCTCTGTTCTTCAATATTTTGAAATAAATTTTATAACTTTTAACTTCAACAGACATTTCACAATACATATATATATATATACTCACGTAATCAAACAAGATTGGTTCTCACGATCTGAAAGAAATAAAAAAAAATTAGTGCACAAATGTCCACTAAGGCCTGGTACTTTTTACCTTGCACTAAATAAACTGTTCAAAAACCCATCCATCAAACCGATCAATCCATTTACAATATAATCGGCATCGTTGATTCTGAAGCTCTCAGAAGCGTGATTCTGAAGCAGTCACAAGATTAGAAACATCGACGTTGTCTCTGATTCCAGTAAAGCACAGTATGTGTAGTCAAAGTTAGATAATCTTCTGCTCTTATCAGTATTTTTTTGTTTTCTAGTTTATTAAATTTCGCTTTCCAAAATCAGAATCTTCCCAAGAGAAAAAGTTGTGGATTTAATGATAAATAAATTGATTTTATATAGTTTAAGAATGCATTCTTGTGGTGTGTTCAGAACACTATTTGGGATGGGATGACAACAGTCAGTAATGGAACAGACGGTTAGGTCATTTTCCTTATTCTTACCTTGCAACATGAACTGAAAGGCATTATCAGCTATGGAGAACAAATGAGGTGGCATCTCAGTCTTCCTCTTGCCTCTGTACTTGTCGATTATACTCTTGGTATAGATGGGTAACCTTCGGTAGGGGTTAACAGCAATACAGAAAAGTCCCGAGTAGGTCTGGAATTAGACAAGAAATAAAATTGTATTAAAACTTACGCTACCGAAAGCGACTATTGTCACCTATTTTATGATAATTATCTGTACGTTCTGGTATGCGCAGATCAAACCTACCATCTGATTAATTGTTGGAAAGGGCTCAGAGAGCCCTTTCCAACAATTAATGAGATGATAGAGTTTCAAGTATGTCATAAATGTTATTAAACTTCCTCGCATACAGGCGTACATAGAGGTCCTCCATATATGGATAAAGTGGGCGTGACAGTAAAAGGGTTAACGTAATACTTATACAATTATTCTTGCCTTGAGCATTTTTGATTGACTTGCCCAAAGAGACGAGTGATCGTTGAATAGAATACTTGAGTGGAGACTGGCGATATTTCTGGTTGAAAGAAAATGCAATGTTTACAATTTGAAGAGCCTAGCGATTCGATTCAAGGTTCGATTCGATTCGAAATCCCCTGCCTATTTCGATTCGGATTCAATTCGACCCAATTTGCAGTTTCCACCTTCGCGGGTCCCCATCTTCAAGACCGTAAGACTGAATTGTAACAAGTTTCCTCTCAGGCCTGAAAATAAGCAGTCTGACATTTGCAGAATAAGGTCCGCTGAGGGTGAATTTGATGATGCTATCCCATACAGCGGGCCAATTTATCCTCTGGGTACCTCTTTTTGTTTAGTTTTGAGACCCTGATTCAGATTGAGGTTCAGAGGGTAAATTTAGTGATGCTATCCTGCTGTGCAGGGTAGCATCACTAAATCCACATTTTGCAGATGACAGTCTGCTTATTTTCTGGCTTGTTTCCTCTTCTTTTCCATTATAATCTATTCGCAAATTTGTATTGTTTAGTTTAGATATAATCTGCAACGAGAGCGGCGATAAATTGTTTTGATGCACACGACTGTCGGAAAGGGCTCTCAGAGCTCTTTCCGCCAGTGTTTTACATCATTTTTCCGTGGGAAACCCGGGAAATGAAACTGTGCTAGTTTAATTTTGTGGTTAGGCCCCACAAAGTAGATATTCTGTTTCTCAGGCCACTTTTTGTAAAATTGCATTGTGTGGGCGGTTTTTTTATTTTATTTTTTATTTTTGTAATTATTTCTTTGCCATCAAAAGTTCATATTCTTGGTCTGTTTTATGCTTTAGGCCTCGTAATCTACAGAATAGCATGGGATGTGGCACATTTCGTCCCTTGAGTGCAAGAAGGCTTCGCAATGCTAAAGCATTGCAAAGCCTTGTTGCACTCAAGGGACAAATTTATCAATTTTATTAACTTGGGTAAAAATATCAGACATAAACCATTTACTTTTTATTTTTTTAAGTTTGCATTGGTTATAAAAAGAGAGCATGCGGGAGGGCCTGAGAAAAAGATTTTTAACTTTTTGAGGTCTAAACAAGCCCTATTTTATTGGTACAATAGGACAAAGTCACCAAACTCTTGGGGGTTGTGGGTGGAAGTCCTCTAAAAAGGGCAACATGGGTATAAACGATTTACTAAACTCATATCCATGTTCCGGTAAGAATTAGCAAATAAATAAATAAATAAATAAATAAATAAATAAATAAATAAATAAATAAATAAATAAATAAATATCGGCTCAATGAATGAATTCCAGAAAAGAATAAGCTCTAGTATTCTCGGTGTCTCTTCTTGGCCATTTTCCAACACTATATACTGAGCTATTCTTTTGCTCAAATTATTCCAAGAAAACTTATGATGAAAGTTTTCATTTTAAGTTTCTACAGGCGTAAGAATGGAGGTGCTTTTCACGTTTGATTGCATTCTTGTAAAGTGTTCAGAACTGTTACTTACGTAGATCATCCCGGAGCAATATCTTGATCTGAGGTTATGGAGGACAGAGGCCTCATTCAAGTATGTCATATTCGCCATATCTTCGATTTTCTCATACTTAGGTGGATTCATCTGTTGACAGTCATCTCTTTTAACTGTTCTTGTCTGAAAATATTATGAGCGGAGTAAAGAAATGACTTGAAACCCACAAAGCATGTTGTTGACTTTACAAATAACAGTAATAAATTACTGAAATAAAAATCAACCATGGGAGTTTTTATATTTCAAAGTAAGAACCCATCCCCCAACGTTTAAACCTTTTGCTTAACCCTTTACCCAACGAATCGCCCGCAGACGCCCGCGTAATATGCATGTTCAGCAGTCGAAAAAATATTATTTTTCAAAAAACTTCAACAAAACCATATCATGTGACCCCTCGTTGGAACGAGCTCGACGAGCTCGTTCCAACGAGGGGTCACATGATATGGTTTTGTTGAAATTTTTTGAAAAATTTAAAAAAATTGTATTTAAAATAAAAAAAAATTGATATCGTCTGCGTTGGGTAAAGGGTTAACGCAACTGCGAGACAGCACAACGCTATTCAAGAGAATTGCCACTCGAAATTCTGAATCTTAGTTTGTGTTAATTGAATTTTCTGCACAACTCTTCTCTTCATCCACCCAATCCTTATTTAATTAATTAATTCCCCCCATACAAAATCTCAGCTTCAAACTATACCATAATGCTGGTAACGTCAATTCTCCTGACTTTGCTCGACGAATGACAGTGAACGATTTCGTTGTAAACTAATTGATTGCCCCTAGTAACGACGCATCAAGGGGAACAACTGTGGCTTTGTTTTTATCGGCCGAGATCCGCGTCATATCAAACGAGTTTGAAAACATATCGACGGAGCCTGATAACGGGCAATTCTTGGAATAAAATTCAAATCTAAGAAATAAATAAATAAATAATACACTCTACCTCATTATTGACCGTTTTGACGGTTATTTGATCGCCAATGCTGCTCTCAATTTCAGCTCCTATGAAACCTTCTTTATCGTCAGGAATCCAACACGCCTTCCTTCCGTCGAAAGCCTTAGTCTGCTCCTGCAACAGCTTCTTGCGATCTACGGCGAGGTATTCAAAATCCGGATCATTGGCAAACATTCCCGATGCCATTTTTGATCAGTACTTAGTGTTTTGATGGGAAGATGTTTCCGGCGATGAACTGCTGCGACAAAGAATCTCACTCACTGACGATACCTTAAAAAAAAAATTACATTCAAGTTAAAATTAAAATAACAACGTTACATATATTCTCTGACTGTTGTGGAAAGGGAGCGGTAGGTAGAGATGCAGGCTGCAAGCCGAGAGGTCCTCGGTTCGAATCCCCACCTGCGGCAACCGCGTTGTGGCCTTGGGCAAGACACTTCATCCTAGTTGCCCACGTGGGGGAACGGTGGCGTTGTGTACTAAGGAGTATGAACGTCGACTGTGCACTTGTCTTCAATCAATGCTAACGCTGCTTGTGTGGAGTTAGTATGTTGAAGAGTCTGACAGTTGCTCGCCGTTGTTCGGTGGTTCTATCCGGGTACTCCGGCTTCCTACACCCGTAAAACTGTCCGACACGAGGTGATCCTGGCTGTCGAAAGTGTCGTTAAACCCCAATAAATAAATAAATAAATAAATAAATATTGTTGTGGAAATTGGTTTCTCGCAGTTCTCGTTCAATGTAAGCATGTATTCAGTCTACGCTCCGGGACCAATTTAAAATATTTAAAACTAGCACTTCCTGATTTAATATATCTCACCCTCTAGTTTATACATTAAAATTATGAAACGCTTTTAATGATATGCGAAGTTATTTATACTTTAATATCGACTGTCCCTAGTAGTGCACTATGACCAGAACAGTCAAGAATACGGCACTTTTCTTGAACTGATATGCGTGGCAATCAGATACCGGACCACGACACTATCTGTATGTTCTGATTGAAGCAGTCATGGTAATTTCTGCCTCAGTGCACACTCTAAAATAGTTGGAGCAATGTCAAGGCAAGGCGGATCCGGCGCAGGTCCCTCTAAAGTTTCTTTGAAGAGAATACCAGTGGGCATAATGACGTATTTTATTACTCTTATGTGTTTTCTCCATTAAATTGTGTAATTCCGTTTTAATTTCTATAAACAAATTTGAGTCACAACCACCCCCCTCCCCCCAATCGCATTAAGCTCATGTGCAGGTAAATAAATAAATAAATAAATAAATAAATAAATAAATATAAAGAAACATGCGTAACATCCGTGCTGAGAATATACACTTAACAAAAAAATACTCGTCAATGATAATTTTACTTGATATATTTCAATGTATTCATCTCTTAAGAAGAGATGAATACACTGAAATATATCAAGTAAAATTATCTTTGACGACTATGTTTTTATAAAGTATGTGACTGAATGCCCCAGTGAGTTCATTGTAATCGAAAATCATGGGACACGCTTGTATTATCCCAAATTGCCCTAGAAAAGCAAGGTATTTTGGGACAATACAATCCTGTTTTACGCTACTTTTTATAAGGGGTTCGCTGAACCCTCCAGCTTCCTTTACCTTAGTGGTCTCCGACTACTCGACGACTTGTGTTCAGATTCAGAAAGTTTCGATGTTCCCCCAAACCTTCCACGTGTCTCTCCTTGAACTCTCCTTCTAATATCAGGTCTCGCGTATAGGAGCCTGATGATAGAAGGAAAGTTCAAGACAGTTTTGCTTCCTAAACTACTTTGTTCTGGTTCTGAAATATTCCATTTTTTGGTTAACACCCCCAAACAAACGAGTCACCATTGAAAATAATGCTCGAGAAGAGACTAGCGATATTTCGGCTGTAAGGAAGTGTAAACATTGTAATTTGAAGAGCCGGGAGATTCGATTAGAGATTCTAAGTCTTCTCCCTGATTCGATTCGGGATTCGATTCGACCTGAAATTGGAGATACTCGGGCTCATAAGATAACCTTAACCCTCGGACCACTGATGTCAAAGGACAAAGTTTTCAACAGCAAATATTTCCCACAATGCAGTTTGGTATTTAACCAAATGTACCTTGTTTGACAGAGCTTAGTGAGCTCTGTCAAACAAGATACAATTGGTTAAATTCAGTTACACAAGAAATAAAAAACGAGTGATTAACCCTCTGCCCTCTGTTGGCAAAAGGACAAAGTTTTCAGCAGCAAATACATTTCCCATAATGCTGTTTGGTATTTAACCCTTTTCCCAACGCAGACGATATCCAAATTTATTATTTTAAATACCTTTTTTTAAATTGTTTCAAAAAATTTTAACAAAACCATATCATGTGACCCCCTCATTGGAACGAGCTCGACGAGCTCGTTCCAAAGAGGGGTCACATGATATGGTTTTGTTGAAATCTTTCGAAAAATAATATTCGTTTCAGCTGCTGAATTTGCATATTACGCGGGCAGATGCGGGAGATACGTTGGGTAAAGGGTTAACCAAATATACCTTGTTTGAGAGCGCTCAGTGAGCTCTGTCAAACAAGATATAATTGGTTAAATTCATAGTTACACAAGAGAATAACAGAGTAATTGGAGAAAATTCAGAGTGTTGGTGGTTCACATCAGAATTGAGCCGAAATTCAACGAGGCGATAAAGCAGAAAAAAAAGTTATGCGAAAGAGAATAGTATGAGATGTGTACTTACGGCAAGATTCCACTGTGTAGTGAGATCCGAAGGAGCCGTCGTTTTTATACATATCCGCTAATTAACAACAAAAGTATTAGGTTGATTGACCACCTCTTGTCGGACATGTGCCAGGTAACTGTATACCCCATGATATTTTATTGGAAGCGGACACCGATGCTGCACTCGCGTGTTACGTAAAACATGGAGATCATAAACTTTCTAATTGATCCGAGAAGCATCCCCATGATGAACAACAGTTCGTAGCCCGTATCTTCTAATGATGAACATACTTGGTTTATGTAATTAGGGGACATGTATGTTATACAGATTTCATGTTATAAATCGCTCTTAATTGCACCCGCCACGTCATTGTGATTTCTCTTCCACCTCTAGGATTCCATCAAGATGCATTATTTGTGTTGAAAAAGGCGCATGTGCATTAAATTCATAAACTTTTCAAATCTTTAGGAATGGATGTTCTTCATTTCGCGCGTGGTAAAAATTGTCGGTGCAGTACTCTCATAACAAAACGGACCGAGCACTTAGGCCGGATCACGACTGGGTCGCGATCCGTTCGAAATTCTCTGTACGCTTTCCAGCTCACACCATAGAATCTCATGTGTCGAACACAGAAATGAGACAACATTACATCTGAGGTGTTATTTTCGTTTATTTTTATCGATTCACTCTCCATTTTAATTGGGGTTTTAACGACACTTTCGTCAACCAGGGTCACCTCGTGTCGGACAGTTTTACGGATGGAGAGAACCACCGAGCAACGGTGGGCAACTGTCACACTCCCCAATGTACTCATTCAGCACAAGCAAGGTTAGGTTGAAGACAAGTGTACGTGCATTACGTCTTAGAACACAGCCTGACGTGGGCAATCGGGATGGAGTGCCTTGCCCAAGGACACAACGCAGTTACCTCTGGTGGTATTCGAATCGTGGGATCTTTCGGTTTGAAGTCCAATGCCGTAACCACAGAGACACCGCTCTCCCTCACTCTCCATTTCGCAATATTCTATTTATAATATCTCGATCCACTGGTAAGAGCACGGTGGCTCATTGGGTAGAGCATTGAAGTTGAGATCGAAAAATCAGAGTTTCGATCCTGATCCTCGTCATCACCCTTGTGTCTTTGGTCAAGATACTTCAGCCTGGCTGGCCATGTGGGAACATGGTGGCGGTGTGTATTAAGGCGTAGGACACATCGACGGTACACTTGTCTTCAACCGATATTAACCCTGATCGTGACAGATTAGTAAGTTGTAGAGTACGATAGTTACTCGCCCTTACTCTGTTTTTTTTCAGATACTCAGACTTCTCTACCCATTAGGCTATCAAAATCGGTATGATCACGGCTGTTGGAAGTGTCATTAAACCCTCAAAGCAAAGAAACAATCAATACTCTGGCGTATATGTTTCGCGACTGGATTGCCATCTGACTGGGAAAGAGACCGATTTTGAGAACACGATAATGTGAGAAGACAAAACAATGAACATCACACCGGTATGGATAATAAATTAGTCGTGGACGTTCAAATAAATACAAAATGGCTGCATTTATTTTCCTGAACACAATATTTTATTACTTTCCAAAATGTGATTTACTGGGATTTCCGGGTTTGATTATAAACGATAACTTCACAAGTGAATTAGGCAATCAACAATTGGGTCATGTATCCGTGCGCGCAAACGAAAACGCTTTGTCGTGGGTGTAATGGGGACTTCATTGTTTTTTGTTTTTTTTAACCCTTTACCTAACATGAAAAGCAGACGACACTTGCCAAAAAAATTCTTGAATAACTATTATTTTCATTTTTTGTCTCAAAAACATAGGTTATGACCCCTCATTGGAACGAGCTCGACGATTTTTGAGAATAGCGCAGGCCGGTTTTGGTCGTTACGTTAGGTAAAGGGTTAAATAATATAATTATCGTTAATAATGAAAAGTAATAAACGGAGTAATCGCTTGACTGGACTGGTTACGTGAAATAATTCATTCGAGGCGAGGAACTATATTGTAAAACACTCGTGCGCATTTGCGCGCTCGTGTTTGTACAATGTCCCTCACCTCTCATGAATTATTTCACGTAACCAGTCCAGTCAAGCGATTGATTACTCTCTTTGTACAAAACGATTTCATTCAGGACATCGGGGTTGAATGGGGTAAATAAAGCGTCTGGAGTTATAGCTGAATGAAGTTTCTCTCAGGAAACTTCACACTTCATCACCCATAACTCATCGTCAAAACGATCCTTCAGCAGTTAGAAGATCTGGGGAAAAAAGTCACAAAGATTTCTACCTGATTTTACTGGGGTGGTTGGAGCATTGGACTTTACACCGAAACGCCAACGGTTCCATCCTGACCAGCGGTAACTGCGTTGTGTCCTTGGACTTGGCGCTTAAACCAGCCTGCCTATGTGCACGGTAGCGCTGTGTATTGAGAACGTTGATGCACACTTGCCTTCAATCACTTCTGAGTCAACTTAAGGAGAGTTAGAAAGCTGGAGAGTCTAACAATTGCTCGCCACTGCCCGGTGGTTCTCTCTGGGTACTCCGGCTTCCTCGACTCGTAAAACTGTCCGACTTGATGTGGCCTTGGCTGTTGAAAGTGCCGTTAAGCTCCAATAAGTAAACAAACCTGATTTTACCGACCACACTTTACAGCACTGTGATCACAAAAGCCGACAAAGAATTTCGATGGGATCATGACTGGGTCGTGATCCCATCGAAATTATCTTTCCGCTTTTCTCCCCACCCGTCAGAAAAGAAATCCCAGATAATTGACTCTATGCGATTTCATTTATTTTTTGTGAATTCTTAGTATTTTATTCATTAAATCACAACCCACAGGTATATAAGAGTGTCTCGACCCGGTCACGACCTGATCAATAGAAATATCACTTTTGTGATCACAGCAGTGTACCACTTGACTTTTCTTCGAAACTTCAACACTGCTTTTGAATACCAAATTACTGCGTTGGAAGGACTATCTCATATTAACATCATTCTTTGATATACATAATGACTGCCAAATGACTGGTTCGGAATATGAACAAACTGATTACGTTACTATAACGTTTTTTGGGAGTGTGTGACAATGCAGCTGGGCAGTGGATAGCACTCAGAGGCTGGCGACGGGCGCCGAACACTCGCGTTCAAATTTATTTTGATCCGAAGAGGAAAGTCACCGACACATTTCAGAGCATTTTCGACAATCCCGAAGACGGTATACCGACCCCATTGCACACAAAGTTTCAAACACACATCCACTCACGATTTCACACTCACACTTTGGTGGACAAATAGATATTGCCGCCCGGTACCAAACTGGTACCGGGCAGCAATCTTTATAGAAATATGTATTTATTGACATATTTTGCTTCCATTATCAAGAGAAGCGGGCGATCGCCCCCTCTGAGCACCCTGCAGACACAAACAGTTACGCCAACGACGGATTCAGACCACTGCGAAAGGGTGGTGTGTGTCTGTGAGGGGGGGGGGGGGGGGCGGGTATAATCCGCTAAAAGTAAAACAGTTAAATTCACCACATTAACCCTTCACCTAACAGGAAAAGAAGACGACACTTGCAAATACAATTCTTGAATAACTATTTTTTTTGGCTTTTTGCGTCAAAACCTTGGCTTATGACCCCTCATGAGGGGTCATAAGCTATGGTTTTGAAACAAAAAATGAAAAAAAAAAAATAATGAAACTTGAATGGTGATCTTTGTGAATATCACTGGCCGGTTTTGGGCGTTACGTTGGGTAAAGGGTTAACTGAAAAAAAATTTTGCATTTTGCAGTATCACATTACACGATAGACCAAACAAGTGGCCGCAAAAACATCAAAGGTTGTTACACACTGGATGCTATGCGAACGTTGTATGCAGTGCGATGAAGTGATATCTAAACAGTTTTGTCTGTTTGCGTGGTGGACAAGGTGTTCTTGGTTGGACATTGTCGCGCCACGACATTTTCTAAAGTAAAACCCCAAACACTATAATATAACATAGGCAATTATGTGAAATCCTTTCCATAAAAATAGATGCAGTTGTTCTCTTCATGGACACAATCCGCCTCCCACAGGTCTACCATTGATACATGCGACACCAACAAGCTCTGTGAGTAGTTTTAGAAGGCTTATGTACCCAGAAATGAAGGAAGAACAACAGCAAATTGATCCAAGAAATATCAGGGTGACAATATATGAAGCAGTTTCAGGAATTTCAGGCATGAATGTATTTCAGTCTGGCAGTTTTCAAGAAACATGAGGTGGGTGACGAGTCTCCCCATATGGCGAAGCCGCTGCCAACAGATACCAACGTTCACTCACGCCCCCACAAACATACATCACGGGAACGCCTACACGCGTACAGGGTAACATTTAATGTGAAAGTTACAAAAGGAAAATTTTATTTGCAAATTTCGAACTAATAATTCGTTTGATTTGTTTTGGCTTCCGCCAAGCACAGCGAACGTAATCCATAGCCAAATAAATAGACGGTAAATATGTATATACTCATACATACACACCAATATACTCGATACATTACTACCTATGTATGTTCATGCACATACAGACATGTACACACATGAGCCTAAATGTACAGTATAGCCTTGTGATGTGCCGGGCAGCCCGGGGCTTTTTTTTTAATAATGACGCCTGGAAACGGGTGGCGGTTTATCGCTCAAACCACACTGAGCCGAAAAGGTGGGAATCCACAAATCAATCTTCCTCCATTTCGACTCAATTTTGATTTTATTTTTGATAAACGTGCCGTGATTGTTTTACTTCCAAGCCCCCCCCCCCCCCCCACACCCACCCACCAATGGCTTTTGAAAATTATGTTCAAACTGAGATTTATAGCTCTATTGATGTAGGTCGAATACGCCCAGCCTCAGGTGCTCCCGGGACTTACGCCCAGGGGTGCCTGGAACAGATCGAAGTCGTCCTGCACAAACTGTCTCGAGACTAAATACTAAATTCTGCTAATATCCAACCCAATCCGCATCACATTAGTCGATTCAGGCGATGTAATTTTGCGTAGTATTGGGCTTATGGGAAAGCGAAGGGGTGGGGTACTCAAAGGAGGTGTGCTAGTCAATTCATCCTGGGGGGGGGGGGCAAGTGATGCCGGGAAACGAGCGAAAGTTTTCTGCTCAAATCGTATTAAGTTACAAGCCCCATAATCCAACTTTTCCCCATTTTAACTCATTTTTTATGATTTATTTTTGTAAAACGTGTAAGTACAGATGGCACCCCCCCCCTCAGCCCTCCAATAGTTTTGGGAAATACTGTTCAGACGGAGAATAATAGCTTTCACTGTGTAGGACAAATACGTCCTGAGGTACTCCTGATTTTTCTACTCAACTTGTAACATCTCAGCTGATTTTGGCGAGTTCATTTGGGGTAAAGGAGTGCGGTGTCCTCCCTCAGACCAACTGTACATGACAGTCTTGTGACTTCCCGGTCACTTTCAATCTCTTTGACCAGTGAGGCCCGAAGGCGGGTAAAAGCTTCCTGAAGGTATTAATGGGTTATGATTGACAAATGTGTAAGTACACGTGGTATTACCCCCTTGGCCACCTCGTGGCTTCTTGGAATTCGGTCTGAACTGAAAACATACGCTTGAACAGTGTAGGTCAATGTCAACCTGCCCCAGGTACTCCTTGAATTTTGCCCAGTGGTGCCTGGAGCAGATCGAAGACGTTGTGCATACAATATCTTGAGCCTAATTGCAAGTAATTTAACTGATTTCGGTGAGTTTTTGTTAAATTGTTTGTTAAATATCCTTATCGTCTTTTAAGTTTTTTTAAGTTTACTGTTTTGTACATACGGGAATATGTATTTATGAAGGTTGTGTACACATGTTTGTGTACACCATTTTTCTTCTTTATTTGGGGGGGGGGGGGGGGCAGGGGGTATCTGTGACTATCTGAAGGTACCCACTAAAAATCTTTTCAGCTGAATGTTAGAAGATGGTCCAATCCACACTTGGGGGTTTTCTACGTGAGTTCCATGTTTTACTAATGCTCCTGTATGAATAAAAATGCCCATGCGTGGATTTCGATCAGTTCTCGGCGGCCATGATGTAATGGGGTACTGAATAACTAAATATTGGAATTTTGAAATGTGCTTCATTTAACTCTCAACCTACTGCTTCCCTGAGTGAAGTAGCTGAACGAAAATGATCAGTTTAATCAAAAGAATTCGGGTATCGATTAACACTTGCAATCTGTAGTACATTGCTGCCGAATGCAAGTGTAAATTGGTATGCGCACTGTTCCACTACAGATAGGAACAGGTTTGTGCACGCTCAAAGAGGTCTGGTCTGGTGTCCTAGACGGGTTAATTAAATCTTTGAACCTTGCGCATGATTCCTCAATCAACAACTGGGACACCCTTATCATATTTCCATCTTGCAAGCGATTCTTATAAACTGGTTTTATGACAAACGAGTAAACAATATCTATTTTCAGGTAGATTATTATTATTATTATTATTATTATTATTATTATTATTATTATTATTATTATTATTATTATATTTCCCCGTAAAACCTCATTTGCTGCAAGATGGTCTAATCTCATGATAAGATATTGGATTGATCCCACTTGTCTTGTACCTCTACAAAACAGAAGGCAGCTATTCTTGTCTTCTTTGGCAGTTTTCGTGACAGAAGGGCTTCCACTGTTTCTTTTCTTCACTCTATGCTCTGACATTTTAATGAAGCTTGTTAGCGGCACAAAAACCCTGATGAATTTTGTGCAATTCAATGCAGCCTCAAGTTTTGATGATAGACGTATAATTACATCAGTTATGATCGGAGAGGGGAGGGGCGTGGCACATCTTCCTTTCACGACTTACTGGAATAATACATTCCCGCACCTCCTAGCATCTTCTTAGTTTCTTCCCTCTCCTCCAAGCATCCTACGAAATTCCAGTAGTCATGTTTTATCTTAGTGTAATATGCAATTAAATATCTATGGCGTTTGACTTTGAATACAAGCAGTTTGTCCAATCATAATTTTGTTAACCACTCCACTATAACATTTCCCTTTTTTATCCTTGCAGCGCACTCTCGTTTTCTCTGTTACTCATTTGGACCCATTTTCCTACAAAAAACCCAACTTGACTTAAACTTTTACTAACTCTTCGGCTAATGGATACTACTAACACTCGGGCACTATGTTTGTACTACCATCCATCGACTACAAGATGTATTGCCTTGATTCTTACCGCGCCCGAACTGGTACATTCAACACGAAAGTTTATGCTTGTGGCCAAAAACGAAGATTACAGGAGCACCAATCTCTGTGCGTATAGTGGAATTGACTCTCTGAAAAGCTTTACTGTCATGACGGCCCCGTTTTAACACCTGTCCAATCACTCTGTCATTCACTGGAAGTGTCAGACAGAACTTAATACGCCCACGGTAGTCCAAAAATCCAAGCTTGTTCATGGAAATGTTGGGATCCGATTGACATCAACTATCCAAACTGCAATATCAATCGCTTCCCTTATTTGGTATTATATCATTTTTGACCCTGATCGGAATGATGCTTCTGCTAATTTCTGGCGACATAGAATTAAACCCGGGACCAGGCTCCGTAAGCACTGACAATACCTCAAACACTCTAAAAAGTTTCACCTGAATATCCAAAGCCTGAAGCCAAAACTAGACATTATCCGACATGAATTGCCATACTATGATATTTTAGCCTTCACAGAGACTTGGCTGCAGAGTACAGATTTGACATCTGACATCATGCTTCATGGATTCCAAGAACCTCTGCGGTTCGGTTGCTTGTCAAGGGGAGGTGGTGTCGACATTTACGTCAAGGATGGCTTGTGCTTTCGACGGAGAAGCGATCTTGAGGTGACTGGTATCAAGTGTCTGTGGTATGAGGTGTGCACTAAACATCGTAAATCGTTACTGTAGGGAGTATTTTACCGCCCGCAAAATTCAGCCCAGGGTACTTGAGATTGTATTGCAGCTTCTGTCGATAAAGCGAAGGATACATTAATTTCCGACTTAATTATTACTGGTGACTTCAACGAAAATCAGTTGGGTTCCCTTAGGGGTCACGCCTGCGAAATAAGTAATTATTGGAACCTTGGACAGCTTGTGATTGCGCCAACATCCTTGACCGAATCACACGCTACACTAATCGATCTCTTTGTAGTCAGTAATAGTGTCCAAGTTTTAGGATGCGAGGTTATCGAACCGCTTATATCTTACACGACTCGCTATCTCTGCCCAATTTCTAATGAGGTCCACCCTTGTCCCAGAGATTTGGAAGACGTATATAGCTGTACGCAGAAGGGAATTACGAAGATTTGGATACGGCATTCAATAATTTCCACTGAGATAGCCTGTTTGATAATTTATGTTTAGACACCTTAGTCTCTAATTTCACTGATCAATTACTCGTCACGGCATCTAAGTTTATTCCTAACAAAATTATAACGCCTGGGACAAACCAGCCCAAATGGATGCATAATCAAATATGGCTACTAACAAGACAGAGGAAACGACTCTATCGGACAGCAAAGCGTATGGATCTTCTTTGTGACTAGGCGAGATATAAGCGTAAATGAAATGAAGATGTCTCATCTGTTAGAAAGGCTAAGGCTGCTTACATATCCAAAGTCCAAGCAACATTGAGTTGCTCCGAGACACCTTCTTCCGAGTGGTGGAAAACATTGAAAGCATTCATCTGTAGCAATACATCGGGAATCCTCACAATCACCCATTCCAATAAATTATACTCAAACAATCTCGAAAAGGCTGAAGTGCTAAACGAATACTTCTGTTCTATTTCGTCAATGAATGACACTAATGCCACCTTGCTAAACTACCCCTTTTATACGCAACAATCACTTAGTATTATACTGCAAACTAGTGAGGTATATGAAGCAGTCAAACGTATTGAAGTATCAAAAGCGTCTGGTCTTGACATTGTAAGACCTCGTCTGCTGAAGGAATATGCTCGCTCCTAGTGCGAATCACTTACAATCCTTTTCAATATCATACTGAATAACTGCTATTTCCCGGCATTATGGGAGAAAACCAACGTGACACCTGTTTTGAAAAAGAATCTCCTAAACGTAGTTACCAATTATCGTCCGATATTATTGATTAGCTGCGTTAGTAAACTTCTCGGAAAAATGTATATTCAAACGGTTACGGCGCTTCATATGCGACAATAATATTCTTAACCAGTTCCTGTCTGGCTTTACCCCAGGTGTCTCAACAGTTCTACAACTCACAGACATCCATAATGAGTTCTGTCGCCCACTTGACGACGGGAAAGAAGTTTTGTTTGTTTTTTGTGGTGTGAATAAGGCATTTGACAAGGTTTGGCATGTTGGTCTTATTCACAAGCTTGAGAGAATAGAAATATCTGGTGACTTACTTTGCTTTTCAAAATCTTACCTTTCGAACCGGTATCAGCGGGTTTTAATAGCTTCTGGGGCATCCCAGTGGAGACCAATAACCTCCGGCGTTCCACAAGGATCGATTCTATGTCCACTGTTATTTTAAATATATATTAACGATATTATTGAAAACCTTCTGAACTGTATATGGCTATTCATGGACGATAAATCACTTCATGTCATAGTTGAGAATCCTGACCAAGTTGCGTCTATAATCAACCGTGATTTGGCCACAATTGAACATTGGACCAAAACAATGTTGGTTGGGTTCAATCCTCAAAAAACGGAAACCATTTTAATTTCGCGTAAAATTAATGCTCAAACACATCCACTTTATATTCAAGTGGAACGCGTATCACCGATGTGGATAACCATAGGCATTTGGATGTAATTCTAAACAAGACTTGTACTTGAAATGAGCATATCGACCATGTTTGCGCTAAAGCCTGGACTCGCCTGGACATGCTGGGTGCGCACAAGTTTACTCTTGACCGCAAAGTCTTAGAAAAGATATACGTCGGGTTTATTAGGCCGCTTTTGAATACGCCGATTGTATCCGGGACAACTGCTCAGCAACTCACGCTGCGAACCTAGGGGAAATTCAGGTAGATGTAGCGAGAATAATTACGGGTGCTACAATGAGTGCCAATAAAAATCTACTCTTTTCTGAGGCTCGATGGGATTCACTTCAGGACAGGCGCCGAAAGAACAAGCTTATTCAATTTTTCAAGATGTACCATAGGCTTATTCCCCCATACCTTACCATCAAGATACCACCAACTATTTCGTCCATCAACATAAACCAGCATACCTGCTCGGATAAAAACCTCCGCGTTCCGTTTTGCCGTTCTAGTCTGTACCAATCTTCATTTCTCCCAGATGTCACCAACCAGTGGAATGCACTTCCTCTCTCAGTGAGAGAAAACTGCCATTATGAATTTAAAAAATTCCTAAACAGACCGAACCAACGTCCGCCTACATTCTACGCTGGGGCCAAATCCCGTGCTGCTCAAATGTATCACTGTAGGTTACGTCTGCACTGTGGTGATATTAACGCTCACTTGTATGATAACCATCTCTTAACGTCTCCTCTTTGTCAGCGTGGTGACTTGGAGACAACTGAACATGTTCTCCTGTTCTGTCCAAACTATGCAGACGCACGTAATTTAACGCTTTACTTTTGATCTCTCTATGCTTTTGTTTGGGTCTGAACGACTGAGCCACACCGAAAATATTCTTGTCTTCAGAGTTGTGCAGGATTATATCACACAGGATGGACATTTCAGGTGAGCTGTTGTGCACACGTAACCATAAGTGAGAGTTAATCGAGTTAATGATTAAATGTGTCAGCTACTAAACTGCTAAATACACTAAGCGTAAATGCATCCATAATCCTGCCACTATTCGAACCTTGAACAAAAGCTTTCCAGAATTCTTTGCTATTATGTTTTTTAACTTGTCGTAATTTCCTTTTAACTCTTTGTGACACTGAATTTTGCTTTGCCGAAGTGCATATTTATCTTTCCTTCTACGAGATACGAGTATGGTATGGTTTTCGTGGGTGCAGTTTGAAGGAAAGTTACAAATCTCTTCATTCCCTGTGTCCTTTACACATTTTTTGGGGTGACTTATCCAAGATGTCAAGCTTTTTTTCAAGTTGCTTAATTAATGGTTGATTAATATTTTCCTGGTATCCTCTTATCTTATTTGCATCCATGTCCTTATTATAACATCGGTATAAAAAAATGCGCTTGTTTACACGTGAAGGCATTTCGTTTGACTCATCGTCGAAAAGAAGTCTCTGGAGGTAACGTTATCTTGAACCGTTAATTGCTCTGTATCGCAAACCTGCATACTTGTCAGGTCAACCAACTATGAAAACAATTGGGCAGTGAACGTCAGGGAGGAATTCATCAACAGTGAAGTCGCTGAAGTACTCAATAAACTCCGTGGTATAGATCAGATAATTTTCAATGCTTACAATACAGCCGCCGTGGACTAGTCGTAGTCCACGCGTGGGCAGTGATGTCCACGAATGCGTTGATTTTATAAAAATAATCAGCTGAAAAATTTTAATTAATGAAACACCGGATTATATCCGGTGTTTCATTAATTAAATTTTTGATGACTCTTCCTATAATTAGTGTTTAGAATGTAATATTACCGCGTCCGTGGAAATATTGCGCTCCCGTGGAAAGTGACCAGTCCACGGCGGCCGCACTGTACACCTTTACGAGTAGTGGCGCATACATTTCTGTCTTTACCTTCATTACGTGGAGAGTGGATTGTAACTAAATCACCCACGGAGTGGAGTTATCACCCAAGCTATAACTTTCAAATTTTGTACATATCGACAAAAAACACAAGCAATGTTTCAGCCATTGGACCTCCGTGTTTAACCTGGAGGTCCATTGGCTGAAACTTTGCTTGTGCTGGTTAGGCTTTGCAACAAATTTGCAATATTATTGCTTGGGTGGAATATCCACTCTGTGGGTGATTTAGTGATAATACACTCTCCACGTACTGTAGCCTTCCGTTCACAATTAACAAATTATTTTTTTTGTTATTTTTACACAACTCTGCTGGCTTTCTACCAAAATTGTTAAAAATTTTGTCTTCAGTTTCCCTATATTTACAGTAAATCCATGTTCTGCATGAGTAACCAATTTGACCCCGCACGCCTACGGAGAGTTCATTCAGCTTTCCGACTCTTGAGTTAAAATCGCCGACAATTGCGACATTGGCGGTTTCATTTAGCTTATCTATTAATGATAAGTATAATTTACCATGTAGGTTCTTGTATCATACTAAGATCCGTCATATTGTAAATGGACTTTTTCCGTGAACACCTCAGCGTTTCGCAATTTAAATTTAACCGGCTGAATAGTTTAGGTATCATCAGGTGTAATGGAGAAGTTGCGTTTATATTTTTTCTTTACTGCTATACATATTCCACTCATCTGATCTTAGCTTGCCTGTGGTGGTGTTTGGGTTCATGGACGTGGTATCCAGCAATTTCAGTTACATCGATTTCGTCCGACAAAGAACGTCAAAATCACGAACATATTCTTTAAATTCAGGGTTCCCGAGTATCGGTAATCATCCAGAAACATTCAATGAAAGAAAATTGAGGTTTAATCTAAGCAAGCCTGTCTAGTCTGGTAATCAATGCTCTTTTCGTCGCAGTTTGTCAGCTTTGAGGTGTGGTGCAGAACACGGTAGGGTAGTCGGGTTGAAGGAAAATATTGCCTGATTCTGATAATTTGTTCACAGTATATATAAATAATGGTTACAAATACATTGTTTCATAAGTTTAGCAAATAGTATACTGTAGGGGGGTGACATAGCCAGATTGGCTGTCTACCTGTCATCCCCTGGAGGGAAGTGTAGTTGACTGCCATCAAATGGTTAGGGAAAAAGAAAGTATGTGACGCTAAGTTGGAACTGGGGCTCGAGTTTTCATTGCTAAGATTTATTTGCAGGATGTTATCCGGCACAAAAGCCAGTGGGAGATCGGTGGTTAGGGATTGATACATTGGTACAAAATTAGCAGCTCTTGGTGGTCACCCCATCACTCAGTGCCAGGTCCCATCAAGCGCCCGATGTCGTTCGGAGAGTGATAAAGGGATAAATCTATGTGAACTGAGCGTCAATGTCGGCCAGCGCAATCGGAGGGCATCATATTTGGGGTGCTCTACAAATGCGCCTGCTTACATAGCGCCAGCAGTGATGCACCTCACCTCTCCCCGTGGACTTAGCCCATAGAGAATGATGAAATGCCTCACCGCCAGCGCCCAGCAAGAAGTGTTCTTCGATATTACCGGCAACAGATTCCTATTGGGGTGTTGAACATATTTATGGTGTACTTGTTGGGGTGGGCAGCAAGTTTGACCAGGACGAGGGTTATTTACGAACAACCGATCTGCAACCACCTCAGCCTTTCGCGCTTATACTTTCAGCGATGTGTAGAATAACTGACTTTCTGAAGTCCGTTACAGTCTTTGGAAAATGTTCGTTTACAAAGAAGTTTTTATCTTTGAGGGCATATGATCTATTTTTCACACGCGCCCTGTCATTATAATATGTGAATTTAGCCACAATAGGTCGTGTTTTGTAGTTCTTTTTCCCGTGATCAGTGTATTCTTTCGAAATATACTGAGTCAAAAAAGAAAATATAATAGAAACAAATGTGACAAAATAGCATAAAGGATGAAATATAATAGTTCTAATGTTGCATGTTTGTGGACAAGAAGTCGTGCAAAGAGTTTAATGACATGTTGTTGTTCTTCACACATCCGTATAAATTTTGCTACGGATTTCAAAATAGCACGTGCTACACGAGAATGTCAAATTGAATGGGTGACCGACGATTTTCTTTGTGTTATGCCATCCAAGAGGCAAACGGTGGACATACATGCTACTGACTTCGTTTCACTCCATGGCTGCATTGCGACGTCCTGGCGTGACGCTGGCAACAGTAAGAACATGAAATTATGCAAATTCATACAGCTAGATTCGAAATATGAATTTACAATAATTTGTTTGGGATTAAAGTGGTTAATACTAAAAAATTGCTCCTCAAAGTTTATTATACTTTCTTTTTTAAAATGTCAGATTTTCTACCCTAAAAGGAAAGAGAACTCCCGGCTGCTCCACATGGCAGTCAATAGTCCAACACCCAAAACACTAAACCATTTTATGCCGTTAACGACTGTGATTATCCAATTTTTCCGGAATTTCAACATCTGCGCACAAATACAAACAGGGGTCCGAAATTGAACCCCACGTGGCCTACATATACGACATTGATAGCAGTATTTCACCCGGAATACCATATCAGAATCTGAATTTCAATTTTAAAAAAAAGTTTGGAACCCAAAATCAAAAAAGTTGTGTGTCAAATTCAAATTTGAAAGCAAGATTTGCCTCCTTGCAAGATTCAAGGATGATGTACAAGAGAACAATGTCCACCAATATGTACCTATTTTAAAATATTTGGTGATAAATTCAAATTTCAAGATTTTGAAATTTTTAAATCTTAAAATTTTCATAGAAGTGTAATTATAGACTTCATAACTATCTTGTTTGTCAAATCTACAGTATCAAGCACAGATCATCTTTGTTTTCAATTTTTAAATTCAGATCGTCATTTTGTTGATTTGGGGATTTAAAAGATTTTTTTTTAAAATTGAAATTTTGAAAATCTGTGTACCCCAAGTGGGATTTAATTTCAGACTTTTTATTCGTTGTTGTATGCTGATTTTTGAATATGTAAAATTCCTGACAACTGGGTAACCAAAATCCTTAACCCTTTACCTAACATGAAAAGCAGAGGACACTTACAAAAGAAATTCACAAGTCACTATTTTTTTCACTTTTTATCTCAAAAACATAGGTTATGACCCCTCATTGGAACGAGCTCGACGAGCTCGTTCCAACGAGGGGTCATAACCTATGTTTTTGAGACAAAAAATGAAAAAATAATGAAAAATAATGAAAATTAATTGGCGATTTTTGAGAATAGCGCTGGCCGGTTTTGATCGTTACGTTTGATAAAGAGTTAAAACAGTGGATAAAATCTTGAATTTAGTTGACGTCCTCGCGTTCACTCAACCTCGTAAACTAGAGACAATATGTGAGCAAACTTCAATGAGGAACAGTGTTGCATAAAGTTCTACAGGGTGAAGGTAATCGCTCGTGTGTGGGGCCACTGTCGACATAGTTATGAATTTGAATTGTTCTAGTGAACTAACCGCGAGTCAAATGTAGTTAATTTGACTGGTACGTGATGAGTACTCTAAGAAGCTAAAAATGTAACTTTATTACCTTCATTTAAGGTGAAAAGTATAAATAAATACTGAATACAATAGGACTTTCAAACTGCGCCACGGACCACCAAGATCACATCGTGAGTTGATTCGTCACTGTACGGGAGTTAATTAATACGTCCCAAATTGAGCCAGCCAGCCTCAAAAAAGGAAACTCGGCACAGAATCTGTTAATTTCGAATGTGACAGCGGATGTCAGTGTATTCATTTTCTGTTAATTGAAAGTTATGGCACATTTCCCGAGTAAGTACGGTTTTCGTTTCATATAGCATAATTTTTATTTATTACATCAGTTCTTGTCACTGAGCATAATGCACTTAATATCAACGAGCTTGTGTGGTAGTTACATCTTGATGTTTAAGGTCATGAAGTAAATAACAAGGACAAGGCGAGTTGTTTTCAATAACGTCCCATCCCAGGTGCAATATGTGAAGCAGGGATATCCCTGCCGATCATGTTCCGTGCACGTCACACACACCGGCAGATCGAATTATCTTTTTTTAATATTTATTCATTTAAATTATGGAAAATATAATGCAAAGGAAAATTCAGTAAACTCATTAAACACAGTGGTAAAACAAGTAATAGAAAACAATTGCTTTTGAAAAGAAATACAAATAATAGCGTATACGGTACGGAGATGACATAGCCAGACTTGGTGTCCACTTGTCATCCCCTGCTTATCCAACCTTGTGGACAAATAAATGTCTTCACATAACCACAAGGTAGAGCAAAAAATGTCTCACTCGCTTACCTGGTTAGTTATATAATGTGATTCTGAAATTGCAGAAATTTGAGGTGCTTCATGTATAAAATGAATTCAGTGAATATAATAAGAAATATCTTTATGCATTAAGGTGCTGTTATATAAGTAAGGAAACGCTGGTTTAATCCCGATTGTCCCACTTTCGGATTTTAGTTGATGTCCCGACTCTCCCACTCTTGTGTTTGAACACAACTCACCGCTGCTTATCGATCATGATTAAAATAACTATCAATATTTTTATATGAGTGTTTACTGTTCGTGATTAGCAATTGTGATAGTGTATCTGGAAGGCTGGCACAACAAAAGAAAAAAAAACGAACCGCACATCCAGACATTTTCCATTTAATTGACCACCTGAAAAAAATCCAGGCTTTCAATGAAGTCACGCAAATGCAGCTTAGAAAACAAGGCCAAAAGCTGCTTTACAGGCATCGATCGTTGATTGGTTTCATGGTGACAACTCTCATTTTTTTGTTCAAGCCTTGTCTGCTAATGTCGGTTGAATAAAGTGCGCAATTTCCGTGACCTTCAGAAGATTGTAGACTTATTTATGTCTAAACCATATCCACTAATCAGTCCGAATTTTTTCTTGCAAAGTGGAATTTTTGTTCGGTGCCAAATGATTTTAGAGTCCAACAGAATCTGATTTTAGATGATAACAAATTAACCACATATCGTCCCTCAAGTGCAACAAGGCGACATCTGCAATGCTAAAACATTGCAGAAGGCACCTTGTTTCACTCAAAGTGCGATATTTTAATTCAGTGTTACCTGGCTCTTTTAAGTATTTTAGTTGCAAAAAAATACAAATGATAAAAATATAGACCATAAAATGGTAGACGGCTATTATTAAGGTTTACAAAACATTTTCACATAATTATTATTTACTCACTGTTTATTCATTCAAAATAAACTAGCAGCAAATAATTTATTATCTTCCAGAAGGATTATAAAAAGATTAGGCAATATAAAAAAGATTAAGTGACAAAGAAATGTTCTGATAAGAATCAGATTAAATGGATAAACTGTTAAACAAAGAACAGTTATTATACCTAGCTGTTACCAGTGGTTTACTTGACATGGGTGATTTCTGTGTCGCCAGACAGCGATTTTATCGAAAAGGACGTACTGAAAAAACCCTCAAAGCCTTTGGGACCTACCACAAGGACTTTTGAGACTTACCGAAAGTATATTTTGGGTGCTAAATTTTGGTGCCACATGCTCTATTTTTGGTGACAAACGAAATATTTTAGTGCAACTGGCACCACTGGCACCCGACAGCGTGAACACTGCCATTGCATACAGTGTGAAATTTATGTGACCGTATCTGCCCTCTTATAGAAAACCCTCCTATAAATGACAGCTAGACAACATTTTTAATCGAGGCAACATGATAGTAATAGTGATAATCTGTGAAGTGAGATTGCATTTTGTAACAACAGAGTTTTATGTTTTTAAATGGTGAATGTTGTAATAAGACGTGGAGGTTGGAGTAGTTCGACTGGTCGAGTGGATGCATTGTTTCTTGAGCTCATATGGGATGGACTGGATGGAATCATTTGTAATGGCTACACTAAGTAAGAATTGGATTTAACTTGCCTCGTATTCTAAAGTAAAATGTGTGTGCATTGTCCTGTCACGATCCAAACGGGGATTGTCAGAGGGCAATCCCCGATGAGTCCCAACAGGACAGTTATTTCCAAGCAGGTTCATGGTAGTCTGTAACTCGCGATGCCTGAAGAAGAATACCTTAGCGAGTTGGACCACACCACAAGTCGTCGCTAAGATAGATTGGGACCCAACCAGTTGAGACAGTCTGGCGAAAAGCGCAGTCAGCTAGAAATCCGGGCGAGGCTTCCCTTTGGATTAGTGATGTTGAGCGATCAGTATATTGTATTCGCCATGGTGAAGATTTCAGCGTTGATTTCGGTCCGCGAACTACTATGATTGTCAACCAAATCTACAAGTTGCCTCAATATATCTATGAAGGCAGAGAAAGATAGCACAATTAGTATGCACATTGTAATTAGCATTGCCGTAGAGAAGAGTTTCCACGTCAATGGCGTAAGGCAGTTGTTGTAACGTGTCCCTTCTTATATCTCGATAAAGAGGACAGTTAACCCTTTACCTAACGTAACGGCCAAAACCGGCCAGCGCTATTCTCAAAAATCGCCAATTAATTTTCACTTTTTTTTTCATTTTTTGTCTCAAAAACATAGGTTATGACCCCTCGTTGGAACGAGCTCGTCGAGCTCGTTCCAACGAGGGGTCATAACCTATGTTTTTGAGACAAAAAATGAAAAAAATTAGTTATTCAAGAATTTTTTTTGCAAGTGTCGTCTGCTTTTCACGTTAGGTAAAGGGTTAAAGAGATAATGATGAGTTGTTTCGCGCTCACCACAGCCACATAAAGGTGAGCTAGTAAGAAAACTATCGCACAGTTTGAGGTTTCTACAACCCAAACGTAGTCTAGAGTGATATATTTGAGTCTGATGTGGTTGTGTCGGAAGGCTATCTTTATTCAGGTATGAATTGAAGTTCCGAGAGAATTAGTTTCTCTATTACAGGGGGTAGACTATTCCACATGGTTGTCGAATTTGATAACAGATATATACTCTTGATTGCTTTCATGTGATAACACTTATTTATCGTACAATAAACATTTATTTTGTCTGTTATTACCCGAATATAACGTGTATCAGGGACCCTTGATACACAATCTGTATCTCGCAACTGCTCAATACAACCGCGTGCTTGGTTACGATTTGTTTACGTTACTATTTATACAACATTATGGCTTTCGAAACGCACGTGGACGTTGTAGACAACATTTCACAAAAAGCCAGATAAATCTTAATCTGTGATCAACTGATTAATTATAGGGCACGGCATACACAATCTTCTAATATTTGTAGAAAAGCACTCTTATAGGGAAATCTCCAACAAATGACAACAATTCAACATTATAATCAAGTCGACATGACGAAAACTAACTCGTACATATATACAATTAACACAAAAATTTTGGAATATATGGCTGGGCATGGTAATGGGCTGGGTGTGATTTACAGGCATGAGCCGTTGGGTGGTTTTCAAGCTGAAAAGACTTATTTTTATTCAAGCCTTATCTACTTAGTTTAGTTCAATGTTAAATTTTCGTGAACTATAACCGTACCTACGAATTTCAGTTCAAATAAAATGTCACAATTTTTGTGACCACCAGCAAATTCTGTATTTGTTATCAATTGTTGGAAAACACTCTTACTGAGATCTCTCCAGCAGACGACAAGTCAACATTTTAATTAAATCAACATGATGTAAATTATCCCATAGACTACGTACCATTAACCTCGAGATTTTGGAATACAAGTTGATAAGCTGATATACAATACGGGGAGAGGGGATTGTAACTAAATCACCCTGGAGTGGAGTTATCACCAAAGTGTCACTTTCAAATTCTGCACATATGGACATAAAACACAAGCAATGTTTCAACCAATGGACCTCCGGGTTAACTTTGCTTGTGATGATTACGCTTTGCAATAAATTTGCAATTATTGCTCGGGTGGAATCTCCACTCTGCTGGTGATTTAATGATAATACACTCTCCACGTACTGTACAGGCGTCATTTGCTTCCAGAGTCACGCCATTAAAAGCTATTGAGATGAATTGACGGTAAGATGCTCTGAGGTTTACGGCTCAGAGCTTATGTTTAACTGAGACGAAAAGCGTCGAGATTGAACATACCCTCCAAGCCACAAACCTCAGGCCATGTTACCGTCAACTCATCACGATAACGTAATGTTCCAATATGAACCTACCCTAAGCCCCAAGCCCACATTCGTGAAATGAAGAAGTCAACTTTTAACGATAACAGCTTTAGTAAATAAACCTAGCACGTATCCTGTGACGTAACTGGGCAAATAATCAATAAATCAGATAAAGGCCGAGGTCATTCCATCTTAGTTCCATTATCGTCAACCGATGTGTAATTTAAACAACACTTCATTCGGAACACCGTCTACTGTATGTGTGAAAAATCTACAAAAATGAAGCGGCTTGCAAATCGCTCCGTTGATGGAATAATTGCAAAGTGTGCAACCGCATTTCATATATTTCGCGTGGTGACGTCAGACGGTAACATATAGTTCTGGAGCCTTAAACATAGAAATAAAATATTGATTGGTCTACCCCACACATTCACATAGCAACCATCTTACTTAATGAAATTATGACGTATCATATTCCTGTTTCGGACTAGTGACCCATCGGGCTTAACGGGTTAAATCAGCATGGTGTAAATTATCCTAAGGATTATATACTTTGGAATTTTAGGAATACATGATGACAACCTGATTCACAGGAAACAATTGTTGATTAATTCCAGAGTGACAACACTTATTTATTTTCAATTCCCCCCCACTAATGTCGGCTGAATAACGTGTACAATTTGTGTGACCTCCAGCAGATAAGAGACTTGTCATTAATTGGAAAGCACTTTTATAGAGAGATTTCCAACAAATGACAACAAGTCATAATTTTAATCAACTCAACAAGTTGGAAATTATCCTTTGGATAAGATACAACTAACCTTGGGGTAAAAAATACCAGGTGTCAATGTAAATTTGATTACAGGCATAAACTATTTCATGAAATGATAACACTTATTAATATTCAAATCCTATCTACTAATACTGATTGCCCATGCCAAATATCGCCCATTGTGAACCCAGGAAAAGCTTCAAGGGAATGTAAACAGAAACAATATGCAGAAAATGACCACACAGCACACTGTACAAAAGCACTACTAATTCAATTTTATGATGTATTTTCAATTCCTTTGCATTGTATACCATAAAAAACATATACTAAGAGCTGCAAATTTTTTTTAATGATTTAAATATTTAATAAACTCACATTCAATGATCATTTTTTCTAGGCACTTATTCTCATTGTTGTTGGAGTCCAACCTCTACAAAATCAGTAACAACAGATCTATATTTGTATGGTATATATGAGCTGAGACCGGGAAATTTGATATATTGTACCAAAATAAGAAATGAAGTGTGAAAGTTTTGAAAATATGCTAATAAAGCTGATGTAAAAAAAACTTCCATGTTGATGTGGGGAACAGATTTTGTATGGTGAATCATTTGAATCATGTTTGCTAAGATGTTTTTTGATCTGTCCAAGTACCGTCGTGTTGAAAACTACAGAATTCCAGGAAAATAAAACTGAAGATTGTCTTTTGCATACGGTGCTGGTCGGTTTTAACTATTATATTGTGTAAGGGTCTTAAGTAAATCTGGTAATTTCACGTCATATCAATTAAACAGTAAGGTGAACAGTAAATGCGTGTAATCCACTAGCTGTTGTATACAATGGTTCAATCTGTGTATGTTTTGGTTCGTGTTAAAATGGGTTTCGCTCGGGTCCCCACACAGAATCAAACTATCAACCTCCAGTGGTCATTACAGAGATCAGTGCACGACAGCAACTCAACCACTCTCTCAATTTCTGCGAGAGTGGAGAGGCTGCGACACCGGATTTTATATAAAATGACATTCATGCACCGACTTCATATCACTATGAATAAATAACAAACTTTGTTATTTTTCTGTCTGTGTCATGTATAAAACCACTTTGTAAAATTACTTCATGAAATAGGCCTTTGAAAGTAATTAAAAACCTAAGATCTGAATAAAAAATAAAAAAAAGAAAGAAAAAGAAATCCAGGAAAACTCAAATATAATCCAACGGGGATTTGATCTGAATAAACTCGATTTATTCTCAAGAAAAAAAAAAAAATCTCGAAAGCTTTCAATTTTCTGGCGTCTCACAACCCCCACCCCTCCCCACCCAACGCTGCTTTTAAAGAATGTACTTTGTTGTCTGAGAAAAACAGACATGTTAATGATGTGCACATTTTTCACGGCGATGAATTTTAGATATTTACAATACATTTGAGTAATTATTGACCAAAAACAATTGCCAACTAGAGAATTGTAATTTGTTGGACAAATTACGGGCTTTCCCAACTTTTTGTTGTGAAAAGACAGACTGCATATAGCAAAGCAATGTCTTTGAAATTAATCCTTTCCAAAATGATAGAAAAAAGCACCCAAAGTTGGCCAATTTTGTCATTTTCAAATGATACTCTTTTTATAGCAATCAGTGTCCTGGAGAGTTAAATGTGAGACTAAAACATGAACAGCAATGTTCCTCTACATGTGCAAAACAGTTTTCGGCAAACAGTCAGTTACGTTAACAGTCATTTCAGCGGTAATAAAATTGTACAGGTTTGGATTTAGTGACAGGAAAAATGAGTATACATACAGAATGCAGCAAAATTCATGAAAATGAACGATTTTTGTCTGGATAATACTGTCAAAACATGTGTTGGATTATGTGTGACACTAAAAGTTATCACAGAAAATTTGTTTCCTATAGCATAGAATAGACATATGCAAAGGAAAACAGACTATTCAAATCCCACCCAGGGAATCTGTGTACAGAAAAGTATAAAATTAATCGGAAAATAAATTTTGTCTGACGATACTCATGTTTGTACAGCCAGAACTGGTACTCTGGATAAAGCGGGACACAAAAACATATGACACAAAATTTGTTCGCCATTGATTTTTGATGCAGTTATGGAAAGCACTATGAGCTATTTCTTTCTTGTTTCTGGATAAATGAGTACAGAAATTTGCAAAATTCTCTAAAAATCCATTTTTTTCTTTCAGTACAATTCTTTAAGTGGCCAAAGCATATGTTTGGTTAAGCCCCAGAGCATAACTTACCAATGGATTTGTTCATCAAACATCTCTACGTATAGGAAAGCAAAGTGCTTGAAATTAACCCTTTCCAAAATGTTAGAAAAAAACAACCAAAGTTGGTTATCTTGGGCATTTTCAAATGGTACTCTCATTCTCGCCATCATTGTGCTTAAGGGTTAAATATGAGGTTAAAAGTAAACAGTTACTTATTTCTGCAATCATTGTTGCATCTGTCCATACCAAAATAACTGTTACAGCAGCCTGGCAATTAGACAAATTTGCCCATGAAGTTAGTCAATTTTAAAATTCATATCAGTTTCGGCCAATAGGGGTTAATTTTGAAATGAACATGTACCAATTCAAGGCCTGACAACTGGGTGAAGCTTAAAACTTCGAATAAAACATATAACAGCTAAATTGTTCTTGGATGAATGCCCTATCTTCTCATGGAAAACGCTTTGAGAAAATATGGCTCCAGTGCTGAGAAATCGCATGTAAACGTTGGCGAAAATAACAATTATTCCGACAGTACCCTTATGGGAAGTCTCAAATCTGCCAATGGTTAGCTTCTATTTGATGGTACCTACTTTTATGCAACCAGAATGGGCATAGGGTTAAACTTTACAACCAAACTTACAACAGCAAATATACTCGGAAGTCAATTGTAAATACGGACATGTAAAGTGTTTGAATTTAACCCACTTCAAAATGATAGAAAAAAAACAAAAGTTGTTTAATTTTGACATTTTCAAACGGTACTCTTATTCTCACCCTCATTGTGCTTGAGGGTTAAATCTAAGATTAAAAAATGAACAGAAACTGTCTTCTGTAATCATTATTGCAGCTAGCCATATCAAAATAATTGTTACAACTACTTTGTAATTAGAGAAATTTGCCCTTGAAGTTGGTTAATTTTGTAGACAAAAATTCTATATTTATATCATTTTTGGCCAATGGGGGTTAATTTTGAAATATTTGTGTGGTGATTTTGATGTATCATATTATGCTCTAAATGTCTGGAAAATTTAAGCTAGATAACTGTAAACAATTTTGAGACTTTTGAAAAATGGTGAAATTTTGATAGTTTTGGCCGAAAATTTTGAAAATAAGCCTTTTCACGAATATGACGATACCTCATTTCACTAGATTCTGTGATAATACATAAGTTTTCCAAATTTGGCTAAAATCGTACAGCTTGTTTTTGAGCTATGTTGAAAAATGGTGAAATTTTGAAGGTTTTGGCAGAATATTTTGCAAATAAGTGTTTTCACAGACATGACGATACCTCATTTCACTAGATTTTATGACATTACATAAGTATGACAAATTTGGTTGAAATCGTACAGCTTGTTTTTGACCAGTGCAACAGACAAAATTGACGGCGGAAAAAAAAATAGAGAAGAAAAATTTTTGAAAAAGAATAACAAGTGTATTTCCCAAGCTAGGTTTGGGAAAGCCTAACAATAGAACGAAAGTCGATGCCTTTTTACTAGCTTTCATGTTATGTAAGCAGCATGACGTCCGATGAAGCGGAAGCTGTTACGCTGTAACTACATTCACATCTTAACAACTTTCATGTCATCAATTGTCACCGATGGGAGGAGGTGCTAAGCTAAATGACTTTACAGACTGAGTTGCGACGTTCTACACTTACGTCCCAGCAATCCAGATGAAAAGAGATCAGTGAGATCAATACACAAGGGTTGAACCATTAGTGGATACGCTACGCACGTAAATGTTTTGGTTACTAAATAAAAAGTGCCCGCTGCTTGGGCATTCTTGAACTTCAGTAACAGTCACGACCTGGCGAACGTTTGCTCCCTACCACATTTTACCGTCAACCTAATAAATGCTCGCTCACTTCTAAAATTGTAGGTTCGACAGGTTCATCACCGCGGCACAGTCAGAATAAACTTGGAAGCGCAATATTATACCACGATTGCTGTGTGTACTCAACGTTAGTAGATACAATGCCGACATTGAAAAATTTGCTTGGGACACCACGCGTGTAATATGGCCTAAGCGGGGACGCGGTGGATCAGTAGGTATAGGTGCAGGCGGCAAGCCGAGAGGTCCTCGGTTTGAATGTCACCTACGGCAACCGCTTTGTGTCCTTGGGCAAGACACTTAACCCCATTGCCCACGTGTGGGCGTTGTGTGCTAAGGCGTACTGCACTTGTCTTTAACCAACGCTAACCCTGCTTGTGAGGAGTTAGTATGTTGGGGAGCTGACAGTTGCTCGCCGTTGCTCGGTGGTTCTTTCCGGGTACTCCGGCTTCTTCCACCCGTAAAACTGTCGTTGTCATGATTAGCCATTGTGCAGAAATATGTGACCTTAAACGCCAATAAAAGAAAAAAACAATAATACTCCATCTTACGTGTGTGAACGTTATATGAGAATGCATCGGATTGGTCGTTACGCATCCGGGTGACGTTATGACTTGAATGGAATTGTTCGACAGCACAAACAATATCAAGTAAGAATACAAACACCCAAGGTGATATTTTTAGTTCACCTACTCCAAAAAGTGGTGCGCTTCTGTGATGACACCGACGCCGCGCGTCAGACGTACGTGTCCATTTTTGTAAGAATTTGTGTTTTGATCTTTTTTCTCTTTCAAAGTACAGTAGGCAGGGCTTTGATATTGCATTTGTAGGTCGTAGGAGGCTATCACAACAGTCTCCAATCCTAATACTGTGACTTTCTTTCGAATTTCACCTGAATTGTCAGCCCAAACGTCGTCAATTTCTGGTTGGAAGAATTAGCGTTTAGGTCAGCCTTTGTGCAGCTTGTGGAGATGGGCTTCACTTTTCGTTACTGTGTATTTATTTTATCTCATTAACATCGTTAGGTATTACCCCTACTGATGCGAAGATTTAGCTGATTTTTTTATTTTTCAGTCAAAATTTTCATGTTTCTCTCGGACTTACTCCATTTTAGGTTGCGAAAGCTTGTGTTAAGGTGAGTTTTGTTCCCGTGTCTTTCCAAGTAATTAATTTTATAGGCTTGGGTTACTAAGTCCATTGCAGTAATATTTAACCCCCATTTTATGTATTTTCAGGAATTTGGTTAGGATTTTCGGCACAATTTTTATGAATTTCTTTTTTTTCAGTCAAAATATTCATATGTTCCGTGACAATTTTATGTTGTGGAAGTTTGTGTTAAGGCGCGTTCTGTTTCTGTGGGTCTTTTCAGGTGATTGATATTGCAGACATAGGTTACTGAAGGACATTGCAGTCATATTTAGCCCTTATTTTATTTATTCTTCACGAATTTAATGGAGATTTTAGCAAAAATTTAATTACTTTTTGTTTGTGAGAATTCCCAAATCCAAAAAGAATGATTTAGCGCGCCAAAGGCGAACAGGGGCATTGTGGGTCAAGTTCCTTTCGATCCGCTCTAATTGTAAAAGATATTTTTCTACACCATGTCCGAGCGTGTTAAAGGAGGAAAGCGGTTCGGGTTTGGTTAGTGGCGTTTGTGCTTCTTCTTGCTTTTCTTGAGAGGAGGAGGTTGCAATGATGAAGCGTCCTTGTTGGGTGTGGTAGATGGAGAGCTAGAGGACTGAGAAGGTCGGTACGGTCTGGTCCTCGCGGCTGCCAAAGGTATGAAGTTTTCTCCAGGCGGTGTTGGTAATAAGTATATTCTGCTGTTTGCCCGTGCGGAAACCTTGAGCGTTTCGCCTTTGAATTCTAATTTGATCACGCGTTGAATCTCCTTTAGCATGTGCTTTCGGTGACCTTCATCCTAATGTTCTCTCCCAGGATAGTTTCCACGGTCTCCGCAGTGACCCGCTCCTGGCTGGGGTTCAGGTCAGAAAAAGCTGGAGTAGTAAGAGCAGGGGGGTAGGGATGGAGCGTGCAGTGTCCGACTCAACATCCTGTACCACAGACAGTCTTTCCTCCTCCATCCCCTCTTCCGGCGAAGAGTGTGCTGGAGATTGGACTGCCCCCTGATGAACCAGTGTCCTCCGGACCCTCCACCTGGGTGGCGGGTGCCGAGCTGGATCTGGAACAGTCAGGGGTACTAGGTGTTGAGCTTCCAAAGCGTTCATTTGCATCCCTTTCTTCTTTGTCCCTATTTTTTAACCATGAACTCCGTCAGTCAGCAGGCGGAAGGTCCCTTCTCCTCCTTCCTCTTTCTCTTCTTTCGCTGGGTGCTCTCTGTATGGATCTGGCGGTTAGAAGAAATGCCATCCAGGTCCGAGTAACATAGAGGATGGCCAGTGCGGGAGAAAATCCCCCTATTAAAGGTGCTACACCTCTCGAAGGACACTGGTTCAGTTTTATCTCTCAAAATCCACTGCTAAGTGAATTATGCCCTTGCGCACCTGGATACTCCAGGCGGTAGCAAGGGCAGCCTTCAGTCGGAATCCAAGGTGTGAATGATGGTTGCATTGTTGAATGTTTGTAGGAATTGATGTTTATGTAAGCTTTTATACGGATCATGGAGCTTTAATCTCTCACCTATTTTGCTCACCCAGTTGAGTGAAGCTGTTACCTACTTCATCGAAGTGAAGAGGTTATGTGGCGACTTCGTCAGTGTCTCCATCAGATGTACGTGTCAAATTTTATAAGAATTACTGTTTAGGTAATTTTCTCAGAGTTCAGTAGCCCAGGGCCTTGATCCTGCTTATGTAGCTTGTAGGGAACAATCACAACAATATCCAACCACAATACTGTGTCTTTCCCCCCAAGTTCACCTCAAATGTTCAACCCAAACTTGGTCAATTTCTGTTTGTAAGAATCGGCGTTGAAGTCAGTTTATGTGCAGATTATGGGGGCTTTACTTCTTATCACAGTGTTTTTTTAAATTTGAATAATTTTCTCAAAATTCAATGGGTTAAATTAATGGAGCACCGGGTACTACCCGGAGTTTCACTGATTTAAATTTTTCTGCTGATGTTTTTTTATTACCTGGTAAACGCATGCGTGGACATCACTGACCACGCCTCTATTACGATCACTCCAGGGCGACTGTTGTGTATATAGGATTCCCCGTTCCTGTATAGGGTTCTTCGCCATAACCGAGAAGCATAATTATAGGCTTATAGTGCGCTTCGCTGCCCCATACACACAATCTCTCGAGTAATGGCAGGGTGGTCGGTGTAGTGGCTGCGGAGTACGTTACAAGCCCATGTGCTGAGAAGCAAACACACGCGGAAAACAAAGAAACATAGATGATTCATTTTTATATGTTCGATTGACCGTCACTCGTCGTGAAGGGGCATTGTGGTAACCGGTTCTCGTCAGATCACCGAAGTTAAGCCTTGTTAATCCTTGGTTGGGTGACCGTCTGAGTGATCGATTCGGACTCCCGCGCTGTGTCCTTGGGCAAAGCACTTAACCCCGATTGTCCACATGGGGGCACGATGACGCCGTGTACTAAAGCGTACTGCACGTCGACGTTGCGCATGCCTTCAACCAATCTAACCATGCCTGTGCTGCAGTGCGGGGTTACAATGATGGGGAGCTGGCAGCTGCTCGTCGTTGCTCGGTGGTTCTCTCCGGGTACTCCGGCTTCCTCCACTCGTAAAACTGTCACCGACACGATATGACCTTGGCTGTTAATGTGTCGTTAAACCATAATAAATAAATATGTCACTCGTCGTGAGAATGTCCAACCAACGATCATAGCTACCACATCAAGGCAGCCGTACAGAACATTTGTTCTTGTCTTATTCTCGCACACTCGAACAAGAGTGTGTTTAGTCTGAACGGACAGTTGTTTTGTTATTTCGCACCCGTCAAGATGTCGATGCGCAACCCTAATTTTACTGCCGTTTTTTCGAGTGCCTCGCTGTACCTCCTTTCGGCCTGTGTTGATTGGTGTCATCAATTCGGAGCGCAGTGGCAAACCAATCTCGCCTATTAACCATCCGATTGGTATATTCCTCCTTTCCAGAAGGTGACAAAGTTCTGAAGTTGTTTAAATGAAGGCATTGTGCGTGGGACACGGCCATCCATCCGCTACATTTCTAAAACGCAAGTCGAAATCACAAACTTCTTGTGACGTTTCTGTTTAGGTAAGAGACTACATCCACTGAAGGCGCCGCGATCCTGATATGAGTGCAATCAATAGCACCAATCACGCCAGGAAAAGCCGCCATCTCATGCAACCCGCACATAATCTCTCGCAAACTTGCTTCATCCCTTAAATAAATAAACTGTGAGGACTTTACGCACCAGGTACTGTAGACGTGCTCGCTCCATGAATGTCCCCTACACCGCCTGAAAACTGCCACTAGTGTAAAAACGGAGTGCTATCGATACCTGTAGTGACACCGAAACTGACTGAGATCACCTCCTCGGATGTTGCATCTGTTCCTCAAACATTTCACAAACATCCAAAATCATTGATCTGTTTAAAGATGGGGAACATTTTGCACAAAAGTTTAAAATGCGGATTATACCCGGAGGTCCATTGGCTGAAACATTGCTTGTATTTTTTGTCCCTATGTACAGGATTTGGAAGTGATACATTGAGTGATAACACTGTTCCCCGGTTGATTTAATTACAATCCACCGCCACGTACCGTTTATATCTTTACACAACTCAGTAAACTCTGTTCACCGAACATAGAAAACCCACCATCTGTATCTCGGATCTCTGAACGCAGAGACATCCCACGAGTGACCACTAATTAGATATAAACTTTAATTACTATCAAAACAGACTTACCGAGGTTTGAATTTTAGTTTTTCCACGTTTTGAGAAAACACCTATCTTTTAAGTATATTTAAGAAATCTGATGGAGATTTTCAACCCAGTCTTACTTATTTCTGATTGTAATAATGAGCGTTCAGGCGAGCTTTAATACAGATTGGCGGTACTTTGACTTCTCGTTACGTGTATTCTCTTCCATTCGAATAACATCTTTAGGTATAAGCCCGTCTGTATGTACGAATTGTTTGGAATTTTTATTTCTTTTCAGTCAAAATATTTTTTTTTCGAGGGGAGTCAGTTGTAGGTTGAAAAAGTTTGTGTTAAGGTGAGTTTTGTTTCTGTGGGTCCATCCAGGGTCATTGATATTGTGTGCTGGGTCACTGAAGACCATTGCAGTAATATTAACTTCGTAATAATTACAATATATCTCATTAAAATGAAATGGTATCACAGTACTAAATATTTCTCTTTCGACGACAACTATAAAAATAGTGTGAAAACAAATATGAACACATCACTTAAAATTGGATATTCAAATACCTACATAAAGTATAGAACTTCACACAACTTTCTCTGGCCAGAAAGCGCGGGGGAGGGGGGGGGGGGGAGTTATGCAGCAAATAGAAGAAATAGGAGAAACATTTCAACAAGAAGTAAAGTATCGTCCTTGAACCCATTTTTTTTCTGTGAATTTCCAACAAATATATACAAATAATTAATTGCATTTTTTAGGCCCAGATAATACTCAGAGCATCGGAGGGTGGGGAGGGGTGAGGGGGGCACCAAATATTTGCAAGACGTGACGTGGGTGGGTGGGTCTCTTGAGTGCGCCAAAAATGTGCATTTCCAACTTGTGCAATTTTTTGAATTTTTAAAAAATATATCAATATATCAGCTAAAAAATACCATCATATGTGTTTCAAACCTTAAAGGTGATGTTGTACATCACACTCTTAACATAAATACAACACCAGGGAGCTTTATCTGTGAGAATATTGGGCTTAATCTGGGAAAATGTCACAAGTTAGTAGGGGGTGGGTGTCTTGTTCGAAATGTAGAAAATGTGCAGACAATATTTTGGGAAAATTCTCTCTGATGCACTAAATTCAACCCAAGTTATTTATTTATTAATTGATTTATTTATTTATTGGTGTTTAACGACACTTTAACAACCAGGGTCATATCGTGTAGGTGACAGGTTTACGGGTGGAAGAAGCCAGAGTACCCGGAGAGAACCACCGAGCAACGACGAGCAGCTGTCAGTTCTTCAACATCATAACCCACGACTGTACTACACACTGTACTACACACTGCACAGCGGTACTGCGTACTACACAGCACAGACATGGTTAGATTGGCTGAAGACATGTGCACCTCGGCGTGCAGTACGTCTCAGCACACAGCGTCATCGTGCCCCCACGTGGGCAATTGGGGTAAGTTTATTTTGGATTTTAATGGGAGAGTGGGGGATGGGTGTCTGAGAACGGTAGTAGAAAATTTGCACGTAGTGGTTGGGTGGGTGTAAAAAGGAGCCGAATAAAAAATAGGAAGTCACGTCTTGCAAATTTTTGTGCCTCCCCCCCCCCTCCCCGAGAGCATCCCCTTTTCTTGTGGAGTATTCAGCATTGACGTAAAGACCTAATAAAATGCTTTAAAAGTTTTCTCAAACATTAAGTTTTTTTCCAAGATCTTTATTTTCGAATATTGCATCATATCAAGGCTTATTTCATGTGATAAAAAAATCATTTCTGCATTAAAATTCTTAAATTTTTTGCTTCTGCAGAGTCAAAAACATGGAAAATATATTCTTTAAAAGAAAAGTGTGCAAACTGGGAATGGGCCGAAAACATTGATACTGCCCCCAGTAGAGATTTCTATTCTGTAACCAATGAGTAAGCGGAGACGATAAAAGCTCACAACTTCCAATTCCAACATAAATATAAAAAAATGAATAAGCATGCAATACTTTAAAAAAAACTGCCTTATTTACCCATGCGGCAAGAAAAAATAGTGTCCCAATGCTAAAATGCTTAAAACCATCAAATCTTGATCCTGCACTACTCTGTTCTAGCTGTCAGGGCCTACAGTTGCATTTTCAACTCTGGTTTTGATCCTTACAAACATCCATTTTGAGAAAAAGGGTGAAATTTTAATAAAATGTTTAGAAGGAGATGAAACAGAAGTTTGCTTCAAGAGGAGCGAGAGATGGTGTTAATTAATGTTTAAGAAAGGTGAAGCCTTGATGAGATGAAGGTCAGGGGGTGACTGAGAGTTAGCGGTCAATTACTGAAAATATACTACCGTGAACTGACACGAAGGGTCGTTGTCAGCTGATTCGAGCGTACTGTACGCTCGAATTAGCTGACAACGACCTTTCCTGTCATGCCATACTCTTGAATCCTTTACCCAACGCAGCCGATAACAAACTTTATTTTTTTAAATATTATTTTAAAACGTTTTCAAACAATTTCAACAATTTATTCATTTATTTATTTGGGTTTAACGACACTTTCAGCAGCCAGGGCCACTTCCTCTCTGGCATTTTTACGGTGGAGGAAGCCGTAGTACCCGGAAAGAACCACAGAGCAACGACGAGCAACTGTCACACTCTCCAAGGTACTAACTCTACACATTCAGGGTTAGCATTGGTTGAAAACAAGTGCACTATCGACGTGCAGTATGCCCTAGTACACAGCGCCACCATGCACCCAAAGTGGGCAATCGGGATTAAGTGCCTTGCCCAAAGACTTAATGCTGTTACTCCTGGTGGGGATCGAATCGTGAACCTTTCGCTTTGAAGTCCAATGCCTTAACCATTGAGCCATGCGTCCCCGGGTAACAGGGTTAATTTTATATCAACAAACATTAATGTACACATACATGTAGCCACTCTTTATTTTAGCTTGTACGTGTTGGTTTGGTTATGGTTTAATCTAATTCTTCTACTTCAACCACCATACAATCAGAAGGCAAGCGTTCGAGTTCGAAGATACTTGAAGTCAAAGAAACGGACCAAATTTGAAGAGGATGGCATTCAATGGCCAAATGCAACGAAATTTGTTGACATTTCCAGAGAATTTAGTAATAACGGTGGCTGTATATTGACACAATTGCCTGCTCTTAGTATATTAAACTCATTGTGTAATTATATTGTGGAGAAAAAATGTGTGTCGGGGACGTCCCCCACCTCCGTGCGCCCCCCTCTAGTTCCGCCTGTGTGCAGATCGAGTTAAAATAATGCATGCTAAACAAAATGGTAAGTTACAAGGAAACGATAGTTGCAATGCAAGAGTGTACGCATTCCTCTTGTTTCTGGGGTACTGGAAACTCAATGGGAGGAGAAGGGAATGGGAAATAAATATTCATGACACATCGGGTGTTCCTTTATTCTTCTTTCTCATGGAAACAAGGGTGGAAAATTGGTCTAGAATAATGACATTTCGTCGACGAGTTCGGCGGAAGGTGTTATAAAGTGTGTGCGGGGGTGTAAGTGTATGAGGGTGTGCATGCGTTGAGGAGGGGGCACCTATTTTTGCCTACTTTCTCTATTTCAACCATTTGCAAACCTGCAGGATAGCTTTTGTACTGTCTCTGCCGCCTCTGTCCGTTTTTCCCGATTTCTCAATTAATAAAGACCCAAATCAATGCAAACTGTTTTACCTTTTCATCTAATCCGTTCATCGCTGACAAAAATATTGACGGGAAAAAACTGAAATTGAAATTTCCAGCTTCCAATATCTTCCAATTTCAGTAAATGAAGGACATGATGTATCTTTCAAAATCTGAATAAATGTTTGCCTCTTTACACTGCTGTTCATATTTGAGTTTGGTGAAATGATGATGTTTGTAAAATAAACAAGACATGATGCAGTCTGACAACAGACGGGTGAGGTTATTTATTTATTGGAGTTTAGCGACACTTTCGACAGCCAGAGTTGAGGTGCAAGCAAACTTATTAACTTTTTAGATAATTTAACGGTACCCCATTCATTTTTTCTCCCCAAGATAGCTTATGACTCCTCAATGGAACCAGCTCTTTGAGTTCGTTCCATTGAGAACCATAAGCTATGTTTGTGAGATACAAAATGAAACCTTTTAGTTATTCAAGAGTTTTTATTGCAAGAGTCCTATTCTGTTCTTGTTGGGTAAAGAATTGAGATTAATTTTACTCCGACAGCTTCGAATAAAAGCAAAAGCAGTTTGTTGTTTACAATAAATAATTTATTAGGTATTTATTACAGAGATATCATAACAAATCTTGGAACAAAACATCACATTCATGAGTTCAGCTGGAGAGGGCTACTTCATTTCTTTACGTTATTCTCCAGGAATCCGGCCTTCAAATGTTAGATGCAGTTCTGGATGAGCTAGATTTGATCTGAAAATAGAAAAACCTCTGTTTAGGTGAAAGGTAGCCACCGTGAATTCGGGGCATAGGTGTGAGTATGTGTTTGGGTGAGGGTGACCGACGTGTAGTGAATGGGGTTATGTGCACTGCAATAAACTGAATTATCCGGGTAAATCGGCACTGCATCCCTGAGAAGAATGTAAACGGGAGTGCTTAAATCGAAATTTTATGTCACACTTTATACTGGCACACATCATCAAACAAAACTTAGTTCACAATACTTTGTTCCAAACAAATCTTACAAAAAGATGTAGAATGATACGGTTGTCTCTTTCGAGTGGAAATAAATCACGCTATTTTGGGTTTGCTATGAAACTACTTGGAATCATTTGAAATTATGGTCCACCGCGGAATGATGACGCAATATTTACAACATGGTGGTCGGATGATCTTGTTAGGGGATATTTTTTTACTGGCAACCACAGTACTGTGATAAAATCTCATGTGGTAAGCGAAATCGAGAATATTGAAAACCAGAAGTTATTTTCGTTTATTTCATTTGATTCACTGAGTCTTGAATTTGCAATATACACAAGAAATCTCTTCTCATAGACTCATATATATATATATCTTACCTCATTCAAGTATCTGGGAATTTCATTAGTTCAAAGACGTCACATGCAAACTGCATATAAAACCATATACTGCATGTCAACATCAATATACGCTGACAGCTATGGGTAATTTCCCCTTAGTTCATTGATTATTCAAAATGGCGCCAGCCGATAAACGCTTCAAGTTGAAAGATTGAATGTTGGAAGCCCATATTTGGTCTGAAGTGCAGGTTAGGCAACTTAAAGGGCTTCATATTCTGTGGATGTGTGTCATGTTACCTTCGAAATGAAACTGTTTGGTATGTATGAATTTGCCTTGTTACAATTTATAGGAGAGTGCCTGTAGGCATAAATTGGAACAAGGAAAGACACGTGAACACATTGTGAGAATTCCCTCATTTAATTTTGATCACTGTTGTTATTAGTTCTGTGCATCGATACAGCAGTCGGTAAGATATATTCGTTACACAGTTTGCTGGTGGCCCTAATATGGTATATATGGTGTCAGTTAATCGCTCGCTCTCGTCCAATTTGAAATTAACTGACACCATATATACCATATTAGGCCACCAACAAACTGTGTAACTAATAATATATATTCCTCACGGTATTTGCTCTTTTTATATAAATATATGTATACTGAAGATGAACATTTCATACCCTTGATATCACAAATACAATTCCAATGGTCAAATGCCCCTCCCCACTCCTGCTCTCCCAACGAAAAAAAAAACGCTATTACTTTGTGTTACATTTGTCCCAGTTTGTAGAAGGATTTACTTTCCGTTGTCATCTAATATTTGTAAGACATGCCCTATGTTGAAAAATTGAAGCTATTTTGCCCAAGAGATTTATCATCCCAGGCGTTTTAGAACTGTATCGCGATTTCAATTTTTGGTAACGATTATATTTTTGGTACCCTAGAACCCACCATGGGTTCGCGTCTGAGTAAATTCTGTACTGACCTTCCGACCCAAGTGGAAACTATTCTCTCAAATATTCAAGGCAGTCACGAAACCAATATTGCAAAAACGGTTTATGTGAGCAGTTGAGAAGTTACACGTACCGAGACATTGCAGAAAGAGGATCTCCAACGACTCTCTGGTTTACAATGGAAAAACTCGGTACGGAATTCGACGCTGTTATGGCCTGGGACCTGTCTCGGCCTGAAATAGTTAATCGCTTTTGTTTAGATTAAATCTGCTGGAATATTCAAATTGGTCGAAAAAGCGAATCTACGGTTCGCTTTTGCGACCAACTGAAATATTCCACCCGACTGAATCTAAAACATACCATAAACATTAATTTTCATTAAATCCACACAAAAAATGTTATTCAATCGAGACTTAATTTGAGGCAACTTTAATGGCATTACCAATACTATAGGACATGTTTGTTTCCTAAATAATTATTAACGAAGACTCATCAGAGCTCTGTTCTTTCCATTAAGCCGCCTAGTTCCACCAATTGTGTTTATATCTGGATGTTTTCAAGGCGAATTAAATATTTATTGACTGACTGAAAGATTTATATCTGTATATCTAAAAAGATAGACTGAACACAAACTCCACTAAACGTGGTTAAGCAAACAGTCAAAAGTTGCGTCGGATTCCTTTTAGACTTTCACTGGTGACCTGGGGCCCTGTACAATTTACGAAACGAATTCAGTAAATGAGATCTGGGACGAGCCTTTGGCGAGGCACAGCGCTAATGTACTGTGGACTTTGGTAAGAGACGAAAATCGATTCAGTAGCACTCAAGAGTAAAACAATATGGCTAATCAAAAAGGTAGTAAATAAGTTACTTCAACGTACTATTGTCTGGGAAACAGCTGAAGATGAGCTTGTAACCATTCCACGCTGCATTGAAGTGGAGCTGCGATTCTTCGCTCTCAGCTTCTGCAACGCATTTTCTGCTTCATCTGCCCTTTCCTCGGAATCCTGCATCTCTTGCTGTATACTCTTATATTTACTCAGGTTTACAGCAGCCAGTTCCTCCTGTAAATTGTAAAAAATAACATACTCGTAACTCTGCACAAAATATAAACTAATAAACAATATCTATTCTAAATGATGTTGATTTTAAAATTACAAAAAAGCTCAGTGAATTTCTGTAATACCTGTGTTCTCTTTGGAGTACTGACTAGGTGAAACGCTTGCCACCGTGACCGTAAGCAGTAATTACTGTCGCCATGTTGATCAGTTCAATTAATAAGAAGGCGACGATGTCACCTATTGAGTTGAGTAAGTTCCACACCCATCCCGTTCATAACAAACGCATTGAGTGCTCTTAAGTACGAGATGTATGTCAAGCTTTAGATTAGAATCGTGCTGGTGTAGCTTTTCAAGTTTAACCCTCTATCAATATAACAGCACAAACCGGCAAGGATGTCCACAAAAACTCGCCTTTTAAACTTTATTATTTTTCAATTTTTGTATCAAAACATAGCCTATGACCCTTCATTGGATTGACCTCTTCAGTGAAGGATCATAAGATATGTTTCTAGGTCAAAAATGAATGTATTTATTTTTTAACCAGTGTCGACTGCTGTCGAGGTGGTTAACCCTTTCAAAATGGCGCCCTGGTAGATATCATATCAGTCAATACTGTCAACAGCAAAATAGGCGAAACCGTGCTGGTTTGTTGGGAGATTCAGTAATAATTTAATTCAACAGCTCTGTCGAGCTGTTGGATTAAATTTCTACAGAGCCGCGCTTCAGATTTGTTGCTCTTTGTATCGTCTGCTCGTACACTCGTCCACTATCAATTTTTTCTTCGCGCAAAAAATTATGCACACCGGCTTGAAAGGGTTAACTGCAGTTATAATATATACTGTGATATCCTGAGGTACAACTGTGTTTTGTGCTACTGATAACGACTTGTGGTACCGATATGACGAATGGATTCATGTTTTTGAAGTTACAGTATTATAGTTATAGAATGCTGGCGCTGCCGCATGAAAAGGTAAGAATATACCTTCTCAGCGATTCACGCGCCAGTCATAGATTTTATATATTTCAGCAAAACACATATTGGTTACACTGAAATGTCCGCTTATACGCCAATTCTAATCCGAAAGCGTCTTCAAGAAGAATACAGATTTATTTATATATTTATTGATGTTTAAGGTCACATATTTATGCACAATGGCTAATCATGACCGTGACAGTTTTACGGGTGGAGGAAGCCGGAGTACCCGGAGAGAACCACCGAGCAACGACGAGCAGCTGCCAGCTCCCCAACATCGTAACTCCGCACTGCAGCACAGGCATGGTTAGATTGGTTGAAGACATGCGTACCATCGACGTGCAGTACGCCTTAGTACACAGCGTCATCGTGCCCCCACATGGGCAATGGGGGTGAAGTGTCTTGCCCAAGGACACAACGCGGTTGCCGCAGGTGGGATTCGAACCGAGGACCTCTCGGCTTGCAGCCTGCACCTCTACCTACTAAGCCACCGCGCCCCAGAATACAGATTAGAGACCACAATGTTCTACAAATGTCACGTGGAGGTTATTTCGTCCTTAACACGAAATGTCACCACTGTAAAACCTGAGAATCAAGAAGGCATTTCTTTGAATCCATCTATTTTTCGAATTTTCTCCCACCAGGTTTGATTCGTCACATTCAAGCCACGTCGTACTCTCTTTTCTCACCGAGCACGCACTACCTCTGCAGGGAAGACAACACTAGGGGGAATATTGATGAAAGGATAAAATTCCTTAAAGCATGCTGGGACATTTGCAATTCAAGTTTTAATCTAGAGATGCTCAGATCAGTTATGACACTGCACCTCTCTTAATATATTGTGGTTTCAGGGTAAATTCCCGAGTACTGTTTCTTGGAACATTACAGATAGACAATGCATTAACAGGAATATTCTTTCCCTTCACAAGCAAATCATCCACCGAAAACCTCCAACAGTCTTTATGAAAATCACCAAAGAAGTGCTAGTTTTCCACATCGTGATTAAATGCACTGAGAATGCTTCCTCGTTGGAAACAACGAAGACAGATACGTTTCAATTAATCTCTAGCACTCTGGTAGTGCAACGGAATTTTCTACAATCACTCGATTTTTTTTCTTCTTGTGTAACGATGAAATTAACCAATTATATCTTGTTTGGCAGAGCTCAATCAGCTCTATTTGCTGAAGTCAGTATACAGTACTAAATGAAAGGTTTCTTGTTGGTTCAGTGATAATTTCAGCATGTGTACAAGACGTGATAATTGGCTTATGAACACAGCCATTTTCACATCTAATTCCGGTCGAGTTATGCAATAAAAATCTATACAGGCGAGGAAGAGGAATTAACAGAGCATTTTCTCTATGGGTAAAGTATTAAATTATTGAATAGATTAGGCAGAGTATGGAACATGGGCGTTAAAGTTAAGCTGAGGACCTTCTGTTCTGGAGGGCTAACAAGTTATCAAAACCTTCCAGTTTCTCTATTTTATCACATGTTATCAGACCACCCACCATTCTAATTTATACTTCTGTTTAAGTTCATGTGAGACTAAACATTAATCTGGAAGCATGCAGAATACAACTTGGGGAAGGTATAGCATAGTAGTGTCACGTTTTCGCATTTTCAACAAAGCGAAGTCATTACTGGTGGAAAACGCCATAACATACCGCTTCTTCCAATTGTCGTCTGAGTAATTTAATACTAGATTGTAGTTTATCAACGGTCTCTTGGCTTCTCTGGAAATTCTTTCGTTCCTCGTCACACATAAAAGAGAGCTCCTTCAGACGACGATCTGATTTTCTGCCATTTCGTTGAGTTTCTGCGTGATTTTTCTTCTCACTTTCTAGTTCTGCCTCTATTTCAGAAACCTGAAAATACAAAAAATAGTTTGCATTTTCATTTGTCACCAAAGGTTTGATCATTAAAAACTATCACGTGTAAACTAGGGCAAAGTTTAAAAATAAAATAATACACCACGCCCCTGAGTTCCAAAGTGTTCTATGTGCCTACTGACACATAGAACACATTGAAACTCAGAGGGCGACCACTTCATGTTAATAAAATAAACCGCAATATGCTCTGCTACATCTGCAATGTAAAACCTACGTTCTTTTCGCTTCGCTGTGTGCGATACAAAATTTGTTTGTTGCGATATCCCATTTTGCAATGCAAGTTCGATCAACTTCGTTTCAAGATTTTGCCATCATTTTGGAAAGACATATGCCTGAAAATCCCGAGTATTGAAACATCAAAACGCCTGTGTATAAAAGTACAGTTAAAACTAGAAGTCCAGTCATGAATTGCCCTCAAATAACACATCTCCATGCGCGTTGATCTGCATACTATGGCGATAGTAAAGCTATAAAATCCTGTACAAATGGCCTGTGAGCAAGCAGTGTTTCAGCCAATGAACCTCCGGGTTTAACCCGGAGGTTAATTGGCTGAAACGTTGCTTGTGCTTTCTATTGATAACTAGAAGGATATGTCGTGCTTTGGATGCCATTCGATCGGGAAATGACACGTATTTTCTATGATAAGTTATGTCAAAATAAACGCGTAGTTTGTGACAGGACTCATAGTTTTAACTGTATATACATTATGAGTCTATAATCCGGTATCCTTACTCTTGCCTTGCACAATGTTTAGCTTGCCCAGTGACATCATGCTTTTCTGTAAAATGCTGTATAATTACTTAGTCGCTTTAATTACCTTACAACACTTTACAGAAGTCAATGGAGCATTACTCGACATTCAGAATATGTGGTAACGTGTGACGTTTTACCCCGAAAAAGGCAAATGTGCGGTGACTGATGACATTGTTTTACTTCAATAAGACGAGATATATACACCTGCTAGCCCATCATGGCGAATAGGGTTAAAATGCGACCATCGACTTGCGGAAAAAAATCGACCAAGATTCCAAAATGGCTTCGATACATTTCAGTCCCTATTTAAAAGTTTCTAGTCTGATCTTGGGATTTCATAATACTTTCACCCGGGTAGAAGGAAATAGCCAATCAAACTCTGAAGAACACACCAATCTACGGTTATCTGCTGTCTTCTAAATTCTTTCAAAATAAAGAACTGACAATCGCACATAATAAAATGAAAACCCACACTTGGCCACCGAAATCTTTTCACACCCGAGAACTTGAAAAAGTAATAATACTTTCACGAATGTCCCCGCCGATTAGGAATCTTATTTATTTTTCACACGCACTCCTGCTCACTCATTAATAATTTCGGATTTCACTGAAGAAATTCAGATATTATCTATTTTATTTTGCAGTGTTTTTCATCATAAAATGATAAAAGTTAAAACGGTGGCATTTTCCATCAACCCCTTCAAATTTCAAACAAACTGTAGCGTCGAACAAAATCTTTGAAATTTTCTTCAACCGTACTGTTGGCAATTTACCTTATACACCTTATTCAAAATCTTAAGCTAACAACAATATTCATCAACACCACTGATTGCGCAATGAACGTTTTGAGTGAGGCTCTGTGCCTATCACATTTCCGATTTGAATCGAGAACGCTTAAGGCCGTAACTATTTTTAGATATTGTGGGTGAAGGGCCTCCAAGAGCGAGGACGGGCCCCGGGGGCAATGTGTAGAACGGGCGTTACGGACCCTGCGAGCGCCGAAGACGCGAAGCGATAAGCGGGGGTAGGGATAGGTGTTGATTTGTTTAAAATTAGTGCTAGGAGAAGCATTCTCCTGCATTGTCTTGACAATATCTACTCTATTATTTGCTTACAATTTGGATAATTTATTTATTACCTGTATTTCTGTGTGTATGGTGCATTTTTCACCAAAGATAGCCTTGACCATGACGATACAGGAATGACCGGTGGAAAACCAACAAACAGGAACAAGTGTTTTTTTATATGAATGGAATCTGGTCAGAAATGCAACTACGTACTCTTTCCACCACCACCAGCGTCGGAGGCCCGTACCAAAAGCCTTCCCACAACTTTCAGCTTTTTAAAACACCAAAATTCCCAGGGCAGTTGCCCTCTTACCCCCCCCCCTCCCCCCCACACACACACACACTCGGCGCTAGTGTACCGGTGTTGGGGTGTTGGGTGGTGTACGTTTGTCCAATCACGACACCCCTTCGCCCGACGGCTCTTGTGCACGCATACATATTCTTCTCAGCGAGCTACCCCCACATGAAGTCTATAATTACCGCAACTGGCAAAAATAATCAGAAATATCACAGATTTTACCACGGATTTGCCGATTGAACTGGCTATTTCTAGGTCTGCACCGACTTAAATATCACCAATCTAGCAGCAATCGTATGCCTATGCAGACATCTTAGCGCATGAGAACTATTGGGAAATAGTATCCTGCCCGACTGCCCGGCGAAATCATAGAAATCTGGGCACGTTCGAATGCAAACCCACCACCACCAAACCTGCACTACCCTCCTTGAAGTTAATTTTTCAGTACCTAGGCATAACATAAAGCATATGTGGCAAGAATAACATACCCTAGTCTCGAGTTTTTGGACAATCTTCTTTCCAGATTTAAGTGCAGATGCTTCGGCTTCGTCCAAACGTATCTGTACTTGTTTCAAGTTGTTTTCGATTTTCTTACGGATATTCTCCACTTGCATGGAATGTTCTTTTTCTTGTCTGAGTTCCTCAGATAACAAAGCCGAGTCAGATTCAGCCTTCTTCAGGTTCTCATGTAATGTGCGAATTTCTATACTCATATCCTCCAGGTCAACCTTCAAAAATACAAGTAAATGAACACAACACGTATTATTTTTGTAAGTATATCAGGACCACTATGTTCACCAACACTTTATCGGAACATTTTTTTTTATTATATTGTGAATATGCGGAATGGTCTCAAACCTGAGAGAGATGCACAGTGGAATGGTTGATTATAACTTTGTTTTTCATTTTAAAGATTTACGCACACGTCAGCACAGACATTTCTCATTAGATCCTCTAACACACATCTTTTAGTTTGAAACTTTAGGATGTTTCTAGTTTTATGTCGTTCTGCCTGAACTCCAGGCAGAACGACATACCACTAGAAACACCCTCTCATTTTATTTTTGCTTTCAGTTTTGAAGAACACTATTCACAAATTAATGCTTCAACGAGAGTGGATTGTTCATCGCAAAGCAAACATATATCGATTTCTGGAGTTCCAGTGTGACCGCTGTTTTTGAACACAGTGTTTGGAACGTAAGCAACGCATTTCAACAATATTATTACTACTACTTCAAAAATTTTCACAGTAACCAAGAATGCAATGTAAAAATAAGAAACCACAAAAAACAAACAAAGACTTACTACTCGATAACTTGTTTGTTGATTTCAGACTCGTCTAAAATTTTTCGAAGCGAACGTTCAGTGTCTTCAGATCACTCAATTTAGATTCGCTGTTAGAGATGAATATGTTTATGTGCATGCGCTTTAATGATAACATCTGTTAACGAGGTTAAAGTTTGGCATGATGCTATTCTTTTATCCAGGCCGAACATTTTCACCATTGCCTATGACGACCTGTTAACCCTTTACCCAACGTAACGGCAAAAACCGGCCAGCGCTATTCTAAAAAATCGCCAACTAATTTTCATTATTTTTTCATTTTTTGTCTCTAAAACATAGGTTATGACCCCTCGTTGGAACGAGCTCGTCGAGCTCGTTCCAACGAGGGGTCATAACCTATGTTTTTGAGACAAAAAATGAAAACGATTAGTTATTCAAGAATTTTTTTTGCAAGTGTCGTCTGCTTTTCATGTTAGGTAAAGGGTTAATACAAGGTTCAATCCATGCAGATAAGTGACAGAATAAGACTTTTGTATACACTGGCTCAGATAACGTTTTGATTGTGAGGCAGACGTAAAATTACCACAAGAAATTCTGAAAAACATTTAAAAGACACAATCGCATCGATTTTAACTGACAATTATCTACACCCGTTCCAATTCTATGTGTGTCTACCAACACTACTGACCATAAAACCTTTCCGACAAGCCTGCAACTTTTCTGACAAAAAACTGGGTGAAGGTTTCGCTCCTTTGCCCCCACGCCTCTCCTATTTAGGGCCTTGATTGTGAAAGACGAGAAAGTGAGTTTTGATTTGTTGGGAAAGGCCACTTATACAACTGAATACTTACCCTCATGGATGAGATATCAGCCTCCAGCTTCTTCTTCTGTGAACTGTATGATGCAACTTCGATAGAGATCTCGTTTACCCGACTCACAGCATCGGATAACTCATTCTCGGCGGCTTTACGAGCACGATCAGCCTAGAAAAAATAAAGTCATAAATACATCACCGACAGTCTCGCCTAACTTTAAACCAAGTTATATTCATTTAATATGAAGAGTATTTAATGTAAGTCTATCTCATCTCGGTAGTGTTGACATTGACATTAAAAGGCCTTTATGTTTACTTCGTAATTATCAAAATTAACATCGAATACGTGGAAGTGGCTTTACCCTTTCTTTTAAACGAAACTGGCATATACACATAGCGATGTTCACAAAAATTGTTGTTCAAATATTAATATTTTTTAAAACTTATTTTGCTGCCAGAACATAGCATATACCCCCCCCCCCCCCCCCCCACACACATTCGAACGAGCACGTCGACGGTTCATAAGCTATGTTTTGGAGGAAAAAAAAAATTGAATAGATTTAATCATTCAGGAAACACAAATTCCAAGTGTCGTCATCTAGCTGCGTTAGGTAAAGGCTTACCATATTATACCATCCTCCCCCACAAAGTGATATTTCCAGCCAGACGACAATACAACTCACTGACAAGCATAAAGAATTAACTTCGTGGAGAAAGCTCAGATTCATCGGCAGAAACCTTGCTTGCGCCTTTGATGCTTTTTCTCAAACCACGAATTCTTGTCGGAATAGAAACTTCGTTCTGCAGATGTTTTAACAGTAATCCACTCTCTGTGTGTATTGCATCTTGTTAAGTAAGAAGTAAGAAATAATTTAAAATCTGATTTCGCTCATTGTATCTCGATAATTGGCATCCAAATGACACCATGCGTCATCCAAACTGCAGTTCGAATCAAACTGTGTTAGCAGCAATACAGCAATGCATGGTAGGTAATTATGAAAAAAACATTATTTTTGTTTTATACTTTAATCTGTTTGATTTGACCGATCTGGTCTCGTTGGCGAGACCAGATCGGTCATATCAAACACGACGACTGCATCGTAGTGTTTCATGTTACAGATCTCGTCTCGACTACGCCCTATTGTTTGATGCGACCGATCTGGCCGCCTCAACTCGACGGACATCCCAGATCAGTTGACTCTTGGAATAAGTATGCATCTACCATCGCACTCCAGAACGCAATGTTAAATTGACTGCCTGGCCTATCGATCAATGACTGCAGTTCCCATTGTTTCAGACATTTGGAAAGTAGAAAACAAATTACTGTGTTGTGAATAAGTATTAACTTTCAACGAAGAAAACATGCAGTACAGACTGTTATGGAGTAAGGGGTCTCTCACCTGTTGTAAATCGGTCCTCATTGTTTCTACCTCACCAGTCATAGAAGCAATACGACGTTCTGACGTGTTGTGTGCATCTCTCGCTTCATCTCGGCTGTGTGTTATTTCCTCAACTGATACTTCCAGTTCCTACAAGAGAATGACCATGAGCATAAACATGTTCTTATTTTGTGAGTTTCATCTATTACACCCGAATCATTGGGTTATTTTACTTTTTCAAGCCATAATTTGCGGTACTGGTAGCGAATTTCAATTTAATTATGGCTGTGAGCAGATGAATAATAAATAATAACTTCGTGTTTCAAACGTAATTTAACCCTTTACCCAACGTAACGGCCAAAACCGGCCAGCGCTATTCTCAAAAATCGTCAATTAATTTTCAAAATATTTTCATTTTTTGTCTCAAAAACATAGGTTATGACCCCTCGTTGGAACGAGCTCGTCGAGCTCGTTCCAACGAGGGGTCATAACCTATGTTTTTGGGACAAAAAATGAAAAAAATTAGTTATTCAAGAATTTTTTTTGCAAGTGTCGTCTGCTTTTCATGTTAGGTAAAGGGACATTACTCGATGAGAAAAAGCGAGCATGACTGAAAAGAAAATGAAAATTATTTTTGTCAAAATGCAACGCCTTTGTTCAGGACCCCATAACTATTACCTTCCCGAATATTACATCAGTCATTGAAAAGGGTGCCAGCAACTCTCGCTATACCATGAGCAGATTTGAAAGAGAAATTAGGGACGGGTTAGTGATTCTAAAGGCTTCTTATAAAACATTAATTAGAATTTATTCTCTCGGATGAACCCATTAAATCAAATGTTTATCATCCCCCACGAGTATTACCCAGGCGACGACCCTGCATATTAGCAAATGTCAAGTGTACAACTTATCCTTACCTTGGTGAATTATCAACTTTCTACAGGATGAGTTGAAAGGATAGATACGCATCCACTGCTGCAAAGAGCTACATGCAACAACATCATATGCTACCGCGTGATGTTTTGTGTGATGCTACTGTTCATTTGATTCTGATTCCGCTGCTTTGTGTAAGCACATTTCGGTCAAAGTCACAAAACATTTATACAATGCTAAGACCAAGTTTGATGCCGTTAGCCTAAAAGTTTCCAGACCATTCTTGGAACACCTGCTCCATAAGCAAATTACATAACATAACGGCCATATATGACAAATGATATTCATAAAATATAACTATTCAATATTTAATATATATTGCAATCTTCTCACAAATTATATGACCCCCCCCCCCCCCCATTGGTACAAGCCCATCGAACTCGTTCCAGTTCGGGACCAAAAGGAATGTTTTCGAGGCAAAATATAATATCTTCAGTTGCTGTTAGAGAATGTTTTAGGTTATGCCCCGTCGCGTCATGAAGAGGGTTAAGGTGATGTAATGCAATTATACCATACACTGTTGAAAAGGGTACAGGAGGTCATTGTCTACAGTGTATCACATACCATCTTTTATAAAGGAAAAACGAATTTCCAGTGTGTTTCCCATTCCAGTTGCTCCCCAGCCAACTGATCCACTGCACATAAGATGACCTTTAACGGTCCCTTCTTGTGTCTCCGTTATTCATATATATATATAACACAAACTCACTCTCATCTGTTGTTGATATTTCTTGCAAGACTTCTCCAATTCGGCCTTCAGTCTGTTTGCATTATCCAAAGCCACTTCCAGTTCATTGATGTCAGATTCTAACTTCTTTCTGATACGAAGAGCATCGGATTTACTCTTTACTTCAGCTTCTAGACTTGCCTGCATCGAGTCGAGTGCACGCTGATGGTTACGTCTGCAAATAGGAATGAATACCGTATACGATATGCAATTATTGCAAACGGATTGCTTCTTTTATACACCAAAATTACTTTATATTACAAGACAAAATTCCTGAAATAGCAATGTCTTTCAGGTCCTTGTTTTCAATTGACCTAGTCTTAAGCACGATACATTTAACCCTTTACCCAAAGCACGCGAGTTCAAAATTTATTATTTTAATTATGTTTTTTACCACATTTCAAAAACATTCAACAAAACCATAGCATCCCCTTATTGGAAGGGGCTCGACCAGCTCGTTCCAATGAGGGGCCACATGATGTGGTTATATTCAATTGTCTTTAAAACTACAGTATATTTTTTCCTATTGCTTAATTTGTAAACAACACGGACTGATGCGGCAGTTTTGTTAGGTAAAGGGTTAACTCTCACGACACACCATTTGTCTCATGTGTGGATGAGAGTGGGAATGTGAAAGAGTAGTAGGAATGCCACAGCAGCTATTTGTCTGAAATCTGGATTCTTGTCGAATTTGTCTTCATACATGCTTTGCCTATTCACGCTAACGCTCATTTCATATAGATATTTTGAATAAGAGTCGAGGAGAATATGCTTTTAGACATCAATTTCTTCAAACTTGTTTCACAGAAAACGGGAAAAGACTTCCTGATATTGGGGTGTCCGGACTCTAAAATGTCCAACAAATATCAGCGGTGCAAAGTATTACCACAAGCCACCTAGAGAAGTTGTACATAACCAAGTTCTATCAGAGATTTCATGATCTCTCCTACTCCCATTTATCCCCACCTCACATACACCTGAGAAAGTGCCCAATGCCACTGGGGTTGGCTCATGTAGTGTTAATGCAAGAATGGGCTGGTGGATATATAAATAAAAATTCATACAAATGACTCTCTTTATAAGACACAAGAAAGAAAACCACTGCGCCAAAATAATAAAATTAGTAGAGCTAGATCTTTTCCATTCATAATCATTTTTCGTCTTTTTTAAAAAAAATGTAATATTTTGCTTGCATAAAAGCGATGAACAATGAGCATCAATGACTACATTTCATTGATATATCAAGTAAATAGTCACATGCTCATTAACAGGATGGATCTTCTATTTGCTTTACAAACATTCTTTGCCTCAAAGATGTACCCCAAACTCCCGTACAAAGACTTACCATCTTTAACAGTGACCTTACGCGCTAAACTATTGTAGTGCTGTCCCAAGCCACACTGAAGACCAGTTTATAAAATGTCATGTCGCCAACAGAGATAAAACTAAGGGTGGAATGAGCCACTGAAGAAAAGTACAATACCTCGTTGCATCAAACTCATCCTCTTTCTCTTGAATTCGTTTATCGATTTCTGAACGGAATGATGAGATTTGAATCTGAAGACGCTGTACTTTAGCTTCCTCTTGTTCCAATGCAGTAACCGTCTCTTCAAGGGCTGACTGTAATTCTTGGTTCTCCGCTGAAAGTCGTCTACGGGCTTTCTCTACTTCATGAACACCACGTCCACCTTCCGTGAGTTGATCGGTTAATTCGTGAATTTCCTCTGAAATGAAGAGTATGAAACATTCTAAATGGTGTTTATTATTTCATTCTTTTTATTAGATACAGATACTATTCCAAATCCCCATGGAAACCCCGGGAAGTGAAGCAATGCTTGGTTACTGTGGTAAACACCCCGTTTTAATGGTAAAATACGACCCGATAACCGATGCCTGGGGTGGAAGTCCTCTAAAATTGGCAACATGGGTATAAAAAATTGGCTTTACTCGACTTTATATCCATGTTGCGGTCACTATTAGCCATTATGCTGAAATATGTGCCCTGAAAAATAAATAGCAAATAAATAAATAAATAAATAAATAAATAAATAAATAAATAAATAAATACCATTCTCAAGAAAGGTAATAGCTTTCATAACTTCCGTCTCCTTATAAATTGAAACACTTTGCATGAACTTTAAAATGGACTGAACGGAAGACATTCACATTGCAAGATTCAATACATTATCGACATCAATTAAAAGGCAGCAAAATCTGTGTATTTGCTTCATACTCCATTTGGAGTGAAATTGTTCTGCTTGTTGCGATTTCTCTTGATACAATTGATTGAAGAGAGCCCAGGGGCACTCTGTAAAAAATTGTAAAAAAGCTGGACACTCTCAAATAAATTGTAAAAAGTCAAAGACACGTGAATAACTGTTGTCCAAACTTTCAGATATTTAGATATAATATGGAATTTATGAATACTACAGATAATCCTTTACAACCTTTCAGCTATGCCTAGATGAAAGATAGCGGTCTAAAACTACATTCATTTGCTGCTAGTCATGGCTTTGCACTTCCTCATAAACGGTAACACAGTTTGTTCAAAGTTTCCTCTCATGACACTTCCTAATCATATGCATACACAGTAAAATGTTTGTATCGACGCATTTTTTTTTGTCTGGCTGACCTTCAGATATTCTTAGATTAATATGACTTGGCTATGAGATACAGACAGGTTGCGTTGTGTTTCCCACCATTTCTAGATAAAGAATTGCCTTGTTTACAAAATCATGTAAACGAGAACATTTGCTCGAGTTGCTGAGAACATCGCAAGTTAGATAACAGGGTTCGCATCGCCGACGCGGGATCGAGTTTTCGTGGCTAACGCAGCGGAAGCTAAGAACTAAAAAGTATCAGAGTACCATTTCTAAATAACTAATTTGCGAAAAATGACTAAGTCAGCCAAATAATTCTGCTGCCGTATATCCGATCGAGTCCATTTTCGAACTCGATCGAGACAACTTTCCTGGAAACCCATATAATAAAAAAAAGAATCAAATCGGTTAAGATTTTTTTTTTTAAACAATATTTTATTCTCTTGAAATGGTTCGGTAAACAGGCTTTAAGCCTATATAAATACCTTACCGTTACATAAAAATACTTATGTGATTTACAAACGATGGGGCATGAACAAGTGTGAAAATTGAGTAGAGTCAATCGCTGGCATCAGCAAGGTTTGGTATTGAATCTGAACGTCTTGAACATTACTTCAAACGTTTTACGTATGATAACTGATTCACTATCTCAGCAGGTGTATAGGTTATTTCGATGTTGTCTCTATTGAATCTGAACGTCTTGAACATTACTTCAAACGTTTTACGTATGATAACTGATTCACTATCTCAGCAGGTGTATAGGTTATTTCGATGTTGTCTCGACGAAACAAGACAAATACAATATAATACAGCAAAACAAACAGACCAGAGTTTGGTACTTTCATACCTTGTCCAGTTTATGATGTCCGGAGTTTTACTTTTTCACGATCTCAATCTGAGCTCATGGTCACCTCTGGGTGTGACTTCTACGATGTCACCCCCAAAAGGACCACGAGCTATGTTTGGAAAGCGATAACAATATAGAGGAACATGAATAGTGATAATAATATTTATTATTATAATGACCAAGGTGGGAAATTATACTCAACAGTCTTCGAAGATCTATTGAGAATTGCGCTTTTAGCGAAACCTTCCCGTTTTAAGAATGAAGTTCTGTGTAGCAATGGCAATATTCCTGTTTTCTATATCGGACAGCATAGTACTGCCATATAAAAGCAAGGTTAAGATTTGTTCAAGTTATGGCGCTATCAAGCACAGAATTTGCAAAAAACCCTGACGAAGTCAGCCCAATAATTCTGCTGCCGCATATATCGGACCAGGCCCATTTTCGAACTCGATCAAGAAAATGTTCCCGGAAACCCACATAACGAAAGTGAATTGGATTTGTTCAAGTTATCGCGCTATCGAACACAAAATTCGCAAACATGACCAAGACAGACCAATCATTGTGCTGTCGTAGATCGGACCGAGCCCGTTTTCGAACTCGATTGAGATAATCTTCTTAGAAAACCATATAACACAAATGAATCGAATCGGTTGACCTTTGTTTAAGTTATCACGCTATCAAGCACAAAATTTGCAAAAAATTACAAAGTCAGCCCAATAATTCTGCTGCCGTACATTGGACCGAACCCGTTTTCGAACTCGATCAAGACATTGTTCCTTGAAACCCATGTGCCAAATATCAGTCAAATCGGTTGACGTTTGTTGAACTTATCGCGCTATCAAGCTCAAAATTAGTCGATTTTAACAAAGGGCCATAACTCTTGTGAAAAAAGATGGGCACGCCCCCTTTCGCACCATCGAATGTTGAACATGCATATCAAATCACATACCAAATATTATCAAAATCCATTCAGAAACAACTAAGTTATAAGCAAAAAGGGCCGAAAGGCAACCGACCGGCAACCGCCCCTCGCCATACCAATAGTCGAGTCTTTTTTTTAAACTCGACTAAAAACAGAAAGATTACGATATTGCAAACTGTGTCAAGACCAAGATTACGAGAACAAAAAATGGCATATGCGAGCCCTGTATTTTTCCCTCAAATTCATTAATATACAGAGGTACCTTCTGTTTCTGAGTAGGCACCATAATTATCTCATCAGCAGTGTTCACGCTGTTGGTAACAATTAAGACAGTTGCACTAGAAATTTTGATTTGACACCAAATGGTTAAAAATTTTGGCATCAAAAAGATCCGTTCACTTGTGAAGGAAAGCTATTGCAGCAGCGAAGAGCGCGGGCGATCACAAAATACATAAAAGCAAATATTTTATTATGTGTAGCAAAGAAAAAGTGTCAGCTGGCATTAAAGTTGAAAACAATAACCGATTTTCACGAAACACAACCAAATCCACTTACATTGTCAGTAAGGTTTTAGAAATAGTGTTCGGACAAACTTTTAATGTTAATTGGAAGTGCGTGGTAATGAGGCATCGTTTTTCTTCAATAAAATATCGCAGGTTATCAATATTACAGAAGGCAACATTTAATTAGATAAATACTTAATATCGTCGCGACTGTCTCGCGACGGTATGAAGTATTTATCTAATTAAATAATGGCTTTTGTAAAGACTCGCGACCCATTAAGCCCAGTGGTTTAACAGTAATTAATCGATTAACCTGATATTATATAACTTAGGCGACCAGCCTATCGAGGTTTTCCTCAGAACTGTCGGATTTTTTCCGTGACCACTTGCCCGTTAACTTTTGAAATAACTGCCAGTTCCTTTTTTAAAACTCGACCAATTTATTTGGACTAAATAGTGAAAAAAATACTCCCTCTCTCCCCATTAGCGTTTAGCATAAAAACACTTTATTTGGCACTAAAATATCCAGAATGGTTCAAAATTTGGCACCAGACAGTTTCGGACCAGCGTGGACACTGCTCATCAGTGACTCCAAAGAAATAAAAGTTTTTTTTTCACGAGTGACTGTAAGTCGCGACTAAAAAAACTTGTGATTTCCCTGCAGTGACGAATGAGAAAATTCTGATAAATCTCATTATCACAGATCTCTAAATTGCAATAAAAACATCAAAACGCCGAAAACAAGCAGTGATATCATTATTAAACATTTCCCGTTAACTTGTTAAATATCCCCCTTATCTTGTAAGATAGGATATAAAAAAGCAAGTGAAAGTTTAAATTCCAAATAATATATTCAAACTGAGATCTTAAAACCAGGAACATATTTCACCTGTCAAGGATTTAGTTTCTCTTTGGTATGTTGTGATGGTTTCTGATAATTCATCTGTATGGGCCTTCATACGATAAATCTCCGCACTATAGCTTCGACATTCCTTCTGTGAGTTCTGGTAATCGGCGTTCAAATCTTTGAATTTGGCCTCCCATTCTTGAAGAGCCTTGTCAAACTGACGTTGTCTCTTTTCCATTGCGTTTGCATTAGAGTTAGCCTGTAGAAAAAAAAATTAAATCAACTTTGAAACACGACTTCTTTTGATTCATGACGTTTCAGTCCTGAACTTTATCATTCCTAATTTTTGTTTTGTTCGGGAATGAAATATTTAGAGGTTATTACTTGGATAGTTTCATATCGGCCGAGATATCAATCCGAGGTAACTTCGTATCAGCCTAAGATTTAAGGTCGAGGGTTGATGTGAAGTTACAGGGGGGCGGGAGGAGGGGGTTGAAGGGGGGGGGGGGAGCTGATTCCTCAGCCAATATGAAGCTAAACCTCTTTATGTATTAAACCAGAACAAATAACCACCAAATGTTCCCAGATCTGTTACAGTTTTCTGACAGTGTCATTGTTTCTCATTCTTTTCACCAAGTCCGAAGATTCCTTTTCTAGTTCAGCTTCCCGAATGTATCAGCTTCTCCACTTGGGAAGCCACGACGTTCGTACAGCTGCACTATCTCTCCTCGCACTTCGACGAATCTCTGCTTACGACTCAGAGTATTATGTTTGCATTTCATTTTCCCTACAACTCTCTTCTTTCTTTCCTCCACACAATTCCTACCCATTATCAACATTAATTCCTCGTCATTCAAAAACTCTATTTCAAACGACTGCGTGATACAACACCATGCAGTTTTCTCGATCGCGTTCGACGAGTACAGGTTTCGATGTAAACAAACAGCTTGTGCCGAGTAGCTACACATGAAGAAACAAAACTCTAGCTTGGTTCATAACGGTCGAGCTTCGCACCATATCGGCCGAGTTTGAAGTCTCATCAGCCGAGCTTGATAATTGGCAATTCTGGGAAACAAAATCTATCTAATAAGTCATGGCCATTGTATGTAAGCGCTGAATTCGCAAAAAGTGTGGTCTCAATTCGGATATCGATAGGGTTGTGATCTGATCACGGCACATGTAGAATGGTTGACAATTTCATCAACAAAATATTGTACAATTAAGACCGAACGATGAAAAATTATAAAAAAAATGGCAACTGTGATGCAATGCTTTCGAGTTTCTTTTTTTCACAGATAAGATTGTGTAATGTTGTTGGAAGAAATGCAGCCGATTGCAGTCCAATCGTGACCCGATCCACATTCCCCATCCGCTTTTGTGATCATTGTACTATACTGAAAGTTGTATCAGAAAGAGCAGTGATCTATTTGTTGTTGTACAGCTTAACCCTTTACCTAACATGAAAAGCAGACGACACTTGCAAAAAGAAATATTGAATAACTATTTTTTTTTTATTTTTTGTCTCCAAAACATAGGTTATGACCCCTCATTGGAACGAGCCCGACGAGCTCGTTCCAATGAGGGGTCATAACCTATGTTTTGGAGACAAAAAATGAAAATTTCAAGTTTATTAATTGGCGATTTTTGAGAATAGCTCTGGCCGGTTTTGGCCGTTATGTTGGGTAAAGGGTTAAATAACTAAATTAATAGAGTCATTGATAAAGGTACCTCTTTGTGCGATTAAATTGTTTCCCGTACTGCTTTCGAACCATATTACAGGGGAGCGCCAATCCATATTCAAGGAGAGTTTCTCCCTCTTTACCTTACCAATAATTAAGGTAAGCTGCCGATTACTTTCTATGGTATTTCTTGGAGAAGTATGATCAACAGAAACAGTAAAGGTATAACGGTTTAATTACTCACTAAATTATTTGAAGAAAAGTAAAAAATGTACTTCATGAATTTCATCAGATATTATCATTTGGTTTAGCGCCGAGAAATCAATATAACACCAGAGACGTTACTTATTCCCAGTTCCTTTTTCGACATTCGTTATCAACCGATAAAATCGGTCGATAACGAATGCTGAATAAGGAACTGGGAATAAATAACAGTTTTCAAGTCCCAAATAACACCTCGGTTAAAATGCTGGTACGGTGGAACTATGCCGATTGCATATACTATTTTCCCTGTGACAATTAATGAATTATTCAATTAACAGGAGAATTCAGTTAACAAGAATTTGGTCATTTTAATGTATTCTGGTGATAAACAGAGCATTTACTCTATTATATCTTGTTTGACAGAGCTCGTGGAGCCCTATCAAGCGAGATATAATACACTAAATGCCTATATTGGATTTACTGAGGCCAACTAGGTAAAAAAATATAGAGAATCCAATGACTGTCATGGAAATTTCGCGACTTATTTCACTATTTTTTATTCAATTAACAGGAGTTTTCTCTATAACCTATATGCATTTAACAGGTCAAATTTGTACTGAATGTGTTTTAAATGGTACGGTGTTTGTAATTTGTATTCCACACAGGGTTATTTAACTAAGAGATATCCAATCAAGTTGGACTTCCTGTACGTGATGGACAAGCCTAATATTAAGTCAAATGCAGACGATATTGTCTTCAAAATTGATATATTGATAGCCCATAATATATTCCCCTACAACATTTAAATTTCACCTTAGAATTTGTATCACTTAAAATATATCTCACCCTTTCCACTTCGACCGTAAGGTCCTCAAGTTCACCAGTTAACCGCATTTTGGTTTTCTCTAGAGAAGCGACCTTTGCTACAGCCACCTCTGCTGTTTGTTCAGCTTCCTGTAACTTGCTCTGGAGTTTACGTCTACAAAGTTAAGACAATTGCATGAGAAAATGACATTACCAATTGTAAATGCAAATACACCTTGATCAAACTTAGTGCGTCAAAACATCCTTGAAACTGATATTTTTAGAAATGATTTGTTAGCGATTTGTACAGTACAGTCGTCGTGGGCTGGTCGTTATCCACGGGTGGGTAGTGATGTCCACACGCAAGCGTTTACCAGGTTATTAACATCACTGTCAGCAAAAGTTTAATTAATGAAGCACCGGGCTGTACCCAGTGCTTCAATAATTAATTTTTTGATGATTATTCCTGTAATTAGTGTTTGGAGTCTAATATTACTGCGTCCGTGGAAATATTGCCCACCCGTAGAAAGTGAATATTTTCTTCTAGAAAATACCAGTTTGCGAGTACATGATTGATTGAGACGAATTTTTCATAACATGTCGACCGTATTTCCTAGTGTATGAATGCTTCTCCCCGATTGCCTATTGATAAAATTGTAGGGGGTGTCTAGTACTGTCTAATGGGGCAATCAGTCGAACCAGGTGACAAAGAAAGTTGCTGTAAAGTACTCGCATCGTCTATCTTGAAAAAAAAATCGCAGTTGTCTATTAAGACATTCATTAAAATACTTATTCAAAAAATTGACAAATTTACCTTTACGTGAATCTTTCAAAATGTATGTCCCCTGGGGTATCTAAATCTGCATGCACCAGCTTATGATTAAAATAAAATGTCGTGTGCACACATACTGAGTCTACTAGTCGGTATCATGGGACACTTTTATATCTGTAAACAATGAGCGTTTCAGCAATCCAGAAGTGTAGAGATTACTGGGTTGTGCGTTCATTTGCCCACGATTAGCAAAAATAATTAAACTAAATTAGTTTATAAACATCTCTGAATTAAATTATAAGAATTGAAATCAATTATTGTCGCTTCAAGATTGTGAGATGAGATGTGTTAAGTTTAATACAGAGTGCTAGAGCATAAAGTTTGAGGTCTCATTCATCCCACATTCTTAACTCATCGAGTCGAGGATATCGAAAAATATTTTTTAGCGTTTTTGCGTTATCCTATAAAATAACATCTAATAAAAGTGAAGCACAAAACGACACCACGGTTCATAGTGAAAGTTACAGAACGATTTCGATATATTATATTTGCATGTTTTGCCACGTACAGACCTAATTTACTAGACGGCTTTCGAAAATTTCACTGTAACCGGGGACAAGTTGAAGAGTCTATTGATCTCGATAAAAGATGCTTAAATGACTCGAGAAACAAATAATGTTTCATATAAAGGCCTCGGTCACGCTGTTAAAACATTTCGTTGTTTGACAGATCTCTAAATATGGACTTCAATGCCGACATGAGGTAACCCTGGCTGTCGAAAGTGCCGTTAAACCCCAATAAATAAATAAATAAAAAAAAAATCCAGAGATGTTGATATTTTGAAGCATTTAGTAATAACAGGGGCGAAAATGGGATACAACTAAGTTGAGAAATTTATCTTTCTTTAAATTCATGCAAATTCATAAAAATAAAATTTCAGCATTTTTGGTCTGAATTCGTTCAAATCATCAAATATTTCTCATAACTGGTAATAGAATTTTATTTATAATAAAACGATTTAACCTAATTAAATTGGGTCATTGGGTGTGTTTTATTTTCTTTCTCTTCTCGAATCACTATCAGCTATTATTATTTTGCACGACACTACTGCTGCGTACATCGCGGTCTACTTCCGAAATGTAACGGATTGATCGCCCTCAACCGAGGTTACTGTATGAGCTTAACCCTTTACCCAACGTAACGGCCAAAACCGGCCAGCGCAATTCACAAGAATCGCTAATTAATTTTCATTATTTTTTTCTTTTTTTTGTCTCAAAAACATTCGTTATGACCCCTATTTGGAACGAGCTCGTTCCAATGAGGGGGTCATAACCTATGTTTTTGAGACAAAAAATGAAAAAAAAATAGTTATTCAAGAATCGTTTTTGCAAGTGTCGTTTGATTTTCATGTTAGGTAAAGGGTTAGTGATATGATCGGGAATAGTCCAGATCATGTGATAAAGAATTATTTTACAGAGGCTATGTGTTTGTACCTGGCCTCCTCAATCTCTTCGGCTCTAGCTGTTCCCTCGTTCTCATATCTTGACCTCCATTGCTGTACTTCAGTATTTGATCTGGACAGAGCTCTTTGCATATCACTTTTTGATTCCTGTTCATCATCCAGCTGCTCACGGAGTGACTCGATCTCACTTCGGAGGTTGCGGATCTCACTCTGTGATTTCTGCCTTGCCTGTAAACATACCAAATGGAAGTAGTTTCGTTACAAATTCGAAAATCGTGTTCTTACCTTTTCAGTCGTCTGCTTCTAATGAGATCATACCACTATCGTTGTACGAATCACTTTAAAACCAAACATTATTTTCACCAATTAGGTCGATACACAACCATCGATTGTTTGGTACTCATCGTGTGTCGAGAAAATTGTTTGATCATAAAATAGCCAAAACCTATCCTATCGATGCAGAATATCCCAAATCGTTTTAAGAGTTTCCTGCACTGTTACGAGATATTCTGTCAGAAAGGACTCTGGTCTGAGTCAAAACCGAAACTTTTTCACCTAAAAGTCCTTTACCGGCGAGTGCAAAGAAACACGATGATGGTGCATCATTTCTGGCACTGATCCAATCACTGTAGTTGTTACGAATGATGTAAATATTAATGACAGCCCTAAATGTCTTTCTGGTGAAAATGTCGACACCATTAGCTGATAGAAGTCTTGAAAAGAAATGTGAAAGTGTCGAACGTAAAGAAAATATATCAATACCCAAATGATAGCAGTTACATCTTGCCAGTGCTGTATGCCTATTTCGGCAAATGGCATTTAAGTTGAAACAACTGTTTGGTTTATACAGCGTCGTTTCTCGTCACACGAAAAAGTGAAAGTACATGCTTTTCAACATCGGAAGGGAGCAGACTCGACGTTGACCTGTTAGTATTGAAGTTATACGGGATAAAATAAGTTAAGTTTACACTCACTCGGGTTTCATCCTCAACAGTTCGTTTTAAGTCTTCCAAAACATCCGTTAACTGCTTCCTTTCTTTAGTTAGCTGACCAAGGCGATGTTCGGCTTCTTCCACTTGTCTGGTCAAGTCCGAGTTTTCAGTGTTCATCTTTGACTTGTGGTTCTGGAGGTCCATTACAAGTCGAATGTTCTCTTCTAATTTTCCGTTCAGCTCCGATATTTGGATTTCCATCTGTTTTGTAACTTTGCCGGACGTTCCCTAAAAATAAAAACAAAACGCGGACTGTAACATTCAAGCTTGTACTCAATACAAACATCATATTCAATGGTTGGCACTGTACTGAACCTTCTCATATAAACTTCGATCTACGGGTTATCAGGCCTGCACATAAAGAGCTTACATCGTAACCCGTTAGCAGGTGGGGAAAGCCGCAGTACCCTTAGGGAACCATCAAGAAGCTGTGTGTAACTCACGGACTTTCCAAAGTGCCAGCCCCACACAAGCAGGGTTATCATCGGTTGAAGACATGTGTACCACTGTCGTACAATACGCTTTAGCACACTGCGCCACCGTACAATTTGGATTAAGTGTCTTACCGAGGGATACAACGCAGCTGATGCGGGCCGGTATAGTACCATTCAATTTGAAGCCAATACTCCAACCCGATGAACCACTGCGCTCCCGATCAACGGGTTATCCAATTAGTCTACAGCAAATTGCCTTTTAAAATATTTGCAACTTACAGGACTTTACAAAAAGGAATTAAGGCAATCTATAATCCGTTTCGTATTCTTTTATATTTTCGGCAATTGAAAGGCAAAGTAATACTTATATGATTACCTATATAAGTGAAAAAGGATTAGACCCACAACTAACAGCTCATTTCATAGGATTGTCTCATTGCGCTGATTATATGCTGTTATAAAATACACTGAAGAAAAGGGACCTAAGAGCCCTTTCCAATAGTATTTTGCATCACGGCAATCCATTGCTGAAGTCAAAGAACACCGAGTTATGTCATCATTATAAAGTAGATGTCCGTAACTGAAGAGTTAACGTATGATACTAATGGGTAATTCAAACATATATTATTGTTATTTGTCTGGAGTCTACAGTACAGTCGTCGTGGACTAGTCGCGTGGGCAGTGATGCCCATGCATGCGTTCACCAGGTAATAAAAATATCATCAGCAAAAGTTTAATTTATGAAGCACCGGGTTTTACCCGGTGCTTCATTAATTAAATTTTTGATGATTATTGCTATTATTAGTGTTTGGAATCTAATATTAGTGCGTCCATAGAAATATTGCCCACTCGTGGAAAGTGATCAGTCCACGGCGGTCTACTGTAGCAGTGTTGGCGAATGGTAGGCGAACGAAATGACAGTTCTCGCAATTAGTGAAAACCGGGTACTAAGGTTTTGATTTGACGGATGACAATGTAAAGTCCGCTGATACACCTTTTCCTTTCAGTTTGAAACAGTAAAATCAAAACAAAAACTCTCAGTCAAGCTCTCAAGCCACTAATCAAATTCTATAAGAAATTGGATACTGTTATGGCCTGGAACAAGTCTGGCCCTTAAATAGTCCATCTCCTATGTTTAGACTCACTCGTTTGGGAGATTTCCAGTTGGTCGGTTTTCTGTAGGTTCGCTCTTCCGACCAAATGAAATATTCCAGACGAGTGAATCTAAAAAATACCACAAACGTTCATTTCTTCAAATTAACGCACTAAATGTTGCTTAGTCGAATACAAATAGAGATCTTGTACTCACTCCATTCTTTTTAAGGTACTCCAACTGAGACAATAATTCCTCAATGTCATGCTTCAACTGTGTTTTCTCTTTTTCAACCCTGAAATGGTAAACAAGGAAAAGCTCAAATACTATTTTATTGGTTAGACATCTGAAACAGAAAACATCCAAGAAAATGCTTTTGTGTGGAAGAGCTTGATTTATCTATATGTACAGCCATTTTTAAAAAAAAAGTTATTGAAAAGATTAATTTTAAACATAATAAAAGTAAATTCATGCGTCTATAACCTTCGAAATACAACCCGCAAGAAACGGCCAGATTGAATAACTTACAGTCGTGTCTTAGGAGAGGGAATAACTGCTTGAAGTCCGGACAAAACCACTTGCAGTTTCATTTCGTCGGCGATTTTACAGATTTGTTAGTAGAAACAAAGCCCAACGCAAATCCTGACTTTACTGAGCAAAATTCATTTACAATAAACTGATTCGAATATTGAAGAAAGATAAACAACTAGCAGCAAAACAGTACTCAAAAAATGATTCGGGGGAGACGTTTGATTGGGCGTGCCCAACCGCAAGATTATCGTATTAGAAGTAAATGTATGCCTTAACCCTTTGAGCTCTAGTGGTATCTTCCATAGCAGTTCAATGGCAGCAATTAGAAGAGACCATATTCATTATTTGGTGTAGACCAATCAATATTTTCAACGTGCAGCCTCGCGGCTGCACGTTGAAAATATTAATTGGTCTGCCCCACACATTTACTGAACAGCCATCCTATATAATGTCGTTATGACGCATCATGTATCTGGCTGGAAAAGCGGCCGCTCGGGTTCAAAGAGATAAATAAACTTTAAATGGACATACTTCAGTTTGGCTTTCTGTGCGTTTTCAATTTGCTGAGTGAATTCTGAGCAAACATCTTGGTTCTTTTTACGAAGTGCAGCTAACTGGGATTCGCTATTAAGAGTACGTTCCTCCAGTTCTCTGCGTAATTTAACCAATTCTTGTTCTCTCTTCTTATTCAGCTCCATCTGTAATAAATAACAATATGGATTAAATATTCCCACATTCACTTTGAAAAGAACTTGTCAAACTGGGCAGTGTATTTTGAAACCCATAATTTTCCCTGGATTCATTTATAAAATCCCAAAGATGTTTAGTTAAATACCTAATTGAAGTATGGGAAAAAATAAATTCTCGCTTGAAATTTTGATATTCGACAACAATGTGCAGTGGGTTAATGAACATGGAAAACCATTGCTCTGTCCCGAAGTTACCATTGAGTTTGTAGAATAAGTTAGAAAGTGAAAGTTGGAAGTGTTTTGAAAAGGGACACTGACCAGCCAAAAAGAAAATATACCTTTGTGTCTGCAGTAAACGTAATGCGCTGTCATTCCTCCTTAATGTCAGTTAACAGAAGGCTACAAGTCAGGGGGTTCTTTACCGTAATACCCAGCTGGTGCAAACAAAACAAAATTAGAGAGTATATGATTTAGATGGAATATTTTTTCTCAAATCGATGATTTAACTATAAAAAACCATCGAGAAATGACTCGTATTAACGAGTTCAACGACATGATTTAAAAGTGTATGGGTGGTTGTGTGGGTTCGCGGGGGAGCTTGGGTGTGAAAACAATCAATTGTCTATACCACTGAGACAGCTGACAACTCTGTCACGTTATGTATTCTAATCTTATGCTGGATACATGCTTGTCTCTCTGTCTTATTGTGAATGCCACTGTCTGATCATAGATCTGTCGAGTTTTACTTCTACTTCAACAATTTTCCAACTCGAAGTCTAGCCTTCGGTTTGGAAGATGACTGAAGTAGAAAAAGACCCACCTGGAGCCAATACTATAAAACTTTTACAATTGTATTTTCTAGATTTGTATTTCCTAATTATGACTTTAAATGGCTTAAAATGAACCATTAGCCTTTTCAAATATCTGGCAATTTGCCAGATGGCAAATTGCCATATCTTTTAAAATGCTAATGATTAATTTTAGTCAGTTATATTAATAGGTAGAAAATACAATTCTAGAAAATACGATTGTAAACGTTTTATAGTATTGGCCCCCTGACCGAAGGTACAATTCACTGGCCAAACATAACTAAATTTGTAACTACTATAGTGCAAGACTATCTTTGCATATTCCTATATATGTTAAACACATCATGTAAGCGTGAAGCACGAATAAAAAAAACGTGTCTTAGGTAGGGGGTGCCACTGGGTCCAACGCCTGTACATTTTTGCAAGAACAAATGGTTAAAGTAGCGAATCATCTGTCAAAAATCAGATTATCTCATTTGCAAATGTTAGACACACAATTACCTGTACCACGGGAGCTGAAGCTCCAAAACAGGTACAGTCAAGATGTTCGGGTGCCCATTGCAAACTTCAAACATGCTGTTGGAAATGGCCGTGATGTTTCCTTTCAGTATGTTTTGGAAGAACATATCTCCTATAATGATATTTGGCAAGAAACAAGTTTTACAATTGTTTGGATACTCCCCTATCATCATGGTAGGCATTTTATTATTCAGCTCTTTGGACCCAAAAGTTCACTCTTTCGGAAAATGATCAAGATACGTACTAATTTCATCAAGTAAATGGTAGCTCCGTGAATTTTTAGAATACCACAATCAATATTTCCAACGAGCAGCACACCAAGGCTGGACGTTGAAAATGTTAATTGGTCTGTCCCCAAATAAGGTGCATAGACTAACGTCATTGAACTGACATAGGCGATGGGATCAGGGCGCAACGATTCAGGCAATAAATTAACCCACTAGTGTTATTTCTTTAGCTTGGCTTCAAGTGCCCTATGAGGTGTTATATTTGTAATCACCTGAAACATTTAAACAAACTATTTTACTTTCGGAAAGAGTTTATGGTAAGATGAACTTTTAATGACTCGTACTTAGCCGTCTTACACGCAAGATTATCAAACGTTTAAGATAAAATTTAAGTCGAATCTCAGAAAGTTGATTGTAAAACTGCTGATATAAGAAACATATAGATTACAATACCTGGACCGCTGTTGCACCACCTGCTTCATCAAGCCTTTCGCTAATTTCGTCCAACTCTCTCGTCAGTTCTCCCCTTTGTTTCTCAACCTGAAATGCATTAACGATAAAGGATACGAGAAAATCAATTATTAAATCTACCCATCCACATACACCCCATTAAACATATATCGGCATGGTCGTGTGCATTTGGGTAAAGACCACTTGTATTAACGGATCTGTGCCAAGTACAAATGAAGTATGAAGCAGTCAGATGTTAAAATATTGGATAAAAGTCAAGTTGGTTTTGTGTGGCTATATGTGGATAATCAACATTTGTTCTGAAAACTGCGTTTAGAATATTCACTGCCATTCTGTCCCAGCAAGAAAGGTGGCCCTTTTTCTACCAAATAATTATTGAAATTGAACTTTACAAAGGGTGGACATGGTAATACTTGTTGCAGAATAGAAGTACTATAGTTTACAACCGCAACGAAGCATCGGAAAAAATTAGAACTGATCATCATGCTAGACTAATGCAATTCATTTTGTGTAACGCAAAATCCCAGGACTAAGATCTCACAAGCTTTTGTGGCTTCGAGAATGGGAAAGTCTAAAAGGTGGATGTTATGAATCGGATTTTTTTCAGCTGTGATTAAGATATTCGATAGAAATGTTAAAACGTGATACGGATGTGTATCTTTCTTTGTTTACTGTGACCTAGTTTTGCCAGTTGTGGGTACTAATCCAATAAAATCACTCAAACGCTCGCGAAAATGATTTCCCATTCAGACAAAAACTCAGAAATTCGGTACAAAAGCTAAATGGTCACAAACAATGTTTCAGCTCCGGATTGATTGCCTGGATCGAAATTCTACTCTTTGGTTGTGTTGGTGGTAATCCACTCTCCGCGTATTTGAATTTCAATAATATTGTTTCCAGTTGGAAACATAACAAAGCAAATTTTCAGTCCATGTTTACATTCTATGCTTGTATCTATGAAAAGACGAAAACAGTTGATCGCTTTACATTTCACATTCTATTGTATACCTTCGTTCTACTTGCTCTCTCTGCTTCCAATTCTTCCTCCAATTCTTCCATATTACTCTGCATCTCCTTCAGTTTCCTTTGTAACTGTGACACTAGGTTTTGTTCATCTTCGAGTCTCGAGTTGGAAGATGTTATTTCAGTATCTTTCCTGTAATAAAACATAGTGCATACCAGTTCAATGGAGAGAATCACTTTTGCAGACAAAACGCAGAATGACCATTCTACAAAATACCGTTCTGACACTTATGCATCATAAGCTATGTTTTGAAAGAAAATCTTAACCCTCTGCATACTGATGTCGAAATATCTAAAATTCAAGGTGCAAAATTTTCCCATAATGCAACTAGAAATTTGACCAATTCAATCTTGTTTGACAGAGCTCATTGAGCTCTGTCAAACAAGATTGAATTGATTAAATTCCCAGTTGCATTATGGGAAAAATGGCTACTTGAAATTTGGATATTTTGAGATCAGAGTGAAAGGAATTAAAATAATGTAAAGTTTTGTATGTAGCGCAGGACCAATTTAGTCGGTATGTTAGATATAGGATTATAGATGTATCTTCCCAAATACCATTCAAGAGGTTTGGTGATAAGTATTTACATAATGATTTGGTTGTGTATTTTTCGTACAGGAATAGCTGATAACTAATAATTTACCACGGACGAATTTCCACCTTAAGAATACCAGGACACTTTCGACCAAAAGTACCACAATCCCTGGGAAGCTTTCTGCTAATGGAACACTAGGCTACTTCCAGTTATTGACTAGCTGAAAGTTTATTTTCTACGTCCTATTTATGATTTCAGTCATATATTATTTTACTTACTTTCTAAGTGCCTCCTCGAGATCTCTCTTTGCCCTGTCGAGGTCTTCCACTGTTTCTTGAGTTGCTTTCAGTTCTTGTTCAAACTTACGTTTAGACTTTTCGACATCACCGCGGATCTTTTTCTCACGTTCGAGACCATCTTCAAGCTATGAAATGGAAGAAAAGAACCAAACTGAAAAAATTGGCTTTGAATATTCCATCACTTAATAATAATAATTGATTTTCTAGAGCGTAAAACCACAAATAGTGCTCTAAAACGCTTGACAGAAATAAATACACTTTTCTGAAATAAAGTGTCACATCTGTTTTGGTTGCCTCTTGCCTCTTAGAGAGGTTCAGGGAAATGCTTCAGTAAATAGGAAAGTTTTAAGATTTCTTTCGAAGACATCGAGAGTTTCTGAAATTCTGACACTAATTGGTAGGGAATTCCACAATCTGGGACCCACGATGGAGAACACACGATCATGAGCCTGATTAGATCTGCTAAAAGGTACAACTAGTTGAATTTGGTTTTTAGATTGGAGACTGCGTGATGGTTTATATACAGTGAGGAGCTCTTGCAGGTAAACTGGAGCAAGTTTGTGAATACATTTGAATACTAAGATCAATATTTTGAAATCAATTCTCTGTTTATCTGGAAGCCAATGTAGTTGTCTTAAAACAGGTGTTATGTGTTCAGAACGTTTGGTAACAGTAATTATCCTAGCAGCAGTATTCTGAACTTTTTGAAGCTTAAGATACAAGAGTTCATTGCATTACAATGTCCAATATGACAGTGAGACCACATTAGTCCGAGCTAGAACAAGGAAGGCGTACCACGCGTACACGTTAACACCTTATACGTCCCAGAATTAATTATTTTGCTACGAGGTATGTGTGGTGACCTTCACCCATGGGGAATACACAATCTTCAAGCAGCTCGAGGTGCAATGAAGTGGGGGATGAAATATATTTCTGCTATCTGGCCACGTCCATATTTTCACAGGCCACGGGCCGCAACTTGGGGGTTCATGAGCTGGGTGTTAGTAGTATCCGCTGATCTTTTGTCTTAGAAACTGTAAATATTTGTCGCCTAAAGATTTCACCCATAATATTGGTAAAGCAAGGCCGCCGTGGACTGATCACTTTCCTCGGGTGGGTACTATTTCTACGGACGCAATAATATTGGATTCCAAACACTAATAATAGGAATAAATGTAAAAAAAAATAATTAAGGAAGCACGAGGTACAACCCGGTGCTCCATTAATTAAAAATTTAATGGTGATTTTTATTACCTGCGTGCGTGGAGATCACTTCCCACGCGTGGATTATGACCAGTCCACCGCGACTGTGCTGTAGAATTGACCAACTCACCCCCAACGTACAGAGTGGCGTTGTCTAAAACAATATTACCAAATGGTCTAATATATTTTGTATTACAAGGCAGAGTTAATAATAATATAACTAATCGTCGGAACAAATCTGGTGTTTTTTGTCGTCTCATTTATTCAATTTTTTCGGTTCGCAAAAATTCATGTATGTTGGTTTCAAAAGGTTATTGTACTCGAAGTATCATTTTGTAGAATATTCATGCCAGCTATTCAGATTTAACTTTGAATAATAAAGGGATAGACATTTTTAGGTGTGCCAATTCCTAAAACCCAAAAGAGTCCAGCTACCCCAAATCGGTAAAGATGTGACAGAAGGAAAACCCAAATGCAACGCAAAAACAAGGAAAGTAATTATTTGTCGCATTTCATGCGCTTTGGGTGTAGGCGCAACACAAAATGGTGAATAGGGTGCATTATTTTCTGATACAGTACTTGGAGAGTGGATTGTAACTAAGTCACCCGTGAAGTGGAGTTAGCAAAGTATCACTTTCAAGTTCTGTAGATATGGACATAAAACACAAGCAATGTTTCAGCCAATGGACCTCCGGGTTTAACCCGGAGGTCCATTGACTGGAACTTTGCTTGTGATGGTTATGCTTTGCAATAAATTTGCAATTGTTGCCCGGGTGGAATCTCCCGTTTGCGGGTGATTTAATGATAATACACTCTCCATGTACTGTATGTTATTATCGGTGCCAGTAACAAAATTTGTATTTATTTTAGAGATTCGATATTTACCTCGTCCAATGTCTGTTCTAACTTGTGCTTGATCTTGTTTAGATGATTAACCTTGTCTTCTTCAGCTTGAAGGGAATCCATTGTTTTCTTGCCGGATTCTTCCAATGATTTTTTCTCTTTGGATAGTTTAGCAATCTGGTCATCCTGCACAGCCATCTCATCCTTAAGTACCTTGATCTCATTCTCTCTTGCTAACTTTTCTTGTTCAGTCTATGAAATTAACATATGTTTTATATGTGAAAACGGGTGTGCGCAGAGGTGATGGATGAAGCGACTAATAATAGGGAAAAAAGAAGGGAAGACAAAGAAAGAAAGACCAAGAGAGAAAAAAAAGGAAAGAAAATCAGCCTAAATGTAATCTCCAAATGGGATGGCACGTATGAAATCTGCATTATATTAGGTGCCCGGGATTACATGCATTTAAATAGACACCACGGTATGCTAACTGGATAGCAAAGTGATTTTTCTTATTTCCTATTTAATCAATGTTGTACCAGATACAACTATTTTATAACTTTTTTTTACTGAAATTGTATAATTATTACCAATACTAGATGGTTTTGAAATCGCAAAGCCAATTTCCAGTAGTCATTCAACGAAGCACGGCCAACGTCGAACGCCCCGACAACGAGGAGAAAATGTACGTCGCCTTTTAACCGCACAATAAAGCATAGCCCGTAGCTCAGTTTTGATAAAATATATCAGAAATAGGCTAAACTTCAAAGTGACGTTAAAACATCAGAGTGGCACCAATTCTAAAAACAAAAAACAGCTATCTCTTATTTGTTTTAGCTCTGCAACATACTAAAATTTCAGAAAAATTCGATGCATTTTAATATTTGACCATATGACCCCTATGACGTCACCTCATCTTGAGAATTTCATAATAGGATGGCATCAAATATTTTAATTTGATTTTTGCGGAGATTACAATCCCAAAAGTTCGAAAAGTTCGAAAGGCTAGGCCTGAAAATGAGGTTGAAAATAGAAGATATGGAAAAAAACATAAATTTGGCATCGCTCGCATCGGGTGCATAAACTTGTAATGATAAAATAACAGTGAACAATTTCAAATAAGTAGAAATCAGTGTATGAAGTTTGGTAGCTGTATTTTTTTTTTATAAATATGGAGTTACATGAATCAGAAGACAGCGTTTTTTTATGAAATATGTCAAAAATAGGCCAAACTTCAATGTGACGTAACAATGTCAAAATGGCGTTAAATTGAAAAACAAAAATCCTCATCTATCTCCTAATGTTTTTTAGCACTACAACATACTAAAAATTAAGAAAAGGCCAATTTTTGACCATATAACCCTCTATGACGTCACCTCGGCGTTCGGGCATAACCGTTGAGGATTTGCAAGGACTGCACCGCATTTGTAGATGTTTTTTGGCGGAGATTATATTCCTGAAAATTTGAAAGACTAACGCTAAAAATAAGATTGAAAATAAAATAAAAGAAAAAAACCCGTAAACTTGGCAACGCTAGCATCGGGTATGTCAAACTGACATGAAAAAAATTAGAGTTGAAAGGGTTAACCGATTAATCGGTTAATCAATGAGCAACATCTTGACCGATCAAAAAGTAACTGTTCGATTAACCGTTACTTTTGAACTGCTCTATTTATGGGTTAGCAAAGGAACAAACTTGCTCCAAAACAGGCAAACATTGTCACACTGACTCGAATCGATTATATGAGACAGAGTAAAGCATGCAAGTTACTTGCTGACATACTTGTTTACTTGCATGATCATCATACTGCATCAGTGGCAGGAAATGGTCATTCTTAACCCTTTACCCATTGCGGGTAGCAGACGATATTTGCAAAATAAATTCATGAATTACTAAAAAATTTCAATTGTTGTCTCAAAAACATAGCTTATGACCCCTCATGGGAACGATCTCGTTCCCATGAGGGGTCATAAACTATTTTTTTGAGACAAAAATTGAAAACATAATAAAATTGAATGGAGATTTTTGTATATAGGCCTCGTCGGTTTTGTTTATTACGTTGGGTTCATGCTGTAAATTAACAACGGTGTGACAATTATTCAGATATCTATTTGGACAAGTGATTAATCGGTTAACCAAGGTTAATCCACGCGATTAATCGATCAAGCAAATCCCTTAACTGTTTCAGTTCTAGAAAAAAATGAGGGTTAAAAACTTAATATGATGCCCCATAGGTGTGCTAAGTTTCGGAAGTGTATCCTGTATTAATAAGACGCAACTGGACTCAGTTACGTAGGGCTTTTAATTAAGAATAGAGAAAACAGACTATCTCCAAATTTTTTGACTCTACAATATACTAAAATTTAAGAAAAATCCGACGCATTTTAATGTTTGACCACATGACTCTGTATGACGTCATCTTAGCGTTCAGGTATAACTGTTGAGAATTTCCTAGGACGGCAATACATTTTATACATATGTTTTGCGAAGATTATTTTTCCAAAATTTCAGAAAGATAGAGTTAAAATTGAGTTGTAAATTGTAATCTTAAAAAAATCTCTTTGAACCCGGTTCCTCCCAATGATGAGTGAAAATTCCAAAAAGCGAAATCGGATGAAATAACTTCAGATAACCGTTAATAGATGAGCGAAGTTTGAAAGCTGCATCTTTCAGAACAATGGAGCTATGCGTGTCACAAAATCAGCGTTTTTGATTAGAAAATGCTGAAATTTGAAGTGACGTAAAAACGTCAAATATTGCGGATTTTCAAAAAAACATGTGTTCTCTATTTTTTGTACTCTTTTACATACTAAAATATCATGAAAATCGGAAACAATTGATTTTTAGGACTTATGACCCCTATGACGTCAGGTAAGGAATTTTTGAAAAGTGAACGCATTCTTAGGTATGGATTTTAGGGTACACAGAATATGCAAAGTTTGAAAGCGGGGGAGGGGGGGGGGGTGGGAGTAATACAGGCGTTGATATAAAAAATATTCCAAATATTTAAAACCCGCATTGCTCTCATTACTGACAGAAATTGGGGGAACAAATGATTGTCCGGGCCAGATTTTGCGATTTCTGACTTGCGTGCCCATTGTCTTTCGTTTAGGTTAAAGAGGAGTACCCGTAATTTTGGTCTGACGAAAAAGAAAAAAAAAACGCCCTCAATAAGTCAATCCAACTTTGTTGGATGACTGAATTATTCAGTGCGCTAAGAGAACAGCGCACTTTATTTTATCTCTCAAAATTGATTTATTTGAGAAATTGACCGAGATGCAACATCTTTTGTGAAAGGTGACTCTAACAGATTACTACAGAAAACTAATAAACACTACTGACCTTGTGAAGTGTATTATCCAAATCCTCACAATCCATCTTGAGGTCATCACATTCCTGTTGCAACTTTTTGTTCTTTTCTTCCAATGCCGATGCCCCGTCTTCATCCTCTGCGATCCTCTCCTCATACTCTTTGACCTGAGACTCGAACTCAACCTTCTGCTGTATCAGTAACTCGACTTTCTCTTCTAGATCAGCAATATGGTCCTGTTCAGACTGGAGCTGAATAAAGATATCGTTTTTCTGTTGCAGTAGTGTGACGTTCTGTTCTTCGAGTTCTTTTTTGTATTTTTCACATTTTTCATAATCTTCCTTCATCTTAGCCATTTCTTCTTCCTTCTTTTTCATGTCTTCTTCTGCTTTGGCAATGTTCAGCATGGGCTTTACCTGAAAAAACCCCAAATATCTCAGTTATTGTTCACAAACAGTCTTACGGATTTGCCCAAACTGATCGTTACAGGTGGCGAATCAATCAAAAGACAAATCAGCTGATCGTTTTCTAACCAAATCACATTTTGAAGGAACGGAGATATCAAAAAAATATTTTTCTGATCTGTTTACACTACGTCATATTTCATGGAACACATTTGTCAGGAAATTTATTTAATAGCGTGAAAGAAGCCACTATTTCGACTTGGTGTTAATCTGTTATGTTGTATAGTGCTGAATTAATTTTGGTCGTCAGAATTTATTCACATTGTTTTGGTTTGTAACAAATTATTGGTTAGTGCCTATAGGCACTCCCCAATAAATTACAAGACACACCATACAGGCAAAATAATGCCGATCCCAAAAAGAATATGAAGAACATCCACATGATATGAAGTCTTTTAACTGTGCTCACACCACTTCTGAATAAAGCCCTACTATGGGCTTCCAGCACTCAACCAGTTAAGGGATGATGGGGAAAAGCCTTAAATATTTATTGAAGAATACATTTATGACCATATACTTCCAAATAAAGGACACCAAGAATATGTTGAATCACTACTTTAACCCTTTACCCAACGTAACGGCCAAAACCGACCAGGGCTATTCACAAAAATCGCCAATTATTTTTCATTATTTTTTTCATTTTTTGTCTCAAGAATATAGGTTATGATCCCTCTTTGGAACGAGCTCGTTCCAAAGAGGGGTCATAACCTATGTTTTGAAGATAAAAATGAAAAAAATTAGTTATTCAAGAATTTTGTTAGCAAGTGCCGTCGGCTTTTCATTGTAGGTAAAGGGTTAAACTATCATCAGAATCTAACTACAGTTGGTGAAATTGAGAAAACATCAGTGTTTGGAATTGTAAAACAGTTTGTGTCTGAATGCTGGGAGATTAGGTGGGTAAGTACCCCGGGTGTAGTTATTGTTGACCTCCTCGTTAGAGGACAACGACAAATCAGCCAAACACCTACGTTTTCGTATTATTACTATTCGTACCTGAGTATACAGTTTCCACCATTGCCAGTTTTTCATGGTCAACCATTTGCGAATGTTTCTCTGAATTATACTCAAACCAGTTCTGCAAAATATGAAATCATCGATTTTGCTGATGCGCTTATAAAGTAACTGAGATTTATATCTGACTCCTCAGATATGAGATGTGTCTGCTTGTGCGGAGTTAGTACGTTTATGTCCGACGTGTCACTTTTGGGCAGAGAGTCGATTATATTGCTCCTCCGTCAGACCAAGACTCTGACACAGATATGCGGACACGTACCTGTTGTGATATTACTTCTATCAAACAATCAAATAATGAGGCATTTTATAATTTGTAAGATGAATTAATAGGTTTTGTTGGAATTATACAAATGAATTAAAAACAATCAGTAAATACTGCGACTTGCCGGCGTAACCTACGACGCATAATGGAGTATACCCCAGTTACTGAATGTCACTGTTACTTTCCATAATTTATTCTTAGACGTCTTTTGTCTTTCTTTTTTGAAGCGAAAACGTAATGTATTTCAAGAAGACTCCATCATTGATAAATCAGTTAGTTCATGCGCCAAACAGGGTTATATCAAGGTAGAGACGATACGAAATCGGATGAGACACCCCGAATACGACAATTTTCACACTGTGTCATACAGTATTGTGACAGAAAAACGTTTTGTATTTCTTGACTGGGTCGCCATCTGCATCCAATGTATAAAACTTTTACAGTTGCATTTTTCATCGTTGTTTTTTCTACCTGTCAATATTAATCCATTAAATAAACCATTAGCGTTTCAAAAAACCTGGCAGTTTACCAGTTAGTAAATTGCCATGTCTTTTGAAACGCTAATTGATCCATTTTAGTCAGTTATTTCCATAAACAGAAAATAAATTCTGGAAAAAACCTCTGTAAAAGTTTTATAGTATTGGCCCCTGGTCATGACATTTTTTACACGGATGGGCAGGGATGAATAAATAAAATATTGTAAAATCAGGACTCAATCAGCAAAAACAAACGCATAAGTATCTGGAATGCAATATTTGCGCGTTTCCTTTTCGACGGTATGGTGGGCAAAAAAGCGGACAGATAATTTTACCGGATCGTGAGACAGTCGCCGTTCGAATATTTGCATATAACAAAAGGTTATTGCATTGGAATTGTAAAAACGTCTTTTCCTCCATCAGATTCTGATCTGAAGCCAATACTATAAAACTTTTACAATTGTATTTTCTAGAATTGCTTTTTCTACCTATTAATATAACTGACTAGAATGAATCACTAGCATTTTAAAAGATATGGCAATTTGCCAACTGGGCTGGCAAATTGCCAGATCTTTGAAAATGCCAATGGTTCATTTTAACCCACTTAAAGTCGTAACTAGAAAATACAATTCTAGAAAATACAATTGTAAATGTTTTATAGTATTGGCCCCTTTGTCGCGATTCAGTTATTTCCACCAATGACTCCGGATGAAATATTGCAAAACGAAATATTGCAAAATGAAATATTGCAAAATGAAGACTAAAAAAAAAACAAACAATATTTCGCATTCTTTTAACACAAGAGATTCCATACTGTTGAATCGCGATCCTGTTAAGTCGCAATCCTGTTGAAACCCTCAGTTCGCCTTTGTAACCATGGTAATGTATTGCTTATCAAGTGAATCTCAACTTTTGTGACACCCTTGATATACGTATCAAATTAACATACCTCTGATCTTGGAGTTTCTTGTAAGACCTGCGAAGTAAGTATGCTCTAATGTGTGACTGGAACATGGCAACTATGTTTCCCAAAGCATCGTCTCTCATCTCTTCTAGCTGACCCAACACGCCTGCTTTAAAGAACACCTTTGTGTGACCAAGCTTGTAGTCGGCTGTGTCCATGGCAAGGGCAACCAATATTTTCTCCGTAACCTGTTTGCCTTCTACAAATCCTTGAGGAATAGCATTTGGAGCCAAGATGGAATACCTATAAATATAAATTCACCATACTTTCATTCGATCCAACTTCTCCTTTGGAACACAAACAAATATTTTTTCCTGAAACGTCTAGCTAGACTAATTCCATTAAAAGAACACATTTGTCGACAGGAACGATTCGTCATAATTTCTCAAGTTACAATAAAATACTATTAACTTTATAAGCACAACATGAGAAGCTTCTGTTTGATATGTTCTTAATATCTCAGTTCAAAGTGACCACAGAAAAAAAAAACAAACGTTAGAACTCAACATTTGTACTGCAACACTGCTGGTCTTGAACAACAGTTGTTTTCGCTTCACATGAAAAGGTATGAAATAAATAATCTTTTTCGTATGGCGGCAAACATAAGGCATCACTTGGTTTCATAGAAACCTCTGTGAGTGCAGCGGATCGGGACCTATCCATAGCTGTGTTCTTGATTTGTTTGCAGAATATGTGCACTTCATGAGTTTCACAGTATATTGGGAGCGCGGCGGATCAGTGGTTACCATATTGAACTTTAACCCTTTACCCAACGTAGACGGTATCAAAATTTATCACTTTAAATATGATTTTTTTAAATTTTTCAAAAAATTTCAACAAAACCATATCATGTGACTCCTCGTTGGAACGAGCTCATCGAGCTCGTTCCAACGAGGGGTCACATGATATGGTTTTGTTGAAATTTTTTGAAAAATAATATTTTTTCAACTGCTGAATTTGCATATTACGCGGGCGGATGCGGGCGATTCGTTAGGTAAAGGGTTAAACCGAGAGGCCCACGGTTTGATCCCCGCCAGGAGTAACTGCGTTGCGTCCTTGGGCAAGGCACTTAATCTCAATTGCACACGTGGAGGCACAGCGGTCCTGTGCACTATGGCATACTGCACGTCGACGGTGCACTTTTCTTCAACCAATACAAACCCTGTTTGTGCGGAGGTAGTACGTTGAGAAGTCTGACAGTTGCTCACCGATGCTCGATGGTTCTATCCGGGCACTACGGATTTCTCCACCGTAAGACTCTCCGAAATCAGATGACTCTGGCTGCCGAAAGTGCCGTTAAACCCTAATAAACAAATAATAAATAAATAAATAAACACAGTTTATTGTGACCTAATTTTGTATATCCGGTGCAAGTTAAGTCCAACGTTACACGATACAATACAAGCAGTGGGGAATGCATAAGAATGTCATGTTTGAACTCATCTGATTAGACGTTACGCGTATGAGTAACGTTTTGACGTGAATGAAATGTGTCAAGCAAGAAAGTTATCAAATCGCCTAAGATATTTTTCTTGAAAAATATCGGCTTCATTCACTTAATTTATGTTTAATCATGGTATAAATACAGAACAAACTCGGCTAGAGGTTGGCGGTCAGCTTCTTTCAGTTAATTTAAATTTAATCGTGGTATAAATACGGAACAAACTCGGCTAGAGGATGGCGGACAGCTTCTTTCAGTTAATTTAAATTTAATCATGGTATAAATACAGAACAATCTCGGCTAGAGTACAGCGGACAGGGATCAATGACCCTTGTAGGAGCCTTTCCTGTATTTCACCTGCGCCTTAGGCGCACGTGAAATACAGGAAAAGCTCCTCCCAGAGTCTTTAATTTTAGTTCCCCGTACTTCACTCTCTCTTGTATGTTCTGTTATATGGCACGGACTACATGTTTCTGTATACTGAACTAGCAACTGCGATGAATAATAATCGATAAAATTCTTACTTGTTTAACTTGAAGTGGTTAACTTCTGACGACATATTGAATGAACAAAGAGGGGATCACTCTGACTGTCAGTCGTATATAGTTTCAGCTGCATATATATAGTCTATATACAGATTTATGTGGCATTATTAAAACAATGGAATTCTCAGAAACTAGTAGGAGGAAAGATATTTCAAAATGTATGCACAATTTATTGATGAATTAGGCCTTCATCCGCCACGAGGTCAATCCTACTAAATAATGTGCGCTCCCGACAAGTTGCATGTTCATAATCCAGAAAAACATTTTTTTTACCTTTGTTTGAACTCAGAGTAGATAATCCTGCTTGGAAATCCTTTACGGCAGATACGAATACCCTCAAGTACACCGTTACACTGAAGCTGATGTAATACCAGGTTTGCATCAATGAGACCTGTGAATGAATATACAATAAAAAATTTAAAACTGCAAAGGAAAAAAAGTCAGTGTGATTGGTTATCTTGCCGGGCAACCCACAGCTATGTTTTTTTACAGGGTTACAAAAAAGTACGTGACGTTCTTCGTTGTCCATGAAGATAAATTTCGTATTAAAATTCTACTGAGAAGATAGTTACGTTTAAAATCGGACTAACGTGTCTTGTGAAAAAGTAAAGAATCAAGTCAGCATGAAAAGATTTCCGGACTCTATTGTCAAACAATGGTGGCTATTAACACAAATATATTAATAAATAGGCAGCTAAAACGTTTTATAATTCGTATGCAGACCAAAAGCAGAACACCTGCTTCAACCTTTTGAACCCTGGTAGTATCTTCCATATCAGTTCAACGGCTGCAATTAGAATAGTCCATATTCATTATTTGGGGTAGATCAATTAATATTTTCAACGTCCAGCCTAGGCACGTTGAAAATATTGATTGATCTAAAAGAATTATGTTTGTTCTAATGTGAATATAATAACACTCCAGTATAACATGTTTGTTATACAGGTATTTGAGAGGATTTACAGCCCAATTTCCCCACACCCAAGGTACAGGTGTGGCGGATGTTCCCTGCCAATGACCTGTATAACTAAAACTGTATACAAGACGAAAAAACGTGTGATGTCGGGACAAAGTTTGATGTCGAGATTTATTAACAGCCTTTTTAAAAAATGAATTGCTGGATCAAGAATGCTTCCAAACGACTCACGAGCTTCATTTAGTTTCCAATTCATAGCGCATCATCCCTCAATCAAACAGCCTTGACGAAATCGTCCCAATGAGGGTCGGAGGGGATGAACGGTGAAAAGCTCTGTTTGAGAGTATAGGTCTCAATAATTGTAGGTAAGCTGGGGGCACCACGACACGAGCTTTCTATAGAAATTGAGGAACGTGTCTTCCTTAATGACGCAACACAAACAACGGGAACAAGCTTCGAATCGAGCAGACATCTTTATTGTCTCTCTTTTGTAAAACGAACTCACCTGGCTGTTTCAACTCGTTTGGAATAATACATCTCACGAAATGGGGATGTGTGCTGTAAAGATTCTTCATCAGTTTGTTCAGAGACTCCTGCAACATAACAGAAAAATGCATCAGGGTAAAGTATATTCCTATAATAGTTAATGTGGACGGCGTTAACCCTTTAACTAACACAAGAGGCAGACGACACTTGCAAACAAAATTCTATGTTGATTTTTTTATGAATAGCGCTGGCCGGTTTTGGGTGTTACGTTGGGTAAAGGGTTAAGTGATAATAGTTTAACAGATTATGTGCAGATACAATTTGGAGTTCAAATGGAGACGCCTACAAAGTAACTCGAGGGCCTTAACCAAAATATTTAACTCGACGAAGCAAGGTTTATTCCTTATTGTGTAGTAGAGAGAGAGAGAGAGAGAGAGAGAGAGAGAGAGAGAGAGAGAGAGAGAGAGAGGGGGGGGGGGTGTTTTTAATATTATCGATTAATAGTATCTATTTGCAGTAACTGTTGATACTTGTAATAACCCTTCGCCAACCATGACGAGCGGACGACACTTGCAGTTGATTGCAAGATATATAAATTCCACCTTCCTATTTAAACAGCACGTTTGACACTCTTATTGGGACGAGCTCGACGAGTGATGGTCGGATACAGGTCAAGGATTAAATATAAGATGAAAATACGTTACTGACGAATGAACAGTGCATATTCTACATGATTGTTTTGTAAGTGGATGTAGCAGTTTAATATTGTCAGAAACAAGCACTCACTCTGTGTGTAGATGAAATGGTCTGGAAAGCAGAGCTCTTCTTCTTCTTTTTGCCACCACCCGATGACTCGGCCTCTGAAACAGAAATCATAGAATTGTCGCTGAGGAAAATGAGAGGGGCCCAGTTCTGTTAAATGAACAGATTTGACATTAACCTGTGGAATACTATGTTGTGGGAGGGGAATGCACATAGTTCCATACTCATAGCGTCGATTACATTATCTATTTTTTAAAAAAAAGAAGAGAAAAACAATGACAGAAATAAAAACACATGCTCATTGTACCGTTAAGATTACTTATTTGAATGCATGAACTAAATATGCGGCGATGTATGGTACAGACGGAAGGTGTCAGTTATTTTCTCGTACCTCTAACACTCCATTTACCAATCGTTATAGTGGATTCAAGATAGCATGTTAAAACACAATACATCCATGTGGTTACATTCGAGATGTTGTCCGTTTTTCACGCGAACTACATGTGCTCTGTTGATAATTCCAAATCGTCAAAAGGGGAATTGGTACACACCGTCGATATGAATTTCTAAACGGAACCTCCGTATACAATACAATCTGGAAAATCAGTTATGCATTGTCGGATGTATAATGATTAGTTTAATCATGCAGCCTTATGCAGTACTGTGGTACGAACAAATCGCAATTTCGTCGCGACACACTCACACCAAGAACTAGTTCTATAAAACTTTTACAATTGTATTTTCTAGAATTGTACTTTCTATCTATTAATATAACTGACTAAAATAAATGATTAGCATTTTAAAAGATATGGCAAATTGCCACATCTTTGAAAATGCCAGAGGTTTATTTCAATCTATTTAAAGTCATAATTAGAGAATACATTTCTAAAAAGTACAATTGTAAAAGTTTTAAAGTATTGGCTTCTGAGATCGAGATTTCATAAATGAAATACTGCAGAATCTAGAGCAAACTGAGAAAACAAACGAAAACAACATCTGAAATTTAATGTTCTCACCTCATTATGAAATAAACTACGAATGTTCAAAAACGCAAATTATGCAAAAACACATTTCATTATTCAATAACGCCGCTTTTGCAATAAAAACATCGCATCATGCAATAAAATCGTCTAATGCATTATGCAATTAAAATAACGAATGATTGGTCGAAGTTTTAGTTGCTTTGTTACTCTCACGTGTTTTGCTACACAATGTGTCTTGCGAACTTTGATAGCAGTCCATATCCCATCTCCTACTGCTGTGTGTAGTAATTAAGAATAGTGGTACCTAAATGTTTTAAGTTTTGTTTGAATGGTAGTAACTGCACAGGTTCGCTGGACAAAGTTTCCTGCACACTTGGAGTGTGGTCTGAATGGCGGAAAACTAGGCCCACTCTGCCTATCTTTGTTAGATTTGTTATGTTAATTTGAAGGGAAACGGGTAGTGGTTGCAATTCCGAGTATCAGAAAGGTATTTCAATCCAAACTGATATACAGTTGTCATGGTCGTAGTTAGACGCATCTGTTTGTTTTGCGAAACTTCAAGAAGCCATGCAATACAAGGGAAGTAAATTGCTACCAAATAATTACGATATATTTCCTCCCGATTTATATTTACATCTTTTCTCGTTCAGGAAATGCGAAAACGCTCAAACTATTTCTAGATCGTGACCCCGTCGCAATTCTTTGTCCAATTTTGTAATGACAGTACTGTTTGAAGATATAGGAGCTGGTTGACTCACACAGTCTGCTTCCTGTTCATATCCTGAAGAACAGATACATGTAACTCTGATCCATCATTTAACCCATAAAAACAACAGAATAAAGGTATAAACTATTACAGTGGACAAAAATGAGGCACTTCATAATTTCCATTGCAAATAACAACCCAAATGAAAACAAAACCGGAGAAGTGCCAATGACTACACTGAAATACAATGTAGTACTAACATTGTAGGTGTGAGGGCCCGAAATATTTATTTAGCCGACAAATAAGTATATCAAAAACAGCATTGATTGCTTACCTGGAGGTGCCTGAAAAAGAAGTCCAACAAGTGGTTCCTTGGACTGGGACAGAAGACCGACTACCGTCTCATTTACTGGATCTTTGTTCTTTTCCAACCAATTTGCAATGCTGTAATTAACCTGTGAATAAAAATGTTTTCTTTGAGTTTCGTATTTGCAGTTACACTGCAAACTTCAGCATCTGAAATTTATCATCCCGCAGTTTTATGTTTGACGAGAAAAACCTAAAGTGTATTGACAATCTTGAATTGAGTTTAACAATGAAACGCTTTCCGTACAGGGTTCACTAAGTTGCACTAAACTATTTCATTTGGAATCAAAATTACAGAATTTGGCACCAAAATATACTTTTGGTAGGTCTCAAAGGCTTTGTAGTTTATTACTTTAGTGCGTCGTTTTCGATAAAAATCGCTGTCTGACAAGGCAGAATTCATGCCTGTCAAGTAATCTATAGGTAATTGCTAGGTATAATAATTGTTATTTGTTAACAGTTTATCCATGTAATCTGATTCTTATCAAAACATTACTTTGCTACTTAATCATTTTTTTATGTTGCTTAATCTTTTTTATAATCATTCTGGAAGATAATAAATTATTTTCTAACAGTTTATCTGTAGTGAATAAACAGTGAGTAAATAAAAAACATGAAACTATTTTGTAAACGTTTTTATTTGCCCTTTACCCTTTTATTAACTATATTTTTTATCATTTGTGGAGGTTGTTTTTGCAACTAAAATACTTAAAAAAGCCCGGCAACTCTAAATTAAAATATCGTACTTTGAGTGAAACAAGGCGCTATCGCATTGCAGATGGTGCCTTGTTGCACTCAAGGGACAATACATGGCTAATTTGTTTTCATTTTCGATCAGATTCTATTTGACACTAAAATCTTTCATTTGGCACCAAAAATGTCATTTGGCGCCGAACAAAAATTCCACTTGACACTAAAACATTTCAGGAAAGCGTGAACATTGTTCCATATCTTGTATTACGAACACAGCCCCAATTGAAATACTTTTTTTTAGGAAACTTCATATCATTCCTATTGCGTGAGAGGTAAACGAAGATACCATTATCATTCATTGAAAGTGCTTCAACAAAAATATTTATCTCATTTTTTTCCAATTATGAATAAGGAATGCTGAGGTTTAAAATATAATTTACTCCTATCACCGTTCCAATAACTGCCAGGAGCTCTCCACAAATGTATAAACGTCATTGTTTTTCATTAACTATTTATACTAAATAAGCGAAAACTATATCAGTGAAGGGCAGCATAACAGCGACCTGTTGACATATGGTAATGTACATTCCGTGTGTGTCAGTGCTCTCAAGAAGGGAAATGAGGAAAATCCAAGCCAACCACACTAGAAAAATACAAAACAATAAGCAACCTCCTTCCCGCAATTCTTGTGTTATATATTGCCTAGATTTGTAAACCATTTGTAGAGAAGAAAATACAGTGCGCCACAAGACATTAGGTAATAACGAATATAAGATAACAAATAATTAACAAGTGGAACATCTGTTTGTGATACACTACCTTCAACGCACCTCTTAAGCGGCGTCTTTTGGTGGTAAAAAATAGACAATTATACAAACGGAAGAACCACTCCAAGCAATGGAAAGGAACTGATGAATTCCTTCGGGTCGTTGTCACACAAATGCGCCCCTAATGAGATATCTTACGGCCGCAGTAAAGGCGAACGAATCAGTCGCTGCACGTTCACATGCTTTTGGGTTTGTGAACTCAACTATGTTGTAACAATAGTTGGTCATAATTCGCGGTGGGAGCTGAAATATAACAGGCCTGGGCAAATTATAAACTGACGCAAGCTGAAAATGGGTTACTTTAATTTTTACCAGGCATTTTAAAAAAAAAAATTCAGCATTATAACGATCCAGTACTCTTTACTTACATTATTCCCAATGTTGGTGATAAGACTGAGATGAGAAAATTAGAATATAGCTGCTTATTTCTTGAAATTCGTTCATAGAACCGGTGGAGTACTGTGATGTAATACACTGCTGGTAAGGTTTCTGAAAGATCTTTCCAACAGTATTTTACATCACAGCACTTCGTGTGCAAAGCAAAAGAACACCACAAGCTTTATCACCATTACAAACTAGCTTATAGTTTAGAAAAAAGCTGACAAATGAATATAAGCGAAGCTTGGGAATAAGTTCTTGTTAAATGTCTGCGGTTCAGTCATGCACTCGAATGAACAGACGATTGTCTTATTTCTTTTTTTGGCGAAGGATAGGCGAACCTGTGACGAAACTATCGTTCGCCCAATTAGTTCGGGTCTGCAGAGTACACCCACCACCATAATAGCAGATTAGGGTTATAAGCCAAGTTGTGGCGACGGACGGTGGTATGACCGACCATTTCCACAAAATGACCAAATTTTGTCGGCGGCTGTCGAAGTAATTAAAACACTGGTTCGATAATTTTAGAAAAGGGGTTACTTTGCTACAGAAATAATCTAGTTTTCAAGCAAACAAATTCATCTTCTTAAACAATATCTTTCCAACGACGCCTCCATGGCCGTTAAATATATGGACACTTGTTCAGGACAATCGCCGTGGACTGGTTGTACTCCACGCATGAGCAGTGATGTCCATGAATGCGCTTACCAGATATTACAAAATCACCATAAGAAAAATTTTAATGAATGAAGCACCGGGTGCAACCCGGTGCTTCATTAATTAAATTTTTGATGATTGTCTCTATAATTAGTGTTTGAAATCTAAGAATATTGCGCCCGTGGAAATATTGCCCATCCATGTAAAGTGACCAGTCCACGGCAGCCGTACTGTATGGATAATGATGTACAAAAACAGGATAAAAAACAGAATCAGAATATCAATGTTATTCTATCTATTTACTTACTGTTCCAGCGTAATGATGAAGACCGAAATGTGATTCTCCTTGTCCTGGTTTAGCTTTTGCTGGTTTTGCAAAATTCTTTGATTTTCCCATATGATTGTTGTACAACTTTTCTTTGAATGTTTGGTCTGATGCTTTTGGGAACATGCATTCCTCTTCCAGGATTGACAGAATACCCAAAGGCTGTAAGCAAAGAGGAAAATCTATGCCAGACACTTTCATCAAGATCAACTCAGTCGTGAATAAAAATTTGTCAGAATACGGGGCATTTTCTTTAACGCAGTGACGTAAGATTGTCAAATTCTGAGATGCTTAGATATTCTGTACTTCTGGTCGGATAGAGAAGAACGTTGAGTGGTTCTCAAAATCCTACCAAATGTCTCCACTTGATCTCTTCTTCCATAATCAGGTCTCCTGACCAACGCCCCAAAACGCGCGTAATATCCGTATATATAAGCTTAATACGGGATGCGCGTCATTCCCTGAGAAATATTCTCGGATATCTCTTATGAAAATAGATACAGACAATTTATGTTAAGACATTTTCCGCTATTTTATAAGATAGCATATAATAAATATTTTAATGAACCGAATGTCCTCCTAAGCCTGAAACCGAATTTTACGAACTTCATTTCTAAGAAAAATTGTAACAAAATATTGATGACACGGCATTACATGTAAAGTTACCTTTTCAATCAAGTCGACACAAGCTTGCAAGTCCATACCAAAGTCAATAAACTCCCATTGGATCCCTTCTTTAGCATATTGCTCTTGTTCCAGAACAAACATGTGATGGTTGAAAAATTGTTGAAGTCTTTCGTTTGTGTAATTGATGCAAAGTTGCTCGAAACTGTTGAACTGAAAACAAGATAAAACTTGTATTGGGTATATTTTTAACAACTGCAATAGATATTGTTGATTTTTAGACAAGTCACGTGCATTCAATTCGTATGTAGTGATTTTTTGTGTCACATTTATCTTTATATACTAGCCATTTACCTAATAGGAATAAAGGACGGCACTTACAAATAAATAAAATTATCAATTAAATAAAACTGTTCATTTTCTTGCCCTAAAATCACAGCCTATGCTCCCTCGTTGCAACGAGTATAACCAGCTCTTTCCAGTGAGGTGCCATAAGCTATGTTTTATCCCTTTGAACCCTGATGGTATCTTCCATGTCAGTTCAATGGCAGCAATTGGAAGAGTCCATATTCTTTATTTGGGGGTAGACAAATTAATATTTTCGACGTGCAGCCTTGGGGCTGCACGTTGAAAATATTTATTTGTCTACCACACACAGGCACTGAGCACCCATCCAACTTGATGAAATTATGACGTATCATGTTCTGGACGGAAAAGTGGCCGCTCGCATTCAAAGGGTTAAGGCAAAAAAGAGGAAAAATTATAAAATTTTAATCGCGAGTCCTGGTGGGTCATGGTCATCACGTCCGGCAAAGGGTCAATTTACTTTACTCTCTAAACAAACACGACAAATCAACAATGGTCGTATGAAATGAAGTCCGACATATTCACCATCAGGGGCAAAGGTGAAAACGACTTTCCATCATTAACACCCGTTTGCACCCTTTAAAATCTGATGGTATATTCCATGCTAGTTCAATGGCATCCATTGGAATAGTTCATATTCGTTATTTCGGGATAGACCAATTTGCAGTTTCAACGGATAATTGTGTGATTGCGCGTTGGAAACTTTCATCGGTTTAATTTCATCTTACAAGAACGTATTACCCCAACACAAGTAAAAACATACAGACAAAATACAAATCTGTATTGAGTGTAGAAACCACATGTGCGATCATCAGATTCAGATATTTATTTATTTATTGGTGCTTAACGCCACATCAGCAGCTAAGACTATATCGGGGCAAGAAAACGGCAGAAAACTGAACATACCATTGTCAGTTACGAAGTAAAATGATGGAATAAATTTGGAAATAATTACAATAAAATGTCTAAGACAGGAGTAGTTCGAGTAGTAACGATCAAAAACATTTGGTCGGAAGCGATGGAGCTTGTTATTTGTCGATCCATCCCAATCCGCCAGCCACGGAGATTTGATATATTTATTGATATGTGACTTAAAATCACTGAAAGGAATATTAAAATCGGTGAGAGGTTTGGTTAAACCCCGTTTTGCTGCACCGTCTGTCCGGGTGTGATACCGGCGATACCAACATGTATTTTGATTAGATTCAGAAAGATAACGTTTTTTTTATATGCACTCAATTGTCATCAAATTATTACACATGTGGAGGCAAAATAAATCATCAGCTCAATGAAATAAATTAGATTAGATCATTTTTAACCATGACGATATTTTGTACAGGCCTCCATGCGTTAAACATGAAAAATGAAATACACAGCTGAAACGCTACTATAAACTTCAGCGATTATAGACTAGTGGCAGTGTAACGATGAATGGAGTTTACGTCATACATAGCGCAAGAACGCAATACCATGAGGTCACGATCGTCATTCATAAAAAAAATCAGTTCAAAGATGCTGAATGATTGTCAGGCGAACGTCCTTTAAAAATTGTACTCAATCCTTTCATAATATGAATAAGTCAAAAAGGAAGAGAAAAGTAAGATAAATTGGTTAATACCCTTATGTGGGTTTCCGAGACGGTGCATTGAAGTCTCGACCTCACCTCTAGGTCATATATCGACTCATCCTAACGGATTTGTCGATAAATGCACCAAGACGAGGTCTCCACTTCAATACATCATCTCGGAAACCCACATGGTAGCAATAACCTAATATATTATACCTCACGAGCCTTCCTTACAATCTTATTGGCTGAAAGGTGATACCCTATTCTGTGTAGTTGTCCAGCACAGAGCTGAAGAGTAACTACAAGGGGGCACTATATGTTTTCTATTTTTAGCACGGGTACTATATGCATTTTCTGGTTATAAAAACGTACAAAGCAACGATTTATCCAAAAAGGTGGCAGAAAATCCCGGCCACCAATTAGACAATTCGATTTACATAAAAAATATACATTTCGTTTTTTTTTGATGTCGCAAGAATAGCCGCAAAGTTTTCCGAGGTGACACGTTCCGATAAATAGAGATTATTACCATTATGTGGATGTACAAAATATGTATCCGAGTCTCACTCCGGGTTCTAAGGGCAGATCACAACGAGTCGAAGACTCGTCGTGATCTACCCTTAGAACCCGGAGTGAGACATTGGCAGAGGCGTGGAATAGTATCATTGAGTCGAACAATTATCAATATCCACACATTATTCTCATTTTTCCTTTATTGTTTAAAATAAAAACATCATTTCATGTTTACAATTTGGATTGTAGATTATTTGGTTAATTTGCATTTGCGGGTTGTTCAATATAATATAAGGACTAGTGCTTGGCCTGTCGTTGACTATGCCCATATATTGCCCAGTAAGGTGGTGTAGTTCCCCCTGCTTCGCGTCGGGAACTACACCACCTCACTGGGCACTATATGGGCGTAGTCAACTTCAATCCATGCACTATTCCTCAAATATGTATCATGTCCCAGAACAAAAAAGAGCTCAGAGAGTTAACTAGGAGCGTTAGAATTATCCTGCACTGTATGTGGATACCGAATGTTGATTATTCAGTGCGGACCAAAAATGGACTACTCGCTTCCCTACAGTGCAGCCGCCGTCGACTGGACATAATCCACGCGTGGGCAGTGATGTCCACGCCTGCATTTACCAGGTAATAAAAATCATTATCAATAAAGTTTTACTTAATGAAGCACCGGGTTGCACCCGGTGCTTCATTAATCAAATTTTTGATGATTATTCCTATGATTAGTGTTTGGAATGTAATATTATTGCGTCCGTGGAAATATTGCCGACCCTTGGAAAATGACCAGTCCACGGCGGCTGTACTATACAAAGAAGGAGCGGCTTCCTTTATTTGGAAATCTTGGAACTGATGTCTGAAAGTCGTATCTCTTTGACTCTCATAAAAATACTAGTGAAACGATAAACTAAATGAAGCACTATTTACTCACATCAAATATTTCGAATCCAGCAATATCCAAAACACCAATGAAGTAATTTCTTTTCTGTTTGGTGTCCAGTGTCTGATTCACTCTCTTGACTAACCAACCAAACAATCGATCATAGATGGACTTTGACATGGCAGATATAGAATAGAGAACCTGTGTTACGTTTCTTCCTTGTGTGACGTAATCATTTCCGACCTTTATCTTAGGTTTGGTGAAGGCTTTCAGTAGATCACCGGCATTAATACCTAACAAGAATGCAACCTTTTCGGCTTCTGTAAATATAAAGCAATAAACGTTTGTACCATCATGGCTGACAATTTTCGTCATTGGAAGAGATTTACAGTTTGCTCCCCTTAATTTTCTAAAGTTGTCAGTACATTTAACACTAAGAGTATTGGAATTTCATATAAAAATTGAAATTTGGAAAAGTTAGCAAGTTGTATCATCGATGTACGCATTATTTCTCACACTACAGGAATTTTCTGTAGACTAGTATAAAACTAAAGAAGCTGGCGTTTTACATTTTTTTACCCTGTCAGTTTAAACGTTTGACTATTATTTCATGTTTTTGAACCCATTTAAAAATAACAAGGTTCTGCAACTTTGTTTCTGATAATTATATCAACAGTGTGCTCGTCGTGACATATAATACATACACTATTCTTTCCCATTAGTATAACAGTCTATGAGATAAGATTTGCTACGTTTTGAATATAAATACAGATTATCATGACAATGTGCATGTCCTGTGATTTGTATCAGATTCGAAGTGGTGTCCAGAATGGGATCACAACGAGCCGGCTTTGCCGGCGAGTTGTGATCCCATTCTGGACACCACCGAGAATCTGATGCAAATCACAGGGCATGCACATTATCATGATAATTCATTTAACTAACAATTCTGTCACATAAACAGATTAAATCTTAAATTATTAATAAGTTTTGGGACATAATATTTGGTGATAAAAAGTTAAAATAAACCCCATATTTTATGGAACAATATTGTTGTGCACTTCAACAAACAATGAGTTTCGCGGTCACCGCAAATTTTCAAAGTTACGTTGTAAAATTATTCACTCTCGATGTCACTTACTATGATGATAAGCTTGCATTTACAAGTGTGTAATATTTAATTGTGTAGTTTATATCTATTGTGGAGGAGGGGGTGAGTGGGTGGGTGGGGGGATTGGCTATTAATAGTTCTGTCGCCAATTGTAAGGAATTTTGTTTTGTTTTGTATGCGATCAGCTGAGACGATCACTGAAACGCACATAGAATGTATTCATGCGCCTGTTATAATAACCCGTTGCGTTCCCGGAAACGGGTCTATATGATACGGAGTCAGAATGAGTCGTCTATATGATATGGAATCGGAACATATTATGTGATACGTACCGTTTCTCGTGGCTTTGAAGCCAAAATGTATATGATTGTCAGATAAAAGTCTAGGTGGAAAGATTAAAAACTTGCAAATTACTGTAAATACACATTTGCAAAACAAAGAGCCAGAGTGGACTGCTTACTCAGTTGACCTGGTGATAGAAGAAGAGTTCAATAAAGTTCCAGTTCCGCTTTCTATAAAATACTCTGATTCCGTTTTGGAACATTCCGCTTTTTTATTGACTTGCCCAAATAGACAAGTCGTCGTTGACTACAATAGTTGAATGGAGAATGGCAATATTGATGGTTGTAGAAAGTTACGATATTAACAACCGTGAGATTTGACTCGAGATGCGAATCAAAATCCTCTACCTGTTTCGGCAAGACCAGAAATTTGAGATTCGTAGAGCCCTAAGTGACCCTGAACCTGGAATGCTGCGATGTAATACACTATTGGAAAGGGTCTCGTATCTATTTGGGACAAAGTTTTACAACACTTGATATTGGCTTACTAATAGAAACTCACGAGATAAGCTGCAGTTCTATGTGCTTCTCGTATCTGCCTTAGAACTAACTAGAGTAAATTTACCGACATAATTCTTTCTTTCCATTGCTTGATGTATCAGGGAAAGCTGTTTTTTAGGAGCCTCAGAAAAAAATGAGTTGTCACAAAAAGTTAAGGCACCCCTTCTTCCAGTTGCACTATTTTCTTATTTTTATCGGCAATTTGTCTTTTCAGTAGGCACCGTTCAATAAATATTTCCTTTGTTCTGAAATATCCTCACTATTGTTGTGCTGGAAAAAAATAAACCTACCTGCCGACCCGTCAGACTCTGCCTGTTCCTCCTTTCCTCGTTGTTTGAACTTCATTTCACCAAAATGCAAGATGGCAGCTGTCAGCTTATATGCACTACCTTTCTCTTCCTCTGTGAAGCCCAATACGTCAAAGGCAGTCTAAAAACACAAAAGACGATGTGTTATAGTTTTGTTATAGTTCTGTTCTTCCCTAAAATTGTAGCTCAAAAATAACAAAATCGTTATATCCAAGAGAACAATGCGGTATATTTCTCTTTTACTGTCGAAAACAGAGAACACGAAGAGTTCATGGTAAATTATTTCCAATTTGAAACGGATCGTGTTGCAAAATTTCTAGCTTAACTTATTGAAACTAAAATTAAAAATTCTAAGAATGAGTGGCCCAACCCCCAACCCTTTGCTCAACAAAACTGCTAAACTAGGAAATACGATATAAACAAGTGCAACGCCATCAGATGGCCCATCTGCCGCCACCTATATAAAACAAGGGCAACAACACTCAAAGAGATACTTTTGATACACGCAATCCCCTTCATGATATTCACCAAAAGCTGTAGATTAATTTTGGAAAAAAAATCTTGAACAGCTATCTTTGAAATGAGAGGACAAGAAATGACGAGGTGATGGCAAGAAATTCTAAGTCCAATAAGGGCAGTAACTCTTGAAGATATACTTGAACACAGCTGGTTCGCAATCCAATCCAAGATATTATCACCAAAGAGTTATATACTAAATTAGGAAAAGACCTTGAACGTCTGTCTTCTAAATGAGATGACAAGAAAGGGTAATATGGTGACGAGCAAGTCTAAGGCCAGTAATTCTTGAACAAATAATTGGACACACCTGGTTTGCAGTCTCATTCATGACAGTATCACCAAAAAAAATATATTAATTTGGGCAAAAAATTTTGAACGGTTTTCTTCAAAACGTTATGACAAGAAAATGGACAGGACCGGCGAACTAACAAAAGAAAGGTAGGAAGGACCCATTCCTATATCCTTCTCTCACTATGTGGCAGAGAATAAAACAATCGTTCAGTTTCTGATAAGTTTTTTTTTCATATTTCGCTCATGCTCACTGCTGTTGTATGTCATAAGTTATGGATCAAAATCAAACAGATATTGTTTTGTTTCTTTTAACCCTTCACCTGACATGAAAGGCAGACGACACTTCTTGAATAACTAATGTTTTTCATTTTTTGTGTCAAAAGAATAGCTTTTGATCACTTATTTGAACGTACTCAACGAGCTTGTTCCAATGAGGGGTCATATGCTATGTTTTTGACTCAAAAAATGAAAAAAATAATGACAATTGAACGGTGATGTTTTTATGAATAGCGCTGGTCGGTTTTTGCCGTTACGTTGGGTTACGATCGCCACCCTTCAAAATTCTCAGACTGCTTTTGTAATCATATTACTTTACAAACACACATTCGGTGTTAATTAATCTTGAAGTAAAAAGAGAAAAAAAATTGGTGGCAAGGAAAAACCATTCAAGAGTCTTGTATTTAGGACTTGAAAACTAAAAGATCAACCTCACCAACAGAAGTAAATAATCGCATGGAGAAAAGATAAGATAACTAACATGTCATAAAAACATTTCCCGCACAACAATAAACGATAAACAATTTGTGTCTTATGACCTGAGCAATGTGGCTATGCGAGAGAGAGAGAGAGAGAGAGAGAGAGAGAGAGAGAGAGAGAGAGAGAGAGAGAGAGAGAGAGTTATTCTTACATCCGTGTCTTTCATTTCTTGTACATCATCTATGCTATCGACGGTCAAAACACCTTGGTTAATAAAGGAGTATAGTGCTGGGTCTGCCGACACCAACATTTTCTCTGAAAAAGAAATAACAACACGCTATAGTTTTCATTGGAAACCTCTAGTTTGGCTGCACTATCCTAATATCATTTAGAAAGCAAATACAGAAGATAAAACATTTTATCTTACAAAAAGTATGTATTGGGTCCGTAATTATCCGAAGACAGTAAGTATGAGGGTCCTCTGATACAAAATCTGTATCTGGGAACTGCATGATATAACCGATTATGTTTACGTTACTATTTGGTTAGGATTTGTGTAGGTTACTATTTATCGAATATAACAAGCATTCGAAACGCGTTTGCGAGAGAGCTTGTGCGTTTCTTTATACAAAAATCGAAGAAAAAAAAAACACTTCTCAAAAGTATAATTATTACATGCCTGTTCTATAAAATCCACATCTACAGCAACCAAACCATGCGGAAAATGAAAATCTGTTCATATGTGCGGAAGGGAAATCGTTGTCGAACTATTTTTAAATAGAAGCGGAATTTCACTAGAATTTTCTACAAATCGTGAACCGCAATTACAATTTGAATCACCAGCGATGGCTAAAATAGTCCCTTGAGTTCCAATGTGTTCTATGTGCCAGCGGGCACATAGAACACATTGGAACTCATGGGAGGAAACAATAACACGGGTTCTCCTCGCAAATTTGGTTGGCGATAAAATGTGTTCTTTTCCTTAATAGTTGTCAAATGAATTGCTGAGTGGCCTTCTAATAAATATTTTTTTTTTGATGTGAAGGTATATAATAAACACAGAACGACACGCACGTATGAATGGGTTAAAAATTGCAACAGGACCATATCATGTGAGACCTTATTGGAACATAATGTGGTTTTGTTTGAATTTTTTGAAAAATAACTTTTTTTGCAACAGCTCAGTTTGTAAATTACGCGGGAGGATGAGTCCGATTCATTAGGTAAGAGGTATAGTCCAGGCACATTAGACATAAAAATGAGAAAGTAAGGAAAAAAATCGGAGAAAGCTGATTTTTTTATATGTTTCCAGGACACACATTGCGGATAAAGTGTGAAAAGTCCCCGCGAATCCGAGTTGAGCTTTTTTAGTTATAGCGTTTTTTTGATGAAAAAAAAAAATTAAAAAAAAATTCGACCCAGCTCCATATTTCTCATTCTTATTCGCCTTAGTAGGGTGAGAATCATAAATATCGTGCTGAATTATATTGAGAATACATATCCCCAACATAAAATGCCAACTTTGTACCAATCCTCACACTCAATGGTGAAATATTCACGAAAATGTACAAAATTACGAAAAAAAATTTATTGTTTTCATACACACAACGGTACACAACGTCCATTAAATCAAATCTACGACTACTTTGGGAGTTAAATTATATATCAAAAATGGCAGAAAAGCAGTGGCTTTATAATGATATATAACAATAGTCATTTATTCCATAATGAACTGGTGAAACGTGTGAAATATTAACCATACCCCCTAAACTCAAATTCAAACGGCATCGACTTTTCTCATTCAAATACCGTATTATAGCATCATTGTTTCAATTTCCATGTTAGATTAAATCACATTATATCAAAGCAGTGGAGATTGTGTCTTCGTCAGATAAGTTGACAAAAGTTTTCGTTAGACTCGGCGGCTTCCATATGATTATGTCATATTTAGGGGCAATTGGTTCGATCATGGCTGGTAGCGGCTTGGATGAACTTTGGGGGACTGTTTATGCTGGTGGGTCAATCCATCATTTGATCAGTGGTCATGCATATTCAAGAGCAGTTCGTGCCCATTTGCTAACACAAATTGCCATTACAAAACTTGTGTTTGAAGAAAGCCGAACACTAGATAACATAGACTGCACAGAAGTCAATGAAATATTCTGTGGACTTGCCAGAGGTGACTGTACAACAGCTGACGCTGTCAATCAAGAAAGTGTCAACCATCTACTGTCAAAATTACACGAACTGCTCCAGAATGCGTCCGTAGGACGCACAGGAAAGCTTTGGGTACAATACTACGAGCAAATAGGTCTTCTCCAGTTGTTCTTGAGAGCAGAGCGCACAGGCGACTGGGAACTCCACACATATTGTGTTCGCAATATGATTCCAGTATTTCACACAGGTGGTCATTTTGCATACGCAAAAAGTTCTCATCTCTATTTGCAGCAGATGAATGAGTTAACAGAAATAATGCAACAGGATGATTTGAAGTTGTTCACTGAGAAAGGTTACTTTACCATAAGGCGCTCAGATAAATTCTGGGACGGGATATATTCTGATCAGACCATAGAGCAGTGTTTAATGAGAATGTTCAAGCTCCCTGGTGGTCTCACACATGGCAGGGGAATAACCGATAGCACTGTTGCGAAATGGATACATGGACTACCTCTTTGCCTTCCGATATGTAATGCTCTCGAAAATTTTGTTCATGTTCACACTGGTCATGGCGAACAACATCGGGATCTCCGTCAAAGTTCACAATTGACTGATGCCAATGATATCACCAAATTATTGAACTGGCTGAGAGTGCATTCCCCCTTTCAGAATAGAGATCCACTACAATTAGTCTCTATAGCGACCGGGCTTGTGGCCGACGAAACTGTGAACTGTGACCAAGTTCGCAAAATTGGTGAATGTTGCGTATCGAATGTTGTAAGCAAAACGTTCAACAGCATCAAACTACGACGTGTTGACACTGTGAAGTCTTTCGCATCGATGGCAAATAGCATCAAAGTCCGTGGAAGTAAGGTAGTGATTGACCCCACAATTCTGTTCAACCGCATCACATGTGTTATTCAGTCACAAGCAGAGATGGAAGAGTATCTCAAATATGAACTCGCCCCGAAACCACCAGCATTGTTTGATTCTGCTGGAATGAGGAAGACACAGAAAAGCACGCTTGGTAAGATCCTCAAAACATACGGTTCCGAGCAAACTAAAATCCCAGAACATTCTCTGTTTGTTGTAGATGGTGGATTTTTATTGAGGGTAGTTGTATGGCCTAAACAGTCGTCATATAAGGACATATGTACATCATATTCCAATTATCTGGTGAGACATTTTGGGGCGAACGTCGTGGTTGTTTTTGATGGTTATGCTTGTACAATGTCGACAAAGGGCATGGAACAAGCCCGTAGATCTAAAGACAGGTATTCCATTGATATCAATATCTCACCCGAGTTACCAGCCACCACACCCCAATCCGATTTCCTTGCAAATGCCAAGAACAAAACCCAACTGATCGATCTTCTAATGCAGGAGTTATCTGCTATCAATATTCAGTCCAAGCAGGCCGAGGCTGATGCTGATGTACTGATAGCCGAAACTGCACTTGACATCGCTCAAGATGACAACAATGTTGTCGTTGTGGGAACAGACACAGACTTGTTAGTCATTCTTACCTCTCAAGTTCAACCGGGATGTAATATTCACATGATGTATCCCATTACCCCAAACTTACTAGTTTCAGTTAGTGAAATAGCAACCAAAATGGGTGACCATAGAAGCAACCTCCTTGTAGCACATTCTATAAGTGGTTGTGACACTACTTCTGCACTCTTTCGAGTTGGTAAGAAGAAAGTATTCAGTACAATTGTCTCCGATGTTACTAGCGACTCACAACAGTATGTCAACACAATTTTGGCGGATGACAGTACACCAAGTGCAGTAGCCGCTGCCGGGGAACAACTTCTCCTGATCTTATACGAGAGTAAAACTGTTTCCTCTCTCGACCAATATAGATATGTCACTTACAAGCGTTATGTAGCAAAATCTAAACCCATCGACCTAGCCTCACTCCCACCAAGCAGCGATGCTGCACAACAACATGTCTACAGATGTTATCTCCAGGTCCAACAATGGCTGGGCACTTCGCTTCCTCCGACGGATTGGGGGTGGTCGCTAGACAATGGACTTCTTATACCGACTGCAGCCACAAAGCTATGTGCCCCCGATAACCTACTGAATCTGATCAGTTGTGGTTGCAAGAGTGCTTGTACAAAAAGGTGTGGGTGTAAGAAGGCAGGACTCTCTTGCTCAGGTTTGTGTAATTGCAGTTCGGATTCTTGTAACAACCACAGAAACACTGTCCTGTCGGAAATTTCTGAGTTCGATGAATAATATGTATATAGGTCATGTCATTTCTGTATATAGCGTTGATAAAAGTCAATGTAACTTAATCCATGTTGATTGATTTGTACATTCTGTAAATATTATTTACTGATTTTTGTACATTCTGTAAATATTATTTATTGATCTAATGCTGCCAGACACAGACGTGTCTGTTCGGTCCCAAGCCCGAAAATAGTTGAGTTCTCATGCTGACGAATTTTATGCCAAAAGGGGAACTCGGCCAGAAGCAGAGGGGGTCTTCCATAATGTCTATTTTGTAAGCAATGATAAAAATCTTCAAATGGTGGTGGATTTTTTATCGTCTGTCCAACTAACATCCCGTTCTGTACTACGACCCTTTGGGCAAATCCGTTAGGAAAATCGTCATTTTTTGCGTAAATCCGATACTTTTTGTGAATTTTCAAAAATTTTTCGCAGAAATTGTCACAGAATGCACATTTTCCTCTAGGTAAATGTATATTAGACATTATGTAGCTCGAAATACGCGTAAACAAAAAATACAGTTGGATCAATTCGAGGTTACAAAGTTCGTGCGATTTTTTTTTTATTTTTTCAAACGCGTTTTCGAAAAAAGGCTGTAGAAAAAAAAGCTCAACTGGGATTTTAGGGGACTTTTGTCTAATCGTTCAGTGACATGTACTCGACATTCCCTGAAAAAAATCAGCTTTCTCCGATTTTTTTCCCTAGTGAAACCTGATGTTCTTGGGCTAGTAAGGTGTTCATGAAATGAAGTTATTACAGTCGACATTTGTTAAGATAAATCTATCATCACCATTATTTTTATGTACAAAATGTTGTATCAGCTTCTCGCTCTTGTTTCTGGGGCTATATCTCGACTCGTCTTCGAGATATGTCCTTAAAAACAAATGCTCGACTGGGATACAACATTTTGCACTTAAATATATATACGATAATACCATAGTGTGTTTTGATATGTTTGATACACTATGGTATTGTTGTATTTATCTTATACCGACCATTTTTGTTCTTTTCTGCATTTTTAAAAGGGTTTTGGGGATGATTTCGTGTCTCCAATCGTTCTCCAATCTATATGACATGGGGGTATGTGTTATAGATAATCTATAACACATGGGCTATATCTTCAACAGGTATAAGATAAAATGGGCGTAATATATATTTACCTCACCGATGGGATAATGGTGCATTAAATTCATTTTCTTTTTCAAAATATATACTTATTCCAGTGATATGTCGTTTTAATTTATGAGAAGAAGAAATAAATTTTCTTTTCGAAACAAACAACAGAAGAAACTCTTTTTTTTTACATTGGAGTATCAAAAATATCTCACATCGATTCGTCTATCCTCAGTAGAAAGGAATAAGGGAAATGAACAAGATCTTTCTTTTCAAACCAACTTGAAATATGAGAATACGTTGGATATACTAACCGTGAAGTCCCTCGATACCATTAGACAGCAGCTGATAGAAAATGTGGTAGTTCCTTTCAACAGACTGTTGGTAAGTTACTCTAGATTTTTCCAATAAATCTAAAAAAAACCGATTAACGAACAGATCAATGATTTGACTTCAACGTTTGCAAACATGAACTCAATATTTCTGACCTATTATTCTGAATTGTCTTATTAATGTCAACCTCTACGAATAAATAAATATGTTAAATATCCCCAAAATGAGTAGATTTAACCTTCTGTTGACCATCTAAACAGACTAACATTAGTGTCGTCTGCCCTTTGACTTCCTAACTATTCTTTCACTCAAAATTCTTGGCTTTTGGTGTGACACAATTTTAGCTCAACTCCCAGCTGAACGCAGAAAATCTTTGTTACTTCAGAAGATATAATGAAACGTAACAATGTAATAATTACATTAGAAAAAGCTAATGTCGTGGTACCAGTGCTACCGTTTCTAGTCATGTTTAGATGCCTGTATCCATGCAATGCCATTTCCGAAAATCTGATTATTTAGATTATCTGTTTTTAAGATTTTGTCTCCAAAACCTAGCTTATTATCCTTCACTGGAACGAACTGGTCTTGCTCGTTCCAGCTAGGACATTAGCTATATTTTTGTGGCAACAAATCAAAATGTCTAGTATTCAGGAAGGTTTTCTGCACATGTCGTCTGCTTGTCGTGTCAGGTAAAATGTTAAATTGTCACCAATATGTCCTACACATCTGCAGGTCACTTTGTTGCCTGCTTCTTGAAATTCCCTTTCTCTTTTTAACAGTTACATTCACGTTTCGTTTTGGTGGGGTTATAGTAAAATATATGAATTACTTACATGTTTCGATATCAGCTCCAGCTATTTTACCCTGAGGTCCAAAATGAATTCTGACAAATTTACCCTGAAAGGGAATGAAAAGATCCTCATCAACATTTTATTACAGAAGATTAAAACCGTTTTCCAAATACGATTATCATAAAATATAACACACAGCCGATAAACCTACAATATATTTTGGAAGGTGCTAATCTATCCTCCTCTATAGAACGAGATTGTCAAGCCTTTTTAAAAGAGAAATTACCATCCCTTTAGTGAAGAACTGAGTAATTAAAAATAATGTTGCTAATTTCGGTGGACCAAGGTTCTGGGCGTTTACTAAACTAATTGTGTTCATGCATGACGTTTTAATCACATTGCAAGAACAGATAGATTTGATTCCATGTGAAATACTTTCAAGTAAAAATGAAATGTAAATTAGAAGAAACCTGAATTGTAGAAACGCTTATATTTAGGAAAAAATGAATAAAAAAGTATGTACAAACTGAACAATGGATATCTTGAATATATTATTGTTACAAATTTGGATGTTTTCTGAATATTTTTATGTCGCACCTCCATTGGGTAACTTTTAAAACATGTTGTAAAAAACTAGCCGCGAAGCGGGGATGGGGTGGAGGTATTGGGATGGTGTCATGTTCTCCCGATTGTTCTTGCATACCCGAAATTGTCCACATATACTCGCAGTCTGATATTTCTTTGGTCTTTTGCTATATTTATATTCCTTCACTTGCTGGGTATAAAGCCACCAAAAAAGTACTCAGTGAGCTCCAAAATGGAATGAAAAGTTAATTTTTTATCCGGGGTAGACTCTGGACCTTCACATGTAAGGATACACAATCTTAACCCAGCAAGGGATAAAGTGAAGTAGGGGGAATGTTTAGACGCCCCATTCATTTAGCGTGGCTACGCCCCTGTAGGAGACATTGCATGTTTTTTCAATATTACTCTCAACAAGATGTAATTTAGTCGACTAAAATACTCAGCTTTGAGAAACAAGTGATGAAATGATTTTAACTCTTTACCCAACGCAGACGATTTCAAAATTTATTATTTTAAATATCATTTTTAAAATTTTTTCAAAATATTTCAACAAAACCATATCATGTGACCCCTCTTTGGAACGAGCTCGACGAGCTCGTTCCAAAGAGGGGTCACATGATATGGTTTTGTTGAAATTTTTCGAAATATAATATTTTTTCAGCTGCTGAATTTGCATATTACGCGGGCGGATGCGGGCGATTCGTTGGGTAAAGGGTTAAACGTTATTCATACTTACAAATCTGGATGAGTTATTGTTCCTAGTTGTCTTGGCGTTTCCATAGGCTTCGAGAACTGGATTGGCTTGCACAATTTGGTCTTCAAGAGATCCCTGTAAGAATAGAGATAAACAGATGAAGTATTATATATTTCACACGTTTACTATGGATATGATCCAGCGTCCTCGTTCAGACTTTGGAATAAATACCAAATCGCCCTATCAAAATGCTAGGAATATCCAGTATAACCACATATTGGTGTCAACCAGGTTATTAATAATAATGGTGGACTAGTCCTGCCCTACTTTTCCTAGAAGATGTCTACATAATATAAAATACATGCTACAAATCCTCGACAATGGTTTATGAACTCCCAGTTATGCTTTCACTTTATGGGTGCTTACGACTACCCTTTTACCTAACGAATCGGCCGTATCCGCCCGAGTAATTTACAAATTATGTTTGAAAAAATGTATTTTCGACAAATTTCATGAAAACCATATCATGTGAATCCTCATTGGAACGAGCTCGTTCCAATAAGGGGTCACATGATAAGGTCTTACTGAAATTTTTTGAAAAATTTGAAAAAAAAAACCAAAATTAAAATAATAAATGTTGATATCGTCTGCGTTGGGTAAAGGGTTAAAAAGTAATTACCTTTATCCATATGGGGTACACACTCTTAACCCACCACCAGTTAAAATGAAGTAAGTAAAAGTATTTTGCTGCTGCCATTGGCATCCCACTACTTCATTTAGGCTAGCCACGCCATTGCCGTTGGGCGCACATCACTTCTAACTTTTGACGAATTGCCGGACCGAACGATCAAATGGGTATGGAAACGTGGGAACATGACATTTACAAAGCATTGCAGATGGCGCCTTGTTGCACTCACGGGACAGTGTCATAATTATTCGATCGTTTGAACGAGGCTCACATCAAACATAATAATATAAAGATGGTAACACAAACATATTGAATTGTTTGATGTTTTATGGTAGATTATCTCCACCAGAAACCAAATCAAAGAACAGAAGGCTCACATCAAACAAAACAACATAATGCTGGTAATACAAAAATATTGAATTGTTAAATGGGTTGTGGTACGTTATCTTCCCCAGAAACCAAATCAAGAACAACAAATAACTAAAAGGGATCGGTGATAATTAAATCGTACTACAGCTATATGTGGAAGTGACATTAAATTTTAGAGGGATAATGTACCTTTTTATATATCTATCATCAATACAGACACGATTTCGGTCGTTAAATCTTTCCTGCAGTATCAGATGGAGTGTGATACTGCTCATACTGACAAAACGCACGTAGTGTAATACTGCGAAATCAAAATATGAAACTTGGGAGAATTGTGCCCTCGTCTTCCATCTCAAGCTATAAAATGTATCCTAAATCCGCAAATCATCAATTAATTGTTTTTTTACATCTTCATCGTTTTATAAGTGCATTAATTCATTTATCAACGAATCACGTCGAATCTACGTTAGATTTGTGCCAGGTACACCCAGATGATGAGGAGATCGAACCCACCCTGTTCAGTATGAGGGTAAAGAACATGCCATAGTTACAACCACAACAAAAAGTTTGTCGTCTGCTCTTGTACAGAATAGATTTGACAGACTCCGAAATCGTGACGCCGATGGGGGTAAGTATGCGATAAAAATGATCATCAGTTCGGTGGAGGTTTTCTAGTGTGCTGTATCGCATCTCGTTGAGAACTTCACCAAACAGCATCGCACGAGTCGGCAACGCCGACTCGTGCGATCCTGCTTGGTTGAAGGTCTTCAGTTCGATTCGATATAGCACACTCGACACGTTCACTGCACTGATAATCCCCATTTAATACAAGAAATAAAAAATCAGTATGGTTTTATTATTCTGAATGTTTCTCTAGAGTAATAATTTACACTGCCCAGTTGTAAATATTGACTATAATTTTCAATTTAATAACATTTGAGAAATAGTCTGAAGCAATGTTAAACTTCGGAAAAGGGCAGATGCAGCGTGTATTAATTTTCTATTTCGGTAATTTTCGGAGATAGTGGGTGATAATATAGAACATTAACACTCGTTGCAATACGTTAGCGCATGTTGTCTAAGAAGGTTGGACCATATGAACATCATCCAAGAAGTAATCAAATAGTAATTGCCAAATCTGATATCTGAAATAATACATGCAGTATAATAACATATCTTATCCATAGATCTGGCGTTCTTTATGAGGAGATTCCGAGTAATAATTACGAAATCATAATTTTTACCTTTTTACTTTTGGCATTCGTGTCTTCTTTTACTTCCGTCGTCTGCGCAGCAACCAGAGCAAAGTACATGATCACTTTCTTTGTATTTTCGGTTTTTCCAGCACCGGATTCTCCTCTGGAGAGAGAGAAAGAAAGAGAATAACTATAGATGTCTTAAGTGGACAATACAGATGCTTAGTATCATTGTATGTCATATCATGAAATCGAAATAAGTTGTTATTGTCACAAATACCACAAAGAATAAAACAGGCTGAAAAACATTCAATCCTTTATTTGACTTACTGTCGTTTACTAAAGCACCATTCACAAAATCGCCTTTGAAATTTTATGTTTTTTGTTTCACTTTTAGTCCACAAAATGATAGTTGTAGTCAATTCAAGAAAACGGATTAAAATGTCGCTCCTAATCGAACTAGGTAAAGTGTTAATGTTGTAGGAGAATTAAAATTATTTTTGTCCTTCTCGGAAATTTCAAAGACGTCACTGTCGGGACATTTTCGTCTGGAGTGGAGTCTTAAATATTGATTAGCTCTTGCTAGTAAATCTTGTACTTTCTTACAGACAAGATTTGATACTTGGACTAATGCGACATACACAGTTGGTCATAGATACTGGAGCCAATACTATAAAACTTTTAAAATTGTATTTTCTAGAATTGTATTATCTTCCTAAACCTATTAATATAACTGACTAAAATGAATCATCAGCATTTTAAAAGATGTGGCAACTGGCAAATTGCCACATCTTTGAAAATGCTTCGAGTTCATTTGAACCCATTTAAAGTCATAACTAGAAAATACAATTCCAGAAAAAACAATTGTAAAATATTTATCGTATTGGCGCTTGTAGCATCCGATTCGGATTGTTGGGTCCCAACATGACACATTATGAGTACTGGACCGTGTTAATTCAATAAGAAGTTCCGCCACGACTACTACATGTATATTTTATTTATTCACTATAAAAAATAAATAAAACTCACCATTAGTCCAATTTTAATTAATGAAGCACTGAGTTGTACGCAGTGCTTCATCCCTTATTTTTTTTATGATTATTCCTATAATTAGAGTTTGGATTTTAATATTATTGCATGTGTGGAATTATTGCTCACCCCTGGAAAGTGACCAATCAGTGGCGGCTGTACTGTATACTACAAGGAGAGCCGTTTCTTACTAAAACATGGTTGATGAATTCACTACTTCAAAAGTATTTTGAATTTCCTGGAACTAAATACCCAAATCGCTGGCAAACTTTCGGCTCTGCTTCAAGTTTACTGTGACTTCATGTACTTTTTTTCAAAAATTGTCTGCAAAACAAAGCTCAAGACCTACCCTTAGGGCGAGGTAGTCGGATAGTCACTAAAACAAAGTGAGTCTGGTGTGGAATTTACTGATACCGTATAAGGTACTATATACAATATTAGGTCACTAACAAATGTCACAAATATATCCAATCGGTTGTTTTTCCTAGATACTGCCTTGGGAATTGCAATGATTATTAGATGGTAGACAAGTGCAATCACAAGGGTGGCTATGCCTCGCCCCCACTGCCAAGCATGAGTTTCTAGTCATTTATCTTTGTTGATATAGAATTAATAATATGTCATCTTCTCTCCATTAACCCATAACACCAACACAGCAGGCCACCAAATGTGTCCATGGGACACTAATGCCCCTGATAACATGTCTCCTAAGTCGGAAAGGGGCCATAACTGCGCCAAAAAATAGCCCAGTATCAATTCTAACCTGTATTATGTTGTTATAAACCTATGTATAAAATTTTGTTTCATTTACGTTTCGCCAAACTAAAGTTATCAGCTGAAACCATATTCGTGACGTACGTAAGTACGTACGTACGTACGCACAGTATTTTTGATGAATACTCGAAGTGAAGATCCCGGACTAGATTTCAAAACACGGTGTGTGGAATATACACAACTTGCATGTGACATCCTAAAGCCAATGACATTCTCTGAGAAAGACGATACAGAAACTTTTATACGGAATTATCTCACTCATAGTTATACTTACGTGATCAAGCAAGACTGATTCTCGCGATCTGAAATGAAGAAAATGTTACATTATTTGTTATCTAAACGGTACTTTAATACTCAACCAGAGAGAGAGAGAGAGAGAGAGAGAGAGAGAGAGAGAGAGAGAGAGAAGAGAGAGAGAGACAGACAGAGAGAGAGAGAGAGAGAGAGAGAGAGAGAGAGAGAGAGAGAGAGAGAGAGAGAGAGAGAGAGAGAGAGGTGTAACAGTGAATTGTAGTGTGTGTATATATCGCTCTTAGGGCTGCACGGTATATCGATAAACCGATACAAACCGATATTCAAACCAGTATCGATTGAATACCGGTGTAATTACAAAAATATCGGTTTATCGTCATTATTTACCCACAATTTAATTTTCAAGATCTCTTAAGTGTTAACTGTAGTCCCAAATGAACTCGTCGAGCTCGTTCCAATGAGGGGTCACATAATATTGTTTTGTTTAATTTTTTGGAAAAATTCGATAAACTAATATTTAAAAAAATAAACTTTGATATCGTCTGCGTTGGGTAAAGGGTTATTCGAACTGGTTCATCAAGGCATGCTAATTCGTTAAACTGTGATGGCTCAAGTCCCGATTGTGGTACGTATTTTCAGATATCTGCTTGTGTCAGCAGCTTTATTTTGCCGACTTTCGATACACCGGTATACCGCGGTATTTTTTGAATACCAATACCGGTATTCAGTTTGGAATATCATGCAGCCATAATCGCTCTTCGGAACATCTTTCCGACAGTCGGATTGTAAATGGATTTGTTGGTGTTTCGCCCGGGAGCCAATACTATAAAATTCATACAATTGTATTTTCTAGGATTGTATTTTTTTCCTATTAATATAACTGCCTGAACTGAATCATTAGCATTAACGGAAAAAACATTTGAAATTCAATTTTCCTTCATTCCTTTTTCGACTAATGAGATTCTACGGTGTTGTGTGCAGAAAATGGACAGAGAATCTCGATGGAATCGCGACCTGGAGCCAATCCTTTTAAAACTGTATTTCCTAGAATTGCATTTTCTACCTGTTAATATAACCGACTAAACAAATCATTAGTATTTTAAAATATATGGCAAGTTGCCGACAAATTGCCACATATCTGAAAACGCTAATGGTTCATTTCAACCTATTTAAAGTTATAATTAGAAAATACAATTCTAGAAAATACAATTGTAAAGGTTTTATCGTATTGGCCACAGGTCGGCAAAACCGATTGTGTCCGCAAGCTAATTGCGTCCGCAAAATGAGAGTCGATTCTGTCCACAAATGATCCGATTGTGTCCGTAGAAGATTATCTCGGCAAAACCCAAGCCCATTGTTTCCGCAAGTCGATTAAGTCCCCAAACGCAAGCCGAATGTGTCCGCAGGTCCACATGCGGACACAATCGGCTCGCGTTTTCTGAGCATACCGGATGGCGGACACAACTGGCTTTGCTGCTCCCATTCATTCGAAACAGTAGTCCATCAACAAAAATATTTACAATCGTTCTTTAACCCTTTACCTAACATGAAAAGCAGACGACACTTGCAAAAAAAATTCTTGAATAACTAATTTTTTTCATTTTTTGTCTCAAAAACATAGGTTATGATCCCTCGTTGGAACGAGCTCGACGAGCTCGTTCCAACGAGGAGTCATAACCTATGTTTTTGAGACAAAAAATGAAAATATTTTGAAAATTAATTGACGATTTTTGAGAATAGCGCTGGCCGGTTTTGGCCGTTACGTTGGGTAAAGGGTTAAAACAGTTCTTTTACGAAACATTGTTGCGTTATAACCAATGTACATTACAATTCATCTTATAATTAACTTCCAAAACGTGAATAGTGAACCTGGGAAAAAGGCCGTTGTTGAATTCTCGGATTTCAATTTTCATTATTACAGTTGCAGTAACCTATTTTCTAATTCATACCTTATTTTGAACAAATTGGCTTTATGGATCTGAACACGGGGATTTATAATCACTTGAATGCATAAGATTTACTAAAATATATGCTTCCTTCTGCTCCCTCAAAGGATAACACGGACACGTAAGAAACGCTAAAAGTCTTTCTCAACTCGATGGACATCGAAGCACGGACGAGTGCAGATTGTAGCCCCGGAAGTGCCTTTTCTGTTGCTTGCTCGCTTTATACATCCATCAAGCGCCCCTGGCAGTCACGGATTTTACCGTGACATTGTTGATCAGCGTGGCTGATTTCTAGGCTTGGTGGTGGTGGGGGGGGGGGGGGGGGGGGGGGCATATGACAATTTTATGCCCATGTGGAGGTCTTTGAACTTTCAAATTATCAAGTAATATAATATTCTGCTCTACTACTGTTCGTCGAAATAACCAGTTTGGAGATGTGAGGGTGGGGGATGATTGTCGAATCTATCCTGAGGTCGAACCACAAATAAAACTCACATGTTTCGTTCAAACCCTATTTCTATTCTGAGAAATAAAATTATGTTTATATATAAAAAAAAACACGAAAGGCAGATCTTAATTGCGAAAAAAATCTTGAATAATTACTTTTTTCCATTTTATGCGTAAAAAAAATAGCTTATGACCCCTCATCGGAACGAGTTCGTTCCAATGAGGGCCATAAGCGATGTTTTTGAGACAAAAAGTGAAAAAAAATAATGAAAATTGAATGGTAATTTTTGTGAATAGCGCTGGCCGGTTTTGTTCGTTACGTTGGGTAAAGGGTTATACCACGTGTGAAACAAAAACATGGTCACCAAATAAATAGTATGTCTGCTGCTTGTTCTGATTATGCATCACTCAAACGTTTCTAACAGTCACGATTTGGCCAACGTCGGCCACTTCTACGGCTTGACAAACGTCGGCCACTCCTACATTTCATCATGAGCTTAAAAAGTGCCCCCCTCCCTAAAAACTGTGGCAACATCTTTTTATCGAATTATATTTGATTGCAGTCCAGATAAGCAAAACTGCAGTACTTACCTTGCAACATGAACTGAAAGGCATTATCAGCTATGGAGAACAAATGAGGTGGCATCTCAGTCTTCCTCTTGCCTCTGTACTTGTCGATTATACTCTTGGTATAGATGGGTAACCTTCTGTAGGGATTAACAGCAATACAGAAAAGTCCTGAGTAAGTCTGAAAGTAATCATAAAAAAATAAATATATCCACTAGAATAGATGATCACAAAATACGTATATTACAGAAGTTTACTGCAAAACCTACTTTTATTTTTAATTTGCATATGATCATCAAACATGGTTGGTGCACGTAAATAAACACGAATTCCGCAAAAAATTTCAAACGGACGATTTTTTAAAAATCACTTGTACATCTTGTACACGCTTAATGAATATGTCGAAGCCTGATTTGTAAAACAGATTATCTTGCAGATTTCGACAGACAGACACTATTTTGGAAGCTATATCCAGGCAACCTCTCCTGCATCATGTTGATTGTTTTGATGTAATAACATCATTTAGACAAGTTTGATATGAATTTGGGCCTGGTGAATCAGGATGCTTCTCTCGAATCGAATCAAGCAAAAGGTTCGAAACCGAATCGAATTGAAACCCCGTTTCAATTGTTACGACACAACGGCATGTTGGTGCTGTCTATCTCTGTCGTGAACCCAGTATCAATAATAATAGTAATATAGTAGTAGTAATAATAATAATAATAATAAAGGAGTTACATATGGCGTAAAAATCACTGATGTGCTCTAAATCGCCGAACAATCCGAGAGACAATAAGATAAAAAAGTAAAACCATTCACTGGGTGTAACAGGTTACATCTATAGCAAAACAATTATATATTGCAGAAGGCTTCTCTGAAAAGGTGTGACTATTAGAAAATTGACAGGTATCACGAAGGTGGTCGAATAAAAAGCCATTTATCGTCCTTTGAGTGCAACAAGGCGCCATCTGAAATGCTAGAGCATTACAGATGGCGCCTTGGTGCACTTAACCCTTTACCCAACGAATCGCCCGCATCCGCCTGCGTAATATGCAAATTGAGCAGTTGAAAAATTTACATTTTTCAAAATATTTCAACAAAACCATATCATGTGACCCCTCATTGGAACGAGCTCATTCAGCTCGTTCCAATGAGGGGGTCATATGATATGGTTTTGTTGAAATTTTTTGAAAAATTATAAAAAATAATATTTAAAATAATAAATTTTGATATCGTCTGTGTGGGGTAAAGGATAAAAAGGACGATATATTGTGCAAACGAGCCATAATGCAATCTCCACTATCACTTCAAATGTCATTTTTATGAAATTACAGGATGAGTTGCTATCTTCAGAAAGTCGACAAAAAAGAACTGTATGTAATCCAAATCTCTCCAGGATTCGATTTTTCGAATAATCGAGATGATTTCTAATCGAATCAGTGACAAGATTAGAAATCGAACGAATCTCGAACGTTCGTCTGACCCTACTAAAAATATTAACCCTTTACCCAACGTAACGGCCAAAACCGGCCAGCGCCATTCTCAAAAATCGCCAATTAATTTTCATTATTTTTTTCATTTTTTGTCTCAAAAACATAGGTTATGACCCCTCATTGGAACGAGCTCGTTGAGCTCGTTCCAATGAAGGGCCATAACCTATGTTTTTGAGACAAAAAATGAAAAAAAAATAGTAATTCAAGATTTTTTTTTTGCAAGTGTCGTCTGCTTTTCATGTTAGGTAAAGGGTTAAGAACCGCGAGATGTTATATGAACACATTGCTGTAAACTAGCTTATTTCCTTTGTTGTTCTTACTTTTGTCTTCGTGTCGCATATTTCATTCGTGAAGTCTGGCGGGAATGTGTTGTGACTAGTTGGATCACGGTTCTATTTATTTATTAATTTACTGGGGTTTAACGACACTTTCGACAGCCATGGTCACTTCGTGTCGGACATGTTTGCGGGAGGAGGAAGCCAGAGTTCCCTGAGAGAACTACTAAGCAACGGTGAGCAACTGTCATACTCCCCAACGTACTAACTCCACACAGGCAGGGTTAGCATTGGTTGAAGACAAGTGCACCACCGACGTGTAGTATGCCTTGATACACCGCGCCACCGTACCCCCACGTGGGCAATCGGGATTAAGTGCCCTGCCCAAGGACGCAACGTACACTCTCTTGGTGGGATCGAACCGTGGACCTTTCAGTTTGAAGTCCAATGCCGTAACCACTGAGCCACCGCCTTCCCTCACGGTTCTGTAAACTGTTTTTCAAAAGGTCTATCTGTAGAAAGACATCAGAAAAACGCGTTTTTATACATCCACTTTTCTTGGTAAAATTTACTATTAACACTTGTTGGTTGGTTATCGCCGAACGAATTATAAGGCTGTTTGGGATTAATAGCCGGAAGTTTTAATATTTTATTAAATCCATATTACAGTGGAACTCTGTTAACGGGATAGTTACTTTGTGAGTGAAAAATATTCAGTTAACAGTAGTATTCATACAACAGGATAGTGGTCATTTTCGTGTACCCCTTTGCTAAACTGAGTATTTATTCTATTATGTCTTGTTTGACAGAGCTCGACGTGCTTTTAATCAATTATATATTGTTTGACAGAGCTCGATGGGCTCTGTCAAACAAGATATAATCGATTGAAAACTTATATTAGATTTTCGGTGACAAACATATCTATATGCAAGAATTCAGCGTTACTCTTAAGTTTGTCTTTATGAAGATCAAAATATCTTTTAATCAATTAACAGGAGTTTACTCCATAACAAATATGCCATAAATAGGTCAAATTATACCAAGGGTATGGTAGAAGGTTTGGTTTTCGGGAGTTTTATGGAATTCAAAAGAGTATAAAAAAGAGATATCAAATTAAGTAGGTTAGGCTCAATTAATTCACGGATAAAACTTACGTAGATCATTCCGGAGCAGTATCTTGATCTGAGATTATGCAGTACAGAGGCTTCATTCAAGTATGTCATATTAGCCATATCTTCGATTTTCTCATACTTAGGTGGATTCATTTGTTGACAATCATCTCTTTTAACCGTTCTTGTCTGAAAATATTGTGAAGAATATGTTTTTTATAAAAATGCAGAAAAAAGTAACTCATGGAGACCCACCATCAGCAAGGAATTTTGAACAATTTTGGTACCACTATTCATAAAACCGTATCTGCGAATCAACGGTGTCTCCCCATTAGACCAATTCCCTTTAGGCCAGTTCCCAAAAGACCAATTCCCCTTAGACCAACTACATACTGTTATTGATTAAGGGTTCATTAAGGATAATTAAGAAAACATTTATTTATTGATAAGCACTTTATTTGATAAAAAAAAATAATAAAAAGAATCACAGCCTTTGAAAGTGTGTGATTACTACAACAATTGTTATGAAAAATCTGCCCAACATCTATAAAATATCAACAAGCCAGAAAATAAGCAGACTATCATCAGAAAAATGAGGTCACCAGAGGGTGAATTTGGTGATGCTACCCTGCACAGCAGGGTAGCATCACTAAATTTACCCTCTGTGAACCTCAACCTGAATCAAGGTCTCAAACATAAACAGAAAGAGGTACCCAGAGGATAAACTGGCCCAATGTATGGGATAGCAGCAGGAAATTCACCCTCGGGGGACCTCATTCTGCAAATGACAGGCTGCTTATTTTCAGGCTTGAATATCAATAACATTAAATACATTTATAAATATATATAAATATATCAAATTATTGATATAGAATTATTTTAAAAGTAGAACACATCAGTTGGTCTAAGGGGAATTGGTCTTTTGAAATTAGCCTCGTGAGAATTGGTCTAAAGGGAATTGGTCTAGTGGGAATGAACCGAATCAACAAGGGTATAAATAAGCCTTATCCCTTTACATAACGAATCTTCCTCATCAGCTGCGTAATTTACATATTGAGCAATTGAAAAGGCATTTTTTTCAAAACAACAACAAAAACAAAAAAAATCAACACAACGATATCATGCGACCGCGTCTTTGGAACGGAGGTATCGAGCTCGTTCCCAAGAGTGGGAAGGGGGTGTCACAAGAAAATTTTTGAAAAGTTTAAAAATATGATATCCTGTGCGCTGGGTAAAGGGATGATACGAAATTACTCCCCATTGAAATAAAGTATTTTTACTGCTGATCAAATAAAAATTCTCGTGTTCTCCCGCAGTGTCAACATTCTTGCGCAAATAGTCTGTGTATGAGTTTTGCAATGTGTCCCCGACATGTTCGCATCCATGTGTTTAGATTTTGAAGTTTGTGAACATGAAACAGATTTTGTAAGCAGTGTGAAAAAAGTACCGTGAAAATACGATGAAATAGTGGCAACCATCTTTCGGTACTTCACCGTAAAATTTTGCAGTATAATACTTTTTACAATAACGCATTCAATGTGTCTGAAAGTTCATATCACTGTGTAATGCGCTACAGCCAGAACTGTTTTGAAGTTTCAGCAAGGAAAATGTTGACCGGTTTTGAGCTCTGGTTGGAAAGGAAAAAAATATGCGATCAATAGAGAATCCTAAACGAATCCTCATTGATATCGCTTGTTATGAAACTACTCAAGTAAATTTGATGTGGGACGAGGTCCAGCGAGTTCGAAATCAAATTTACTAGACTATAGCTGTAGCGAGTTCCAAATCATATTTCCTCGTTCCCATTTATATCGTTTATTATGAAATCGTGCAGTAAATTTTATTATTATAAAGCTCAAATTTACTGGACGATTTTCGTAACAAACGATATTAGAAGGAACTCGTTTTCCTCTGTGTATTAAACCAATTTTTGGCTGTGCAGACTTTCGTTCGATTTTGAACAAAATCGAGGAACTGATATTAGGTTTCTCTTCATCATAAAACGAATGCTGATCACAGTTGTCACGTCGAAGATCACGTAAACTTGCTAAACTTTACCCTTCTCCAGCGAAACTAATGAATGGGGAATAAACACCGTAAAAGTCTGCTTGATTAATAGATTAATTTGAGTGAAGGATACATTTGTGTGTTATTTGCACTCAACCCTCAACCTCTACGTACTTACGGGCAAAACAAAGCTATAGATGTCTAATGAATGCAAAAATGGCTTCAGATCCCAAAAGACTACAAGACCTGTGCACTTGAAGAGGGGGCGTGATCTCGATCTGAGACAAATAATTTCTTACCTCATTAGTAACAGTTTTTACGGTTATTTGGTCGCCAACACTGCTCTCAATTTCCGCTGCTATGAACCCTTCCTTGTCGTCGGGAATCCAACAAGCCTTCTTTCCATCGAAAGCTTTCGTCTGTTCTTGCATCAACTTCTTACGATCTACTGCAAGATACTGGAAGTCGGGATCATCGGCAAACATTGATGACGCCATGCTTGATTATTTACTGAATTTGTTTTAAGGAAGACTTTGAGATGTAATATTCTGTAAGAGATTCTCACTGAAGACACCTAAAATAAAATGTAGATTATAAAACTTTATCACTTAACTCTTTCACCCCGTTATGTTTATCTTTCTGCGTAAAGGAAAAGAAAACTAACCACCCAAGAGTATAGGCAACCAAGACAATACTAAATTGGGGAGGGGGTTGGCAGTAAATTAATCCTACAACTCTATAGGGCTGAAAGTTTAAATTATTACTGAACCTCCCTACAAATACAAAACAGACTCTTCGTTATTTCACTGTGGTGGGTAGTTGTGCATAAGACAATATGATTGAGGGCTGAAGGAGTAAATGACAACAGTATGTTCAATGGACGTGGTCATGTAACACCGAAGAACCAACATCAAAACAGTTCTTCAATATTTCCAAAACCGTTCACCTGACACAAACAGAAGACAACCCTAAAAATGCTATATAATAGCAATTTCTATTTTATTTTGTATAAAAAAGGTTATGACACTTAACTGGAACGAGCTCTGTGAGCGTCTCAAGAGCTGTCAGTAGCTATGTTTTTGATGGAAAAACATGGACGAAATAATAAATTTTGAGTTTTTTTGAATGGCGCCGACCGGTCATCCCGTTAGCTTAGATAAATGTCTAAATGCAACACACTTGTTGGTAAAAAATTGTCGTGGTAGAAACCGATATCCTGTAGAGTTTGAGCACCCCCCCCCCCCCCCCCGTGGGCACCCCGGGAAGTGAAGCGGTGGTTGTTTGCTGTGGTAGACAAGCTCTGTTTTACTGGCACAATAGAACTCGGTCATCAATTCCTGTGGTGAAAGTCCTCTAAAATGGGCAACATGGATGTAAATGATTGGCTGGACTTGACTGTTGTGGTCACGATTATCCATTGTGCAGAAATATGTCACCTTAAACACCAGCAGTAAATATATGTACAATTTGAGATTGTGTCCTAAAGAGCTACGATTACACTTCCTACTGGGGGCGATTCTACTTCCTACAAGGATATATTAGAATTGTTACATGTACCGGTAGAATCAGACAGTACCCCCCCTCCCCCCACACACATTATAAAGCTTTTGAAGAAAGTAAATCACCTTGTCAATGACACGTGGGTATACAACAGCTGGCTTACCAATTCTTCTTTCAACGCAGGAAAAAAACACTTAGTGGTCTGACTGAATGCAGAAATGATTTATGTATGTACACAGGCTCAGAACAAAAAAGAATATCATTATATTTTACTACATGTGAATTATTTAACGACACAGATATTGTCATTTTGGAAACAAATTCCATTCATTTTTATTCTACTTTGTAAAAATTACTTTTAAATATGCGATTAAAGACTTCAACCACCTGCCAGTGCTTCTACTGTGAAATGTTTCTGTAAATACTTTTAAACTATTGTTTGTCAATGTCGACCCTTTGCGTTCGATCTTGGAGAAAAACCGAGAATTTAAAAGTTTTTTCTCTCTTTATTATACCAGAAGGCTACATGTTGAATCGTCGTGAAGAGTAGATTGAGGCCTTGTTTATACAGAACGCGAAGCAGCGCGGCGGCGAAATTTTTCGCGTTCGATGTATTTCCATTTGACCATTTTGCAGGACCCGCTACGAAGCGAAGCGAAGCGATACGACGCGCTATTTCAGTTTCGCTAGTCAAGCCAAAAATATAGCGTCCCTTATGTGCGCTTGCCTAATTATGCAATGTGAAGCCTGATTAAAGTGTTTAAATAGATCTAGCGAAGCGCTGCGAAATCGCTGCATCCCGTGTCGCGTCGCTGTACGGCTGCAGGTTAACCCTTTACCTAACCTAAAAGCAGACGACACTTGCAAAAATAATTCTTGAATAACTATTTTTTTTCATTTTTTGCCTCAAAAACATAGGTTATGACCCCTCGTTGGAACGAGCTCGACGAGCTCGTTCCAACGAGGGGTCATAACCTATGTTTTTGAGACAAAAAATGAAAAAAATAATGAAAATTAATGGGCGATTTTTGAGAATAGCGCTGGCCGGTTTTGGTCGTTACGTTAGGTAAAGGGTTAAAGATAATAATTAGTCTACCTGAAAAATTCACTTTTGCAAACGCTGGAATTAAAGAGACGAATGAGTTAGTTCTGAAATTGTTTGCCCTCCCCACCCCTATTAATTGAACGTTTATTTGTTTATTTGTTTGACTTCTGCTTGAACACTTAATTGCTACACCAGTACAGAACTGAGTTCCCAACATGAACAGTTGCAGTTCATGGAATACCGGATAGGCTATTTGGTGGCCCAATGGCCTGCAAATTTGCTCTGATGGTCTACAGTGTCTTCTGGTCCAGAAAGTAATTGTATGTGTTGTTCATCCACCGATTGACCCACACGTAATTACCGAGTGCGTATACTGTGGTTTTTACATAGAAAAATGTGCGGTATAATTTTTTAAAATTTCTGTATAGAATATCCGAAAATTTAACATATTAATTAATCTGCCTTAAGAATGAATACCAGGAATTAACGAATTTGTTCTGAAAGATATTTGCACAACAAAACATGAGACTTCCTCTTAGTATTTCGTGTGATTAAACTTCTAACAGTAAAATTCGTAACCGTAGCATTTAGGTAATAAACCCACTTCTGGTTGTCAGTCCCTTTCCATTTTTGTACCGGTAATAGGGAACAACCGTCTTTTCAATCACAGTCGAAATAACTTAGCACAACAACACAATTTATTTTTTATTTCCATTCGTGGATAAAATCAGCCCCGGAGAATAATTATCTGACGCTCTTTGTGGGACCTTTCGACGTATATCAATACTATCGCCTGTAATGTCGAGGGAGAAAATAAAATATACATTTTCTTGCAATTATCCCACGACTTAATGCGAATGACAATATATGGGATGAAATAAATAAACGAACGTATTTTACGGGTTCTAGAAAGGTGTTAACAGTTTTGGGTGGACAGCTTGACTGATGGAGAAAGCCTAATTACCACCAGAGAACCATCGACCAATGGTAAGCAACTGCCACACTTTCCAACGTTCTGACCAACCACAGATAGAACTTGAGTCCAGATCACGTTGGCTGAAGTCACACTGCCCCTTAAGCAAGTAAACTTAAGTGTCTCGCTCACGCGAAATTGGATCTGAACTCATGACCTCCCGATTAAAAGTCAATCGCGCTAAACAATGGGGTACATTGACGTCAGGATGGAACTATATACGATTACGGAGCAGTTATCCATTTTGTCATCAATTAGTTGACCAATCATTAGCGTACTTTTTTGCATAGTTTAGGGGAAAAATAACTCGTGTATCAGATTAAGAGAGTTAATATTAAATCCGCGTGTTAAAAATAAAATTGTCCAATACAATGCTATCCTATACATATATATGCGAACTACTTTTCCTAATGAGTGGGTAATTGTTAATTCACTCCTACAGCCCTCAAGGGCGGTAGGACTGAGTTATCACTTACCGCCCTGTTTTTAGCATCGTATGCATTGCAAACGCCAACTTTCCCCGTTACGCCATTTTTGACAAAGTTAAATATACTAGAAAAATATTACTCACATTTTTTTCCACGAAACAATTAATAAATAACCTGACAATATCAGCCACGTATCACAAGTGCCAGAGAACAACTTTGAAGTACCACAAGTGCCGAAGGCAACCAAAGAGTGAATGAAGTCTAAATAAGCTTATTCCCAAATTCTATAATTTGCACGTCAACAGCAAGAACTGTGAACGAAATAACCACTATCCCCGATGGCATAAAAGTGAGGATGGTAACATAGAAGTTGTACTTACGGATATATTCCACTGTGTGTTGATATGAACCGGACCGGCGTTTTTATATATATCTGATAATTACCAAATAATAATATCACAGTTAGAGTACACATTTGATTGGCCGTGCCTTGCGGGATATCTGCCAGGTAATCGTATACCCATTGCTGCTGTACTGGAAATGGACATCGCGATTGAGCACGAATGTTACGTAAGTCTGGTATATGATGTGCATACCTAATTATATCGAAAACTATCTTCATGATCAAAAACATCCCATCGCGAACATATATTAATGACCAGCACACTGCATTAATTAAGTGTGGTGTTCTCTTGTTTTGACGAAGATAAGGTCAATCATTTGCCATGGTGTGGAATTCATATAACATGTTTTCTGAAATTTCTTAACCACGAAGAAACCTGTCACCGCTGAATTCATGTTCTATAATTTGTTCCTTACTTTAGTTCGATTCCCGTCCGGGACGGCCCGCGTTGTGTTCTTGGGCAAGGCACTTTATCCCGGTTGCCTACATGGGGACACGATGACGCCGTGTACTAAGACGTACTGCACGTCGATGGTGCACTTGTCTTCAACCACTGTAACCCTGCTTGAGCGGAGCTTGAACAGAGTTAGAATGTTGAGGAGCTGACAGTTGCTCATCGATGCTCGGTGGTCCTCTCCGGGTACTCCGGCTTCCTCCACCCGTATAACTGTCACGGTCACGATTAGCCATCGTGCATAAGTATGTGACCTTAAACACCAATAAGAAAATAAAAAAAAAAAAAAAAAAAAATAAAAAAAAAATAAATAATGTTACTTACTTTGATCCTATTATTACAGTATTATTATTACAGTACAGCCACCGTGGACTGATCCCTTTCCACGGTTAGGCAATATTTCCACTGATGCAATAATATTAGAATCTAAACATTAATAATAGGAATAATCATCAAAAATTTAATTAATGAAGCACCGGGTACATCCCGGTGCTTCATTACTTAAAATTTGCTGCTGATGATTTCTATTACCTGGAAAACGCATGCGTGGACATCACTATCCACGCGTGGTTTACGGATAAGTCCACGGCGACTGTGCTGTAGCTCAGAGCAAAGCGAATGGAACACTGGCAGCGTATTTGTTTCACCATAGCAGGGGTGTGTTCGTGTGTTTGCGTGGCCCGGAGGTTGGGGGGGGGGCGGTGCAAATTGGCAACTGAAAAATATTTTGTCTTCTCCACCTCATTTCAATGGCAGCAGAACAATATTTTTTTCTCCACTTACTTCCACCTCGTGTTGGGTCAGAAGGGTTCTCCTGCAATTGGTGAAGGACCAGGTCTTTCTCTGTGACAAAAAAAAAAAAAAAAATTCATAAAAAGTAGAGCACCCCGAGTACCCTTTTTAAGGCTAAAGAACATAGAAAGTGGAAGTACAACGTCAGCAAAATGTCCCAAGAGGCATCGGGGGAATGCACATTAACCAGTTTTAGGATTTAAGAAATATATGTATATACGGGGGTCATTTTCTGGGAAAAATGTGAGGGATGTGTGCTGGTTTGGGGGAGGGGGAGTGTATGTGTGGTGTAAGAGAGGGAGTTTGTGTGTCTGAAGGAGGGTGTGTGTGTGTGTGGGCGTCAGCGGGATTAATCTATTTTCTACTAGGTTTAGAGTACGCAAAACGTTTAAAAATCTTCCGCACACTCAAACCTGGCGCCCTTCACGTTTTTCTCCATATCCAGCGGCTCGTATTTTTTGTTTTGTTTTGCGTTGGACCGTAATTTTACGGAAAATCGTTATAAATAAAGCCTTCCGTCAATTTCGTTGGTTAATTTCAAAACTAGACAATTTGATTGACTGAACAAAATACAACCGGGCCACCTCTTCATAATTTGCATAATTAGAGATGGGAGCTTTCATTGGTCAATTTCAAAACTGGACAATTTGATTGGCTAAACAAAATATAACTGGGTCACATTTGCATACTTTCAGTAGAGAGAATTTACGTTATCTGTCCTATTTAGGATGGGTTATATTGTATTAATCTTTTACCTACAAAAAAACGCCATTCATTTTTGTTTTATATTTTCACTTTTTGCTTCCAAAACATAGGTTATGACCCCCTCATTGGAACGAGCTCGACGAGCTCGTTCCAATGAGAGGTCATAACCTATGTTTTGGAAACAAAAAATGAAAAAAAATTAGTTATACGAGGATGTTTTTTCCAAGTGCCGTCTGCAACTCAAGTTAGGTGATGGGTTAAAAAGTTATACTAAGTGGCTAATTGGTGCGTGTGTGTGTCATATCATAAATAGAATATGAAACGAGTGTTTTCCTCATATAATATTTATGAAACTCGTCCGAATTTTCCGTTTGGGCTCGCCAGAGGCTCGCCAAAACGGAAAATTCTTAGACTCGTTTCATAAATATTATATGAGAAAAACACTCATTCCATATCCTCTATTTAAGAAATAACTGTTGTTTTCCTTCGGTTTATGCTATATAAACCGAAAATTTTCAGCTCAAGCTTCATAACTCGCGTAGCGAGTTATGATTAAGCTTGTGCTGAAAATTTTCGGTTTATATCACATAAACCGAAGGAAAACAACAGTTATTTCTTATAATTTAATCTGGCTGTAATATTAAAATATAAAAACTATGTGTACGTGAACGAAAAACTTTTAATTTTCGCATAAGACAACAGTCAAACTCAGGAAAGTGTGCCACAAACAGGTCACGTCAATCATTGTCAAATTGTTTGTTGTTTTGATTTTCGATCGCAGACGACAGATATTTAGCAAGTCACGTAACAATATCATTTAAAACATTTTTTTAAGTTCCCCCAAAATCATGTTTGGGTATATGATCTTTTATTCGTTTCCCACTTCGGTATATTTTATGAAATTCAATTGTTCCTGAGAAATTATCATTATATTCTCGCTGACTGAAGGCGATGAAAAATCGATCACTGATCTTTCTTTACAAGCTTGTTATCCATCTATCGGTCTGCCGTCACGCCCTCACGGTGACAATTGGATTGAGTGGGCGGGGCTTCCATAGTCTTCAAAGTTGGGTCGGATGTGCGAACGTGTGGCGACATTCCAAATCATGAGGTGATTTGGTTTATACGATTTTGACGACTTTCACGCTGTATGCTTTCAACCAATCCAACGCAGAGGCGGGGCAAATGATTAAATTATTTATTTATATTTGAGACTTTAATTATCCTGACGCGTTCAAACGCCACTGGGAATTCAGTTTCTTCAACGGTTTTGAAAATGCGACGTCAAACGTCGGAAAGGACCCATAACAAGATATTTTCCACATTCGTGATTATCTGATTGAGGGCTACATTATTTTTGGTGGTCTGATTTTGTTATTCAAAACTTGGTTTATTACAAATTATTGGAGAGTGCCTACAGGCACTGTTACATCCCACTTTGTAATAAAAGTTGCAAAATGTAATAATTATTACAAAATGCAACTACTTGGACGGGAAAAACGTTGCCATATGTAATAATTATTACAAAATGCAACTACTTGGACGGGGAAAAACGTTGCAAAATGTAATAAACTTTTTTTTCAAAGGGGCACTTTTTTTCAAAGGGGAAATCGAAAACGAATTCGTGTTACTATACAATTTTTAAAATAAATTTGTGTCTCTATGATTCTGCGACTGTCTTCGGGTATGTTATACGCATTTCTACGTGTATTGAGCGAGTTTCGTATATGTCCGAAATTTTATTACAAAGTGCAACTACTTGGACTGGAAAAACGTTGCAATATGTAATAATTATTACAAAATGCAACTACATGGACTGGAAAAACGTTGCAAAATGTAATAAATGTTACAAACTGCAACTACATCGATTGGAAAAACGTTGCAAAATGTAATAAAATATTTTCAAGCAGAGCAATCAAACTAATTCATTGCATTGTACAATTATTAATAGCAAATTGTATCTGAATGTCGTAACCAAATGCTGTCAATGTGTGTTGTTTGTAGAGATTACCACTGGTGATCAGTATAGTGGGGATGACAAGAAATGGCTATTGATCGTCTATGGTGTTGATCTCTAGTGATCGTTGGGAGCAAAATAAGGATAGAAGGCTATGAGTACTAGCCGCACTGAGGCCTCTCCTCACTGCCCCCTACACATCCTCATTCGAGGAGATGATCATTGGTGGTCGCCATTGACGATCACCAGGGGTGCCTAGTGATCGTTTATGGCGATCTCTAGTGATCGTTACTAGCGACCATTAGTGATCATATCCCTGTATGTGGATGAGAGGGCAGTGAGGAGAGGCCTCATTGAGTCCACACCTCATTGCCCTCACATCCACACCTCGCTCCCAACGATCACTAAAGATCACTGACATCCATACTGATTGGCAATAGCGATATCAAGTGATTGTTGGGGCGAGATGGGAATGTGAGGGCTATGAGGCGAGGCCTCATTGGGGCATCTCCTCACAGCCCTCTCATTCCCATTGGGAAGATGATCATTGGTGATCGCCAGTGGCGTTCACTATGGATGCCTAGTGATTGCCGATGGTGCTCTCTAGTAATTGTTGGGGGGGGGGGGGGGCGAGATGACGATGTGAGGGCTATGAGAAGAGACCTCATTGAGGCATAACCTCATAGACCTCATTGGTCTCCAAGTATTCCGACTGAGAGCGCCACAGTCGCTGCCCCGTCCAGAAATCCTGGCCTAATTTACAAGGACCTAGTGAACCAGTGACCTGGCGACGCAGAGACCTCTAACCAGTGGCCCGATCGACAGCGACACAATCCCCCTCTCTCTTCTCCCATCGGTGAACCTATCTCAGAAGCCCTCCAACCAGTGGCCCGACCTAGCGACACAGTAGCCTCACCCCTGCTCCCAACGTTGACACTATCTCAGAAGCCCTCCAAGCAATCGCCCGGCCAAGAGTGACACAGTCGTACTCCCCTCTGCTTCCAACAGTGACCCTGTACCAGAAACCCTCCAACCAGTGACCCGACCGAAAGCGACACAATCACTCGGCAATCCTACCATGGTGTGGGATATAGCGACAGTCAAATTCTACTGGGGGAAATGGCACCACTGACACAAGTTCTGTGCGAAATGGCATAGGGTAAGGCAAACTTGGTCTGAAGCGACTGCAGTGAAAGGCTATCACTGTGCGGACAGTGTTACGAGGGTATAGACATGGGCCAGGGGCGGTGTTGCTGAGCCAAATCAACGTTCACTCATTATCTGTGGACATCGACAGCGGTCAACCCCGTCATGACCTCGCGCGCTCTCCATGACGTCACCGACGTCATAGCTACTCTAACCATTTTTCTCTGTCGATTCCCGACTTTCCTGCATCTTCACAAACTTTGCAGTAGGCATCCACACCCTGCCTGCGATGCAAACGATGCGAACTGTACATAGATAGTCGACCAGAGTAGGCAAATGAGCTTATAGAGGCTGTGTTAGCGACAGGAATTTGGAGGGGGGGGGGGGGGTGGTCTGGGGTCCGGGTGCGGATGGGAGTCAGGTAGAGAGCGACATAAAGGGCCCTTTCGGGAACATAATTAACATACTACTCGTGCAGGATGATATGGAAACAAAAATACTTCACTTTGCTTTCCTTTGGGTTTTATGGATTTCATTATATTACCTTAGCCATGCATCCACAAGACATCTTTCCAGGCAAGCATTTTTGTGATGAAAATGCTGTTCAGCTTTAGTGGTTTTAGGATAGGCGCAGTGTCAGGATTATGGGAGGCATTGGTACTCCTTTTCATAGGAACTATTCGGCTACTTATGCGAAAGAATTACAAAGGATAACATAGAATAAAAGTACAACACTTATTATTTATTGGTAATTAGAAAAACAGAATATAATTAGTTTCACAAATATTAAAAGTACAGGTAGAAACTGGTTATAATTGAACAGGTGTAGTATTCATGCAAAATTGTGAAATGGTTCGGCATCACACGAAAACAGTGATTTGTTTATGTACACTTGTTTTACTAAAATTTATTGGAGAGTGCCTTTGGGTACTCACCGATGAATTTTGGTATTATGATTAGTTATTAGACAAATCAGAAATCATACCTCACTTTGTTCTATTTTTACCGCATATGTACTGAGGTCTAAATACATTTTGGAGGAACAAATACTTAGTGGCATGTGGATATATATTACACACTTTGACCCGTCTACGCTTGAATGTACAATTCAGACACACAGAGATTTGTTTATGTACACTTGTTTTATTAAAATTTGTTGGAGAGTGCCTCTGGGTACCCACCCCCACCTACCCCACCTCCCCCCCCCCCCCACCGATGAACTTTAATTATGAATAGTTATTAGTCAAATCAGAAATCATATTTCACTTTGTTCTATTTTTACTGCATATTTACTGAGGTTAAAATGCATTTTGGAGGGGAAAAATAATGCGTGGACGTGGATATATATATTACACACTTGGACCCGTCTAAGCTTGAATGTCCAATTTAGGAAAACGAAAACAGAGATCTGTTTATGTAAACTTGTTTTATTAAAATTTATTGGAGAGTGCCTTTGGGTACCCCTCGATAAATTTTAATATTATGAATAGTTATTAGTCAAAAAACAACAAAAAATAATTCGGCACCGAACCAGTTACTAAATTTTGTTTACCAGTCTCAGTTTGCATCTCATGCATCGATTTTTCACCCTTTTCATTTTTGTGTTTCCATATCAGTCCTTCCAAGCTACTACGACAACTTATATGTTCTCAATTTTCAAAGATTGTAATTTTATCAAACGGTTTTTGTAATAACAGAACGAATAGCTTCAAATGAATGCAACAACCAAATATAGATAGCAAAACCTGTACACGTGAAACACAATATGGGCAAAGTTAACACTGTGTCCAACTGATCGGCCAATTTAGACACATGAAAATAGAGAATTGTATATGTACACTTGTTTTATTAAAATTTATGGGAGAGTGCCTTTGGGTACTCTCCGATACATTTTGGTATATTTTGGTGTACTGAACATTCATTAGCCAAAAACCAACATAAAATAATTCAACACCGATCCAGTTACTAAATCTCGTTTACATGTTTTAGTTTGTATTTCATGCATTGACTTTTCATTCTTTTCATCTTAGTGTTTCCATATTAGTCACTCCAACCAACTAAGATATTTGATACCATACTACATTTTGGGTGAAAAAATATTTAGTGGCATGTGGATATATATCACACACCTGGACCCGTCCATGCTGAATGTCCAATTCAGACACACGAAAACAGAGATTTGTTAATGTACACATGTTTTATTAAAATTTAATGGAGAGTGCCTCTGGGTAACCCCTCCCCTCCCCCGCCCCCGATGAATTTTGATATTATGAATAGTTATTAGCCAAATCCGAAATCATACTTCACTTTGTGCTATTGTTATTGCATATGTATTGAGGCCATAATGCATTTTGGGGGAAAACAAATATTTAGTGGCAGGTGGATATATACTACACATTTGGACCCGTCCATGCTTGAATGTCCAATTCAGAAACACTTAAACTGAGATTTGTTTATGTACACATATTCTATTAAAACTTATTGGAGAGTGTCTCAGGGTAACCCCCCCCCCCCCCCCGGCCCCGTTGAATTTTAATATTATGGATAGTTATTAGCCAAATAAGAAATCATACCTCACTTTGTTCTATTTTTAGTGCACATGTACTGAGGCCAAATGCATTTTGGAGGGAAAAATATTTTGTGGTGTGTGGATATATATTATACACTTGGACCCGTCTAAACTTGAACGTCCAATTTAGGCATACGAAAACAGAGATTTGTTTATGTACACTTGTTTTATTGGAATTTATTGGGGAGTGTCTTTGGAGAGTGCCTCTGGGTAACCCCTCCCCCCCCCCCCCCGATGAATTTTAATATTTTGAATAGTTACTAGCCAATTCAGAAATTATACCTCATTCTGTTCTAATTCAGAAAAACGAAAACAGAGATTTGTTTATGTACACTGTTTTATTAAAATTTATTGGAAAGTGCCTTAGGGTTCCCCCGATGAATTTTAATATTATGAATAGTTATTAGCCAAAAACCAACATAAAATAATTCAGCACCGAAACAGTTACTAAATTTTGTTTATCAGTTTCAGTTTGCATCTCATGCATTGATTTTTCACTCTTTTCATTTTTGCGCTTCCATATCAGTCCTTCCAAGCTACTACGACAACTTATATGTTTTTAATTTTCAAAGTTTTTTTCAAACAGTTTCAAACGGTTTTTGTAATAACAAAACGAATAGCTTCAATTGAATGCAACAACCAAATATAGATAACAAAACCTGTACACGCTAAAATGAGCAACATGTGGATTAACGATCGGCCACTCCTGACTTCATCTCCATGTTGTGCCATGATTAGCCAAGGTAATATATATGTAATGTTAACCACACCAAGAAGCTAACAAGCTGATAATGTCATGTTTAGCCCTCCTCGCTGAAACCTTCATTCGATGTCCACTTTCTCTCGAAGACTGATTAATAATTCTTTCGTTCGATTCCGCAGTGACATAATCCCCGTAGATACCTATTTAGATACATTGATGATTTTTTCTCATCAATATAAACAATTTACTTCTTATGTGTTGTTGTGCCGTAAATTCTACCTTGTATCTTTATCACTAAAATTACCACTGTCTTCAGTTTACCAAACACAGTCTTATAGTGAGCCCAGTTATGGCGAATTTTAACCCTATTTTGGATGAGATACAGAATAATGATCATTTCAATTTTGTTTCTATGTATAACGAAAAAACGAACGTCACGGACGACTACAGCCCTGACGTGTCCCCATTCTCTATTCATAATCATTCATGTAATTATTATTCAACCTCAAACTTTAAAAGAGATTTCTACGACAAAAAGATAAAAACTAGTTTACTAAACCTAAACTGTCGAAGTCTGAATGCGAACTTTGACTCGCTCACCAACTTCTTGTGTGACATTCAGAACGACGAAAATTTATTTGAAGTGATTGGCTTGACAGAAATATTTAATATCCATGAAAATTTGAATTATAAAATCGAAGGATATCACCCGATTGTTTACAGGGTCCGACCTAGCGACGATGATGGCAGAGGAGGTGTTGGCATCTTCGTTTCAGAAAAACTCTCGTTTAAGGTTAGACCTGACCTAGAGATTTTTATTCCACACGTCATCGAAACAATCTTCATTGAGGTAAATCCGGGATGTCAAAACTCTTACGTCGTCGGGTGCATATATCGACCGAATTCACCTCCTCTGGCGAACATTGACACATTTCATTCCTCAGTAACAGATATTGTAACAAAAATTTGCTCTGAGCATAGTAAAGCTTTTCTACTGGGAGACTTCAATGTGGATCTACTTAGTTTCAACAGACACCAAAAAACTAATACATTCGTAGATAATATGTTCAGTCATGGATTCATGCCGGTCATAACAAAGCCGACGAGAGTAACAGAACACTCAGCGACCTTGATTGATCATATTTATTCCAACAATGTCACCGATAAATATCATGCTGGTATTATTATTACAGATATCTCAGACCATTTTGCGACATTTTATGTACAAGAAGGCACCCACGTTACCAGTAGTACATCATCCATTTATAGAAGGTCTTTCAAAAGAGAAAATGTGGAATTATTTAAAAACATTCTCCTAAACAGCTCCTTTGACTCGGTATACAACGGTACATGTGTTGAAACTGCATACGAATCTTTTATAAATATATACCTCAATGCATTTGAAAACGCATTCCCCCTAAAACAATTAAGGGTACATAAGAAACATGTGAAACGTAAGCCCTGGATGACGACCGGCCTTCTGCAATCATCGATCAATAAAAATAAACTTTTTCACCTAAAAATGAAAAAACCAACAGAATTTAACATAAACAAATATAAAAAATTTTGTATAATTTTTAATCAAGTAAAAAGACAAAGCAAAGCCTTATATTATAATGATATAATAGAAACAAATAAACACGACATGAAAAAAACATGGTACATATTACGCACTATAATATCCAAATCTAAATCAACTGCCAGCTTCCCATCGAGAATATCTGTTAATAATGAAGAAATAACTGACCCCAGTGAAATCGCCTCAAATTTTAATGACTACTTTGTGGGGATTGGTCAGACAATAAACGAGAATGTTCCATATACAACTAAGAATTTCCGAGAATACTTAAATGGCAATTTTAGCGAGACCTTCTTTATTGTCCCAACAAATGAACAAGAAATTATATTGACAGTAAATCAATTGAAAGGAAAAATGAGCTCAGACTACAATAACTTATCAACAAGAGTTATGAAAGAGGCAATATTGCAAGTGGCAAAACCCCTGACACACATTTTTAACCTCTCCTTTACAGAAGGAAAATTTCCCGACAAACTCAAAATAGCTAAAGTGATACCGATACATAAAGGTGGCAACCCTCAGATGCTAGGAAATTATAGACCCATAAGCTTACTTCCAGTTTTCTCAAAAGTACTAGAAAAAATAATGTATCGTAGAGTCATCAGTTTTTTAAACAATTTCGAAATACTATATAAACACCAATATGGCTTCCGCAAAAGTCATTCCACAATTCATCCCATCTTACATCTTCTTCAGTATGTCGCGGATAGCAATGATAAACCCACAAAGGACTCAACCTTAGCAGTATTCATAGATCTGTCGAAAGCCTTTGATACGATAAGTCATGACATATTGCTTAGCAAACTAGAATTCTACGGAATAAGAGGCAAGGCGAACGATTGGTTCAAAAGCTACTTATCAAATAGGTTACAATTTGTCGATGTTAACTCGCACCAGTCCTCAACGCAAACAGTTAACTGTGGTGTCCCACAGGGCTCCGTTCTCGGACCCCTCTTGTTCTTGATCTATGTCAATGATATGAGCAACTCAACAAGGCTAAATCTACTTTCATTTGCTGATGATACAACCCCTTTTACATCTGGGCATGATCTGGAGAGATTGGAAACTGAATTAAACGCAGAACTTACAAATATTTTTATCTGGTGTTGCTGTAATAAACTTCAAGTAAACGCTAATAAGTGCAAATATATTATGCTGCACCCACCAAATAACCCAAACAAAGCAAATATGCTACGTATCTTTCTGAATAACACTAAGCTTTCACCGGTCGATAACTCCCAGTCTGAAAAGGTGGCTAAATTCCTGGGAGTTTATCTTGATGAAAATCTCAGTTTTAAACACCAGGTATCTACTATTTGTTCTAAAATATCGAAAATAATATATTGTTTGAACAAAGTAAAAAACATACTACCACATAAAGCAATGAAGTCGTTATATTATGCACTTATACATAGTCAGGTATTATACGCAATCCAAGTATGGGGCCACGCATCTTCTTGTTGTAAAATATACACTCTGCAGAAACGAGCCATTAGAGTAATCAATCGCAAAAGACTTAACAGTCATACAGATCCTTTATTCAAAATGAACAATATTTTGAAATTTAACGACCTTTACAAATTAAACGTTTCATTATTTATGTATGACTGGAAATATATGAACCTACCACAATCGTTTGAAACGTTTTTTAATGTTAGATCCACTGGAACTCTTACTAGACAAGCAGGATTAATACAGACTGATAAACCAAGAACGCAGTTTTCTGCAAATCTGCCGAGACATAGCTTTCCAAAAATATGGAATGCAATTGAGTCTGGTATTCGAGGTCTCCCCACCAGAAGCCTATTTAAAAAACAATTAGCTATGAAATACATACATAACTACTCTTCGAACATATCATGCGCATATCGCATGTGTCCCGACTGCCACCCTAATATCTAAATATTACTATTTTTTAATATTAGTATTGTGAAACGTATTGGATAATGCCTTATGATGGGTATTCATCTTCTCTTACGAGAATGTGCCCTCCACTGACATTTCCCCTACACTGACTCACACTAATTTACTAAATAATTCTTAATCGGTCGTCATTTCAAGCAACAAATTTACAAATTTATAAATTTATAAAGCCTTACCTTTATCTTTCTGAACTGCCCTTTGCAAAATCTGGACCGGTAACTAATTGCTTAACACTCATTCATACTTCGAGAAGGCATCTTCCTAGGATCCAACTCACCAGGCAAATATCTCTCTCCCTTTGTTTGTCTCCCACACCCCAAGGCAGGTATATACTTGTCAACTGTTATCTCATCCTAAACGGCCACTAATGTCTCATATGAGATCATTTTATGTGACAGCCGGTGGCCCTCGCCATAACTCTCTACACCCTATACTGAAGGCGGTGGTGATTATGTTTTAACGATGTCTACTGCATGACTATTGAATTTGTACGACCATACCAAGGAGACAACAGGAAGACAGCTAAATTTGCTATGTTGTCTCCTAACAATATATCATGTTGTGTTTAATTTTGTATAGTTGTGTCTTATGTTTTGTTATTCAGTGATATATTGTTGAATAAAGTATATCTATCTATCTATCTATCACTATTCCAAGTATGAGTGCTAAACATGTTTTTAAATGCTTTCTTGGAGAGGAAGAGGAAATCAGTCAGTGGTGTAATGTCACACCTTCTGAGGTATGATACACATGAGGAAAAGAAAATCTCGTGATTGGTGAGTGTATACCAGAAATAGCCCCCGCTTCTCCACTGCAAATAGTGTATTTTAGCTCCTGAAAATAGCTCGCAAAAATAATGTTTCTCATGCTTCTCGCTGCCACTCGTGAGATATCCCTTGTATCCACTCGGATATTGTTCTTTGGGCTTTCGGATTTTCTCAGGTCTTGAGAAATAATACTAATAAAAAGAAAGCGTGTGAAAGCTTAAATTAATATTGCAATTTGTACCTCATATGTCCGAAACAATTGAAATCTGATCAGAAAAAATAACCATCACCTGTGCTGCTTGCGTTATCGTCCACTTGGTGTTAAAATGATATAGAAGGCGCACGTTGCCGCTATATGAAGTAAATTGCAGTCATTCCATAGCCCCCAGTTTAAAAGATCGAAACTCAACAGAAGACGCTCCACCAATTACCGCAACGGTTGAAATCATTGGGAAGAGGATAAATCACTGTTAAGAAGCCTGTTTTCTGGGCATCGTCATTAACAAGAACCTGACCCTCAAGGCGTCTTGTGATAAAATAACCAGCAGAGCAATGGCCCGCATGTGCCTTCTCAAAGGCCTCGATGGTTCTAATAGGAAAGATGGGGGGGGGGGGGGGGTGATAGAGTCTCTATTCTGAGGCTCTTCATGAGCTTTGTCAGGCCTTTTACGACTATGCTGATGTAGTCACCCACACATGCTGTGTTAGCTGGACTAAAGCGCACCAAGTCAACGGGGTACGAGCCCCAACCTGGCTCTATCGGTGCTCGGCACTCCCGCACCACTCAGCTAAGAAGAATCGAATCTTGCAACACTCCACGAGCGCCCCACCAACCTTGGGGAAAAGACCCTCTCACCTCTAATCGCGAACGATCTCATAAAAGGGTACCAAAAGCTTGATTGAATCCACCCCGGGTGGATTGGTGTCTGGGAATGGGCGTGTCATGTGCACCTAGGACTTCGGGCCCGGCTGTAAACTAAAAATCACCCTTCTGGTTGTCGCCAGAAGCGTTAAGGTGTCTGACTTACGGCCCAAAGTTATTCATTCTCCTGCCCCCTTGCATGCCGGACACGCTAGTGGTATGTTGTGTAACCAACTTATCCTCACCCACATCCGGATCCCCGCTCGTCCAGGACCCCGGCACCCCAATGTCCTGTCGCTAACTCAACAACTCTAGTTTCAATGGCCAACTCTAGTTACATGGCTTTGTACAGTGTGCTCCGCTTGCATCGCTGGCTGGTGTGGATGCTTAATGCATGGTGTATGCTAATGGAAAAAACAGGTATCAAGAGTGGGAAACTGTTAGAGGAGCTATGACGCCGGCGACGTCTTAGAGGGCGCACTGTCGTTGTCCGCGGAGCTGCGTTTCAGGATGTTGTTCGGGCCCAGTGGTAGGGCTGTGCCGTTGAGTAGCCCCGATCCTAGATTAGTACGACGCTTTTGGGGTGGGATAGCTGCGTTTGCTGGCTCACTCGACCAGGCTCAGTGATTCAAGACGCTCAATATCAACGGAATTAGTACACAAAATTCTAGTGACCGACTTCCCCGATGACAATGTCAATTCCCTTCAGCACTCGGCGTGATGTAGCAATGAGCAGTCTAGGTCTGGACGCCGCACCCCGAGTCGCGAATAGAAGGCGCCTGTGGTTCGCTTCGGTGACTCCAAATGGTGGATGAGTATTGTGGTCTCCACCCTCCTTTTTCTCCGTCTCATGGGTGGATGGGTCTTTGTGTCTTAGCGGCCTTCCCAGTTCTCTTGTTCCCGCATGTCTTGGTTTCCGATTTTGCATGAAAAATATTATATATGTAATTCTGGATGTAAATGGAGCTCGCGCCCATATAGACGGCCACATGCGCCTTCATTGCGCATAACCACCACCCAGGTTTGTGCATTGGAGAGTCTGACAGTTACTCGCCGCTGTTCGACGGTTCTGTCCTAGTACTCCAGCTTCCTCCACCGCCACGATATGACCCTAGCTGTTGAAAGTGTCGTAAAACCTCAATAAATAACAGTGCGTCAAAGCCAAGTAAAATCAATACACAAATAGCAAACCACTACGTCCACCAGACGTTTACATGTTGGTCCTCGATTTAAAACCCAAAATCTTAAAGAGTGACATTTCTATAAATCGCAGCGCTACTGTGTCTGGTGGTGATTTGCTTTTGCGGTTAATTTGGTTCTGATCCGGTCTTCGGTGATCGTTGGGAGAGAGATACGGATGTGAGGGGTATGAGGTGAAGACTCCATGGGGTCTCTCCTCACAGCCCTCTCCTCCTCATATAGTCCAGGCACATTAGACATAAAAATGAGAAAGTAAGGAAAAAAATCGGAGAAAGATGATTTTTTTATATGTTTCCGGGACACACATTGCGGATAAAGTGTGAAAAGTCCCCGCGAATCCGAGTTGAGCTTTTTTAGTTATAGCGTTTTTTTTGATGAAAAAAAAAAAAAAAAAAAATTCGACCCAGCTCCATATTTCTCATTATTATTCGCCTTAGTAGGGTGAGAATCATAAATATCGTGCTGAATTATATTGAGAATACATATCCCCAACAGAAAATGCCAACTTTGTACCAATCCTCACACTCAATGGTGAAATATTCACGAAAATGTACAAAATTACGAAAAAAAATTTATTGTTTTCATACACACAACGGTACACAACGTCCATTAAATCAAATCTACGACTACTTTGGGAGTTAAATTATATATCAAAAATTGCAGAAAAGCAGTGGCTTTATAATGATATATAACAATAGTCATTTATTCCATAATGAACTGGTGAAACGTGTGAAATATTAACCATACCCCCTAAACTCAAATTCAAACGGCATCGACTTTTCTCATTCAAATACCGTATTATAGCATCATTGTTTCAATTTCCATGTTCGATTAAATCACATAATGTGGTGTTCGCCTACACTCAAGATGCATTGGCATGTAATGTGTGCACGCCCTTGATGTGTACTCATAAACAAATCGGCGGCTTCCATATGAGTATGTCATATTTAGGGGCAATTGGTTCGATCATGGCTGGTAGCGGCTTGGATGAACTTTGGGGGACTGTTTATGCTGGTGGGTCAATCCATCATTTGATCAGTGGTCATGCATATTCAAGAGCAGTTCGTGCCCATTTGCTAACACAAATTGCCATTACAAAACTTGTGTTTGAAGAAAGTCGAACACTAGATAACATAGACTGCACAGAAGTCAATGAAATATTCTGTGGACTTGCTAGAGGTGACTGTACAACAGCTGACGCTGTCAATCAAGAAAGTGTCAACCATCTACTGTCAAAATTACACGAACTGCTCCAGAATGCGTCCGTAGGACGCACAGGAAAGCTTTGGGTACAATACTACGAGCAAATAGGTCTTCTCCAGTTGTTCTTGAGAGCAGAGCGCACAGGCGACTGGGAACTCCACACATATTGTGTTCGCAATATGATTCCAGTATTTCACGCATGTGGTCATTTTGCATACGCAAAAAGTTCTCATCTCTATTTGCAGCAGATGAATGAGCTAACAGAAATAATGCAACAGGATGATTTGAAGTTGTTCATTGAGAAAGGTTACTTTACCATAAGGCGCTCAGATAAATTCTGGGACGGGATATATTCTGATCAGACCATAGAGCAGTGTTTAATGAGAATGTTCAAGCTCCCTGGTGGTCTCACACATGGCAGGGGAATAACCGATAGCACTGTTGCGAAATGGGTACATGGACTACCTCTTTGCCTTCCGATATGTAATGCTCTCGAAAATTTTGTTCATGTTCACACTGGTCATGGCGAACAACATCGGGATCTCCGTCAAAGTTCACAATTGACTGATGCCAATGATATCACCAAATTATTGAACTGGCTCAGAGTGCATTCCCCCTTTCAGAATAGAGATCCACTACAATTAGTCTCTATATCGACCGGGCTTGTGGCCGACGAAACTGTGAACTGTGACCAAGTTCGCAAAATTGGTGAATGTTGCGTATCGAATGTTGTAAGCAAAACGTTCAACAGCATCAAACTACGACGTGTTGACACTGTGAAGTCTTTCGCATCGATGGCAAATAGCATCAAAGTCCGTGGGATTAAGGTAGTGATTGACCCCACAATTCTGTTCAACCGCATCACATGTGTTATTCAGTCACAAGCAGAGATGGAAGAGTATCTCAAATATGAACTCGCCCCGAAACCACCAGCATTGTTTGATTCTGCTGGAATGAGGAAGACACAGAAAAGCACGCTCGGTAAGATCCTCAAAACATACGGTTCCGAGCAAACTAAAATCCCAGAACATTCTCTGTTTGTTGTAGATGGTGGATTTTTATTGAGGGCAGTTGTATGGCCTAAACAGTCGTCATATAAGGACATATGTACATCATATTCCAATTATCTAGTGAGACATTTTGGGGTGAACGTCGTGGTTGTTTTTGATGGTTATGCTTGTACAATGTCGACAAAGGGCATGGAACAAGCCCGTAGATCTAAAGACAGGTATTCCATTGATATCAATATCTCACCCGAGTTACCAGCCACCACACCCCAATTCGATTTCCTTGCAAATGCCAAGAACAAAACCCAACTGATCGATCTTCTAATGCAGGAGCTATCTGCTATCAATATTCAGTCCAAGCAGGCCGAGGCTGATGCTGATGTACTGATAGCCGAAACTGCACTTGACATCGCTCAAGATGACAACAATGTTGTCGTTGTGGGAACAGACGCAGACTTGTTAGTCATTCTTACCTCTCGAGTTCAACCGGGATGTAATATTCACATGATGTATTCCATTACCCCAAACTTACTAGTTTCAGTTAGTGAAATAGCAACCAAAATGGGTGACCATAGAAGCAACCTCCTTATAGCACATTCTATAAGTGGCTGTGACACTACTTCTGCACTCTTTCGAGTTGGTAAGAAGAAAGTATTCAGTACAATTGTCTCCGATGTTACTAGCGACTCACAACAGTATGTCAACACAATTTTGGCGGATGACAGTACACCAAGTGCAGTAGCCGCTGCCGGGGAACAACTTCTCCTGATCTTATACGGGAGTAAAACTGTTTCCTCTCTCGACCAATATAGATATGTCACTTACAAGCGTTATGTAGCAAAATCTAAACTGAATAAACCCATCGACCTAGCCTCACTCCCACTAAGCAGCGATGCTGCACAACAACATGTCTACAAATGTTATCTCCAGGTCCAACAATGGCTGGCCACTTCGCTTCCTCCGACGGATTGGGGGTGGTCGCTAGACAATGGACTTCTTGTACCGACTGCAGCCACAAAGCCATGTGCCCCCGATAACCTACTGAATCTGATCAGTTGTGGTTGCAAGAGTGCTTGTACAAAAAGGTGTGGGTGTAAGAAGGCAGGACTCTCTTGCTCAGGTTTGTGTAATTGCAGTTCGGATTCTTGTAACAACCACAGAAACACTGTCCTGTCGGAAATTTCTGAGTTCGATGAATAATATGTATATAGGTCATGTCATTTCTGTATATAGTGTTGATAATAGTCAATGTAACTTAATCCATGTTGATTGATTTGTACATTCTGTAAATATTATTTATTGATTTTTGTACATTCTGTAAATATTATTTATTGATCTAATGCTGCCAGACACAGACGTGTCTGTTCGGTCCCAAGCCCGAAAATAGTTGAGTTCTCATGCTGACGAATTTTATGCCAAAAGGGGAACTCGGCCAGAAGCAGAGGGGGTCTTCCATAATGTCTATTTTGTAAGCAATGATAAAAGTCTTCAAATGGTGGTGGATTTTTTATCGTCTGTCCAACTAACATCCCGTTCTGTACTACGACCCTTTGGGCAAATCCGTTAGGAAAATCGTCATTTTTTGCGTAAATCCGATACTTTTTTGTGAATTTTCAATAATTTTTCGCAGAAATTGTCACAGAATCACATTTTCCTCTAGGTAAATGTATATTAGACATTATGTAGCTCGAAATACGCGTAAACAAAAAATACAGTTGGATCAATTCGAGGTTACAAAGTTCGTGCGATTTTTTTATTTTTTTTTCAAACGCGTTTTCGAAAAAAGGCTGTAGAAAAAAAAGCTCAACTGGGATTTTAGAGGACTTTTGTCTAATCGTTCAGTGACATGTACTCGACATTCCCTGAAAAAATCAGCTTTCTCCGATTTTTTTCCCTAGTGAAACCTAATGTTCTTGGGCTAATACAGGGAGGTGATCACTGATGAGCACCAGTAACGATCACTTGCGATCGCCATAAGCGATCACTAGGCATGATCGTCAATGGCTATCACCAATGAACATCTCCCCGTATGAGGATGTGAGGAGGGTGAGGAGAAGCCTCAGTGCGGTTAGTACTCATAGCTCTCTATCACATCTCACCCCCAACGATCACTAGCCATTTCCTGTCATCGACACTATACTGATCACCAGTGGTCATCTCTACACACAACACACATTGACAGCATTTGGTTGAGACATTCAGATACAATTTGCTATTAATAATTTAATAATACAATGAATTACTTTGATTGCTCTGCTTGAAAATATTTTATTACATATTGCAACGTTTTTCCAGTCGATGTAGTTGCAGTTTGTAACATTTATTACATTTTGCAACGTTTTTCCAGTCCATGTAGTTGCATTTTGTAATAATTATTACATTTTGCAACGTTTTTCCAGTCCAAGTAGTTGCATTTTGTAATAAACTTTCGAACATATACGAAACTCGTTCAAATACACATAGAAATTCGTATAACATACCCGAAGACAGTCGTAGAATCATAGAGACACAAATTTATTTTATAAACAACATGAATTAGTTTTTGATTTCTCCTTTGAAAAAAAGTGTCCCTTTGAAAGAAAAGTTTATTACATTTTGCAACGTTTTTCCCGTCCAGGTAGTTGCATTTTGTAATAATTATTACATTTTGCAACTTTTATTGCAAAGTGGGTTGTAACAAGGCACTCTCCAATAATTTGTAATACAACAAATTTATATAAACAAACTATTATTTGTGTTTGACTGAATATGAAATATGAGCAAGGAAAGTGTTGGCTTTTGCTCTGGTATTTTTGAAAGCCCTGATAGTGGCTTCTAGCCCTCAACCAGTTAAGAAGTCTTGAGTATTTTAAGCTGCGATAACATTTGGCTCAAAGGTTATCACTGAGCACTATTCGGGAGAAAATAGGAATTTGAGGTTAAAACTTTAAAAAATTCAAAAAATAATAACAAAGCAAATGACCACAAAGTATCAATGTGCTGTTGGATTCCGTACGTAATAACACTTATAAAAGTATCAAAGGGTTAAATGCCACCGACGCCAAGGAACATAAACCTTAATATCGAAAATTATTCATAGTCTTGGTCGATTTTCCTTAACATATGACCGGCCGTTATTACTTGAATGCTGCCATGACTGAGTGATAATTTTCTCAGATTTTCAGAGTTGAACACGGGAGGAGATGCCTGATATTTCCTTTTTGCATTCATAAAACTATGAAGCTGCGAGAAAAACGGTTTTTATCAATCGTAAGTTTTCTTGAACTAACAAGTAACTTGTGAAACTAAGACAAAGCAATAGCTGTTAACCTAAATGAATATCGTGCGACTGCGGGTTTATTATATATTAGTTCAAAAAGTTCACAGAAGTTTCCTCTTTCTCCTTCAGATAGCGATCACTTCACAAAAAGTAGTTTCTTTCTAGATCAAATCTCGACACACTTTCACCAAATGGTAGAGGTTTCTTCAACAAAATTAATAAATATTACTAAATCAAGGCCGAATCAAGAAAACAGAAAATACACAGAACGACGCGCGCGTGTTAATGGGTTAATCTGTATGGCAGTGGGCGCGATGGCTCAGTAGGTAGAGGTGCAGACTGCAAGCAGAGAGGTCCTCGCGTTTGAATCCCACCTGCGGCAACCGCGGTATGTCCTTGGGCAAGACAAGACACTTCACCCCATTGCACATGTGGAGGCACGGAACCGTTGTGTTCTGAGGCGTACTGCACGTTCATGGTGCACTTGTCTTCAACCAATGCTAACCCTGCTTGTGTGGAGTTAGTATGTTGGGGAGCCTGACAGTTGCTCACCGTTGCTAGGTGGTTCTCTCCGGGTACTCCAGCTTCCTCCACCCGTAAAACTGTCCGTCACGAGGGGACCCTGGCTGTCGAAAGTGTCGTTAAACCCCAATAAATAAATCGATATGGCACGAGTGCCAGTGCGGAAGGATAAAAGGAGAGGCCGCAGGTTTTGTGTTGCTGCAGATGGGGATTTCATATAACAGCCATTTGAAATTCAATTTTCTTTCATTTCTTTTTTCGACTAATGAGGTTCTACGGTGTTGTGTGGAGAAAACGGACATAGAATTTCGATGGAAACGCGACCTGAGACCAGCCAATACTATAAAACGTTACAAATATTGTATTTTCTAGAATTTAGAATTGTATTTTCTACCTATTAATATAACTGACTAAAATGAATCATCAGCATTTTAAAAGATATGGCAAATTGCCAGCTGGCAAATTGCCACATCTTTGAAAATGCTAATGGTCAATTCAAACTATTTAAAGTCATAACTATAAAATACAATTCAAGAAAATACAGTCATAATTTTTTTTTATAGTACTGGCTCCTGGTCGAAGTTCTCTGTCCATTTTTGTAACAATTGTACTGTACTGCTCCCAACTGCAGTTATGTCCGTATTTTGTGCTTCAATCATGTCGTCTTTGATGATAAATTTATGCTTCAGGTCATATGTTCATTTATATCGACGTTCAGTTTTTCTGAATTCCGTCCAAGTTTATGAGCTTCAAGAAAAGTCGGGAGGTTGCGGGTCCCGACGGCTTTGATTAAATGTTTACCTAATACAGCTAGTAGACGACTTACACAAATATTTCTTGTATAACTGTAAGTTATTTTGACTCCCAGACATTTCGTATGGTCCCATCATTGGAACGAGCTCGACAATCTCGTTCCATTGATGTGTTCGCTAATTTTTGGGAAACAATTGGAAAAATAAAATTTCAATGGCGATCTTTTATGAATAACGCTAGCCGGATGTGGCTGTATTTTTTAGTTAAGGGTTAAAATGGAACTGCGGGTTGTGGTTTAAAAATGTCAATGATGGCGTTAAACCATTGCTAACGAATCGGCCACATCCGCCGGCGTAATTTACAAACTGAACAGTTGAAAAAGTATTTCAACAAAACCATGTCATGTTATCCCTCATTTTAATGATCTCGTTCCAATGAGGGGGTCACATCATATGTTTTGTGAAAAATGTGAAGAAAAGAAAATTAAAATAACAAATTTTGAAAATCCAATTCCTTGGGTAAAGGGTCAATACACGTGGACTTAATTACTAAAAAATAGCAACTAATGTATGTGGCTAAAGCGGAGAGGTTCCGATTATATTGCATCCTCCAACTAATAAAACAGTCATTCATACATGAATTTGTATCATGTTCATAATTGCTTTCAGTAAACAGGGTGGATGGCTTGTAGAATCGTACAGTCCGGGACATAATTTCCCCTGCTAAATTAATTGGTATTATACAAACCATCTGCCTTTATAGCAATCGGTGCTCTCGCAAGAAATTTATCAATAATAATAAAATGCTTTCTGATTAATAGCAGATAACGCGGTGCACGTGTAGAAATACGAAATATCTATATATCCACCTCGGACCTAAACCAGCACTCAATCATACTTTTAAATGAAGGCTTTGGTTTTGCTAAAAGGCATTGAATTATTGAAGTTTAATGTTTCTTTGTATCGCTGTATGCTATGCATGGGCGTGGGGGTTCTTCAATTTTGGACTTGGTCAAGGCATGGACCATGGGTGTGAATTCAGCGATGGATACAGATCCTTGCTAAAGATGGGGATATTATAATCCGCTAAAAGTTAAAAAATAACCGTTTGGACTCTGATGGTATATTCCACGCCAGTTCAGTCATCCACCATCTTGTAGAATATTAGTTACTTGGGGGAAGACAAATCAATGTTTTCAACGTGCAGCCTTGAGGCTGCACTTTGAAAATCTTGATTGGTCAACCACACATGTCCAGTGGCTGTCTACTTCAAGAATAGAATAGAGTAGCTTTAATGAGCAAATACACCAAAAACAAGGCAGATTGCAACAGCAAAATATAATATTTGACAGGAACTGAAAGTTAAGGATTATTAAATAAGAAAAAATAACATAAAAAGTAATCAAAAGAGTGATGACATCTTTTGTAAACACTTGCGTTAAATAATATTATGTATTCAGGTCGTATTACGACCCTGGATGGGAAAGGCGGCCTTTCGACTTCAAAGGGTTAAATGTATGGTATCATTTGAAAAAAGCTCCTTGAAAAGTATCAAAATACATTATGGTACACAATGAGGTTTTTTCCAAAACAGGGTTTACTATAGTATTTTACGACAATGCCACGATTTACCATGGTGTATCGTCATAATTTTTAACTCACCTGAGCGAAACTCAAGAGGAGCTTTAGTGATCACACTCTGTCCGCCTGTCCTCCCGTCCGTCCTGCGTGAACTTTACATTATCGACTTTTTCTCATAAACTAGTGGGTCGGATCGAACCAAATTTGATATGCATGTTCCTTGCCATATAACTAGTCAAGTTTGTTCAAATAAAGTTGTCACACTTACGGGGGGCACCCCAAGGGGCATAATTCTGTTAGTACCCACAGCATGTTTTTTACTAAATTAAAAAAATCTTCTCCAGTACTACCAATCAGATTCTTTTGATACTTGGTATACGACATCCTTAGAGGGGTCAGATTCAAGTTTGGTCACAAGTCCTCAGGTTCACATTTGGGATCGCTATGGGAACCCAATTTTAACTTTGTGCAAAATGTGGAAATTTATTTAAAAATCTTCTTCAGATCTACCAGTCAAAATCTCTTGACATTTGGTATGCTGCGTCTTGAGGTTGTGGAGGTCAGCTTGAAGTTTGTTAAAATCGAGTGCCTGGAGTTATATTGTGGCTCACTGTGAAAGCCCAAATTTTAACTTAGTGTAATATGAGGAATATATTTTAAAAATCTTCTTCAGATCCATCAGTCAGAATCTTTTTATATTTGGTTTGTAGCACCCTTACTGGGGTGAGATTTTGCTTCATATCCAACATCAGAATCTTTTGATATTTAGTATATAGTATTACTATGGCTCCTAGATGAAAGGTTGTTCAAAGTGTTACACTTGACTGATTTTGGTGAATACCATAGGGGTTTGAAATTTAATAAGGAACCCAATGCAGAATTTATTATTTGTTTAACTCTTTACCCAACTTAACGGCCAAAACCTGCCAGCGCTATTCACAAAAATCGCCAATTAATTTTTCAATTTTTCATCATTTTTTCCATTTTCTGTCACAAAAACATAGGTTATGACCCCTCTTTGGAACGAGCTCGTCGAGCTCGTTCCAACGAGGGGTCATAACCTACGTTTTTGAGACAAAAAAAAAATATTAGTTATTCAAGAATTTTGTTTGCAAGTGTCGTCTGCTTTCATGTTAGGTAAAGGGTTAAAGGAATTTTGCTCACACGTGCAGAGCTGATTGTGGTAAACCTTAGTTAGATGTAAATGTGAGCACAGCAGATTAATGTTTACCTAAACGGGTGCCACCAGGCCACTTGAGTTCGAGGAGGGGAGTTCTTTGGGCAAAAAAGAAGATTGTATGCAAAATCAAAGGAATAAACTTTCACCCTTATTGGGGTGGGTAGTTGGAGGGGATCCGCTAGGTGATTGTTTTCTCTTTGCTTCAAAATGTGTTTTGAAGGAGTTTTTGAGTGATTTTTCATAACAAATATTCATCCAACAGACCCTTCTTCTCCAGCCCACTCCTCTAGCTGAATTAGATTAATTACATTAAGACGTAGTTTTATCAGGTGAGCGATTAAGGCCCCCGTGGGCCTCTTGTTTATAGGGGAATCTCTGCAGTTTTAGAATATTACAGCACAATAGTCTAAACAAGTGATTGCAACACATCAAAAGCTGTTTCACACCCGGCGCTTTGTGAGAGTTGCATAGAGTACGATGAAAGAATAGTTAAATAGTTTTGTCTTCTTACATGGTGGACACTGCGTTCTGGGTATTTAACCCTTCGCCTAAGAATCGCCCACATCCGCCCCCGTAATATGGAAATTGAGCAGTTGAAAAAATTAAATTTTTCAAAATATTTAAACAAAACCATATCATGTGGTATGGGGTTGAGGCGACCCTTCTCGATCGGCTACAGTCTGGCATCCATGCTGTGTGTAGAGGAGTGTCGCACCCCTTAGCCCTGTCTCTCATGGCAGATTTCGTAGGGCAGTTTTCAGGAAGCGCAATGTTCGTGCCTGCTTCGTTGGGCCAATACACCTGAATCATTTGCGTGATTCATCACGCCGGATTAAAAAAGTAGAAGCTTAAATGAATGCCAGAGGCCTACATTAATAATAATAATAATAATAATAATAATAATAATAATAATAATAATAATGCAATGTTAACGTCTAGAATCCACCGCAGTGCTCTCTGACTTACATTATTAATAATAATAATAATAATAATAATAATAATAATAATAATAATAATAATAATAATAATAATAATAATAATAATAATAATAATAATTATTATTATTATTATTATAATATTAATAATGCAATGTTAACGTCTAGAATCCACCGCAGTGCTCTCTGACTTACATTATTAACCCGTATCTAGGCGAACACACCCTTTGATCACTCCATGACATTCTCAGCTCAAATCAACGGAACATACTGCCGGTGCTCCACAGACTGGCACTCAGGCAAGCGCCTCAACGGGTCCCTATTTTACACCTAGGTACGGTGAGGATTGCGCAGTACTGGTGAACATTCCCAACGTCCACAGCTGGAACGAAATTCAACGTCGCAGTCACACACTCAAACTTTGCTGATCCCACACAAGCCCCTACTATGGGAAGCACCCGAATCAATCGCTCAGTGGTCACACATCCAAGGATTAACCGGGCTCGACGTTGCTTAACTTCGGTGACCTAACGAGAACCGGTCTCGCTTCGTCAGTGCTCCCCATTGTAGGTTGCTAATACTTAGAGGTTATTACCTGCTTAGTTTCATATCGGCCGAGATATCAGCCCTGGGAAATTTCAGATCAGCCTTTGACCTTCGATCTCTCTAGTTGATAAACCAAAACAAATAATTACAAACTGAGTCCAATGCTATAAAACGTTTACAATTGTATTTTCTAGAATTGTATCTTCTAGGTAAGACTTTAAATGGGTTGAAATAACCCTTAGCATTTTCAAAGATGTGGCAATTTGCCAGTTGGCAAATTGCCATATCTTTTAAAATGTTAATGATTTATTTTAGTCAGTTCTACTAACAGATAGAAAATACAATTCTAGAAAATACAATTGTAAAAGTTTTATAGTATTGGCTCCTGGTCTCAGATCTTTTACACTTTTCTGACAGCGGAACTCATTCTTTTTAGGAAGTCCAAAGTTTCCTCTTCTCCTGGCACAGCTGTTCGGATAGGTGAACTATCTTTTCTCCAGGTTCGACGAACTCAAATTACGTCTCTGAATTTTAGTTTGCGTTGAATTTTCTATACAACGCTCTTCTTTTCTCTCTTCTTCCACAAATTGTTCACCCAGTGATGATATTAATTCTTCGTCATTCAAATATTCCGCTTCAACACACTGCGTCATATAACACTATTTTCTTGACTGCGTTCGACAAGTAACCGATGTAAACAAATTGGTTGCGCCTAGTAACTACGGGGAACAACTCTGGCTTGGTTCATATAAGCTGAAATTGGCGTCATATGGGCCGTGTTTGAAGTCATATCAGCCGAGCTTGATAATGGGCAATTCTGGGAACAAAAATCATAACTAATAAATAAATGATTAAAAGGCTTCATATTCTCTGGATGTGCATAGTATCCAATTGGGTATCAAAAATCTTCATAAGGATTATTTTCGTAATAGTTTATTGCTAACTGGTGCTTCCCAAAAATTGTGACAAAATAAATGCGTATGAGCAAATTTTTACTATAATTAATCTAACATGCTGCCTCTCGTTTTGTCCTTCCGCGTTGTGTCAAATCGATTAACCCATTCACATGCGTGTGCCGTTCTATGTTTTTATTAAATGGCAGCATGTTAGATTAATTATGGTGGTCAAAATTTGTTCATACGCATTTATTTTGTCACAATATTTGGGAAGCACCAGTAAGCAGTAAACTATTATGACAATAATCCTTATGAAGTACCATGTCGATTAACCCATTCACACGCGTGTGCCGTTCTGTGTTTATTACACGCCTTCACGTCTATAAAAGCACCTATTAGAAGGACACTCAGCAATTCATTTGACAACACTATCAACAAAAAGAACACATTTTATCGCCAACCAAAGTTGCGAGAGGAACCCGTGTTACTATTTTAAGCTATCGTAAGAGATTCAAATTGTAATTGAGGTGCACGAGTTGTAGAAAATTCCAGTGAAATTTCGTTTCTGTTTAAAAATAGTCCGTCAACGATTTCCGTTCGGCATATGTTTTTCATTTTCCGCATGGTTTAGTGTTGCTGTAGATGGAAATTTCATAGAACAGGCATGTAATAAAGGGACCTTCATGTAACAATTGGGTGTCCAATCTTGGAGGCGAAAACTAGTTACACTCAGCAATCACGGGCCATTATTCAGGTTCTTAATGGGGAAAATGAACAGGTGATTGCAGAAACACTTGAAGGGCGTGAGCTGTCCGAATAAAGCTTGCAAAGTGAAAGAATGAATGAATAGTTTATTTACGGTATACACACATATTAAATTGTACATCTAAATGTAATAAAGACATCTTTTCAGGATAGAAGACAAATACATGTATTACAAATCTATGTACAAATACAAACTATTTGCCATAAAATAATAACTAAATAAGCGTTGTTACAAAGAGAAGGTGTTCAAGACATGATCGCACAGAAAATTCTAAATTTCCCTATGTCATTTCTGCATTTCTGTCTACTTCGATTGCGTTGGCAGGGAGGTGGGGTGGGGGGGGGAGGCATTATGTTGAAAAGTGAAATGTCGCGGAGAATTTCATATTTTCTGGAACTATTTTGACTGCATTTACTTGTCGAGGACAGGGATTTAAGGAGTCAAAACCTAAAACCACTAGACCATTGCACACCATCAAAAACGATGGCTGGAATCGAGCTTTTCAGATGAAGTTCTCATGATTACTTGGTTCACCTTAAATTCATTTTGGCAGCAGCATGCAAGTGTGGAACGCGCTGGCTACAGTACGACGACAGTACTGCGGTTGGCCCCAGAGGAAGATTGGCGCGGGCCTGTGTGTGTTTTACGAAGAACACAATTATATTTTAGAGGAATTTAGAATTTTGGTTTCTGTTCAAGAAGATTCAAGGAATTTAATCGGTCAGTGACGTCCATCTTCTCTGAATGCCACTGTATGCTTGCATCCAGATAAACAACATGTACAGAGTTACCAAACTCACAGCTAATTACATTATGTATACCATACAGCGTTCTATATTTCAAACAGCTCCATAATTAGGTAATTAATATCAATATAACCTTTACATATCGAAACAAGGCTTCTGGTGTCTCGTAACTACAGATTGAGTTTAGTGCGCATCTGTTGTGTTTCTAAATGGATAGAAACGAAATTGAAGTCTGTTAGAAAGATGACCACTGGATAGGTTCTTCAATGCGTGAAAACATATATATGTTGAGAAACGTTTTCAAAAGAGAGATCATAATGATAACTACCAGGATCATTTCCAGGCTAAATGAAGTTGGGAGGCGAAATATTTTCCTGCTGCCTATGGAAAAATATTCTCCTCACTTCAATTTACTCCGTGCTGCGTTAACTGGTTGAGGGCTACGTTATTTTTGGTGGTCTGAATTTTTCATCAAAATTTGTTTTATTACAAATTATTGAAGAGTGCCCATAGGCACTCTTCAATAATTTGTGATAAAAGAAATTTATATAAACAAAATACTATTTGCGTTTGACTGAATATGAAACATGATCAAGGAAAAGAACGGCCTTTCCTTTAATTTTTGTTTAAAGCTCCAATAGTGGCTTCTAGCAGCACTCAAACAGCTAAGAGTATGTATCCCAATATTTTGAAGGTCCAAGGTCTTCCCTGGGAAAAATAACAACTTTTCATGCCAATTCGGGCACCCCGAGTACTTTTTAAAGGCACATGTATCCAGGAGGTGAAGGCACACCAATGACAAAATAACCCAAGAAATATTAGGTCAGAGTACATGAACTCGTGTTAGTGATTTCAGGCACGAATATGTAGAAGATTGACATTTTTCGGTAAAAGTATATGTGTGTGTGTGTTGGGGGGGGGGGGAGGGTTGTGTTTGGGAGGGTAGCCTTCCAATCTCCACACCACCCCACCCCACCCCACCCCCTTGACCATGACGCTGAATACTATTTGTGTGTTTCCTAATGTAAAGGAAAAACATGCGTCTTTTGTCTCAGTTATTATAAAAACATAAATATCGTATTCTATTTGTATTAGCGAGTTACCCATCACTTTTTTCCTTTTCTATTTTGTTCAATGCATTATCGGCGGGGGGGGGGGGGGGAGGGGGGGGGGGAGTAAACCACTGGTCAGTATGCGGGAGTTTTAACATCAAACTATGAGTTGAGACCTGGCCGTTATCAGTTTTGTTATATCACTGAGAAATACGCCTCGCCTCACTTTTTGTAGTGGGGTGCGCGATGACGCGACGCACGCTCTCGTGAAGAAGTCAATGGAGAGCCACACTGAACTCACATTTTACAACATTTTCCTGGGGAGGTCCCCAGACTGCGACGACAAGTGTGGCACACCGCCCTCTCGTTTTCGCCCCAAATCGCTGATGCGTGCGCCGCGCGATGCTTCGCTTCATGATTTATGAATGAAATCTGCACCCCCCCCCCCCCCCCACACACACCAAAATTAGAATCCTAGATCCGCACTGCCCACACTACTTCATCAGTCCGCGATCATATTCAAGGCTTTTGTAGATTCCAATTGCATTACTGAAGTATTAATTTAGTTCCGTACTTGGGGTTCTTAATCTTAACCCTCTACCCAACGTAGAGAATATCAAAATTTATTATTTTAATTACAATTGTTTTTAATTTTTCCAAAAATTTCAATAAAACCATACATGTGAGCCCTTATTGGAACGAGCTCGATGAGCTCGTTCCAATGAGGGGTCACATGATATGGTTTTGTTGAAATATTTTGAAAAATATAATTTTTTCAACTGCTTAATTTGCAAATTACGCGGGCGGATGCGGGCGATTCGTTAGGTAAAGGGTTAAATATTCACCCAAACGCATATTGATACTCTCTAGAGATACACGGAATTTTAACCCAAGAGCATATTTCTACTTTATGCAATCTTTCTCGTAAACCATGCCTGTTCATCTTGACGTGCAGAATTTTGTTTCAGTTGTGCTGGATCTGAGATGTGCAAGAGCCGAAAGCAAAAGATATTCGTCCAAATGAAGCTCAAACAGCACAGGAAAAAGAAAAAAAAATGTTCACCTAGCTCACGGTCTGCTGAAAACTTTCTTCAAGGTACACACACAACAAGAAAAAACATACACAGACGACGAAAGAAATGAAATGTGTTGATAAACGTTCCCGTGAGCGAAGTTCTGACTGAACGGATGTGTGGAATCACCCGAAAAGAAAAGAAACCGGGGTAAAAGCAGAAAGCAAAAGGTAAAAACTACTGTTAGACGAAAATTTAAAGAAACTGGAATTTTAGAAATGTCAACATACTTCCATGTACTGCATGAAAGTGTGATAACTGGATGATTTAAACAAATCTGTTTGCAGTCCGTCGCCTTAAAATGCACCAAGCGGCCAAATTCACCGACTACGTGACTACATACTGGGTAGAAGGTGACCGGTGGGGATACGTGGCACCACTTTGATAATGATGGCTCCCGAACAACGAACCATGTGGAGGGTTGGCACAGGAAACTGCTGGTCCATATTCCCGAAAAACCAAACCTCTTTACCTTGATATACATTTTGAAGAGAGAACAGGCATGTCATGAGATGTCCATCATTTTCAAGCTAGCCATGGTAGTAAAATGCGTCCTCAGCAAAGAAAGTATAGGATGGCCAACAACAACCTACGCAACTTCAAAAGAGTGTACAGAGAATGACAATTAGGCATTCTGTCGTACTTAGATTTTGTATCAAATATTACCGGCTATTGATGTGCATCATTTTAAACTCATTTTAAGCTCACTGGTTATCGATGTGTTAATTTTGTCATGTTCGTTAAATTTGGTTTATCTGTAAACTCCTCTATTCCAGATATAGACTGTAAACGGCAACTCTATCACGTTGGGGACTATCACACCTGCTTCAGAAACAATAGGTGTCGGTGTAAAAGGAATGGAAGTCCGTAGGAACGTTAGTCCCTCTGGACTATTATTCCGCGGAATTATATTCCTAGGTATAACATTTCTAGGAATAGTAGTCCGGCGGACTACTATTCCTAGAAATGTTAGACCTAGTACTATAATTCCGCGGAATAATAGTCCAGAGGGACTAATTTTCCTACGGACTTCCATCCCTGTTACGCCGGGTCAGTAAGTGGGAACATTTCTTCATGAGGAGACACTTGCTTGGATTTATGAACACCTCAACAGTAGAACATTTCCGAATCCGCGCTACTCGAGTCATCTGAAAGATTTGGAATCGAAGCGAATTTCGAAGCTTCACAGGGCCCTAAATAAGACTTAAAAATCTGTTGAACATTAACCCTCTCACCTCTCACGCCCACATTGTACTGTGTAAAACGGTAATTCCCACAGCGAAATGGGAAAAAGTCTCTTTTCATTTCTGGAGTGTGTCAGTAATAATTTCAATCACAACCCTGTGGGGCTACAGGATTAACTTGATCCTCGTTCGCATTTGGCACTTTACTGTGGCACCTAATTAAGGACTGCCCACATTTGCTTAATGCAAAATTGATGCATATAAAATAGAGTGTCTGTACTTCTTGCTGATGGTTTATGCGCGCTGGACAATTTGAAAGAACTTCAAAAGTACTCCTGATAAACGTTATTTCGAATCGGCTAGAAGTCAATATTCACTTGTTCGTGAGTTTGGTTACATGGCGTAAACCGATTCATACTTTCTAATGGCTGAAGAATAGACAGAGAGGTTCCTCACATAGAAATCAATACACTGAACCAAAATTTTAAGCCACAAGTCAAATTCTTAAATGAATCTTACACTATAATGGCCTGGAACCAGTCTAACCCTTAAATAGCCCATCGTCTATTTTATATTCAATTGAATGGAGTATTTCAGTTGATCGGGAAAGAAGTTTTCAGGTTCGCTTTCACGAATAACTGATTGATTGATTGATTTTATTTTGCAGCATGTAAATATACAAGCTATAACAATAAGACAGGTTACAGATGAATACGCTGCAAGGAAATGACATAGCCTAAAAGGCTGTCTTCCTGCCATTCCCTTTTGTCGAAAACAATAATCATGAAGCAAGGTTTGTGTTGTTGGCACATTGGGTTTAGTGATGGAACTCTTTTTGGAAAGATACTATGGTGAATAGTAAACGGTTTGTGAGAGAAACGCTATCAGTGCACGAGACGGCATATCAACCCCCACCCCCTCCCGAACATAGAATACAGAAAGCGCCGATGAGCCGCCAGTCCGCGAAGCGTTGGATAAGACCAACCCCAACGGGCCGAAAACCCATAGCCAGTTCCTGCCGCCTATATTCGCGAGCTATAGAAACTTGTTGGGTGGAGAATACACCACTGATACCTCTGTAACACCTCCGCCACTATACAACGGGTTATAGCGAAAACGGCACCATGCGAAAACGGCATCTGGCGAAAACGTCACCAAGCGAGCGAAAACGGCACCAGTGGTGGCGAAAATGGCACCAATTGCACTGGCGAAAACGGCACCATGGGTTGGCGAAAACAGCACCAGTTCGGATGGCGAAAAAAACGGCACCATTATTTAATTCATTTTATTCTGCATTTTCTGTGCTTTGTTTTGAAACTGAGTATTTAAGCTTGCGGGTGCATTTTAGGTTCTTTAATTAGCCACTGATTTCCTGCCGAAGAAAATTAAGGATGCCCAGAGGGTGTTGGACGCCAGTACTGGGAAATCCACGTTGAGAGTGGCTGCGTTCAGCTTACCGTGAAATATCGGATGAAACCCACCTCTGGGAGTGGTAGCACCTTTCGCGGGCACGCTCGCCCTGGTCCGCACCAGAGGAAGGGAAAAAGCACCAACCATCACCACCATTGAAACCACAAGAGCCAATGGAACAGAAGCAGTAAAAGAAGAAGAAATCTCCGTCGACCAAACGCCCGGATGCCGACCTTCTCAAGAAAACTTACCGCCCACGTGAAGGCCCTGGGTATGACGACAAAGTCAAGCACGCTATAGATAGCTTCATCAATGAGCACCCCGAGGTCTACCGAGACCCTAAATTCAACTATTCAAATTCTAACCGCCAAGGACATTTCATAACCGGTATGGACTCTGATTATCCTTCACTCCATGCCCAGAGATGGTCATCCACCCCTGGATAGGCGAGCACTGTTCCTGAGTTCCTCGTCTTGCCCTTTTTGTAAATGCCCCCGGATTCACGATACAGCCCCCTTCTTTACTGCTGGCGGAGAAGTCAGAACCGGGATGGGGGGGGGGGGGGGGGGCTAGTCCAAACATTGCCTAGGAGATCATGTTTTAATTTTATGGTTTGGTACGCCCTTGCAAAGGACGCTCCAAAGCAAAAATTAAAACACAGTCTTTTAGTTTTAGGCCATGTTTGGGCTTGGGGCAGCCCTAAACCAAAAATTCTGGGTCAAACCCAGTCCCCACGAAGTTCCGGGCCCCGTTGTTACTACTATCCAACCCGGATTCACGGTACAACCCCCTTGTTTACTATTGGCGCAGAAGTCAGAACCATGGGGGTTAGTCCAAACATGGCCTGAACGCACGTATTTTAATGTTATGATTTGATACTACCTTTCAAAGAACGTACAAAGCAAAAACTTAAAACACGGTCTTTTGCACCATGTGTGGACTGGGGGCAGCCCAAACCCGAAAGTCCCGAGCCCCATGGTTACTTTTATTCAATTGCAAATACGTAACCGGAGGGGGACACATGCCACTCCCCCCGCCCCAAGTATTCTAGAAAAAAAATTAAAAATTAAAATTTAGTGAAAATATATATGGCGATTTTAAAGTTCAGGTGTACCTCATTAAATTAATTATTGTTGGTCGAGTTTATTATGTCATGTCTGTCAACTAATTTCATTGATAACGCTACTTAATCAAGCTGCCCCAGAGGATAAAGTTACACTTACACTTATGTTGGCTCGTTATCGATAGAGTATATTTTGTTAGTACAGTTTATTAAGGTCATTGATAACGAATTTACCCTTTACCTAACATGAAAAGCAGACGACACTTGCCAAAAAAATTCTTGAATAACTAATTTTTTTCATTTTTTGTCTCAAAAACATAGGTTGTGACCCCTCGTTGGAACGAGCTCGACGAGCTCGTTCCAACGAGGGGTCACAACCTATGTTTTTGAGACAAAAAATGAAAACAATAATGAAAATTAATTGGCGATTTTTGAAAATAGCGCTGGCCGGTTTTGGCCGTTACGTTGGGTAAAGGGTTAATCCAGCTGGTCGATAGGGATAAGTAACAAGACAACGACAGCCACTTAACACAAACACACTTCATTCCGTTTTTTTTTCTTCTCTCTTTTCCTTAATAATCGTTACGGAATTATTATAACCGCTATGGATACTTAGTAACCGTTATGGATTCTGATCATCCTTCACTCCTTCCACAGAGGTGGTCACCCACCTCCGGGGAGGCGAGTGTTGGTCCTGCGAACCTCTTCTTGCCCTTTTTTTATAAACGCTACAAGAGCGCATTCAGGCCCCTGCCAAATAGGTGAACATGCAGACCTGCCCCCGAAGTTCGGGTGTTTCTTTGGGTAGACTCCGAAAATAGCCCGTTGGTTTTGTACATGTCTCGGTTTATTCCTGTGAGAGAAGCCTTCCCGCAGAAGCCAGCTCAACCTCTCCAACAATTGCCAGAGGCAGACTATACTTGCCAATGAAGGCCTCAGAAATAACATTTAACAGTGGCAGATTTTACTTGCCTGATAAAGACACCACATCAGCCTCGTGGAGACGTAGCACCTTTGTCGAGAGCCCCCCGCCCCCTCCCACACTGGTCCTCACCCGAGGGACGTTAACACCTCAACCAGATCACCAATAAGAGAACCAAAGCCTCCTCCCTTGACCTTTCCTCCTCAGTTGCTCCTGTCATGGTCGGCATCTGTGAAAAAGCTTCAACTAATTATTTCAAATCGTCGAAGAGTCGAAAGGGGCTTGCCTCAAACTGTCCCAGAGTGTCTTCGGCGCGTGAAACAATTTGATCTCACATTATATATTCATATCGTAAAAGAGGAATTTCTCCCATTTCATGGGGCAGACAATTTGAGACAAACTAAACGCCGAAGCTCTTACCCAACAAATTGTGAGAGAAATAAAATCACTTTGTTTAGGGAGCGTTAATTTTGTTGCACAGTGTCATGACGGCCCAAGTGTTGTATCAGAACACCTATTTGGTGTTCAGACACGTTTGAGAGAGCAGTTTCCCAATGCTTTCTTTGTTTATTGTTATGTACATCGATTAAACCTGGCTCTCGTTGATGTGTGCAGAAGTGTTAAATCAGCAGGTGAATTTTTCGCCCCAGCTGAAAGTTTATATGTGTTAACAGGCCTGGACTTTTAAAAAATCTAGGGAAATACTACGGCTCCTCTAAATCTGTGCCATGAGAGCTATTCTATATTTAAGTCATTTATTAATAAGGGAATTTGACGGTTTAAGGAGAGCTATTACAGCTCTTAAGGAGAGAAATTATGGCTTCCTTAAATTGATTTTGCAGGAGCCATGGAGGGCGGGAGCTATAGCTCCCCTCAAAAGACTAGGCCTGTGTTTATGTCCCGTTCACGTGTGCACAAATTGTTTGTGGAAATTCAGAAGAGGGATAACGTGCGTGTTAAAGAACTCGTTCGTTTTAGTGACACGCGCTAGTTATGTCGCTGCCATTCGCAAACTGCCCATACACACAGTTAATACTGACTTGAATGATTTCAAGCAAGAATGTCTGGTACCGGTACTTGAAAACACAATTGGGCTATTCCCTGTCAACACTGCTAAATTTACAAAAAGCAGTTAAGCTAGCACTCACCCTACCAGTGTCTTCCGTGTAATGTAAACGCAGTTTTTAGGATCTCCAATATATAAACAATTATCAAAGAAACAAAATGGTCAACCAAAGATTGTCAGACTTAAGGGGTCAAATATTTGTCACCTGAAAGGAGTAAGGTATTACTCGAAAATCCATATGGTGTGGTTGATACATTTGCAAAACGAAATGGTAATACTAGAATATCTTTACATTGGCCACTGTAGCCAATATTGGTGTACCATGATTGACTGTCAATAAAAATATATTAAAAAGTGGAAAATTAGGCCTATTTATGTTTTTGGCGCCCCCCCCCCCAGAAAAAAAGCAAACCCTGGTTACGTGCCTGCTCAATTGGCCCATGCATACGTATTTTCATCAGGTTTACACCGTCTCTGTATATATGTGTCATTGTTGTAGTTGTATCTTGTATTGATGAGAATAACTCGTGTCCAGATGTGTAATATATTGTGTTCATATTTAAGGAATAGTGCATGGCTTGGAGTTGACAACGTCCATATAGTGCCCAGTGAGGTGATGTAGTTCCCACCGCGAGGCGGAAATTAATCATTTACAGCCAACGAGGGTCGAAAGGGGCTTCTTCCCCATACCGTCCCTGCGCGCCTTCGGCGCGTTAAACCATTCCATTCGGGACATGCACTAATCCTTATATTATATCGAACACCCATCAAGAAAAACATCTGTCAAATTTGTTAATCTATTACCAAGGTAGCATCCCTACCAACCATAGTTATATAAAAAAAAATACCATTTAGTTTTCAAAAAACATTTTCTTCTTCCAAAACACGGCTTATTGATATGAGCAGAAGACAAATTTTGAATCAGTAGGCAAGGGTAAACAAAACATTTCCCCCAAACGGAACTGTGTATTCTAGAATCGCGCAACTCGCGAATGAAAGCTACAATTTTCGAAATTTGACAACGCAGTTTTGATAATTTCCACACATTTGTCACACATATACATTACCGAATGGATCAGTAAAGGATACAAATCTCCGAAGATTCAAATGAATTCCATTATTTATTCGTTTACTGCCCAAAACATACAATTAAAGAGCGAAATAATATGAGCAGCGAAACAAACGATTTTTCATATCCAGACGCGTTCTCATGAATGTTGGACCCAGGTATGGATCATTCTCTTCGAAACGAGATATGGATCATCTTCTCAAGGAATAAAATGAACGCCTCGGAAAATGTGACTTCAACAACGGAAAAGCGATACATTTTTCCACAATGATTTCTTTCCGGGTCGTTTTGTGGATGTTGTGCCTCTGTGAATCTATATTTAAATTTAGCCTGATTAGTTTTATTCGCCCAGTATGAAAAGAAAACTGATATAGTAGTGTGCCAAAAATAGAAAACGTGTAGTGCCTGGGTGTAGTGCCTGGTCAGTTCTGTGGATGCAAACTACACGAAATAAGGGTTCAACATTCGTCCAATCAGGAGCCCAGAAGGCCACGTGAGATATAATATTCGAATACTATTGTATGTATGTGAGAAAAGCTAAAAAAAAAATCAAAACGACAATCTGAGGAAAATTAAATATTTCATCGTGTATCACAGTGCTGTTTTTCTTTTGGTTTGGTTCCGTTTTCGCCAGCCGCACTTGGTGCCGTTTTCGCCAATTTGGTGCCGTTTTCGCCATCCACACTTGGTGCCGTTTTCGCAAGTTGGTGCCGTTTTCGCCAACGAGAGTTGGTGCTGTTTTTGCATGGTGACGTTTTCGCCTGCACCCTATACAACGAGGTAGATAAGGGATACGACTTGTTAATTAGTACAATAATTAATACAATAAGTAATACACTAATCAACAATTCGGTGAGGGCTATATGAAATATTGCATCCAATTGAATTTAAATATACCATAAACATTTTATTTCATTTGAACCAACGCAAGAAATATTTCTCAATCGAGAGATGATTTGACCAAATCTTTGATTCTATTATTATAAGATACGTTTGTTTACTAAATTTTATAAATGGAGACTCACTCTACAGATGTAGCTCTACGATTTCGCTACGAAGTTCTACTAATTGTTCGAATATCTTCATGTTTTAAAGATGAATTAAATATTCATTGATTGGAATATCTAAAACTGGAGGACGAAATATTATTTGTAAGTAATGGGACACCACATTACATCAACGATAGGCTGCGCGCTAGTTCCGCGAAAAGTTGGTAAACAAACGGCCCATTACAGCGTCGAATTCCTTACTTTTTTTTATTTGGGTTTAACGACACATTAACAGCCAGGTTCAGATCATGTCGGTGACAGTTTTACGGGTGGAGGAAGCCGGAGTACCCGGAGAGAACCACCGAGCAACGACGAGCAGCTGTCAGCTCCCCAACATCGTAACTCTTAACTCTGCACCGCGGCACAGGCAGGGTTAGATTGGTTGAAGACATGCGCACCATCGACGTGCAGTACGTCTTAGTACACAGCGTCATCGTGCCCCCATGTAGGCAAGCGGGGTGAAGTGTCTTGCCCAAGGACACAACGCGGTTGCCGCAGGTGGGATTCGAACCGAGGACCACTCGGCTTGCAGCCTGCACCTCTACCTACTGAGCCACCGCGCCCCCATCGAATTCCTTACAGAATTTGACTAGTGGCATGAGAGCTTTAAGCTGATCTTACACTATGCATTAGTTTCCTGACACTAATTGAACCCTTTATACCCGAGAGGCCATTTTTCCGGTGCAGGAGCATGATACGTCATAATTTGATTATGTAGGATAGGCGCCAAGTGCATGTGTGTGGAAGGCCAATCAATATTTTCAACGTGCAGCCTCAAGGCTGTACGTTGAAAATATTAATTGGCCTACCCATCCCAAATAATGAATATGGAGAGAGTGGTGGCCGAGTAGATAAGTGCGCTGGTCTCTCATGCCTGAGGACCCGGGATCGATCCCCGTTCGGGGAAAGTTCTCGAGGTGTCCGAACACTCTCTGTCAGCATCAATTGTTGGGTTGATGCTGTCACAGCGTATTGTCCTATCGGGTGGGGACGTAAAATGGCTGTCCTCTGTGCGGAGAGAGACACACTCCGTGCAGGCTAAAGATCCATTCGCAGTATTCGAGAAGAGCTAGGCTACGAAGTTGCCGCCATGAAGGTCATCCCATACACCTACGCCATTGGGCCAAGGAGAGGCGTTAATATAAGTTGCATAACTTATTCGCCAATCCTTGTAAAACAAATAATTTTAAATAAATAAAAATGAATATGGACTCTTCAGCTATCGCTATTGAACCGATATGGAAGATACCACCAGGCTGCAAATGGTTAATAGTGTTTTCGGTTTGCTTCCTTCCAGTGAAGATGACATTTCGTTGAAAAATAACTTTCGGGGCTTGTTTTCTCTTACGCACTAACTTCTGTTCAACCAATAGGGCGACAAGGCTTGCATTATGACAGTAGAAGTGACTGACACAACATCGCGGAGTAGCCTAAAAACTACTAAAAAGTAAGATGTCTGAAATGGTGTTCATCAAGATCTGGATGATATTAATATTACTTTTTGTGTTACTTGTGGTGTAAGCAAATTTTCCAGATAGATAGATAGATCTTTATTTTGCAGTTTACTAGTACACTGATTACAAAATAGCATTACAACAAACAGGAAGATAAGCTAGTATACAGCATGGAAATGGCATAGCCTACAAGGCTGTCTTCCTGCCATTCCCGTAAAAAAGAAAGATATCAAGTTTCTTTGGCATCAGTGTATCGACGTGCTTTCCCCAAAACGGGGTTGTCAGATCCTTTATTTGTGATTCAAGGGGGCTAGAATGTATTTGAGGATTAAGTGGTGGGAAGAGGAGGATGAGATGCCAGAGGATATGGCTGGCGGATGACACAGTCGGGGCACGTTGGGTTGTCACACTTGGAGTTAGGACACGAATAATTATTCAAGGCTTTATCAATTAAGGACTTTTTAAAATTAGCACGGTGTACTGCAAATCATTTCATTTAGCATAATTGTAATTAATAGAGAGTAAAATCAATCAGACTCTCTATTCAGGCCCACTCCTTAGCCGAGAGATGTATTCATGTTCTGTTTGCCAATAATCGGGAAAATTAATGTCGATAACTGTGTATTGTTAAAAAGCACGGTTAATAATAACCTATTCCCTGTCATCACCCATCGCTTCGCCCTCTTTATTGTTTACACGAACTACTGAAGATCGCCAGAACAATTGCACTGTCTCTCGTTGGACTCTCCAGTCTCCAAGTTCGAATTGAATTCCGAATCAAATCAGATAGAGGATTTTGAATAGAATCGAATCTCGAATGGAATATGAGGGCTCTTCAAGTTCTAAAGATCTTTAGACAAGTCAATCAAAAGAGAGGAATATTCCAGAACGGAATCAAAAGTAGTTTCGGAAACGGTCCCTGCTTGCACTCTTCTATCATCAGGTCTCCTGTACAGGAGACCTGATGTTAGAAGAGTTCACGAGGAAGCACTTGGTTGGATTTTGGGAGCATCTCGACAGTTCGAAAATTTCCTATTCAGCGCTACTCGAATCGAACGATGGGGACAAATTCGAATCGAATTTCGAAGCTTCGCAGGACCATAGTCTCTGTTTCATTTTTTTACACAACATAACGGTTAACACCGGCCACTGTGAACGATATTCACAAAAATCATAAGTCAAGTTTTGCCTGAGAAACATTCTTTGGAACAACCTCGTTTAACATGCGTATATTCGGTTCGTAATTGCCCGAATGCATCGTGTATCAGGGGCCTCTAGTAGCACTTTCGACAACCTGGGTCACCTCGTGTCGGACAGTTTTACGAATTGAGGAAGCCGGAGAGAACCACCGAGTAGCGGCGAGCACCTGACATACTCGCCCTCTTACAAAAACTGCATAAGGTAGAGTTAACTTTGGCTGCATGCAAGTGCTCCATTGACGTGCAGTGCGTCTTAGTACGTGAGCAATCGGGATTAAGTGCTTTGCTCAAGGACACAACGCAGTTACCCCTGGTGAGGATCGAACCGTGGACCTTTCGATTTTAAGTCCAATGCCGTAACCACTGAACCACCACTCCCGATACAAAATCTGTATATTGCAACTGTGTGATACAAACGTGTACTTAGTTACAATTTGTTTACGTTACTATTTATAGAACATTTCGCGCATTCGAAAAGCATTTGCGAGAGACTGTATATGTTTCAATATAGAAATTTTGAAACACGGAAAAGTTCTCTTCAAAAATATAATTATTAAACCAGAGAAACAGAATTTACTGGACCCAGTAAATTCAAGTCTGTGTGAAAAGGGTTAAAGTATCTTGAATAAATTATACAGAAAGAGAATTAATGGAGGCTTATTTTCAGAAGTAAAATATTTTTAAACAAATCAGAAATGGGTTTTCGTTAACAGTATTTAAAGATATTCATACCGGAATCAGAACCATTATTTATAAGAAACCAGAAAAGGCATATATGTGACCAGCATTCAAAGGGTTCGATACTCGAATCAGAAATGGACATTTTTGGCTCTGCCCAATAATTTGAGTGATGAAATACGTTGATAAACTTTAGAAATGCATTAAGGTGTAATAAAATGCATTTCCCAGTATTTCTGAATAATACGCACTTGATGACTTTGATGACCTCTTTCAGGCGGACCCCTAGGTGACCTCCGTAAACTTGACTCATATTTTGAATTTCCGTCAAGTGTCGACTGATTTGGTGTTAGTTCCAGGTCCATTCATCATACCACGATTGAGATATGAGCATGACTCATTTTCAAAAATGTTGGCTACGCGCACTTTTTTAACATAAAAATGCATGTATGGACCTCAGGAATGCTTTGGGAGTCAAAAAATGTGATTTCCAGCAATTATGAAAATGCACCTAATGACCCCTAGGTAACCTCCTTGACCCTGACTCATATTTTGAATCTCCATCAAGTGGCGACTCATTTGGTGTTAGTCCCAGGTCCATTCATCATGCCCTGCTTGAGATATGAGCGTGACCCACTTTCAAAAAGTTTGGCCACGCACACTTTTTTACGTCAAAATGCATGTATGAACCTCAGAAATACTTTTAGGGGATCAAAAAATGTGATTTCCAGCAATTATGAAAAATGCATCCAATCATCCCCTAGGTGACCTCCGTGACCTTGACCCATATTTTGAACCTCCATCGAGTGTCGACCCATGTGGTGTTGGTCCCAGGTTCGTACGTCATACCACGCTTGAGATATGGGCGTGACCCACTTTCAAAAATTTTGGCCACGCTCACTTTTTTTTACGTCAAAGTGCATGTGTGTACGTCAGGAATACTTTAGGGGGTCAAAAATGTGATTTCCAGCAATTCTGAAAAATGCATTCAATGACCCCTAGTTGACCTCCGTGACCTTGACCCATGTTTTGAACCTCCATCGAGTGTCGACTCATTTGCTGTTGGTCCCAGGTCCGTAGGTCATACCACGCTTGAGATATGGGCGTGACTCACTTTCAAAAAATTTTGGCCATGCCCACTTTTTTTACGTTAAAATGCATGTGTGTACGTCAGGAATACTTTTGGGGGTCAAAAAATGTGATTTCCAGCAATTCTGAAAAATGCACTCAATGACCCCTAGGTGACCTCTGTGACCTTGACCAATATTTTGAATCTCCATCAATTGTCGACTCATTTGGTCTTGGTCCCAGATCCATACGTCATACCTCGCCTGAGATATGGGCGTGACCCACTTTCAAAAATTTTGGCCACGCCCACTTTTTTTTTACGTCAAAATGCATGTGTGTACGTCAGGAATACTTTAGGGGATCAAAAAATGTGATTTCCAGCAATTCTGAAAATGCACTCAATGACCCCTAGGTGTCCTCCGTGACTTTGACCCATATTTCGAGTCTCCAGCAAGTGTTGACTCATTTGGTATTGGTCCCAGGTCCATACGTCATACCATGCCTGAGATATGGGCGTGAACCACTTTCAAAAATTTTGGCCACGCCCACTTTTTATGTCAAAATGCATGTGTGTACGTCAGGAATACTTTAGGGGATCAAAAAATGTGATTTCCAGCCATTCTGAAAAAATGCACTCAATGACCCCTAGGTGACCACGATGACCGTGACCCATATTTTGAACCTCCATCGAGTGTCGACTCATTTGGTGTTGGTCCCAGGTCTGTAGGTCATACCACGCCTGAGATATGGGCGTGACCCACTTTCAAAAATTTTGGCCACGCCCACTTTTTAACGTCAAAATGCGTGTGTGTACATCAGGAATCCTTTAGGGGGTCAAAAAATGTGATTTCCAGAAATTCTGAAAAATGCACTCAATGACCCCTAGGTGACCTCTGCGACCTTGACCCATATTTTGAACTCCATCAAGTGTCGACTCATTTGGTGTTGGTCCCAGGTCCATACGTAGTACCACGCCTGAGATATGGGCTTGACCCACTTTCAAAAATTTTGGCCACACCCACTTTTTACATCAAAATGCCTGTGTGTACGTCAGGAATACTTTAGGGGGTCAAAAAATGTGATTTCCAGCAATTCTGAAAAATGCACTCAATGACCCCTAGATGACCTCCGTGACCTTGACCCAAATTTTGAACCTCCATCGAGTGACGACTCATTTGGTGTTGGTCCCAGGTCTATAGGTCATACCACGCCTGAGATATGGGCGTGACCCACTTTCAAAACACCCCAACAGACACCCCTGATACCCAGAAATCTGAAAAACATAGGTGGCCGAGAACTTGTGGCTGTCTATCAGCATGCCAAAAATCAACGAGATAGGTCAATTCGTTTTCGAGTTATCTTGTGGACAAAAAAGTGATGAGAAGACAGAAGACAGGAAAAGAAGAAGAAGAAGAAGAAGAAGAAGAAGAAGAAGAAGAAAAAAGAAGAAAAAAAGAAAAGAAAAGAATCAGTGCAAAAACAATAGTCTGTGTGTTTCACACAGACTAATTATTAAAGCACGTTAAATTTATATGTTTGAACGCCGGAAGCATTCGAGTTGAAACAACACGCCATGTAAAGTACACAGTCTTTTCGGAATGGTAAACAAACGCTCTCATTAAGTTTATTCGGGTATTTGGAAAGTGCAAGGCAGCCGTTTTGTACTATTTCTAGCGATTTTTAGTGAAAACGAAATCTTAAAATAAAAGGCTATTTAATCAAGTTATTGACACCACAACTGGCAATTGTAAGATAAATCTATCATCACCACAATGTTTACGTAAAAAATATTGTATCAGAGTCTTGCTTTTATTTCCAGGGCTCTATCTCTACGGCTATGTCTCGAATCGTCGAAATATTGCCTTAGAAACAGGAGCTCGACTTTGATACAACATTTTGGATATGAACATTATGGTGATAATATATACCACTCACAATTTGCTACCTATCACTCCAACCCATCGACGTATTTGTGTATAAAAGATGAATGTATATTTTAAACAATATTTTATTTCATAACTAAATTATGCATGATTGTTCAACTAATTACAACATTTCAAATATATATACATATAAACCAATAATTATAAAACTGGATTCTGCCACAATCAACGAGCTTAATGGACTGTTACAACATACAAATGAAATACATATAAGTAGAAAGCTTTACAGTTTTATTTCACGTTGTAGACATCAATAATAATTTGATATTATGTAAGAATACGCAGGAAAAAAGGTGAGACGGTCAATGTTTAAACTCATTAAAGGAGAAAAAGGAATGAAAGAATGAAGCAAGAAATGAAATATCGCGAGGAGAACTAAAGCAGCATTGCTCACCCACCCACAGTTAGCTGTTATCAAACGCAGAGTACAAGTAGTAATATGGGGAGTAATCCGCGGAAACCAAAGACGCAATATTTTCATGTTGTTGGTTGAGTTCCAGACCCTATATACAATCCACCTGTCGTACGTTTTATTACTTCTTAGTTAGGGTTTATTTGCTGCGTCTTGCTCTCTTGAAGAATCTGAATTTTATATCGGCGAAATACAAGCAGGAAACATGTTTGCGAGACCAGTAAAGAGAAAGATATGTAGTACGGAATAGCCCTTATATCAGAATCGTTTCGCGGCAAGAATATATTCATGTAGTTTTTGAAATAGTTCTTTATGAATTTCTCGACTGTATGAAATGCCGCCGTTCAGGAGGATGCCTGTATTGATGACGTGGGTCAACAGTTTGAGAGTGTTTGTTTTTCGGTTATGAAAAATTGAGAATCGAAAAAGTAATGATCCGTTGTTCCACCGACTCCACACCAGCAAAAAGGTAAACGAGAGGTGGGTTTTGAAGAGGTAATCATTTAAATTACTGCATGAGAAGGATTTGAGTTCTACGCGATTTATCACAGCAAAAGAAATCGGCCCCAGCAGCCTATTCCGATTGAAGTACTGTTTGAATTGAGGAAGAGAGTAATTCTCACGAGCTTCATTGGGGATGGAATTGTACAGTTTGGTCGAACTTTGGGAAATGACATCTGATGAGATTTGATGGAACAGACCAACAAGTCAGCATTGATACGAAGACCGTAACTATAAGACGTCGATATTCTAGGGGTGGGTGGGGGTGTTAAATTATATAGCTATACTGGAAAGAGTTGATGGGACATTTTAAAAATTTCATAACTTTGTGCTTTTATCTTCTAGTTATCAAGGATTCCCAGCCTGTTTGCGCATACAGGAATTTACGACCTACACTACACGTCGCGCCAATTACAATTCTCGCACTCTCCAACTGATTTTCTTCTAGATCTCCGGCATCTGTCTTTTTGCGGTCGCCCCAAACTGTATCGAAATATTCCAAAACTGCGCGTATGACTGATGTGCATGTTGTTTCGAGAGTCCCACGATCCAGAGTAATTTGGATTTTGTGAGAAAATGTATGCTATTCCAAACTTTTGGGGTGATACCTAGTATATGATCAGACTAGGATCCATGACTGTTGTAGTTAAGTCCAATATGTTTTTCATGCTTAACCGTTTTTATATTTCTTTTCTGAATTCAGCATTCGTACTGGGAGGGGTGGCGGTGGGTGGGAGAGGTGTATTGTTTCCATTTTACGCGATACGATAATTGATTCCATTTGAGGGGTTGAAGTCAATCAGCCATTATTTGGCCATAGTTCAATTCTCAACAAATTATTATTTAGAAGGCCGGTTACTACGGCGAAGTTTTTGACGATAAGATAGAGGGATGTATCATATGTAAAGAGACGGATTTTGCACAAGACAATTCCACGGTATCATGTATGTATCTAAGGAAAAGCAAAGTGCCAGGTACTGAACCTTGCGGGATTCCTACAAACAATCAGAGTGACATTACGCAGTCTATCACCACACACTGCTGCCGGTCTTGCAGATGTGACTGAAACCACTTTAACAATTTGTCTCTTATTCCTATTTTTCAAATTTATACAATAGACCTGCATGCCATACCTTATCAAATACCATGCTCACATCACGAAAACACAAAACGTATTTCTTTATTGCATTAAATTTCGTTAAGTTGGAATATTGTCGAGTCTCTGTGTGCAGGGTGCAAAGCGTGACTGAAAGTGTCTCAGTAAGGCATTTGAATCAAAGAAATGGAATAGTTTTTTAAATGCACAGTTTTCAAAGATATTCCTAAGAGTGAATCAGGGCGATAATTAATGACGATGTTTGGGTTATTCGTTTTGAAAACAGGAGACATATTTGCTTCTATGCAGCGACTGGAAAAATGATTTTGGTCAAGTAGAAAATTGAAATTATACCGTAATGGTTTCGACAAGATAGGTGAACGTTCTCTTAACATTCGGGATCTTACTTTGTCAGGGCCATGTGCCTCAGAAATTAAATAAAATGTATGATTATAATCACTTACCACAGTAGAAGTAAATATTCTCCTCACCCTTTATTTGTTGGTCAATCTTGGGCTGTAAAAATAGATCACCCCTCCTCTTTTTCTGAGGATGTCAAACCTCATTAGGCTCTTCTTGATATTTCTGTTAAAGTCTTCCTAACTTTATTGTTTTTAGGATTTGAAACATTACGTTGAAAGTCTACATGTGAAATCAGTATTTCTTGTGCTACGCTGACGTCATTTGTGATTTCCCAAAAACCCTCAAGAAATATAGGGATACGGAATCAGGCATATCAATGAGACAGGCTGCCCTGGCACTAGGCATGAGCAAAGTGTGATCTCTAACGTCTAGATTCAGTTCAGACCTCCTGTAAGAGTTGAGAGAAAACATGATGCTGATCGTCAAAGGACCACAGAAGCTCATAAAAACATTTACATTGTTACCACGACATGCATCTGCGCCACCGGTGTTACAGTTGAATCGGGTAGCCTATTTCGAATCGTACCGAATATCTACTTAAGATTTGAAATTGAATCGAACCTCGAAGCTTCTGTGTAAATCTTCTGGAAAGATACACCAAAATATGGAAAAGAACCAAGGAGAGATTGTCTGATGTCAATGTGGCAGAGTATGACCGGTACGATTATGGCTCAGTAATGGTGTAAGGTTGTGTCAGTTAGTTTGGATGACCGCATATGTTCCTATCTCACCCAGAATGAGGATCTAAATGGGGAATGGTACAGAAATGAGGTTCTGGAACACTAGGGCGACCGTATGTAAAGGCAGTAAGTGGTGACTTCAACCTGATGGATGATAATGCCAGGCCTCATCGATACAGATTGGTGACCCATTAAATGGAGGAGAATTGAGAAGATGTACTGGCTAGCATGCTCACTCGGCTTCAACTCCACAAAGCACGGGGCAGACCACAGGAGAGCCTCTTCCAACCAACTTAATACCCTCCAAGAACTCTCGTAATTGAATAGGATAATCTGTCGCAAAAGTTGTTCCGAAATTAGACCAAGAATGAGGAAATGCTGGCAGAAAAATTCTGAATTGCCGGGGGGGGGGGGGGGGGGGCGCATAGTATATACTTATGGTGCTTTTCGTGACAGGAATACGTCATTTTGGATAAAACAGTTTTTCTGTGGCCGGTTTAATGTCCTTAGAAAAGGGGTGGCCCACTTTCACATTCTCTGACTTCATCGTGTACGATTGCTAATAGTTAATAACAATGCAAGGATAAGGAGAAAGTCTAGCTGAACCGTGGAGAGTAATTAGATTCGCACATTTTCCTCACACTTACCTTTTTATGTCGATGAGCAGATGTGACCCTTAGCGCTTCGTTGGTAGTATAAAACGAATACGTGCAACAAAAAACAAAAGATATAATCGAAATGTTTGATAGATAGATATATAAATAAACACTTTATTTGCAGCGTCCACAAATACATAAATGGTTTTTAGCAATTATGATATGAAACACTTGACGCACAGCGGGGCAATGACATAACCAAATTGGCTGTCTTCCTGCCATGCCCATGAGAGAAGTAAAAACGGTAACAAAACTAGTCATTATACTTGAAATGTGAAACAATTAGAAAAGAATACAATAATGAAGAGAAAAGAAAAAAAATCCCCACTCAGGGTTCATACTGACAATTTTCTGCGAGTACAATCAGTGAGACTTTTTGAAGAACTTACACTCTTAGCGTGGACCATTTCTAGTGAAACTTACCATTCGAGCAAGAAGTACCTCACCAATCTGAGAAGTCTACCCCGTGTATCGAATGATACCGAGCCGCAGAGCGACAGGGTGTCACTTCACAGGACTGGCTGCTCAGATTCACGAGACACTGACCGTAGAGTTTTTTTTTGAAAATTTCCACCCTTCTCGATTAACCAAACGCATGGACTCAGGTATATTTAGTGGACAAGAGGTATTCAAGTCGCGTCGCCTGAACACGGAGTTTTTTGTTCTGTCTGTTATTTCATGACGTATGTCTATTCCGGGAAGGCAAAGGAGCAAGGTGTGATTTAACTAATACGAAACGAAAAGGAAAACCACTCTTGATAGATAGCTTGTGGGAATGAAGTATTTCATAAAAGTCGTCTGCCATCTTAAAGGAAAATTATCGATCAGTTTCCATGACTGAGAATGTGAGATTTCTCTGAGTTATATTTTCATGAAAATCGAATTTCGATAAAGTTATTCCCCTGAAACTATTAGGCGCGCGAGGAAGGTCCGATCGGTAGAAAATAGAGACAAGTCTCCCTTTGAAACTTTTAAAAACAAACAAAACAGACAGCTCTCAGAGTTGCTGGTTGTTATTGTTTACTAAAAGGTAATAAGAGAAACTTGGCTTCTCTTGGCACGCTGATTAGAAGTAACTAGTTCACAGATAATTCGCGATTAAGAATATGTATCAATACCACACTCTCCAACACGAAGTGTCCCCTTTGACTGTTTGTTTAGTTACCGTAATGTGCAAGTTTTTCTACTTCCCAGGAAAATAATTAGCACTCAATTGGCACTCAAATCTGGTAAGTAAGTCTATAAACTAATCATTTATTGATTGAAAATTAGTTTAAAAATAGCAGGTAAAGTTTCGGTCCGCAAAACCCGTTTCCATAGATATTTCATTTAAAACGTTTCTTAATCCAAAAGCTCTGTTATATTACTGGGTGAAGCTATATTATTGGGTGCAGCCGCCGTGGAATGGTCAAACTCTACGCGTGGACTGTGTTGCCCACGAAAGCTTTGCTCAATCAGTGATCTGTAGTTGTCAGCAAATATTCAAGGAAAGAAGCACAGGGTAGAACCCGGTCCTTCATTCATGAATATTTGATGGCGATTCCATTATTTCATGTCGGAGATTCACTGCAAATGCATGCGTGGAAATATTGCACAAACGTGGATTTTTTACCTTTCCATGACAACTGTACTGTAAGACACACATCATAAGCATCTGGGAATTACTTGCCAAAGTACCTGGGAATATGCATATTGATGGTACAGTAAGTAAAGCAGGTCCAATGGGCACTTGTTTTCGAAGCATAAAATATTGGGTTATCTCTCTCATCACTAACAACATTTTAAAACCACTTCCCATCTAGCACACGATGTAGCGGCAACATTGTTAGTTATGGGAAGGTTGTTTTGAATCACAATGTTTCCACAACAAGTCTACAATGTTTAATCACATTTTTTGAGTGGTGCAAGATAGGTGTGCTGCCGCAACGTTCTCAGAATGTTTCCATGCGTAAAGTAAAGTGTTCGCTCTTAAAGGCCCATTTTCAACTTTGACCAGTTTTACTACAATAAAACAGGCGCTCCAGCATGCTGTCTCTGGGGAAACTTAGAAGTTCCATTCTAAATGTCTTGGCAGTTATTTCTAGACAAGTCTTGGTTGCCTAACTTGGCAGTCAAGCCTTACCTAGAAACAACTGCAAAGTCGTCTCAAGGTGGCGACAACGTCAAGTAAGAGGTTGTTAAATACTGTGAGGTGGTTGTGTTGTCCGCAACGTTTTAACCGTGTGTGCACAAGGCTGAGTAAGACTTAGTTTAACGACTGTGTGGTACAACATTTTCACGACATGATTTCAACGTTAAGTAAGAAGCAACTGACATGGAGCCAACACTATAAACTTGTACAATTTTATTTTCTAGAATTGTATTTTGCACCTGACTAAAAAAATCATTAACATTTTAAAAGATATGGCATTTGCCAACTGGCAAATTGCCACATCTTTGAAAATGCTAATAGTTAATTTCAACCCATTTAAAGTCATAACTAGAAATTACAATTCTAGAAAATATAATTGTGAAAGTTTCGTAGTAGTGGTCCCTGATACACTTTGCCAACGTATTGAACAACGTTGTCACATCATCACTGGGAATCCACAATTGTACTGGTCAATGTTGTAGCGAGCGTTTTATCAACAAACAGAGAATGTTTCCACAACGATGTTACAACCACAAGGTGCTGACTATATACTTCCTGCCTTTAATTAGGTTGATGTGACAATATGGGACAACTGTACAAAGAAAAACGCATATATTTTAGAGAATGTTTAACAGGACGCTCTTCATACATTTTGTGGTGCGCCCCGTACCAGTCGTGGGCTTCTTTACACAAAAATGGGATTTGCTACTCTGAAAAAAAAACAACGAACACAAACTAACATAGTGTTACACGATAAAACATGGACTTGCTCCTGATTATTTATAGCGACAAATAACTGCAACCTTTCCACAAAGGTCTGCAAATCCTCCAAGAAAAATTATGAACAATCTTGTAACATGTTCTGTAGAACATAATTTTTTTCAAATTAGTTTTTGTCACGGATAATTAAACTGTGAAACGAGCCTGATTCTTAATCACTAAACTATGAAACAGTACAAGCTTTCAAATATATACTAAAATACGATGATTGGGCTGTCTCCAAGTACTGATTTCCTACCTCCAGATAGGCCAAGCTTTCCATGCAAAGTTGCAATGGGGATATAGTAATATATACGACTGCGTCGCGATCCGATCAGAATTCTCTGTCAGCTTCGTCACACCAACACTGGAATCTCGAATCTTGAGGGAAGAAGTCGATAACATTGAATCTCAATAATTAGTGTAGGAATGTGAAATTCGTGCTCACGAAATAGTAATTCCTTCCAATGGAGAAGTACTTCTTGCTCACGAATTAAACATCTATCTGTCGGTTATCGTGAGATGACTTACTCAATGAACTCCGCCTGTCTGTCCTGTTACCACCTTCTTCTCAAAGATGGATGAATGTTGGTGCTTGAAATTTTTAACATTAATCAGACATTATGAACACATGATGCACGTTAAATGTTATAGAAAAAAAATTTAAAGATGACTGAATTACGACCATTTTTGTTGTAATGTTTTCGTATTTTTTACCTTACCACCTGAATCTCCGAGATGCTTGGATATTGTTTTTTTCAAATTTTTGGTACAGTTTTTAATAAAACACTCGACTTTTAGGTTGATGAAGTTGTTTTGTTGTGTGAGCAGGCGGGAGGATTGCGGGCGAGCGTGTTTTCGGCCGGCATCGGATAACCTTTTTTGTTTGGAATCTAATATTATTGCGTCGGTGGAAACATTGCCCACCCATGGAAAGTGACCAGTCCACGGCGACAGTACTGCCCGTGGAAGCATTTTTGGACATGGGGAGCAAGGGCACCTGCACATTGATATGTAAATCAGTGGTGGCCAATGGTGCCTCACTGTCATGGTAATAATATTACACAATACATAAAGTTATGTTTGGGACTAAGGGGCCTCTCCATTGAGAAAAAAGCACATTTGGGGCCTTATATTTAACACATTTATTAAACATGGAAATAAATATGCATTTTTCTTGACTTATACTCTAAAGTATTTTAGAGTATAAAGCAGCCGTGACTAGATTTGATGAAAAGTTAATCTTACTGTAACACAAGAAACTATTGGTGAAAAATGTCAGTTCATTTACATGGAGACAATATGATTAAATATGCACAAATTATATTTATTTCAGAGGCAAGAGATATCCTGTGCTGGGCAGGAATATCCACCAGCAGCATCCAAAGAGTTAAGAGGCCGTAGTAGAGACAAATCAAACGGGAGAACTTTGGTCACATCTTAAGAGTCTCTGCTCACCCTTCATGCTAATCCCAATGTGGTTGGTAAATATAATGTTGGCTTAAATTCTCTACGTACAATATAACATCAGCCAGTTAGTGCGAATATTTTGCCAACTTGGGTTCATGCATCCTGAGTGTTGATTACATTGTTTTTCTTACCAACAAACATCATTCAGGAAGCATTATCTAACAACTTGTGACTTTACGAAGATTGTGTTATTTCTTTAAAATGGTTATGCAAAATAACGTTTGTGTAAGAGAGAGATTGGGGAGAATGGGACAAGGGATATCATCAAGCAGTTCGTCTCCGAGTGTTGGGAGGAGAGAGAGGAGAAGCGTGGGAATAGGGAGGCAGTTGGGAGTACAGGGGTAACCATGGCCTTCTCGTCCGAGAACCGCGACAAATCAGCGGCTGGCCAAAGTGTTATTATTATTATGTAAAGAAACTAGTACGGTTTGTTGACTTGTGAGGAGGATCAGTAATAATATAATCCCACAGCCCTATAGATACAAAATAGATTCGCTCACTTATTGTATATTATATTCTTGAGGACGGTAGTATTCGGTGTTGAAAGGGTTAATGTGTAAGACGACAGAACACAAATAGGGTGGAATACAGGAGCGTAAAATCTAGAAAACAAACACCACCAGGGGTCATTGTTTTCCGGCCTCCCGTACTCTCTTTAGGTTGTGCTCCTTATTTCCCCCGTACTCTTCCCGACTTGTGTTCTGAATTTTTATCACGATTAAACATGAATTAACAAAAACGAAGTTGATTTTTGAAAAGAAGAATGTTGCCTTCGGCGGTCTGATAACTTCCTTGCTAAAACTGTTTTGTGTTGAAACATTTCATTCAACTCATAACGTCACTCAGATATGTAACATCCAATCAGACGCGTTTTTACATAACTTTCTTACGCGTAATCTCGGTGGCTCACTGGTTACGGAATTGGACTTCAGATCGTCAGGTCCACGATTCGATACCCGCCAGTTGTAACTGCGTTGTGTCTGTAGGTAAGGCACTTCATCCCGATTGCCCACATGGGGAACGGTGGTGCTGTGTACTAAGGCGTACTGCACGTCAATGGTGCATTTGTCTCCAACCAATGCTAACCCTGCTTGTGTGGAGTTGGTACGTTGGGGAGTCTGACGGTTGCTCGCCGTTGCTCAGTGTTTCTCTCCGAGTACTCCGTCTTCCCCCACCGTTAAAACTGTCGGACACGAGGTGATCCTGACTGTCGAAAGTGTCGTTAAAACGCAATCAATAAATATATAAGCTTACGCGTAATCTACACTCCTCGTGGGGTGTGCACATTTCAGAATGTTTATTGTATCGTATAACGTTGAATACACACAATAAGCGTAGTATAAAGCAGTGGACCTCTTTCAAAAACTGTCTGGATGATATTATCTCCAGTGGGGTTATATGCGGTGTGATTTTCATAGGAAGTTGTATCCCTGTCGAATGTCAACTGAATAGGGCTATTGTCGCCTTCCGTGAGTTCCATTGCAGACCAAGAGGAATCAGAAAACAATCATCCTTTGTGGTTAATAATACTCTGCGTAAGGGACTAAAGTTGCGTAGTTTCCCGGGAATATCTGGGAATATAGGCCATTTTTGATGGGGTGGTAGATAACTGAGGTACATGATGGGTGCCACGTAGGTTGCTATAACAACCCACGTAACACCCACCATGCAGCATGGTATGCTTTGTCGTGTGTCAAAAAGAAAATACTCATTCCTGTTATACTGCCAGTGGTAAATTCGTTTAGTCAATATAAATTTTAATTGACAGTTGGCTTTCTCGTCTACTGTCTTGAGAATGAGATAAATGGACTCTTGTTAATTTTTCGCATTCTCGCGTACATTTTCTAACAGTACTATGGAAGTGGATTGCTATTAGAGGGTCGTCCCTCGAAACGTTCATGAAATGTCAGGTAATTTTCTCCAAAGCCCAAAAGAAATAACCTCAATAAATTATATAGCAAACTTTGATGTCATGTCTTTGGAAGCACTGCCTGAATGAATGTCTGTTATGGTTTTAGTAGGGGACTAAACTTTTTACAATAAAACACTTTAAAATTACTGAATTGTTATACTCTGATATCCTTCAGGTATAAAAAAGAACCCAATGTCCTTATTTAGTTAGTATCATTTGCGGAAATTTCTGGTGTTGCATGAGCACTGATAACTGCATTAAATACTCTAACATGACCTGCCCCACGTGCCGAAGATTTATATCAATCACATTTTTAAAGTTAGAGAGCTTGAATTCTAATTCTCTACGTTACATGAGTTTGAATGCTTTAACTATTTTGGACCTATTGCCCTCCTGTTATAGGTGTCTGGAGTGGAATGACAGTTGCTTGCATGAGTAAATTTAGCAACAATAATGACTGATCTGTATATCTATTCCAAACCAATTTGATGGGAAGTGCATTACAGGTCTGAACAAGATCGCGTTTATTTAAGTTATTAAATACAAATGTTCGACAAATGCAGAGATGTTGGGTCTCATTTCGGTAATTTTTGTACTTAGTGTCATCGAGTTGTTTTAATGCTATTTTCTGACAACACAATTCGTCTCCTGAGTTCCATTGTGTTCCATGTGCCTACTGGCACATAGAACACATTGGAACTCAGTGGATGAATTGTTACAATAAGCCAATTTCGAAACTGCCATCTTTGGACTTTAATCTATGCAAGGTCACAGGTCGCGAGGTGTAAACAGTGCGATTTCATTGCTAACAAAGCGTTTTCTTGGAATGTTTATACCTCGCGACCTGTGACCTTGCATAGATTAAAAGCCAAGATGGCAGTTTCGAAATTGGCTTATAGCACGGCCATTTGGTGCCAACGTCGATAAAAGTCGAAATTGATCCATCTTACATTCAGTGTGACTGCATGAGAAAGAAATTTAAATGTATGATGGTAATTAATTTCACTATATATGGAGAACAAAAATTGAATAACAGACTCACAATAGCCACATTTGCGAGAACTTCGGTGAAAAATATAGTCGATGTGTTCATGTAATTGTGAGGACTGACATGTATGTTGGTCTAGTGCTGAAACAAGCCTAACTTTCTCAAAGTAGAATCCTATTTTCGGAGTCAGCATTATTACTGAAGACTTCCTCTCGCAGTTGATACACTGTCAGTTAAATATTCCCATGTGAAGGTATCGTTTGTTTTCAATTTCATCGCCTTGCAGATTTGAAAAAAGCAATCAAGTGTCGGCAGTTTCCAAATGTTTGAAAATGAAATGTTCCTGAAAATAAATCACGTGACCAAAACAGCATGACATCCTCCAACGCACATATTTTCGTTTCGTGCATTTTCCAATGTGAGGATATAACAAAACGGCAACTAAATGGTGACTACGCTTTCTTCGAGTCTGAAGTGTCGATTTTCTTATTTGAAACGCAGACATTAGAATTACCGATCTAGTCCTTGTCGTTTCTATTGGTTACTTGTGCCACTGGCATGTTCTTTCTCGTCAAAGGCATACAGTTTGTTCCTTTCGTGGAAAAAATAATAAATTCATGTTCTGTGTGCTTTATTCATTATTTTCATATTTCACATGCCGTTATCAGCCCTTGAAATCGAATTTAGGGCCTTGGTGGAGATCTAAAAAAAATGTCAAACATTTTGTTGGACGGCCCCTTAAATCGCTGCTGGGGAATTTCTAGGTGTGGACTTACACAACGGAGTTCACTAAAATCGATCTAAGCCGAGGTTTTCGAAGGCTCAGAAAGCTTTTAGTGAACGAGTTTCATAAATTTCATATTAAATCCTAACGAATTTGAGACTAATTTTATCACCTGATGTGCAGCTTAACCATTTACCTAACGTAACGACGAAACTGACGAGCGCAACTCACAAAAATCAATCAAATTTTATTTTTTTCAATGTTTTGCCTCGATTGTGAATCCTCATTGGAATGAACCCTGGTTGGAATGAACCCGTCGAATTAGTTCAAATGAAATTTCAACTCATAAGTCATGTTTTCGAGGTACAAAATGAAAGGTTTAGTTATTCAGAAAATATTTTTGCAAATGTCGTCTTCTAATCGTGTAAGGCAAGCAATTAACCCTTTACTCAACGCAGACGATATCAAAATTTATTATTTTAAATATGATTTTTTTAAAAATGTTCAAAAAATTTCAACCAAACCAATTCATGTGACCCCTCATTGGAACGAGCTCGACGAGCTCGTTCCAAAGAGGGTCACATGATATGGTTTTGTTGAAATGTTTTGAAAAATAATGTTTTTTCAACTGCTGAATTTGCATATTATGTGGGCGGTTGTTGCCGATTCGTTGGGTAAAGGATTAATGAAATAAATGATTTGAAAAACAGAAAATTCACTAACCAACTCCCTCACAATGTTACGACGTCACATTGACTTCTGGTGCCACCTGTTCTTGTCGGAATATTTGATTATGATTATGCGATAACCTGTGATATACGTGATGACATCCAGAGATCTTGGTATGATTTTATCATGAGGCGATGCTTATCTTTTGACTCCTTTTTGGCAATGCCTATTTTGCCCTTTGGAAGCTTTGAACAATAAGTTTTAAAAATTACGTATGTGTTGTCATATCAACTGTCTTCACCACGAATTCTCATTTCAACTCCTTACCAAGCTCGACTAGCAGACGACTCTTGCAAAACAAGTATATGTATAACTGCAAATGTTCCATTTCCCTCAAAAGAACATATGGCCCCTCACTTGTCCGAGCACGACAAGTTTTTTTTCAAATGAGGTGTCCCAAGCTATGTTTTGGAGTTAATAATTGAAAGAAATAGTAAATTTGGAATGGCAGTTTTTAATGGTTTGTCGGATGCTGGCGTTAAGTTAGGTAAAGGGTTAAGCTGAGAAGTCGAGAAATGATATTTGATAATGTGATCATAGAATGTCATCAATTCGTTCCTTAAGTTAAAGCATTGCAGATAACGCATTGTTCCATTAACCCTTTACCTAACGAATCGCCCGCATCCGCCCGCGTAATATGCAAATTGAGCAGTTGAAAAAATAAATGTTTTTAAAATATTTCAACAAAACCATATCATGTGACCCCTCATTGGAACGAGCTCATTGAGCTCGTTCCAATGAGGGGTCACATGATATGGTTTTGTTGAAATTTTTTGAAAAATTTAAAAAAAATATATTTAAAATAATAAATTTTGATATCGTCTGTGTTGGGTAAAGGATTAAAGGGACGAAATATCATTTTTTTAACTTCTCCGCTTATCGCGGGCGTTCTTCTTGGAAACAATGGCGTTTTCACGCATATACAGAGTGTAGATCACGAATTTTATTTGAAAATTTACAGAGTACTCGTACTCGTCAAAATTATGTCCATTGGATAATTGTTGAAAATTAGTACGTATTTCTGCCTGTACATGTGTCCGGATCTCAGCGGACGTCCATGGCTATGAAGTATCGGGTTATTCCTCGATATTGTAAAAATAAAATAAAATAGAAAACACAACCACTGTAAGAATGACAGTCACTGTAATAAAAACCCTGAAACATATTCTATCAAGACTCTCCGCCACTTGCTTCCAGGTTAACGTTCTCTCGATGTGAATTCTGTTATCGTTGTGGACCACTTTTCTAGATCTGCAGACGACTTTCTTCAAACAGGATGGTATAGAAGCTGTGTCTGGAGTATGGTGTATAACTGACACAACAACAGCCAAGACCACCAATATTACACTGATAGAGAATGACAAGGACAAGTAAACCAGAAATATACTGACAGTTCTTGCTGTTTGAGGACAGAGATTTGCAATATACGTGATATAAACAGCATTAGCCAGAAATACTGACACACAAAAGGACATTTTCTCACCAGTTTCTGCTGGGAGTACAAACGTCAAGCAGCTCAAAATCATCAGTGCTAGTGGTGGAAGTATTTCAGTGCCCATGTGTGTTGTTGGACGTCTTCGTAATACAAACTCGAAGTAAAGATCTGTAATGTCTCCCATAGGTAAATATGTCACGCTTGTTGAGGTTAGTTGCCATATATTATTTGGTAATGCATTGGATGGTTCTGTAACCACAACATTCTGGAATGTCAAAAAATTTGGTCCTGGGGAGGTGCTGCGGATGTTTATTTCACACTTCTGTGTATCAAATGGATAATAAGCCACATCCATCAAACATAGCGTGGTGAATATTTGTGAGTATTGCCAAATAATTCTTCCAGACCTTTCCACCCTGACTCTTCCATCCATGGGTGGATAGGTTCCTTCTGACAGTGTGTTTACTACATACATTAATGGTGTCCATATATCTGTCGTCGGTACATCTATTGCGTAAATATCTGAATATTCAGCAGGATCCCATTGGAGTCGTTCATCTTTCCATATCCAAAACAATCTGCCCGAGGTTACAAATTTATCAGAAATCTCGTCATAGTCAATTATACCTAACAAAATGAATTTCAATACAACTTGCAATGGTTGTGACATATCTGTTATTGGAATGATTTTAGAATTGTAGTTTGTAAATAAATTGTTCACCAAATTTTGTGTAATATTCCACGCTTTCCCATCAATACTTCCAAAGAAAAATACTGACACGATTAAAAGATGTTGTGTTGCTGAGAATAGGAATCGCCAACCCTGACGACAACACATGATGTATCACAGTTTATCGACAGAAAATTAAATGTCGATGGTAACAGTGATCTACCTTTTTAAACGCTTATCTTATTAACGACATGAACACACGTTCACGCTTAACTCACCCAGTGCCGATTTGACTCCAATAATACAGACCAGAAATCGAAAGATAGTTAATTAAACAATCAGGTACGGACCGTTAACACGTATAATAACGGGCCTTAACTGGTGGATGCTATGCAAGTATATCGCACAGTGCGGTGGAATAATACTTAACTTTTTACCAAACATAACTGCAAAATCCGACTAGTACAATTTACAAAATTCACCCATCAAATATCATTATTTTTCAATTTACTTTTTGTCTCCAGAACTTTACTTATCACTCCTCGTTGGAACATGCTCGCCAAACTCGTTCCAGTGATGGCCCATAAGCCATGAATTGAGACAACAGTTGAAAATGTTTTAGTTATTCAGAATTTTTTTTTACTTCGACCTGTAGTCAAAATAAGAAAAGGGCCATCGCTTTTACAGTGCAGTCTCCGTGGACCGGTTGTAATCCACGCTTGGACAGTGATGTCCACGCATTCGTTTACCAGGTAATAAAAGTCGTCAGCAGCAAAATTTTAATTGATGAAGCATCGAGTTGTATCCGGTGCTTCATAAATTAAATTTTTTGATTATTATTCCTGTAATTATTGTTTGGAATTTAAAATTATTGCGTCCATCGAAATATTGCCCACCCCTTTAAAGAGACCAGTTCACGACGGCTGTACTGTATTTAACAGGTCACACACAGTTTAGAATCTTGCAAGGTTCCATTTGAAACATAAAGTTCGAAAGCCCGGAGTACGTGAATATGTAAGCTATGATCTTCGTGCGCTAAATAGCATAAAAAGTTTTGATATCTATTTTTGTGCGAAACTTGGGTTTGAAGCGTTGTGGTCAAGGCTGTTGAGTACATCCCACTAAGCGGTCATGCGTAGATGAAAAATGGCGTTTCATTCTTTTTAGCTAGAGACATAGTTTTCTTGAAATGAAAAACCCGAAACCAAAACAAAAAAAACAAAACAGAAAAACTCTCAAAATCAAAACAACCCCCGCCCCCTCCCCCCAGTACAACACCCTTCCTCCAAAAAACCCCCCAAAACTTAACTTATGGATAAAAGGGTCTTAGAATGTGTTTCTTGAGTTCACTGATTCCTGTTGATATGGGTAAATAGTACCTATTGCCCTCTGTATTGGTGATGTAGACCGGGACTATTGCTATTTTTTTTCGATCTTTCAAGAGGAATGTTGCTTTTGTATTCTAGAAAGTAATTAAGACATGCCGATAGAATCAATAACTGCTTACATTTGGGAATAACATGCTTGAGGAAGTCACTAGAAATGCATTGTTTTACCTTCTGTGTAATAAAATCGATTTAACTCTGCCTGTGCTGCAGTGCGGAGTTACGATGTTGGGGAGCTGGCAGCTGCTCGTCGTTGCTCGGTGGTTCTCTCCGGGTACTCCGGCTTCCTCCACCCGTAAAACTGTCACGGTCATGATTAGCCATTGTGCATAAATATGTGACCTTAAACATCAATAAATAAATAAATAATAAAATCGATTAGTCTTTCCTCTCTCTTTTTGCCTTTGTTCCTTGAGCATTCCTGGAAGAATTTAGATCCATAACTTGGCATTTTGGTGTAATTTTGTTCAGGGAGTGACATGGGGTGGGTTTCAATTCCCTCCGATTACCACTGATCTCTGTATTACTAGAATGCTCAGTGGTCACGTATAGACACATGTCCCCAATGTTAAAATCTTGGAGGGGGGTTGCTAGTAAAAAACAACGTTCATCGACAAAACTCTTCTCGAAGGTTTTTAGTTCACCGACACCTCGCAGTTTCCGGTCGTTTTTTCAATAATTTTCTTTTATGTCTGCAAAAAATGAATGTGTTCATGATTTGCACAATTTGCGTGACAATACAAATTGAACATTTACAGCACATTTGTGATATTATTAAAAAAAACAAGTGCCGAAATTGAAAAGCTGATACAGTGTCATTAGCTTTCCTGCAAGATCAACGTCATGACGTTTGATGAAGTGAAAGCTGTTACGCTGTGACTAAAGTCACAGCGTAACAGATTTCACATCATCAAACGCCAAGGATTGGGAGGAGTTGCCGTCTTGGTTGCCATGACGCCGTATTAGGAGTGGGTGGGACTGTTTGAGTGGCGACGTTTTACGCTCACCGTCCAGCAATCCAGCTGTGCAGAGACCAGCACAGACTTTGCATTCGTGGAGTTCAGCGAAATTTGAGCGATTTTCGTTTGTCAGGTATTGTTCCAATCAGGGGCCAAAAGCTATAGTTTTAAGGCACAAATTTTTGTAAGTGCTGTCTGATATTCCAGTTGGTTGAGTGGTTGACTTGAATATAATTAAATACGTCATTACTCTGTGCTACTTTCATGGCTTTCGTAGTAGATCTTGTACTTCGAAAAGGTATTTCATATTTTTGAAAGCGTGTATTTGAAAAGCAAACCTTGTTTCTTTGGAATATTTTATTAGAATTTAACGGAGAGATGCTAATGTCACTCAGCAAAAACCTGCCACAAAACAGTTATTGGTACTTACACTGTTACTGCCTATTTGGGACTGGCATTTCGTCGGTTCAATAGTATAATATTTTTAAGTTAACTTTTCAAATCCCAAGTTTACTCAATACATAGCTATGGGTTGTGTAAAAATAACTTTTTAAACTATTGAAATTACTGACATGTTTTTCGGATGCTGGTTGCGTTTTCGGACGGACGGACACAGTAAATTCGGACTTAGGCTGAATTTGAAATATATCAAATTCGACCCAGTAGCTTCTTTGTACAATAAAATAAGGTTAAGAACCAATTTGGGATTAAGATGTGAGACTGTTTTGAGACGGTTTTGTAAAATAGTGGTAAATATAAATGAACTTTTGTAGCTCAGTTTTCTACCGGAAATTAAAACATTGAAAGGAAGGATGTGTCCACCGACATGATTTTAATGGAAAATATCACGGATCAGGAAAATACCACAGGTTAGGAAAACACCAGTTCTCAGGAAAAACCGCGGGTCAATGGAAATATCAGTCATATCTCTGGAAAGGGCTGCATTTATACGCATACAATACAAATTAGTGTTATGGGTGATGTTACAGAATTATCCATGCATATGTTTCTGCCCAATAAGGCAGATAGATGGTGCTTAGAAAAAACATTTCTGTATCCTTCAGTTAAATAGGATATTTTTTACAAAAGTACATAATTATTATTTATTATAATTATTATTATAATTATTTTGTCGACTTATAACAGTTCTACTGGAGTGTGGGGTGGGGAGGCTAGATCACCAGATTACAAATAACGCTATTGTACAGTTAAAACTAGAAGTCCTGTCACGAACTGTGCGCTTATCTAGGCTTAATTGTGCGTAGGAATTGCGCGCAATTGCCATATCGTCTGGCATCCAAAGCACGGCAGTAGGTAATAATTGAGAGTTTACTATCACTTGTACATGTACGTGTACAACATACGTTCACGATGCGTTCACCAACGTGGAATTCAGTGTTAAATCACACGCTTGTTCACAAAACTGTACATGATCTTGAATCCCCCCCCCCCCATGTACAGTTGTGACTCCTAGATCGCGCTTTTAACGTTCAAATACTCGTGGTGAACGCGCGTTTTTTAAAAAAAGGGTGAAATCGTACATCTTCGCTTGTATCTTGTACGTAATTTTTCGTCGACGTTCCCATCGCAGATCAGACCATCGGTCCATCGTTGGCGAACGCGAGCAAAAGCAAAAAAATCTGGGTCATCATCAAAAAACATTTTTGGGGACTCTAGATCAGCGACTCAGAACCCGCAATTGTGTTGAGACAGATGATTCAGAACCCGCAATTGTTTTGAGGCGGTGGGTTTTTTTTTCTCCCATTTATGACATTATTAGGGGAATTCCTCCACTATGAGAAATTCTCAAAAACTCAGCTGATCGCTTGATGAGAGAGATTGACTGTTAAGCGTTCGTTCAAACACTTATCGGAATGTTTAAAACGCATTTTCCGCTCAATTAGGTTTTGAGTGGTAAAATTTTTAATATATTCATGATAGCAATCGCAGTCATCAAAATGATTCTCTTTTAATTCGACACTCAGTGAATTGATGTGTGAATGAAAAATCTTTTGACAAATGTAAAAACTACTGTCAAAATGCGTTAAATCAGAAACCGGTTTGTCATGTACTGTTTAAACGTATTTTTTTGAACTTCAATTAACACAGTCAGTTGAGATGTGAATATTTTCAGATTATTATATATTAAGACGGAAAGAGTTTTTTTATTACTTAAAAACATAAAAAAAAAATATAATTAAACATTTAATTTTGAAAATAATAAAAACAATTAAAAACGAAAGATGTTTTTACAGATGGATCCTAGACGCCGAGATTTAATTTTAGGCGAGTATGAACGTGCTAAGAAGAGCATTCAGTCTGCTGACAGAAGCAGACGTCTTGGTGAGATGAACTCAGACGCGAAGCCACAAAAATATTTAAACCCGTGACGGAGGGTCAAGAGCGAAGCAGGAAGGAGATAGTCGAAGAATTGAGACCCATAAAGGAGAGTTCTTTGAGAATGGGTTCGTTGCCTCCTAGTTTTGAAAATCGGTATTCCGTTCAATCTACACCGGATTACGTTCCCACGGGAATTCAAACAGATTTGAGCGAGAGTGACGATACGGCTTCGACTATCACCACTAGTAGCGTCGCATCGTCCGATGATGATGGCGGTAAGAGAGATCAGTCGTATGGAATTTATAAGGATTCTGAGGGTAGAAATTTTGTAGGTGATACGGAAGTGGAAATGGATGATGATGAATTGATTGGGTTCGAATAAATATAAAGTAACTGATGGTCTGCGCAGATTGCTCCTTTACGACAAGCCCGGCGATTACACGGAACAGGATTTCGACAATTACGGAGACATTCTGGTCCAGACCCACGCCATGAAGAGAAATAACGATGCCAGAGGTTACAAGTGGACGAAAGTGGTGAAACCTATATGGGACATGAACAAGAAGTTCGTCGAATCGGTGACTGGCAAAGGGGTGAAAACCACTTTTCTTCCGAGCGATTCCGACGCTCTGTCTCAGAGATTGAGTTTGTTGATGGCGAGCCGACGGGCTGGTAACACGGGATTAGATAATCAGATAGTTGCTATATCTGACGAATTGTTAAGACAGAAGGTTTTGAATAAAAACCAGTATAAAAGGCTGATGAACGAATTGAAGGATTGATGTGTATATAATAAGTAGAGAGAAACAAAACAAACAAACAAAAATAAAACAGTAAATTCTTACACTAGAATAATAAAAGTATTTAAAAACGACAAAACGATTTACCAGTGAAAAAAACACAAAATATATCATAAAAATAAAATATGTTGGTGATAAAGAATAGGGGATACGTCAGAACTTACGTTCAAGGCGGTTCTGGCATCGTCGGTTCTATAATGCGAGCGTTCACGAGCAATGCGGGTAGAAAACTCGCACCGACCGCGTTTGAGGTCGGTAAGAAGACGGCTTTGGATGCTGGTAAGAAAGCCGCTTCCGAAGCCAGTGGTAGGATAGCTTCTGTGGCTGGCAAGAGGGCAGCCGACGCGTTGATCGACAAGTTGATCAGTCCGCCGGCGAAGCGAGCTGCGTTAGAGCGAACGCCGAAAAGTTGAAAGATTTTAAGAATGCCGTGGTGCCCATACAAGATTTAGCCAAAATGACGAGTGGATCCGGATTGAAGAGAACGGTGCGATATAAATAAATAATAATAACATTAAAAAACAGAGTTTGAAAAACATAAAAAAAATTGTGTTTGAAAAGAATCTAAAATAACAAACAAAATAAAAACAAAGATGAACATTAAAGATATGTCTTGGAACGACGCCGCGACCAAGAGGTCGAATAACGAGTTCTTTCCCAAGAGCATAAGAGGCTTGATAGTGGGAAAATCGAATTGTGGAAAGACCAATCTGTTGATTAATCTGTTGTCCCGACCCGACTGGTTGGATTACGACAGATTGTTCGTGTTTGGCAAGAGCTTGTTTCAACCCGAATACAGATTGCTTCGAGAGTGCACGGATCGCAGATTGCCCAAGGACATCATAGCTAGAATCTTTGACAGTAGGGAGGAATTCGACAAGAGTGGAGCTCCACTCTCGACCATTTTGGACGGCGCGACGACGGAGCTGATGAAGAGAAATGCATCTTCGAACGTCGAGTGTCGATTTTATGAGAACGCTAGCGACGTTCCGGATCCCAGAGAACTGAAATCGGAAGATAAGAATCTCATGATTTTCGACGATCTGCTTTTGGAGAGACGGAACCGATGCGAATCGTATTACGTTAGGGGTCGACACAGCAACGTGGACTGTTTCTACCTGTCGCAGAATTATTTTCGATTGCCCAGACAGACGATAAGGGAGAACGCTAATTTTCTATGTCTCTTTCGCCAAGATCTCAAGAATCTCAATCACATCTACGGCGATCACGTCGCAAACGACATGAGCGCTGCGGAATTCAGGAGATTCTGCAAGAGGGTTTGGGATGGTGGACTTTACAATTTCGTCGTGATCAATTTGACAAACGAATTTAATCGCGAAAAATATCGGTGCGGATTCGACAAGTTTTATGTTTCCGATGGTAATAATAAGATAGAGCGTGAAAATAAAAAAAATTAGAAAAATAATAAATCTTCAAATAATTAGTTTTGAATAAAAAAAAAATAAAATTAAATATAATGTTCGAACATGGAGAATTGTTAGGACGGATAGCCGAGAATACGGCTGCGAAACAATCCATTCAAATCGTGGTGAGTGGCGATTCGACTCGATTCGCTACGAAATTCGAACCTTCCATCGAATTGAATAGAGAATTGAATAGAGAGAAAAGATACGAGATGGCGTTGGTGAATCTGGAGACTTATTATTCCTTTCCCAACGTCACCGAAAAGAATAACTCGTTCAAGTATTCCGACGGAGCGGATTGGTTGGAGATTCGAATTCCCAAAGGGAGTTATGACATAGACGATTTGAACCATTACATTCAGACGCGAATGAAGACGGATGGAAAGGGAAGCAACAAGATCAGACTCGCTCCCAGTCCTAATACCTTACAGACGATGTTGGATTTGGAAGATAATTTTCGAGTGGATTTCAACACGGACCATTCTATAGGCAAGATGTTGGGATTCGATCGAAAGATGTATTGAGGCCACGCGGCATCTGAAAATACGGTCGACATTCTCGCAGTCAATAGCATTCTGGTGAACGTGGACGTGATTGCTGGAAGCTACGTGAATGGTAGCACTCAACCGACGATCTATTCCTTCTTTCCAAACGTGTCGCCGGGTTATAAGATCGTGGAGCGACCTCGAAATTTAGTTTATCTACCAGTGATTTTAGACACATTGTATAGTCTCAAAACCAAGTTGGCGGATCAAAATGGTGAACTGTTACATCTTCGCGGAGAGAGAGTGACGATACGATTTCACATAAGAGAAATATAAAAGCCAAAAAAAAAAAAAATATTATATATATAGATAACAAAAATAAAATAAACGGCAATATTAATTTTTACAAAATTATTTTAATATAATTATTAAACAAGAAACAATTGAAGTAAATATATTTAAAAAAAAACAAAACAGAATTATGACAGAATACGTGGTTGAAAACGTGAACATATCCGCAGGACAGAGGAAGAAACTTAAGAGAGCGTTAACAACTCGAGGCGAGGCGGTGAGATTCAAATTCACTCATGAAGATCTGACGAGAGGCGGTCAGGATTCGATCGCCTGGACCAGAAGTCAAATCAAAAGGATGGAGAAAGCGATTCGCGATGGAAGAGGGTTGACGGTGAGAATGAGTCCCGCTCAATTGAGATACAATTTGAGAATGAAAGGTGGTTTCCTACCGCTATTGGCAGGAATAGCCGCAAAAGCATTACCCTTCACCACAAAGACGCTACCCTTTCTCGGAAAGACTCTTGGCATGGGAGCTCTCACGGGACTCGCTAGTGCGGCAGTTGAGAAATTAATGGGTGGCAGCGGACTGTTTTTGAAGAAGGGAGGAGCCGTGTGTCGCGTCCACGTAGACGACAGCGGTAAAGGATTGTATCTAGAACCCGTTAGAGGTGGCAAGTCTCTGAGAGGAAATGGTCTCTATCTGAAGAGTGGACGGAACATCGAACAACTCGGCAAGGGTTTGTTGCTCGGTGAGAATTCGCCATTTAAGAACATACCGATTTTGAATATGTTATTATAATATAAAATTATATAAAATATAAAATCATAGAAAGTATAAAATAATATATTTAAAATGGATAAAAAGGTGGAGAAACAAATTTATCACCTGGATGAAAAAGTGGAGAAACAATTTGACGATAATGACGAACATCGCGAGCCAGAAAACGAAAAAATAAAAAAATGGTTAGACGCTAATGATGGATATCTAAGGAAAGAACTAATGAAAGATATAGATGAAGCACGGGATAGACAGTTGAGAATGAGACGATGTTTTCCACGGTCACCACTACCTTCTGAAGAGAATGGTAATGATGCGAGTGTTACCAAGAGATGCACAACATTCGTTCATAATTATGATTCGGATAAACAAAAATGTTACCATAAATGTATCACATCACAAAGAAAAAGAAAAAAAGAAAAAGAAGAATCAACGATGAAATTTTAGAGAAAAGGAAACGTTATTATAATATATTATGATGATAGTGAAGAAGAAGGAAAAAAAAAAAAAAAAAAGTAATGAGATCTAAAGATGATCTTATTTTTTTTAAATTTTTTTTATTTTTTTTCATTTTTCTTTGCTAAAAATCAATCACTCTATTGTTTATATTTCCAAGTCCGTTATTAGCATGTTGACACTCGTGTCTTCTCCTTTTTCGAAAACGTGTTGAATGTTTATCTTTACTCTTTTGAGTTTTTTTACATCGGTCAACTCGCTCTCACCATCCAATTTCTTCACAAGTTCAAATGAGATGTTTGGAAATATGTAATTTCCATAGGGCAATGACAAATCGTCCTTGTCGAATTCTCTATCTTCGGCGATGACGATGTTCTGCAGATCGCTTTGGTACTCGTAAATCAAATCGAGCGCGGCTTCATCCAATTTCAAAGGCATCTTATATTTCTCATATTTGTGCTCTAAGCCCTTCGTCTCGACCTCATTCAATTCGATGGGATCATGTCATTGTAATCTATAGATTTTATGACCGAATTTCTTATACGTTTCGACTCGTTTCAATTTCAATTCGCATCTTTTAGGTGTTGTTGTCTTCATGATCGATTATTTAGTATTTAAATAATAATTTGTTTAAAAAGTTGTTTTTTTTACTCTTTATATATATAAAAAAGTTGTTTTTTTAATTTTTAATTTTCTTTAATGTAAAATTTTTTTAGTAAATGTTTTTTTTCTCTTTATATATATATAACAAGTTAAATTTTAATTTCAATCTCTCTATTGTTTATATTTCCAAGTCCGTTATTAGCAAGTTGACATTCGTCATTTTTCCACATACGAAAATGGTGTGAATGTTTATCTTTACTCTTTTGAGTTTTTTTTCATAGGCGAATGCGCTCTCACCACCTGATTTCTTCACGAGTTCGGGTGAGATTATTGGATATATGTAACCTCCATAGGACAACAATAAATCACCCCTGTCAAATTCTCTGTCTTCAGCGATGATGATATTAATCAGCAGTTCGCTTTGGTATTCGTAAAACAAATCGAGCGTGGCTTCATCCACTTTCAAACACATTCGATATTTGTGGTAGTAGCGCTCTAAGTCCACCATCTCGACCTCATTCAATTCTATGGGATCGTGTGGTTGTAATGTATAGATATTAAAACTGGATTTCTCATACTTTTCGTCTCGTTTCAATTTCAATTCGCATCTTTTAGGTGTTGTTGTCATGATCGATTATTTGGTTTTTATGAATTCTTGCAAATAATGTATATTTTAAATTTTGTATTTTAAATAATAATTTGTTAAAAAAAAAAGTTTCTCTTTATTTCTCTTTATATATAAATAAAAGTTAAAAAAAAAATTCTTACAAACTCAATTTTGAGGTAAAAACAATGATCAAGTCCAAACATCTGAATTATAGTCTAGAACGTGCAAGACTTCAAATGTTTAAAAATTGGCCTTCGCATCTCGCTCAAAAACCCAAAGACTTAGCCGCCGCGGGTTTCATTTACGTGGGTAGAGACGACAAAGTCAAATGTTTTTGTTGTGACATATATTTGATGAATTGGGAACCTCACGACGTACCTTTACTAGAACACATAAGTAATATTGAAAAAGGCGAATGCGATTATTTGAACAAGATCCTAACGTTGGGATTGATCGAAATCCAAGACGAAGAGAGAGATAGAGATAAAAACCAAAAATTATTGATGGATATGTTACAACTCGGATACACCAGAGAACAATTTTATGATGCGTTAAACAAAGCGAACAAGACCCTGTCTCAATTCATAACTTTAGAACATCTCATCAAATTCATGGTGGAAGCAGACGAGTTATCGTCACTCGTCGAAAACAAACCGAGTAAAACGTCCACCACCAAGTGTCTGGTCTGCGAAGGTGTCGCAAACGTCTTGTTTCTACCATGCGCACACCTGCGTTACTGTAGAGAATGTCATTCCGAAGACGAGAAAACGTGTTCTGTTTGCGAGCGAGAAATAAAAGCAGTCTTAAATTGTTTTTGAATAAAAACACTTTAAAGAAAAAAAAATTGAATTTAAAATTTAACTTTTTTTTTTTTTTTTTCTATTATATATATATAAAAAGAGTAAAAAAGCAAAACTTTTTTAACAAATTATTTGATACAAAATTCCCCCCCCCAAAAAATATTCTTACAAATGAAGCAAACAGATAAAACAATGGTAAATTTAAATGAGAAAACCATACCTCAGTTAAACGAGATTTGTATACTATTACAAATTTCAGATTTCAGAAATCATAGAACTAAATCAAAAAAAATTGAAGTCATACAAGAATATTTGCGAAACGCTAGAAAGGCAAACAAAATGTCGATAGCAATGACATCAAAAGATGCATCGGTTGTGAAAAATAAGAAGACGACTAAACGAAAAGCCATTGAAGAACATCAGGTTTCCAAAGAAAAGAAAAGAAAAACTAAAACGAAAACGAGTGATGCACTTCAGATTCAAGACAAACGAGATAAATCGAGCGAAATTCAACGAGCAATCGACGAAGAGAAAGGAGAAGAATATGTAACACGACTCGTTGTGGAACTTTTCCAATCGAAACCCATAGAACGGGAGAGTGCGATCAAAGGCATTTTTAAAACTTTCGACGTGATTCCCTCGTTGAAGAAAGTCGATCCGAAATTGTTCATGGAACGGGTGAAGAAAGAAGTATTGGATTTGTTTCGCAAATACATGAACGTGGGATTAAAAATTAAGATGATACTCCATTGCATAATGAATAAAATTGACGTGAAGTCCGGCGAGAGCATCGTGAAAAATGCATATTTCAGATCTAACGTCGAACCCGTATTTCGAGGTTCAGATCTATCGGACGTTTTCGAAAAGATGAAAGACAAGATGTTGACGTCTCTCGCGAATTATCAACATGAAGGTAGTAATTGGACGTTCGGTGAGGTGTTGAAACTCGAAATTCACATGAATAAAAACGAACCGTTGAAAGGATCTTCCTACTTGGTATTACCGTATTTCTTGACTAAGAAACATGCCATGGTCAACGTGAGAAATAAAGATGACCAGTGTTTTAAATGGGCAGTCACCTCCGCTTTATACCCTGTTGAAATAAACTCTGATAGAGTTTCTCGTTACGAGGAAACTTCTAAAAATCTCGATTGGACCGGAGTGACTTTTCCAACAGAGTTAAAACACATCGAACGTTTCGAGGTTCAAAATCCCACCATAGCGGTGAACGTCTTAGGATACGACGACGAAAATCGAACGATCTATCCTCTCAGACAGACTTCGTATCGCGGAAGAGAAAAGATGATTATTTTATTATTGATTTCGAATGGTGACAATCGGCATTATTGTTGGGTTAAACATCCGACCCGATTACTGTCGAAACAAAATAATAATCATAACGGAAAGATATCTTTATGTTACAATTGCATGAACGTGTTTCACAGCGAAGACTCGTTGGCGAAACATCAGGAATATTGCAACGAAAATCAAGGTGTCGCCGTCGAAATGCCCAAACCCAACACCATCGTGAAGTTTGAAAATCATAATAGAAGGTTAAAAGTACCATTTGTCGTGTACGCCAATTTCGAATGTTTCACCACGAAAATGAGTTCCTGTCAACACAACGCTCTTCAAAGTTACGTCAAAAGATATCAAAAACACATACCTTCAGGCTATTGCATTTATGTGAAATGCGCTTTCGACTCGCAACACGACATGGGTCCCTTCACCTACACGAAACAGCGCGAAGACGACGACGTGGCTCAAAGATTCGTGGAAGAGTTAGAATCGAAAATTCAAATGTTATACGACAAATTCAAAACTCCGGCGAAAATGATCATCACGCAAGAGCAGCAGGACGAAAATAACAGAGCCACCGAATGTCACATATGCAGACAATCGTTCGATGAGAATTCAGAGGAAAATAAGAAGGTCAGAGACCACGATCATTACATGGGTCTGTATTGCGGTCCGGCTCACAGCAAGTGTAATTTAAAATATCGAGACGCCACTTTCTATCCGGTGATGTTTCACAATCTCTCAGGTTACGACGGTCATCTGTTCGTGAAAAATCTCGGCACCTCACACGAAGAATTAAATTGCATCGCGAACAGTGAAGAAAGATACATTTCCTTCACAAAATGGAAGCTCATGGAGAGGAAAAGAGTAATCGACGGAAATACATTGAAAGAAAAAACAAAATCCATTTGTAGATGCATACGTTTCATCGACAGTTTTAAATTCATGTCGACCGCTCTGGAAAAATTAGTCGATAACATGAGCAAGGATAAATTTAAAATCACGAGCGAACATTTCGGAGAACGAGTAGACGTCATGTTGAGGAAAGGAGTCTATCCTTATGATTACATGAACGATCTAAAGAGATTCGAAGACACCGCACTACCTTCGAAAGAAGATTTTTATTTGAAATTATACGAATCCGACATTTCCGACGAGAATTACGAACACGCCAAAAACGTGTGGAAATCATTCGATATGAAAACCATGAGAGATTATCACGATCTCTATCTGAAGACCGACGTTCTGCTCTTGGCAGACGTGTTCGAAAATTTTCGAGACGTCTGTCGTCGAAATTACGATCTGGATCCCGCTTAGTATTTCACCGCACCCGGTCTGGCGTGGGACGCTATGTTGAAGATCACCAAAGTCCAATTGGAATTATTATCCGATGTGGACATGTTGCTCATGTTCGAAAGGGCTGCGAGATGTGGCGTCTCGATGATCTCTCACAGATATTCTGAAGCTAACAATCCTTACATGAAAGAAGGTTTCGATTCGAAACGGTCGACTAAATACATACAGTATTGGGACGCCAATAATCTGTACAGTTGGGCTATGAGTCATCCTTTACCGATTAGAAATTTCGAATGGGTGAAGGAACCGGAAGAGATGCAAAAATGGAGAGACTATCCTTGCATTTTAGAAGTCGATTTGAACTATCCAGAAGAATTACACGGTCCACACAACGATTATCCGCTGGCTCCCGAACGAATGGAACCGAACAAAGGAGACGAGAAAAAACTCATTCCCAATATATTTAACAAACGTAACTACGTCGTCTACAGCGAGAATTTGAAACAGTACATCAATTACGGGTTGAAATTAGTTGACATACATCACATCATTTGATTCGACGAAGAGCCTTGGATGAAAAAATACATCGATCTCAACACGAATCTCAGAACTCGAGCCGAGAACAATTTCGAAAAAGATTTCTTCAAACTCATGAACAACTGCGTGTACGGCAAATTGATGGAAAACATCAGGAAGAGAACCGACTTTCGACTCGTCACGTCTGAGAAAAGAGCTAAAAAATTAGTGGCGAAACCCAATTACAAACACCGAACCATATTCGACGAAAATCTAGTGGTCGTTCACATGCAAAAGACGCATCTGAAGTTTGACAAACCGTATTATCTCGGACCGATCATCTTAGATGTCAGCAAGCGATTGATGTACGAGTTTCACTACGATTACGTCAAACGAAAATTTGGTGACAAAGCCAAACTACTGTTCACCGACACAGACAGTTTAGTTTACGAGATAGAGACGAAAGACGTCTACCAAGATATATCTCTGGACGTGGCCGATTGGTTCGACACGAGCAATTATCCTGTCGATCACCCGTCCAAGATTCAATCGAACAACAACAAGAAGGTGTTGGGTAAATTTAAGGACGAGAGCGGCGGTAAACAGATCGTCGAATTCGTGGGCTTGAGACCCAAACTCTATGCTTATCGTCTAGAAGATGATGAAGAGATCAAGAAGTGTAAAGGAGTTAAAGCGTGTGTTGTGAAGAAAAACATCTCTTTCCAAGAGTATAAAGATTGTCTGTTAGGAAGTGGTCCGGTGTATAAGACTATGAAATCGATTCAAAGTGAAAATCACGACTTGTATACCGAAATAGTCAACAAGATTTCGCTGACAGCCGACGAGGACAAGAGATTCGTGTTAGACATTAAAATAAGCACTTTGGCACTCGGACATTGGACTTTGGATCTAATTTGAGACGATATGAATGGAGATGATTGGATTCTAGATGCAATTGTGGATGATAAGATTCCAGATACGATTGTGGATGATAGGATTCCAGAAAATCAAGAAGAATTAGATGAACACAAAATTATGGAAATCGATAGTGACATCGAGAAAGTTAGTTTAAAAAGAAAAAGAAAAAAATAGAAAAAAAAAAATAACGTCATTTTTAGTAAATTATAATAAAATAAATAAAAAAAAATATATACTTATTTATGAATAAGAAAATAAAGATATCCGTAGAAGGTGTCGTCTTACCCAACGAACCCCTATCCAACATCGATCTGTTGAATGCGGCAAAAGATTTGAAAATCAAAGATTTTCTAGGAGTGTTTTCCAGAGATGCCTTGCCGAAGAGAAGACCTCGACAATCGGAATGCGGAATTTTAAATCTAGACGATTCATCGGGTGAAGGCACTCACTGAGTGGCGTGGATGAAGAACGGGAAGAAGAAAAATTATTATTTCGACAGCTACGGAATCTTGCCACCAAAAGAAATAAAGAATTATTTCAACAAATCGATGGTTCGTTACAACACGGAACAAGTGCAATCACCAGATCAAGTGTTTTGCGGTCACCTGTGTCTCTACGTTCTCAAGAGATGGTCTGAAGGAGATCGATTTCAAGACATTCTCAATGATTTACATTAGAGAGAGATTTTTTTTTTATAGTATATATAAAGATAAAAAATTATTTTAAAAAAATTTTAATCAAATAAAAACGAAAAATAAAATAACATAGTTCATTTTTTAATAAACTGTGTTTTGAATATATTTTTTCTAAAAACAAAAAAAAATCCTTACAACAACATGCCAGTCGATAAATTTGGTAGAAGTGATGACGAAAAAGTCAACCCGAGAAAGAAGAGGAAGACGTTCGAAGTCGACGATGGTTACGACATTGCCAACTTGGACGAACGTTACATTCGGAGATACGAACCTCGAGAAGAACCTTTGAACATGAACGATAAGAAGCTCTACAATCTTCCCGAGCTGATAGATCTCGCAGATGCTGCGACTAAAAAATACGTCGACAGGGGGAACGCCGATTTCGAACGAATCCTGCTGGATAATTACATGGATAAAACCATGACCGATGATCTCGATCTGAAATCCAAACGTTTGGTGAACGTCGCGAATCCCGTAGATCCCACCAAAGCCGCGACCAAGAAATACACGGACGACTCTCACGCGAGATTCAGCGAACACCTGAGAAATAGATACGTTCTGAAAACGATGCACTCGGAATTGAACGCCAATTCTAACAAGATAACGAACGTGGCCACTCCCACGAATCCCAAGGACGTGGCGACCAAACACTACGTAGATCTGGAACAGAGAAAGTCTGAAAGACGAGAAATGAAATCTGATCTGAATGCGGGATTCCACAAGATATTGAATCTGTCAAAGATCGATGACACGGATGCGGACTCAACCGCGGTCAACAAGGGCTACGTAGATTCTGCCGTGATACAATCGCAAGAATACCTAGAATCGCAAGTGGACGATCTCTACCTGAACAAAGAATCTGGCGGAACCATGGAGGGGGGCATCAACATGAACGGTCACAATTTATTCAGTCTCGATCACGATCCCGAATTCGATTCCAGTGCGGTAAGCAGGAAGTACGTGGACAACAACTCGGTCTGGAGAAAGGGCGACATCATGGAAGGTAAACTAGACATGGGTGGACACGCGCTCACGAATCTACCGGATCCCATGAACATGACGGATGCCTGCACCCTGATTTCGGTGGTGGAGAAAGACAAATATGCTAGACAATTGATCACCGTGTGGGCCGAAGAGGCCGGCGCCTTAGATGAGGGAAAAGCTGAGTGGTCTTTCGGAAATGGAGGTAGTGGATCGAAACATGGTCAGGTTGGATATCCCATGCCGTTGGGAGGTGAAATCCTTCGAATGAGTCTGGCTTCCTCGGATTTGAATAACAGAGCGGTCGTCAATCTCATGGTGAATGGTGTGGAGAGCGATAAGAGATACAGCGTCGAAAAGACTGAGAATCAACACGCGAATGTTAGCACGTTCGGCACGCCTCTCAAAGTGAACGCCGGAGACAGGATTAATTTCGTCACAAAAACCAATAACCCTGAAGCTGCCACTTCCGTGGTGAGTCTACTGATCGAACTGGATCCTTTGAACAAACAGTGAACGCATGGAAAATAATGAAATAAAAAAAAATAATGTGTGATTATTAAAAACAAAAAAAAAAGTAATGAGATATAGAGAGATGTTCAATCTCTCTAGATCACATTACTTTATTTATTTATTTTTTTTTGTTTTGTTTTTAATAATCACACATTACTTTTTATTTTTTTTTTGTTTTTTATTTTTTTTTTCACACACTTGTCTCTCATCGAATGATCGACATCTTATTTCCGTCCGATTCGAATTGTAATTCTCTGTCCGACAGGACCAGGGCGGAGGCTTCGGTTTTTCTTGGCACGTTCCTATCGAATTGCATCTTGATCTGAATGTCTAACATGCTACTCTTGAGTCGTTCACTCTGTTTACTGACGTCAAACGCGAACATGGGATACATCGACTTGTATTCGCTGGGAGATATGTTAGGATTGCTCATCAATTCGTCTAGACCGTGATACTTCTTTCTAAAATCAGCGGCGTCACCATACAGTCTGGAGAAATCGTTCTTGTCGAACGACGCATTGTAATTGATTGCTGGATATCTCGTGGCGCTCAGAAACACTTGCATGTTTCTCAAATGGCAGTGATCGAACAGCGACGCATTCGTTTCCTGAGACCTGTCCCTATCAGTCTGAAACGCAACCACGATGAAACGCGATCTCTCAGAAGCGGATTTCACCGCCAATCTCCAATCGAAGTGATTCGTGGAGAGAGGAATGCTAGCCGTGTCGCACTGTCTCATTCTAAATCCCACGGGTAATTTACTCTTGGATTCTATTATCTTGTAGAGATGCGCTTTCTCCACGATCGAAGGCTCCACGTGCCTAACGAACCATGATATCTTGTGTAGAGTTATCTTACCCGCATCGGTTGCGGTGAGTTTCACTATTGCGTCGTCGTTTCCTTTTTGAATCAACGTCAGATTGTGTTTGAATCCATACATGATCTTGTTGTAATCGTCTGCGAATCCGAAGATGTGTTTTAAAGGTATCCTGAACGAAAACGTTCCTTTAGGTCTGGACGTCTTGACGACATAGTCGAATATCGTGGCAGTGCCTGCGCTAGCAGGGCCTACGGTGTCTTTCACCCACAACTGATTAAGTCCTCTGGATTTCGAAAAATCATCAGGATACGTCAAGAGTCCGAACATCGTGGTGGCCTGACCAGGATGAAAAACAGATTCTATCTCTTGTCCGGATAGCATGTATTTTATGTTACTGAATAGATGCATGATGCCATTATTGGCAAGAGTAACCGTGTCGTCGTCGGCGTAGTCGCTCCCATCTTCCTTGGTGAGACGTCCCTGCACCACTATGTAACTCTCGCTAGGATGTACGAATAGATCTTGAGTTTCGACGTTGATTCTTATCTCTCCCGCATTGTTCAAACTCGTCCCGGTTACCGGTTCGTATTCGTGAACCTCATATTCTTGAATACTTTCATCTTTCACTATGCTTTGTGCTATATCTAGTATATTTGTCATTTTAAAGGATTTTTAGTTTGTTTTTTTTTGTTTATTAATTCATTTGCTTTCTTTATCTAAAAAAATAGTTTTTAATTATTTTTTATTATTTTTTTTCTCTCTTATATATATATGTGTGTAAACAAGAAAATGTCAAAGAGAGTAAATAAAAAAAATTTTTTGTGTTCTTCATCAAAACTTCGTCTTCTGTAATTGTTGTTCGTAAAACTTTCCGATGATCTCTTCTCCATCCAAAGCTTCGATTTCGTAAGTCACCGGATCGGTGTGAAATATTTTGATGATCACGAAAATTTCCGAGGTCCATCGAGGAGTATAACCCTTTTCGAAGTGCCTCTTATAAGCGTAGATTCTCACTGGATCGCCGACCGCAAATTTCGGCGTTCTAGACTTTTTCCTGATCTTAGATCTCTCGGGATATAGATTCGCGTAGACCCGTTTTTCGTTTCGAGGATCGCTAGCTTCCGCAGGAGTCATCTTGATCGATCTGTGTCGCGTGTTGTTGTAATCTTTGACCAGACCGTTCAGAGCGTATATGTATTTCTTGGTTGAATTCACCGTGAAGTATCTGTACATCTTCTCCTTCATCGTTCGATTCCAACGTTCCACCACGCTGGCTTTCTCTTCGTTTTCGATCGAGTAGAGGTCTACCAGTCGACGAACGTCCTTGTTGTAGAATTCCTTTCCCTTATCCACCCACAATTTACTCGGTTTTCGAGAAGACGAGTCGAACACGCTCTTCAGAGCCTCGGCGACGCAAGGTTCCGATTTATCCTTCAAAGCTCTGATCCAACCGTATTTGGAAAACACGTCGATGACCGTCAATAGATATTTGACACCCTCGTTCCACCTCGAAAACGATCTCATGTCGACCAAGTCGGCAGACCAAATGTCATCCATACCCTTTGCGAACACCCTTCTCTTTCGAAATTTACGCACTATGGGTTTGTGTAACTCCTCGGCCAATTCGCTCATCAATAATCGTTTCTTCTTCTTTTCAGATGCGCTTTTTTTTTTAACGCCCCATCCGAATCGACGTTTCGCACCGATCAGATTGCCGACCAGCGAAAGTTCCATCTTCTCTCTCCTGGTCAGATTCGATATGCCTCTCAATCTCCCCAACATGTTTTTGTCGCAGACGTCGTTGCGAGTCTTGGTGTCGGGATGTCCGGCGTAGCACAGATCATGATCGTACGCGGCCGCGTCCACCCTATTCACGGGTTTGCTCCAAAATTTGGGTGTCAGATCGGCGTTGAGTCTCTTGTTCAATTTCGTTCCGGGTCCCGTGAAACTGTGACCGGGCAGATGCATTTCGATAAGTAGATTGTTGATCATTTTATTCACGATGCCTTTACCTTTGCTCGCGTTCTTTTGTTTGACGAATCGAGTCTTGATAGAACCACACACATCGCAAATTCCGTGAAGCATCCGTCTGTCGTTTTTAGTTCGCACTTCTCTAGAATTACTCGTCTCGGTAACTCTCTTACACTTTACGCAATACATTTTTAAGAGTTATTTAAATTAATTTCGTTTTTTTTATTTTATATATAAATTTAATATTTTTTTTTTTTTTTTTAAATTCTGTTCTTATTATATATATATATATATATTTTTTTTCAATCGCTGCTCTTGAGTTCTATCATCTTACTGAATACCTCCCTGGCCTCTTTCCTCCCCTTTTCCACGAGAGAATCCTTCATCCCTTCCTTGATGATCTGACGAGTCTTGATTCTCACGGCTTCTTTCATGGCATCGTATTTCGTTTTCTCGCTCAATATCGCGAAGTATTCTCCGTCCGATATCCTACCGTCTTTCAACGCCATAGAGATCATTTCGGATATCGTGTCGATCTTGGAGTCGGCCAAGACGCGAATCTTGTCGTGTTTCCTCGCCTTCAGATATAATTTCCTACTCAAAAAGTTAAACAATCCGGCGGCGAGGGCCACTCCTTCTACGGTCAACACGATCAGGAATGCCGACCGCGGTCGACAACAATCCGATGCTGGCCGCGTGTAAACCCATGGAAATCGTGATGAGTGTCGTGTCGATCGCGTTGACGAATTTCACGAAACGCGAATACTTCTTCTTGAGGGAACGACGAGAATCTCTCTCCCGAGTCAGATACAATTGGATTCTACTGATTTGATCGATGCGATACCTCTCTCCTCTTTCTCTTTCTTCTAGCGACGGCGCCGTCGGCAAAACGCCGTTCGGCTTCTCGTCCTCGTCGTCCACTAACGTCGGATACAATTTATTTCTGGTTCTCATTTTGTGTTTTTTTTTTCTTTCTTTCTTTCTAATATTAGATAAAAAAAATTTATGTGTGTATTTATTTTCTCCTCTCCCTTATTTTTTATATCAACGAAAAAAACTTAGACGTATGCTTCGTTCAGCAATAATTTCTTGATGCATCCCTTGTCCTTGTCTTCTAAAGTCAAACTTTTACGCGCTAATTTCAGTTCTTCCGAATCTGTGTGCCTGTCTCGATTCTTACAGAAGACTAATCTCTTCCAAAACGTGATCACATCGTTGAATTTAACGCGTTCGAACGCCGGTTCGAAATACATGACGACCATATCTTCCCTTTCCATCGTCAGACACGAATGATTCTCGTGATCGAAGTCTAGATGATCCCGACACCCGACGCATCGTTCTAACAAGATGGGACGTAGTTGTTCGTTCACGCAGATTGCGTATGCTCTCATCAGCATGTTTAAAAGAAACCTCGCTCTAATAGTCTGAGAATCGCTCATGATTTACGTATTTTTTTTTTTATTATCTATTCTATTTGATATATTTAATTTTCTAATAACTATTATTTATATATTTTTTTTTCTCCCCTATATATATCAATCAAAAAACGTGACAGCGGGTTCGCGAATTTCCAACACACCGACGACGACACTCTTCGTTCAGATCGAGTTTTTACGAGAATCGAGCGATCCGATCGCTCGATCAGCTGAGTTTGGGAATTTTTCTCATGGTGGGGGGAATTTCCCTAATAATGTCATAAATGGGAAAAACCCACCGCTTCAAAACAATTGCGGGTTCTGGATCATCTGTCTCAACACAATTGCGGGTTCTGAATCGCTGATCTAGAGTCCCCAAAACTGTTTTTTGATGATGACTCAGAATTTTTTGCTTTTGATCGCGTTCGCCAACGATGGATCGATGGTCTGATCTGCGATGGGAACGTCGACGAAAAATTACGTACAAGATACAAGCGAAGATGTACAATTTCACCCTTTTTTTAAAAACGCGCGTTCACCACGAGTATTTTAACGTTAAAAGTGCGATCTAGGAGTCACAACTGTACATGGGGGGGGGGGGGGGGGGGGATTCAAGATCATGTACAGTTTTCTGAACAAGCGTGTGATTTAACACTGAATTCCACGTTGGTGAACGCATCGTGAACGTATGTTGTACACGTACATGTACAAGTGATAGTAAACTCTCAATTATTACCTACTCACGGCAGGTTCTCCTGGTTATTCATAGAAAACACAGGCAATGTTTCTGCCAATGTACCTCCGGATTACCCGGAGGTCCATTGGCTGAAACACTGCTTGTGCACAGGCTATATGTACAGAATTTGATAGCTTTACTATGGTCATAAAGCATAGATTAACGCGCAGATCGACGTGCTATTTGTGCGCATTTCATGACAGGACTTCTAGTTTTATCTGTATACAATAACCGGAACAAACCCAATCGACTATACCTTAGGTGACATCCCTGCCCATAATCTCTTCATTATCATAATGACAGTGAACAACAAATGAGCCACTACCACTGGATCTTTTTCCGCTCCACCTTTACATTCAACAACCTCTCTGTCTTAAAATTTCATTGTGCGGATTGTCTTGTGCGATATGGCATGACTGATGTTGTTAATAGTATCGTTAAACACAAATGAACAAATAAATAAACATGATAATATAGACATTAACCCTTTACCTAACATGGAAAGCAGACGACACTTGCAAAAAAAAATTCTTGAATAACTAATTTTTTAAAAAATTTGTCTCGCTGGAACGAGGGGTCATAACCTATGTTTTTGAGACAAAAAATTAAAAAAATAATGAAAATTAATTGGCGATTTTTGAGAAAAGCACTGGCTGTATTTGGCCGTTACGTTGGGTAAAGGGTTAACTTTTAAATGGAATGAGAAATGAAATGCAGGAAAGGTTCAATTTTATAGTTACGGAGATCGAAAAAGCGCCTATGGGGGAAATTATGAAACAGTTTTTGACTGAATGATAGGAGATTAGGAGAGAAATGGGGAGGAATAAGCTGGCGAAGAACTGGGTTAGTATATGCCTCCTCGTTAGAGGACCGCGACAAATTAGCGGAAGGCCAAAGAAATAGAGAATATCTACGCTGTTTTAGTGAATATCTGGAATTATCTCATTCGTGTAGACATTAAACTATTATTTTTCAAGGGCGCTAATTCCCGATATTCACTAAAACAAAGTAGTTTTTTTTTTATTATTTGCTACGTGACATTTTACTGCGCAGTATTAAGCCTTTGATACTTTTTTGTACGTCTTATGACGTACGAAATTAAACAGTGCGTTGATACTTTGTGATCATTTGTTTTATTATTATTTTTCGATTTTTTAAAGTTTTAACCTCAATTCCTATTTTCTCCCCGAATAGTGCTCAGTGACAACCCTTGAACCAAATGTTATCGCAGCTTAAAATACTAATATAATCCTGCTGTCAAGACTTCTTAACTGGTTGATTGCTGAAAACCACTATCAGGGATTTAAAAAAATGAGGATACCAGAGCAAAAGCCAATACTACCTTTGCTTACACTTCATATTCACTGAAACACAAATAATATTTTGTTAATATAATTTTATTTATTACAAATTATTAGAGAGTTCCTGTGGGCACTCTCCGATAATTTGTAACAAACAAGTTATCAATAACAACTTCAGACCACCAATACTAATCTAGCCCTCAACCAGATAATCACTAATATGAAAATATTTTGTAATTTGTACTTTCCGACGTTTGACGTTGCATTTTGAAAAAAACGTTGAAGAAACTGAATTCCTAGTGACGTTTAACCCTTTACCCAACGTAACGGCCAAAACCGGCCAGCGCTATTCTCAAAAATCGCCAATTAATTTTAAAAATATTTTCATTTTTTGTCTCAAAAACATAGGTTATGACCCCTCGTTGGAACGAGCTCGTCGAGCTCGTTCCAACGAGGGGTCATAACCTATGTTTTTGAGACAAAAAATGAAAAAAATTAGTTATTCAAGAATTTTTTTTGCAAGTGTCGTCTGCTTTTCATGTTAGGTAAAGGGTTAAACGTCAGGATAATTAAAGTTTCAAAGGGTTAAGCCCAATTCGACTGCAAACAGATTCAAGACAATAACAAAAAGCGACTGGTCGTTCCTTCAAGGCGACGTTCAAGAAGGCGATCAAGGCACCGTCATGTACCGAAGCGTAACGTCATTTAGAAAAAATCATCGTGTGGACCTCAAAATATTATTTTTCAGGTCCACTCTCATAAAATAATATTCCAGACACTGACTAAAATAGAGCAGATTTTCTTTTTTATTATATGCTGCGAGACATTTTATTGCACAATATTCAGCTCAATTCGACCCCAAATGCGTTCCTTTCAAAACAATAACAAAGATCTGATGATCTTTCATTCAAAGCGACATGATGCTGCGTAGCGTGACGTCATTTAGGAAGTTACTGAGGGATATTCGAGAAACATCTTTTAGATAATTTGCGATAATTCCCAGGCTACATTGTAATAATTATTGTTATTATGTACAAATATATAGTTGGAGAGGAGTGATCCTTATCAAACTGTGAGTAGTCTAGTTTAGGCTACGGTACGTTACTTGTATATCGAGAAGTTGATATGCAACATCAAGCTCGCAGGCTACCAGTCTAATTCTGTTCGGAATTCGACGCTGTCATGGTTTGTTTGTTTACTCACTTTTCGTGGAAATTTGCGCACAGGTGGACGATGATGTAATGTGATATGGCTTGACTTACAAAGATTTACAGGTATTCTTTTCTGCACCTGTTATACCCACCATAGCCGGTCCCAAGTCCTGGTTGAGAAAGGAGGACGGTGCCTTGTTCTCCCGTGAGAGGCGTGAAGGCCAAGGAGGACGGAACCCTGGGTGGCCAAGAACTAGAGTGACCTACCTCAGCGGTTCTCAGTGAGGATAATCTCCAATATACAACCTTAGGCACTTATGTCGTGTTTAACAGTTGATCGAATCAGGCCAGATTCGAACAATCGGAAGCCCCAAAAATGAACGTCACGCCGGAGCACGGAGTAGTCGCTAAACTGACCCGTCTGTTATAATCTCCATATCTCTATTATTAGTGTACTCTTTGTGAATATTTCTCTATGTTTTTTCCCAACATGTTCCGTTTATCAACTGCTCTCTGATGGTGCGGCTTCACCGGTGAAACGGTCATCCGATGCGCATGCATCACCCTGGCCGAGTGTGCTTTCCATGTGCTCTCGGTGCTGTTTAGTGGATATTCGCAACATAACCCCCGACGTTGGGCTCAGAGTAAAGGTGTGAGTCAGGAATTGCACACAATTTAAACATGCATTCAATACAAAAAGAAAAAATAAACGAAAAAACCAAACAAAACAAAACAGAAACGGTGTCGAGATTTCTGTACAGACTCTGATTCTTACTCGGATCACGACCGGCCAAAAGCAAAAGGCTGGTCGAAATTTATAATTATATATGTATCTGATGAGGATCAAAATGCATCAAAATTAATCCATTTGTGTTGAAGAAAGCCACCAAAGGAACAGATGACACCGTTAAGACTGTAAAAAACTAAGCTCTTGTGCATTGCTCGTCGAAAGTTCGAAAAAAACCACAGGCAATAAACTTACTAAATACTGAAAAACTGGCAGACATGGATGCGAACACATGTGCACATATAACTCTGAACAACACCAGGGGCGTGTTTCTAAGGAGGGAATTATCTGTTATTGACGTACAGGAAATAAGGAATGAACTTGAATCACAACGTGTCAGAAACGTAAAACGGACTGAAATTAAAAGATATGGCTCAACAATAGGAAATAGATGGTGACATTTGTGTGCAAAGCATACTATAGTATATCAACAATATTAAGACCCACTAGGAGCCTTTCTCAGGAAATTGATTCTCTAATGACAAATATGTCGCTACTGGTGCCACATGGCGCCGAATAAAATATCTGACACCTTTATGCACATCTAGAGACCCTACCTGAACATATGAACACACTTTCAACATTTCGAATTAAAATCCATAGGAACCTTTTTCAGGAAACCGATTGTCTAACGACAAAAGTGGCACGACGGGAGCAACATGGTGCCGGATCAAAAAATCAAAACCTTTATGCACATCTAGAGACACTACCTGAACATATGAACACACTTTAAGCGTTTCGATTTAATACCCTAAGGAGTCTTTTTCCGGAAAATGATTTTCTAATAACAAAAGAGGTGCTACGGGTGCCACATGGGGGCCGAATAAAAAATCTTAAACCTTTATGCACATCTAGACACCACACTGGAACATATTAACCCACTTGCAACGTTTCGAATTAAAATCCCAGGAGCCTTCCACCGGAAACTGATTTTGCAATAATAAAAAATAAAAGTGGTTCGACTGGAACCACTTGGAGCGAAATCAAAATTCCGAAACCTTTATGCACATCTACAGATGCTACCTGAATACCTTAGCTTAGTTTAAAGGTTTCGAATTAAACACCCCAGGAGCTTTTCAACGGAAACCGATTTTCTAACAATAACAATAAAAGTGGTTCCACTGGAACCACTTGCGGCCAAATCAAAAACCTCGGCATAGTTTAAATGTTTCGAATTACATAAACTTGATGATATGAAGTTCGGACGTACGAACGGGACGGACGCGACGGGACAGAAAGGTTGGACGAGATGGACGTGACGGACGGAGATCACGACAATATCCCCGCTTTTTAAAAAAAACGAGGGGATAAGAAATACATATATTCTGACATGTGATTCTTGTATTAAAGTTGGTTATATAAACATCAAAGTCGGTTTGTATATCCCAAATCAACTTCGATGTTTCAAATGTCAAAAGTGCGTTCATTTCAGAGGGAAGACTGTTTACCTCATTTATGGTCAAGAACATCAACACCATTGTACTAATACTAACCAGTGTTACAATTACCAGGGCACCCATGAAGTTGCGTCAGAAGATTGCCTGTGTGGTGGAAAGAGAAACAAATACAAGAAAAAGAAAACCAAAAGAAACAAACAAATGCGAAAATAAGTAAGTTTCGAAGACGTCCGAGAAATCGTAACATAAATATATTGAATGAATATATCATCGCCTTCATATACTACAAAATTATCACAAAACTTACCAACAAAATGCCAGACACAATACCCGTGGCCTCAGGGAACACTTCTGCCCTTCGCACAGGCCTTTACAATAGTACAAACGGAACCAATATCAACGCAAACACAAACTGCTACTGATACAACAACAGGGTAATCAGTCGAGGAAACAGGAAACAGATCATAACCAAACATACCAACAGCACAATCAGGGTCAGTGACAGAGACGGAAACTAGAAAAAGATTAGAAGAAGAAAAAAAAAAATAAAACACACAAAGAAAGACAAAAATTAGAATCAGATAGAATGCATAAACGCCTACAAAATTGTTGTCACGTGCAACATGTTTGAAGGAATCTTTGACATGTCATTTGATGAATGCTTCGATGTCCCATTCGCGACAAGACTGCACGTGGATTCTTTTTAAGGTAGGTTCCCAGGTATAAATCCATCAAAGACAACTACGAGAGCAATTTCTTCCATACGTCCACCACCTAAATCACCACCCATTCACAGAACGGTACAAGCGTGCGAATGGGTTAATCGATATGGCGGGAGCGCGGTGCCTCAGTGGTAGACTGTTGGACTTCTATGCTGGAGGTCCCGAGTTCGATCCCCGTCCGGGACGACCCGCGTTGTGTTCTTGGGCAAGGCACTTCATCCTGCCTGCAATGGGGCACGATGACGCCGTGTACTAAGGCGTACTGCACGTTGATGGTGCACATGTCTTCAACCGCTGTAACCCTGCTAGAGGGGAGCTTGAACAGAGTTAGAATGTTGAGGAGCTGACAGTTGCTCATCGATGCTCGGTGGATCTCTCTGGGTACTCCGGCTTTCTCCACCCATAAAACTGTCACGGCCACGATTAGCCATTGTGCATAAGTATGTGACATTAAACATCAATAAATAAATAAATAACACGCGTGTTTCGTTCTGTGTTTATTACAGGCCTTCACGTCTATAAAAACAATTATTAGAAGGACACTCAGCAATTCATTTGACAACTATCAACAAAAAGAACACATATTATCGCCAACCAAATTTGCGAGAGGAATCCGTGTTACTGTTTCGTCCTCTGAGTTCCAATGTGTTCTATGTGCCTACTGGCACGTAGAACATATTGGAACTCACTGACGATTTTCAGCTATCGCTAGCGTTTAAAATTGTAATTGCGTTGCACGATTAGTAGAACATTCCAGTGACATTTCGCTTCTATTTAAAAATAGTCGGTCAATAATTTCCGTTCCGCACCTACATGACAGTGCGGAACAATTTTTCATTTTCCGCATGATTTAGTGTCGCTGTAGATGGGGATTACATAGAACAGGCGTGTAATAAAATCATAGATCACAACACTAATAATATACTCCAATGGAAGTGTCGAGGTTTTAGAACCAATTTGGATGAATAGGGCATTCAAAGCCAAAAATAATAACCTGCCGTTTTGTGCTAACAGGAAACTCATTTAAGGAAACCTGGAACTCAAGATCATTAAACTTTTAAGCAGTACACTTCGTATAATGCCTGAGTAGACGAGAAAATGATCGTCATTTTCGAGGGACATCTGTCTTAGTTAGAAACGATTTTATTCACAGTTTTGTACCTCTACAAGTACACTTACAATCTGTAGCACTACGTTTAGACTATCACATTATGTTCTATTTACATTAACCTTGAATAAATCTCTTCAGCTGAATGATCTTGAACAACTGATTCGGCAACTACCAGCTCCATATATTTTGTCGGCTGATTTCAACGCTCATAGTCCTCTTTGGGGTGATTCCTGCAGCAAAGAAGATTTAAAAGGTAAAACAGCTGATGAATTTATTGCCAAATACGTCTCGTGGTTTTCAGTGATGGTACGACACTTACCCATGCCCCGCATATGGTCCATATGCGTCAGCTGATCTTACAATTGCATATCCTTCTGCCCTCTTTGATTTTTCTTGGAAGGCGGAATATGACTTGTGTGGGAGTGACCACTTTCAATTGTGTTGGAGAGAGAGAGAGAGAGAGAGAGAGAGAGAGAGAGAGAGAGAGAGAGAGAGGGAGAGAGAGAGAGAGAGTGGCGCCGGTGGACGATGAGAGGGTGTCCAAGTGAAATATTAAAAAACAAATTTGAACGCTGTCTCAAAGGTTTATTCTGGACGTCTCACCCGGTGGAAATTTGAAGAAAGTGCTGACCAAGTAAATAATTTAGTGGGGAATTGCGCGACATGGCCATCACAACCATTTAAAAAACCTTGGCAAATCCAACACGTTTCACCAAACCATGGTTTGATAATGATTGCAAACAGACTATAAAGGATCACAAACACACCGGGCGGGAACTTAACCCTTTGCCTAACACGAAAAACAGACGTCACTTGGAAATAAAATTCTTGAATAACTATTTATTTTAATTTTTTGGTGTCAAAAACATAGCTTATGACCCCTCATTGGGACGAGCGGGTTGAGTGAAGGGTTAATAATCCTCCAACCACAAATAATATGAGCAAACTACGTATCAATTAAGCAAAAACAATTCGACAATGCACATCCATCAATACAATTTGGAAAATGATTAAACAATTTAAAGGAAAAGAAGCAAAATAAAATGTACAACTCCCGGAATAAAACAAAAATACAATAACTGAACCAAAAACTAAAATATCGAACAGATTGACCTCAACATTTTCTAAGCATTTGTCGTATGAAAATTATAATCCAGAATTTGTTAAAATAAAAAAAAAACAATCTGAAAACCAAAGATTAAGTTTGTCGTTTATAATTTAGAGGATTATAATGATCCTTTCTTTTTGGAAATGGAAGAGTTAAATAACTCTTTAAGTTAGCAAAAGATACCGCATCTGGACCTGATGAAATACACTATCAACTTTTAAAACATCAGCCTCCAACTTCACTTGAGCTTTGGCATTTAGATGACTGGCCAGTTTCCACCTTCCTGGCGAAGAGCAACAATAATTTTCCTTTCAAGGTCTGATAAAGATCACAAAAACCCAAGTAACTACCCACCTATTGCATTAACAAGTTGTCTGTGTAAAACCATAGAAAGGATGATCAAAGATCAACTTGTCTGATTTCAGGAATCGTACAATCTACTGGCGAATGTTCGGTGTGCTTTCAGAAGCCAAAGAAGTGCTGTGGATCATTTGATTAGACTTGAAACTTTTATTCGAAATGCCTTTGCCAGAAAAGAACATGTGATCGCCATCTTCTTTGATCTGGAGAAAGCACATGATACAGCGTGAAAGGCTGGGATTTTAAAAGACTGTTTATCAACATGGGATTACGATCGCGTATGTCTCTTTGTATTGAAATTGTTTTCAAGGACTGTCGATTTCAAGTCCGTGTTGGTACAAACAACATGATCTGACCCACACAGACAAAAATTGGGGATCCCTCAGGGTAGTATTCTATCTCTTACCCCATTTCCATTGAAATTAATGGCATCATTGGCGCAACTGAGAATATGGTAGATTCTTCATTGTTTGTAGATGATTTTTTAATTTGATATAGAAAGACAAATATGAATGCTATCGAGCGCAAACTTCAACTGCGTTTTACCTTTTGAACTCTGGTGGTATCTTCCATGTCAGTTCCATAGCATCAATTAGAAGTGTCCATATTCATTATTTTGGGTAGAACAATCAATATTTTGGCTGCACGTTGAAAATATTGATTGGTCTAACCCACACATTTACCGAACAGCCATCCTATTTAATGACGTTGTGACGTAACATGTTCCTGGCCGGAAAATTGGCCCCTCGGGTTCAAAGGGTTAAACAGAATTCAGAAATGGGCTTTAGAAAACGGTTTTAAGTTTTCTAAGACCAAACTCAACTGTGTTCATTCCTACAAGCACCGAAAGCACCACCTTGACCCGGAACTTAAAACAAATAGCAGTACCATTAACCCCTTTCATGCTAGTGACGTTTATTCCTGCCCAGGACACGAACTCTCTTGCCACTGAAATAAGTATCATTTGGGCATGTTTAGCCAAATCTCTCCCATGTACATTGAATAGACGTTTTGACTTATGATTTCTTGAGAGTTTAATTTAATTGAACTTTTCATCACATCTAGTCATGACTGCTCATCACAGCAGCCATGACTAGATCTGATGAAAACTATTTTGAAAAAAGTGAAATTCATAGTTTTATTGTTTGACAATAAATCAAATTTCACTTCTAATATATAAATTTATTTATTTATTAGGGTTTAACGACACTTTAACAGCCAAGGTCATATCGTGTCGTGACAGGTTTACGGGCCGGAGTACCCGGAAAAAACCACCGGGCAACGACGAGCAGCTGCCAGCTCCCCCATATCGTAACTCCGCATTGCAGCACAGGCAGGGTTAGATTGGTTGAAGACATGCGCACCATCAACGTGCAGTACGCCTTAGTATACGGCGTCATCGTGTCCCAATGTGGATAATCGGGGTTAAGTGCCTTGCCCAATGACACAGCGCGGGAGTCCGAATCGATCGCTCAGACGGTCACCCATCCAAGGACTAACCGGGCTCGACGTTGCTTAATTTCGGTGATCTGACGAGAACGGCTACGGCAACGCCACCGCGCCTCCTTCTAATATATAAAACAACTCAGAATAAAATTTGACAGGACACTCAACCTTCTGAAGGTAGTTGGTAGTACTGATTGGTTTGCTGACTGGAAAACGTTACTGCATCTGAACAGATCATTTGTTAGTTCAAAATTAGATTAGGGTTGTATGGTTTGAGGTTCTGTGATAAAATCCTATCTTATACCACTTGATGCAATCTATAGGCGTGGTATTAGAGTTAGACTGGGCGTATTTAGACCATAGCCAATAGATTCAGTGTTCGCTGAAGCAGTGAAGGTTTCTCTTGCGAAGCGCGTGATTAAACTGTCACTCCCATGTGTTTCTGCACTGTTTGATACCCATCGAAACCCGCTTATAATTGTGTCCCAGATCTTCGGAATGTTGAATGTTTTAACAGAAACCAGAAGCATATTCGTCCATTGAGAATTTGAATTAAACATCATATGGAGTCCGCCACACTTGAGGAACCGCGAATCCCTTATCCCTCCTTGGCATCTCGGAAAGCCTGCTGTTATACTGGCAATTTTTTTTTTTGCAATTCAAGCAAACATGTGCCGAAATCAAGTCCACATGTAAAGCACATGACAAATTCTTTGTAATTCAAGCAAATATATGCCAAAATCAAGTTCCCATTTAGAGCATATAAAAGAATCTATATTGATGGATCTAAAGATGGTGACAAAGTATCAACAGCCATTGTTGCTGGTGATCAAATCAACTGAATCAATCAGAATACCAAGCAAAACTTCTATTTGCACAGCTGAAGTCACAGGTTTGCAACTAGAGCTTGAACACATGGAGAATGTGCGAGGAAGAAAGTCGATTATATTTTCCGATTCTCTTTTTTCTTTGCTAGATTTACTCATATACGTCAGCCCCCAAGCTGAAGAAGCTCTGATTTTGTAACTTCGTGAGAAGATGAATACTCTAATGTCTGACCAATATATCGCGTTTTGCTGGTTACCTGGACATGTTGGTATTCCTGGTAACACCGAGACAGCCAGTACAGCAAAACAAGCCCCAAATGAGCCAATCACTGATTTTAAGATTCCTTTCAATGATTACAAACCACATGTTAGTAACTACATGAAATACATGTGGCATGCGGAATGGGATGGGGCGACAAATAACAAACCTCGCTCCCGACCAAATATCAATGATAAATATCCGTCTAGTAACTGTTACAGAAATTATTATGTAATTTGGTAAGAATGTCATATTCCTTTTTGTTAGCGGGTAATATGCGGCCAGAATGTGTTTATTGTCGGTAGGGGTTGACAGTGCAACACATTCATTTGCACTGTATAGATTGTAATCTTTTCAGACAGCAGTATTTTTATACTATGTCTCTTACACACCTATTTACAACACAAACTTTCATAAAATTATGTCGTTCCCCAAGGAAATCATCCTTTTTAATAAATTTTAAATTGTTCTTATTATTTTAAACTCATCTCTTCATAGCTATTCAACAGGTTGATTTACACAGTATTCGTTAAATAACTGGTCTCATATTTTCAGTACTGTATTCACTAATTATTTAATCCTCACGTTGTTTCCATATTTCATTGTATCATTTTATTTCCTGGAAGATAAAGTCGTCTTTTATGGTACGTACATTTTTTTTTGCCACGATTTTGTCTTTCATACATATTTCAATCAATAAGTATTTAATTCCCCCTGAAAACCTCAAAGATATTAATAAATTTTGTGGAACTATCCGGCGTAATCATAAAACTACGGCTGTGGTGAGTCTTTATTGCGGATTATAATGTCGTGGCGAAAGTGTTTTAACTTAGGCTAAAACTAATAAACTACACGTTTCCTTCACAAAATATTGCCAGTTGCTGATATGCTTCAAGGCTGTTAGTCACTAGATGCGATGCAAGGGTTTCGGTCCGATGAAATAATGATAAAAGACTTTTCTTTGTCTTCTCGGTTTTTAATTTCAGCTTAATGTGATGCTCAAATGACGAAAACAAAAATAGACGTAAAATCCTTGTTATAATTTGGACACAACGATTCGCATAATCAATGGTTGCATGTTTAATCTTGGGTATTGGGCTTATATTCATCAATGACGCGGCGTCTTGGTAGAAAGACTTACACCCGGGGCATCAAACTTTTTCTAAACTACAAACTGAGAAACAGAGTTGACGTCTAACTCGGTAATTATTACTTCGCGTGGGTCGTAATAGTCGTAATAGTCGAATTGCGTCTGGTGGAAAACAGTCTTCAGTCTCCACTATTGAAACTACTTTCCCAACTCGTTAGATGAAAGAATCAAACATTCTGTCGTGATTTGCACGATATTTGTTTCAGGCACGTGGGCAGACCAGAGATCCGAGATGGAGGAGGTGGGGGGGGGGGGGGGGGGGGACTATGTATAAGCTGAGAAAGACCATGATCTTTAAATTTTTGTAATGCATTTTCAGCTGCAATATCGATCGGTCGGTCGGTCTGTCTCTCTATCGGTCGGTCTTTGACCAACGAGGTTTTAAACTCAATAACCTTTAAAATACTTGGTGGAATATCACCATCTTTGTTATGCAAGTGCATGTCATAGATGTCGAGCCCCGTGTTCAACCCAGTGCAACCAACGACTTTCTACAGTCAATAAAGTTTAAAATAAATGTAGAATGACATCACATTTGGTAAACAAGTATTTTTTATTTTTTACCCTTTTTACTTATTATCCTTTGTGGTCTTGGAATTTGTTTCATTTTTACAATCCGCCAGCTTAGATTGACCTTATAACGTTTACTAACCATTGGCACATCAATAAGACAACTATTTAAGCTAGCATCTGTTATTAGATTAACCCCTTATAATTTCCAATCGAGTGTTGCTTTTCAGGACAAAAGGTCAGTGAACAGGTTTACGAGTTCAGCGAATCATATCAAAGTATTTTGGATCCGCCTCGTGTCGTTACCAAATATATCTTATAGGTTTAGTTGGCGACCAATGCTCATCTAAAGACTTTAAGACAAAAGATGTGGCTGAAAAACATCCATTGCCGTTTTGTGTCGTCTGTCGAAGAGTGAGTGAGTTCGGGTGGTGTGCGTGTGCAAGTTTGATTTCTACACGATTAATGAGAAGGGCTTCACCTATCAAATCAAATCTTGATACAGGGGAAATCCTTCATAAGTAAGTACGACACCCATATTACTTTTGCGTTAAACGTCGACAATAAAAGTCTTGTGGTCACCGTGTGTCATTCTGTATGTTTATATTGTCGCTTATTATTGGCACACCTCAAAGTACCCAATTGCATATTAATTGCTACTCAGAACTGCGCCTGTCCGCAGGAACTCCTATACGAGCACGAATCTGTACCGTACAATTATTCTTTCTTGTCCAAACTAAACAACATTGATTATGTGTGTACAGACTGCAAAATTAGATGGGAAGGGGCACGATGGGCAATGAATGTTTCCATCTCAACTTGTTCCATCTCAATCTAGGTGCCGTCTGCAATGGCACACCGATACATTCAAATGACGATATATATGTGGATGACATATAGAGGAAAGGTTTACATATCAATTTCACATCTGACGCTAGCCTACAGGATTAGTACTTTAATGATTGCCTATGGTCGATAACTTCCAAGTAAACGCTAAAAGACTAAAACCAAATGGTTATCGACTGTGCAGGTTCGAACTTCGATTCGATTCGAAATCGACCCAATCATTCGATTCCATTCGAGTCTCGCTAATTTGGAAATTTTATAATCCAGATGTTCTGAAATCCTACCAAATGTCTCGTCTTCAACTCTTCTATCATCGGGTCTCCTGAAAGGAGACCCGATGATGGAAGAGCTGAATGAGGCACCTCTTATTTATTTATTGTCTATTTATTGGTGTTTTTAAGGTCACTTACTTATGTACAATGGCTAATCGTGACCGTGGCAGTTTTAAGGGTGGAGGAAGCCGGAGTACCCGGAGAGAACCACCGAGCATCGACGAGCAACTGTCAGCTCCTCAACATTCTAACTCTGTTCAAGCCTGGCTCAAGCAGGGTTACAACGGTTGAAGACACGTGCAGTACGCCTTAGTACACGGCGTCATCGTGCCCCCACGTAGGCAACCGGGATAAAGTGCCTTGCCCATGGACACAACGCGGTTCGTCCCGGACGGGGGTCGAACTCGGGACCTCTAGCATAGAAATCCAACAAGCTACCACTGAGCCACCGCGCGCCCAGGAGGCATCGCTTCCCAGGCTACTTTGGAGACTGACGATTACGGTTGTAAGCAGGTCTAATATTCACAATTTGAAGAGTCCTGAGATTCGATTCGAGATTCGCTTCTATTCAAAGTCGTCTGCCTGATTCGATTCGGGGTGCGATGCAACCGAAATTTGAGATTCACAAGGCTCTTTGCAGTTCGTAATCACCAGTTCCGATATATATATATCGAAACTCCACCGCAAGAGTATTACTACGAAACCAACCGCCTTTCAAAAATGCCTCGGCCACAATGACCTCAAGGCCTAAAAAGAAATGCTAGCAGATCGTAGATCGCCAGAGCGAGTGCACGTCACACGAAATTACCCCAAGCTATTATTATTTATTAAAGCCCGACATCACTCTCTTCTCACCAGGAAATTTTGAAACAGAGACATATTCTCTCTGCTTTCCCACAGAAGTGAATAGTACAGAATTGTGCAATGATGTTCGACTTGAACATCAGGTCTGTAGAGGAACAAGTGGGATGGAACCTTACGGATGCTGTTAGTGCTTCGCAATTCAAACGCGTACCATAATTATATTAATAGTTGATAATATATTATTCCAATAATTATTGTTTTATTGATGGCATGCTTTCAGTTTTGGAAGATTTTAATGACAGTTATTGGCACACCTCAAAGTACCCAATTGCATATTAATTGCAACTAAGAACTGCGCCTGTCTGCAGGAACTCCTAAACATTGATTATGTGTGTTGAGACTGCAAAATCAGATGGGAAGGGGCACGATGGGCAATAAATGTTCCCATCCCAACTTGTTTGCCACCAACATGCTACATGATTACTCGATGTGTTAACCCTTTACCTAACGAATCGATCGCAAGCGTAATTTGCAAATAGAGCAGTTGAAAAACTTTTTTTTTCAAAAATTCAATAAAATTATATCATGTAACCCATCATTGGAACGATCGCGATGAGCTCGTTCCAATGAGGGATTACATGATATGGTTCTGTTGAAATTTCTTGAAAAATAAGGGAAAAATATGAAAAAATAATTAAAATAAATTTTGATATCGTCTGCGTTGTGAAAAGTTAGGAGAATTAAGAGCATGCAGATATGTCAGTAAACAGGCATTCCTGTATCTCGAATCAACAAATGCAAACAAGTTTAGTTGCATTTGATCAGTGGATTTCATCTTCAGTTCAATCTATTTCTTCAACATCAACTAGCTTACTCGAAGAAGAAAGAGTCCGAACGATGACCAGATCAACGCATGCACATGAGTGACTGGCGAGTAATTTTACATTTGATGATAACACTTCTGCCTTGAAGGCATTTGAAGAATTCATAACTGACACTGACCGAGTTTAATTTTCGGGGTAATGATATTTGCACACGACATGTTGGGCTGGCGTTCCATCAGGGTGTCGCGGTGAGGAGGAGTGTCTTGTCGCGGCGCCGGGGGCTTCCACAACGTATCGGGTGCGTAGAGGTTATGCCAAAATTGTTGTAGTCATCGTTACTCGAAATATTACAGGCATTTGATGGTTTCTTTGTTGTCCTGCACGGCACCGTTGTTTTGTGTTGTCTTACTGGTCCACGATGGCGTCCCATTTCGATCCGGATACTAATTACAGGAACTGAAAATAAATGTACGTGCGTGAATTCAGGTCTGCAGTGTTTGGGAGCGCGCACCTGATTGGTCGTTGCGAGATGGGTATTCATGTTTATGACGTAGGGATACACGTGAGCTACTTTGGGCCGGTGGTGTAGTTCGGCTCTGAGGTGGAATTGTCGCGCGCGAAGATAAACAGACCGCCAAAGGTGATATGTTTCTTTAAAAACTGGAAGCTTCTCTCCCTTAAACTTAATCGCGTTATAAACACACTGAAGTGAGAGCACCACTCGTGTGGGGAGCGGGACTGGGAATCGGCGGCCCAGGTTAGTGATTTTCTTGAGGGTCTCCAACTGGGATTTCTTAGTTGTGTCCCCAGTTCTCCGCCCTCGATGTGTTCTTTATTATTGAAGGGCCAATACATAAAATACACACATTTTATTTAACCCTTTACCCAACGTAACGGCCAAAACCGGCCAGCGCTAATCTCAAAACTCGCCAATGAATTTTCATTATTTTTTTCATTTTTTGTCTCAAAAACATAGGTTATGACCCCTCATTGGAACGAGCTCGTTGAGCTCGTTCCAATGAGGGGTCATAACCTATGTTTTTGAGACAAAAAATGAAAAAAAATTAGTTATTCAAGAATATTTTTTGCAAGTGTCGTCTGCTTTTCATGTTAGGTAAAGGGTTAAACTAAGTGTTGAGCTTTGGAACTGTTTATATGGACTGGCAATCATTCATTGATATCCTGCAGTTTAGTCCTTAGAAACATTTGTTTTTTCTTTTTTAGAGTTGGTTAAATTGAATCCATCTTTTGCTATTTTTGCTGTTTCGACATTCATTCTGTTGCATGTTAAAATGAAAGGAATGAAAAAAATGGCTCACTGTTTGTTTCAAAGCGTTTACGATCAAATAAACCGCTGTGAAAAAAAACCCTCTGGAGTGGTATTACCTGCTATGATGTGTAGATGTGATACGCTCTAACACTTCCCTCTCAATCTAACCTAGTATTGCACTCAGCGCGTTCGCACGGATTGGGGCAGAATGAGAAGGAAGCATCCCCCTCCTTTTCACTTTTACTTACAAACGTCAACCTTATAATACATTCGTGCCTGAAACCTCTAAAGCCCGTTCATGTACTCGCTTCTTGATATTTCTTGGTGTAATTTGACTATAGTTATTCATTCTCTTTCTGGGTACTAAAGCATTTAAAAATCGAAAAAGTATTCAGGGTTTCCCCAGTTGACACAAGTTCATTTTGGCCTTAGGGAAGACCCTGACCCTTCATATATGGGAGATAAGCACTCTTAACTCAGCGCGAGGGGAAATGAAGTGGAGAAAAACATTTTTCTTCTGCTATCGACAGCAGAAAAATATTTTGTCTCCCACTTCACATAGTTTGGCAATGCCCACGGTAACACAGAAGGAGTTAAAGCTGTACAGTGCATGTCTCCATTATGATTTGCTGTAGCAACTATAAATACTGCCTCCGTTTAATTTCTGCACTCAGTTGCGCATCGACCATCTGCAAAGCATTATGTATTCTGTAAAGCGTCATCGATTGTTGTATTTCCCAAATCGGCTTGTTCTCTTTCTACTCGTTAGTTTGATTCGAAATGCTGGTGGGCAAACATGGAATGTTACACAAAATCTAGTAAACAATTTGCTTACAAACTACAATCAAAGAGTTGCACCTTTAGAAAACCAATCTAAAGGTTTAATTGTTTCCTTAAAGTTTGCTCTTGCTGGTATTATCAAATATGATGAGATTTCTGATGAGTTTATCACCTCTACAAGGTTGACATGGAAATGGAAAGATGACCGACTAACATGGAACAGTTCTTCATATTCGGGAGTTACAACAATAAATCTGTTCCCGTCAGATGTATGGAAACCCACTATGGATGTGGTAAACACCTTGTCGGGAGCTTCCATGTCTAAAATTGACGGAACAATCAGGGCAGAAAGTAATGGTAGCATCACATGGCACTACAATCCAATATTTTACACATCTTGTTTAATGGATGTCACCTATTATCCATTTGACACACAAACGTGTACAATAGAGTTTAGCACCGGTCTCCGTTCATTGGCGAGTATTCAATTAAAGAACATAAACGTTTCAGAGCCAAAAAATGTTCTACCAAATAGTATATGGGAAATGTTATCAACACAGGTATCGTTTCGTTCAGAACCGGATATGAGTGCTATTACATTTACCTTTGCATTGAAAAGGCGCCCAACAGCACATATGGGCACTGAAAGACTACCACCGCTAGCTTTGTTGGTTTTGAGCTGCTTATCGTTTGTAATACCGGCTGAAACTGGTGAGAAATTGTCATTTTGTGTGTCAGTATTTCTGGCTAATGCTGTTTATATCACTTATATTGCAAATCTCTGTCCCCATACAGCAAGAACTGTCAGTATATTTTTAGTATATTTGGCTATAGCGTTTTCGCTCAGTGTTCTGATTGTCGTCATGAACGTTATTGTGTTGATTTTACACAACACATCAGACACAACCGCCATTCCCCAATGTTTGAAGAAAATGTTCTGCAGATCACAAAAAGTGTCTGATGGCAGCAATCCGGACCAGATGGGCATCACATGGAAACTGGTTTCTAGGAGACTCGACAAAATTTGTTTCATTTTCTTCATCACGGTAACTATAATTCTTACAATCATCGTGTTTGCAATTCTGATACGCCATTACAACAGCATGGCCGCATTGTGAATACAACACTGCAACCGGAGAGCAGTTGGCTTTTGACGACTATCCTGACTTTGTCGTAAATTTTGCCTCTTTTTGCAACCTCCAGACAATTGGTCTAGCATTATTTAGATCACTTCAGCATTGTTGTTGAAAGACGAAATATAATAGAACTATTTGATATATTTTGATTTGAACCTTTTTGCATACTGCAAAATTGGCCCACACTCTTCTTGGAAGCCTTTCATTCCAGAGGAACTGAAAATGCGAAGAGTCCAGAAAATTTAGTTTATTCTTTTCATCACGGTAACTGTAATTTATTACACCCCCGTTCTATGAAATCCCTGTCTACAGCAACACAAAATCACGCGGAAAATAAAAATCCCTTCCGCACAGATCTGCCGAACGGAAGTCGTTGAGTAGACGATTGATCACCCGAAACTGAACCAACTGCGAAAGAACTAAATAAAATGTCTAAAATTGAAGGGTATAGTGAGTTTAATTTGTACGAAAATAGCAAAGAAGAAATGGAGTCGATACATGAAGGGGATAACGAATATCCAGGAGAAGTCTTGGTTGGCGATAAAATGTGTTCTGTTTGTTGAATGTTGTCAAATGAATTGCTGAGTGTCCTTCTATTAATTGTTTTTTTTATAAACGCGAAGGCGTGTAATAAACACAGAAAGACACGCGCGTGTGAATGGGTACCTGCGGTCTCTCGTTATCTTCACAGAACGACACACGCGTGTCCTCGAGTTTTATCCTTCCGCGATGGCACAAGTGCCATGTCGATTAGCCCATTTACACGCGTGTGTCGTTCTGTATTTATTACACGCCTTCACGTCTATAAAAGCAGTTATTAGAAGGACACTCAGGAATTCATTTGACAACTCGTCAACTCGATCCCTGAGTTCCAATGTGTTCTATGTGCCATTAGGCACATAGAACACATTGGAACTCGGGGGTCGAACTATCAACAAAAAGTACACATTTTATCGCCAACTAAATTTGCGAGAGCAACTCGTATTACTATTTTTTAGCTATCGCTAGCGATTTAAATTGTATTTGCGTTGCACGATTTGTAGATAATGCCAGTGAAATAATTTCGCGTTTATTCAAAAATAGTCCTCTCAACGATTTCCGTTCGGCACAAGAGTGCGGAATGAATTTTTATTTTCTACATGGTTTAGTGTTGCTGTAGATGAGGATATCATAGAACATCCGTGTAATAAATAACTATTGGTGTCCACATGAAAACTCTACAAGAACCGTCCATGATTTGCTTTATAATGGTGTTAAAACTTTGCCTTTTCCACTTTAAACATTTCTTGAATAACTCAGCATTTTCATTTTTTGTCTGAAAACTATTGCTTGTTACCCGTCATTAAAGGACCTCGGGCCAATAAGAGGCTATAAGCTGTATGTTTTAGGGAAAAAAAGAAAGAAAATTTAATACAATTTGAAAGGCATTTAGAAGAAGACAACGTCGGTTTTTGCCGTTGCATAAACATTACGAGACCTTGTTTTGAAGATGTGTGTTGCAATTGTGTAGGTGGTGGACTCCTGATTGCCAGGTGATGGCGTAGAGCGAGGCGAGAGTCAGTTCCTTGAAATGTAATTAATAACAAGTACAATTGCTTAATGCATATCAATTGGAATTACAATTACCGCCCGAATTGTCAAATGCAATTAATATTGATTTACCGAAATTATAAAAACAAAACAAAATGTCAATATATGTCTTCATATTCTCGGGATTCATAAAAATGAGTTTAACCCTTTACCTAACATGAAAAGCAGACGACACTTGCAAAAAAAATTCTTGAATAACTATTTTTTTTCATTTTTTATCTCAAAAACATAGGTTATGACCCCTCGTTGGAACGAGCTGGACGAGCTCGTTCCAACGAGGGGTCATAACCTATGTTCTTGAGACAAAAAATGAAAATATTTTGAAAATTAATTGGCGATTTTTGAGAATAGCGCTGGCCGGTTTTGGCCGTTACGTTGGGTAAAGGGTTAAACTCTACAGCACAGTTACCGTGGACTAGTCGTAATCCACGCGTCGGCAGTGATGTCTACGCATACGTTTACCAGGTAATAAAATCATCAGCAGCAAAATATTAATTAATGAAGAACCGGGTTGTACCCGGTGGTTCATTAATTAAATTTTTGATGATTATTCCTATAATTAGTGTTTGGAATCTGATATTATTGCATCCGTGGAAATATTTCGCATCGGTGGAAAGTGATCTGTCCACGGCGACTGTAATGTACCAGTGCATTGTCACTATAAAAAATAGACTCAATTTATTGAACATTAAACTGGGCAGTGGCGACCTTTCTGTGACAGACGAAGTGGACAGTCTGAATACAGAATTAACGGAAATCAGAGAAAGGAAAATAAAGGGTCCTATTCTTTGAACAAAATGTGAATGGAATGTAGAAGGGGATACACCAACGAAATATTTTTACCACCTCGAGAAAAGACATTGTACTGAAAAAATGACCCCCAGCTTATCAAATCAGATGGAATTGAAAGAGAAGACTTAAAAAGAAATAATTTTAGAACAAAAGGAACTTTTATGAAAGTCCCGGCTGCCCATCACAAATCCTAAAAACGACAATGAAGAAATGTTTTTTGATAAATGCAATCCCTTTATCAATTTTTTGGAGGAATCAGACACTGAATACCTGGAAGGTTCTTTAAGTGAATAAGAATGGTTGTGTGCTCTCAAAAATCTGAAAAAATAAAAGTCCCGACTCGAACGGTTTCACAGTAGAATTTTAGAAGTTTTCTTTGGAAAGACTTGGGCAAATTTTTGATTAACTCTCTAAACTATGGTTACGACTCAGGTGAACTCTTCATTACACAAAGAGCCGGGGTTATTTGCTCTTTACCGAAGCCAAACAAATCCAAATTATATATAAAAAACTGGCGTCCTATTTCGTTAATTAATGTAGACACAAAAATTAGTTCAACGGTGATCGCAAAGCGTTTTAAAAATGTTTTACCAACGTTAATCTCAGATACCAAACTGGGCTTTATGAATGGTAGATTCATTGGTGAACCAGCTAGATTAATGCTGAATCTAATAGAAAAATGTCAAAATATGAGAACTCTTCTGAACGTTTTAGTCTAGAACGAGGAGTTAGGCAAGGAGACCCACTCTCGCCGTATCTCTTCATTCTCTGTGCAGAGGTCCTCGGTGCTTTTGTTAAAAAAAAACAACACCAGTATCAAAGGCATAGAAATACAAAGCTCCGAATATCCGATTAAGCAATATGCCGATGGTACAACTCGTTTTATCCATGACAACGCGGATTCATTAAATAATGCACTAGAGTCAGTGAATATGTTCTCAAGTATTTCGGCCAGACAGTAAATTTTTAAATAAAACCAAGCTATATGAATGGAACAAAAAGGGGATGTGGGGAAAAACTTCAGACAAATAAAAAAAAATAACCTGGAATAACAGAGAACCTTTTAAGATGCTAGGAATAGAATATAATCTGCATAATGCAATTTACACTCTGAATAATTATGCCAGGAAAACTGAAAAGATCAAAAAGATTCTCAATGAGTGGTCTTATCGGCATTTAACAGTTTTTGAAAAAAATGCTGTGCTAAAATACCTCGCTCTTCTAATCCCGGTAGATGTTTTAACGGTATTATCAAATCCTCCGGAACCTAATTTTGGTAAAATACAAAATATTTTTTACAATTTCTTATGGTCCGATAGAAGAGACGAAATAGAACGAAAAAGAATAATCAATGCAACAGAAAATGGGGGTGGACGGGGTGGGGTATGTGGTAAAGTTTCCAGACGTAAAATCATATAGCTACGCTTTAAAAATGACCTGGATTAAAAAACTAATAGAACCTACTGTGTTTGCCTCATGGAAAACACTAGTTATAGATGACTTTGAGCAACCAGGAAGCTACAAAATTTGATATATGCACGAAGAAGGACTACAAAAGTAATCACGCATACAAACCCCTTTTGGAGAGATGTAAAAAACGCATGGTCTCTTTTAGATGATGACCCCACTTCCAATCCGGTAGACATTTTTTCAGAACCTCTTTTTATAACAAACATATAAAGATGGACAGTAAACTTTTCGTTGCCAAAGATTGGTATAAAAAGTGGATATTCTTTGTCAATTACCTTCTAACAGAAAATAATAGTTTTCTACTTTTTCCAGACTTTTCTCTCGAATACGATATCATAACGCCATTTATTGTATATCATGGACTGAGTAGGGCTATTCTTACCTCCTGGAGGTCAATCTTAGAAAAACAAAAAAAAAGTCGAAATAATACGGCGTAAAAAGTTGGATATTGTCAAAAACACACAGAAAGTGTGTCATACATTTTATTCAATCTTCTTACAGTCATTTGCAAAGATGCCTACCCAAGCCCAGGAAAAGTGGAATCAACTTTTGGGTATAAACCTGCGATTGGAAGATTGGCAGCTGATATACAACCGTTTGTCCTTCATTACAGATGACACCTATCTGACGAGTTTGCAATATAAAATACTGCATAATATTTTATTTACAAGCTCCAAACTTTTCAAATGCAAGCTGTCACAAACAGAGCCATGTCTTGTCTTGTCTTGATTAAAATCCCCTCGATTACTTGGCGAGGCACCACTATGCTGTGTAAAATCCTTGAATGAATCTTCTTAAAACTGTCTTGTGGAATATATACACAGGGTTGCAGCTCTAAATATTAAAATGGATGATCAGTTTGATCAGAAGGTTGGTTCGATATACAGGAGAACATAACCTGTATTAAAAATAAAGTCACATATCTACAGGAAACAGGGACATCAGACTCAAAAAACCTCTGTGTTCTTTCATTCATTGATCCATTGATCCATTCACTCGTTTCTGCGGCAGTACAAGGCAGACACCATTGCATTTATTTTTAGAATATTCGTACACAAAATCAATTCTATTAGAGTTCAGAGAGCAGCTGAGAGACAGGCGCAACGTGTCTTTCGAGCTCATACCAGAATTTATACTTTTGGGGCACCGAGTCCATCAAAATCCATCTAATGAGATTGTAGCGCTAAGACTTCAGTGGATTCACCTTTAAAACATATATTTGCTCCTGCGGGGTGAGGGGAAGCAAACCAGCTTTAAAAGCTTTCACAGCAGAACTAAAATTTCATCAAAACCTGGAAATGTGCAGTTACATGTATTCATCTAAACTTTATAACTGTGTTCTTTCATTCATTGATCTATTCACTCGTTCACAAGTATTTATAACTGTGTTCTTTCATTTAATTGTTCATTCGCTCGTTCGATCATACCCTCATTCCATTGATGAATGGGTGGGTGAGTGAATGAGTGGATGAATACAGTGAATGTCAGTACCTGTAACTTTTGTGGCCATAATTCGACAAGATCCTCTCAAAGGGGTAAACATAAACGCAAAATCTGGCTTGACTAAACTGGATGGTAGATCTATTACAGCCAAAGATTGCTACAAAATCTTAAACTACAACGTAGCAAAAATATATATCATATGCATTTTTCTCATTCATCTATTTATTTAGCCTACATGTGTACTCATGTTTCAATATTGGGCGGTGAAGTGACCATGGCATCAATAAACAATTGTATGGCACAACTACTTATAACTGTATTAATTCATTCATTTATCCATTCACTCATCTATCGTGGATGATTGAATGGATGAGTGTGTGGATGCGTGAGCGCGGAGTGAATGGAAATGAGAAAAATCAGAATATTCCAATCCCGTTTCTACATCTGCGTAGACTCTGAATAAAACCTTGAGAAAGCTAAACAAAAATACAAAAAAAACCCAAAAAACTGTACCTTCTCATAAGAGGTCAGCATGTTAGTACGCATGCTTAGTTGCCCCCCCCCCCCCCCCCCCCTCCTCGAGAATTGACAGAAACCTGGATGGTTGAAGGAGTGGGTGGGTGCAGATTAGAAATATTATAATTTATAGTTTTTAGTACATTAGTTGCCCCCCCCTCCCCACTAGAGACTAGAAATATTACAGTTTATAGTTATCAGTTCATTTAGTTGTCCCCACCCCTCCCCCACTCCCAACCCCACTAGAATAGACAGAAACCCCATACATATTATTAATATAGTAGTTTTGTAGAGGCAAATATGACGAGAGTTACACTAAACATCAAAGCGAAAATAGGTATAAAGCATTCACTCATTCGATCACTCTGTACTCGCGTTGAAGTTTTGACGCGGCGTCGGCGATAATAGTGAGTCCAAACCCCAACAAATAAATAATGGTTCACAAGTATTTATAAGCATGTTTTTTTCATATGTTTACAAGTATTTATAACTGTGTTCTTTAATTCCTTGGTCTATTCACTCGTTCACAAGTATTTATAACTGTGTTCTTTCATTCAATTGTTCATTCGCTCATTCGATTATTCCCTCATTTCATTGATGAATGGGTGGGTGAGTGAATGAGTGGATGAATACAGTGAATGTCAAAACCCGTAACTTTTATGAACATAATTCGACAAGATCCTCTCAAAGGGGTAAACATAAACGCGATATCTGGCTTGACTAAACTGGATGGTAGATCTATTACAGCCAAAGATTGCTACAAAACCTAAAACCACAATGTAGCAAAAATATATATCATATGCATTTTTCTCATTCATCTATTTATTTAGCCTACATGTGTACTCGTGTTTCATTTATGACGCAGTATTGGGCGGTGAAGTGACCATGAACTTCAATAAACAATTGTATGGCACAACTACTTATAACTGTGTTAATTCATTCATTTATCCATTCATTCATCTATCGTGGATGATGGAATGGATGAGTGGGTGGATGCGTGATCGCGGAGTGAATGGAAATGGGAAAAGTCAGAATATTCCAATCCCGTTTCCACATCTTCATAGACTCTGAATAAAACCTTGAGAAAGCTACCCCCCTCCCCCAAAACCCCCCAACTCTACCCCCTCATAAGAGGTCAGCAGTCACTGTTCGTACGCATGCTTAGTTGCACCCACCCACTCATTCAACCATCCAGGTTTCTGTCAATTCTAGTGGGGGGGGGGGGGGGGGCACATATGTGAGGTTTAAGGAAGTAACTCTATCATCCGTAGGTTAGGGAGAAGTAACTCTCAACTCATCCGTCAAATGGTTAGGTTCAAGAGAAGTAACACTGTAACACTGAGGTTTATTATTAGGTAATCAGGAGTCATGATACAGGTGAGGTTTAAGGGAAGTAACTCTATCATCCATAGGTTCGAGAGAAGTAACTCTGTAACACCAAGGTTTATTATGAATTCATCAGGGTAGGTTCGAGGGAAGTAACTCTGTATAACAACTCATTCCAGGTTTATTATGAGGTCATCAGAGGTCACGATACGGGTTAGGTTCGAGGGAAATGTAACAGATTCGAGGGAATAAACTCTGTAACACCAAGGTTTATTATGAAGTCATCAGGGTAGGTTCGAGGGAAGCAACTCTGTATAACAACTCATCCGAGGTTTATTATGAGGTCATCAGGGGTCACGATACGGGTTAGGTTCGGGGGAAAGTAACTCTGTAACAACTCATCCATCATTTTTTTTTATTTTCTGAGATCTCTCTCTATGGGAATGAGGAAGACTTTTTTTGGAAAAAAACAACACTTTTCAGATTGTTTTTTACTATCCATTATATGACATCTCTATATTCACCAGTCTTATCGAGCATATTTCCACTGGAATACTTATAATAAAGATCTTTTTAACTTTTTCATTTGATAATCATGCAGAGATATATCTTTTGAACTAGATTGCCTTTTTGAAGTTCATTATCACAGTATTATTCTTACAAAAAAGACTCCATTTTGTATTAGTAATTTTTGTTGACGATCACTAAGGCAAAAAAAAAAAAATAATATAAAATATAATTTCGGTGTTTTTTTGTCATTGTTTTTTTGTTCCTTTTTAAAAAAAAAAAAAAAAACGAACAAAAAATACCAAACAAAAAAAATTTATATATAAAAAAATTAATAATAGAAAAAAAAAATAATCATGTAATTAATAATACACCATTTTTTAAAAAAAAAATCAGTTTTTTAACTCATGATAGTGTTGTTGTTATGACTGATAGGTTAGGGTTTTATTACTAGTACATCAAGGGGGCAGCTCTATTCCATTCCCTCGCTCGAGTCTTTTTGTGTGAAGACTTTTTTCATTTTTTTTATTCAATTCACATGGTGTTAACCTCATTTGACAAACAATGTCTATGGAGAGTTTTATCTTAGTTCGCCATAATGTCATCACCTCTTAGCACTGATCCCCGCCCCCCCCCCCCCCTGCCATAGACAATCCTGGAGGCACTCTGACAACATTTTTTTTTATTCCAAACATGTTTTTAGGATATCTTGTTTCTACTTCTCTGCGTTTTTCTTTTTGAAAAGCTAAGAAGATAAAAAACAACAAAAAATTATAAATTAAATAATAATCGTCATCAGATTTGGAAACAGTTTATAACTTTATGAAATATATTTTTCTCTTGCTGTTTCCTTAATTTTTTAAGCAAAAATAATGACTGTAAGTGTTTGTTGAACCTAGAAACGTCTTTTACATTTTCCCTTGATAAGACGCGAAACACGATATCAAACGCAATTTATCTTTCTTGCTTCTCACGTTTTCGAGTTGTAAGAATCGTTTGCTTTTGACCAATCTGTCTTGAAAATCGAATATGTGTTTGGTAAACGGATCGAACAAGTTTTCATCGTTTTTACCTTCCAGAGGAATTTCGAATTCTCCTCTTTCGCTCACGAAAACCCATTGATCTTTTCTCTCTTCACGTTTGGTTTCTGCAATCTTTTGCTTGGAACGTTTGACAGAAGATTGTGGAGCTCTCTTCACGAACATTAAATTTCCTTGACCCGCGCGCATGGTTTCAAGATGTTTCATTTTATAAAATGTGTTTTCGCGCGATTTTTCGAACGCGTATTTCTTTACGAAAGGATTGTCGATCACGTAGTCTTCTTTGAAATATTGTATTATTTTTTTGTCGTTGTTCATTGTTTTTTTTTTTTCTTTATTATTGGGTTTTTTATATGTAAAAAAAAATTTGATTTAATCATACATTTTTCAAAATTTTTTTATTGAGTTGTCTCCTCTGCATCACAAAAATGATTATATATATATATATTTCAATTTTTGTTTTGTTTTCACTGTTTGTTCAGTGGATCGAGTTCGATCAACAGAGAGGCCACTGAAGTGGCGGCTTCGGGATTATCGGTTTTCGTCTTGAAACTGATCCTATCACCCATCTGCACCTCGAGAGGCGTACTGAAGATGCTGGTGTTCGAGTGTTGAAATGTTTTTGATTAACATAATCAGTTATATTACACATGATATGAAGGTTATCAGCAATTGTTCTCCCTGGAACAGAACAGGTCTGATCTGAGTGAGCAATATACTGTAACACTTCGCGCTATCGTAAAAACAATGCTTTTGTAAGGATTTTATAATCTACATTAGGTAGGGGTACAGACCTCCAGAATTTTAACACCTCTTGAATTGAATAAAACAACAACAAAAAAGTCTTCACGCAAAAAGACTCGAGTGAGGGAATGGAATAGAGCTGCCCCCTTGATGAACTCGTAATAAAACCCTAACCTATCAGTCATAACAACAACACTATTATCAGTTAAAAAACTGATTTTTTTTAAAAAAAAATGGTGTATTATTAATTACATTATTATTTTTTTTCTACGTGTTGAACACCTGTGATAAATATCGCAGTAAACGGTGTAATGCTTCGCTAGCAGTTGGTTAAAAAAGAGCTTTTTTCTTATTTTCATTCAGTCATACGCTGGCACATGGCAAACACTGTTTTTTGTTGTTGCTGTTTTTATATAACGCCACCTATCTTAAAATATTTTAACTCCTGTTGTAAAAAAACCCCCAACTTTTCCACACGTGCGTTTAGACTGTTTACAAATCGTTTTCTAACATGTGACAAATGGTTTTACTTGAATTCATTAATCAAGGTGTATACTCGTTCAGTTATGTGATGATTCTCATGGTCATTTTTCCAACAAAACACAGTTTGTCTGGATTGATACTTTTCGGAAATATTGAAATAGTCTATCTTCAAAATGTAGAAATGTTCCGTGTTAGAATGTCAACTTATAATTCTATTCACAAATCTATGGTACAGTGACCACACAACGTCACTTGTCAAACAGGTGAGTGTATCTCTAATTAGCATAAAAATCATATATTGAAAACATACTTCCGTGTTTGAACACAGACCTCAAAATGAATGATGCATCAGATTCAAGTTGTTGTTTTTTTCAATTTAATATGTCGCATAACTACCTTTCTTGATACTTTCGATTTCAAGATGGTAACTCCACCGTTAGAAGAAGGGAAAAAATATGATTTTCATAATATCCTTGTCGATACCTTTAATTTGATAGGTCACATGAATATCTTCTCGACACTTTTGATTTTCTGATGGGTGTGATCCCCACCCCCACGGCGAGGGTTGAAAATGTCATTTTCGTAATGTACTCATTGAGCCCTTCCAATTGGTACCTCACATGCCTGGCTTTGTAAAAAGGAAGACGTTTTCCGGCTCTGTTCGTGACCTCACCCCACGACAAGGGTTAAAATTATGATCTTCTTAATCTGCTCATCGATACCTTCAATTTGATAGGTCACATGACTACCTTCTCGAAACTTTCGATTTTCTGATGGGCGTGACCCCCGTCCCACGTAAAAAGAAAAAATGTCATTTTCGTAATGTACTCATCGAGCCCTTCAAATTGGTACCTCACATGCCTGGCTTTGAAAAAGGAAGACGTTTTTCGGCTCTAGTCGTGACCCTACGCCACGATGAGGGTTAAAAATGTTATTTTTCGTAATCTCCTTGAATAATTCGGTGATAAGAATCGAATAGGACTTCTTTGTAATAAGGGGAGATAACTTTGTATGATTAAGTACAGGTTATGGGAATCAAGTAATGCACGTTGACCGTTGTTTTTTTTTTTCTTTAATGACAAAAACAATCTCACCCATCATTCGTCTAACAACATATAAATTATACATACACACACAAACGCACAAACACATTTTTTCCAATCGCGATCCTCCTCCTCGTCCATTTCCCCCCAATCGAATTTTTATCCCTTCTTCCCCATCGAGTCGAACGATGGAAAAAAAACCCAAAAAACCCCGTGGCGTATCGGGGTTTTTCGTCTGGACCAGTAGATGTCGACAAGAATTTACCCAGTCCGATGCGTCGTGGTATTTCCCGCGAGAAAATCTCAGTTCCGGATCGAGGGTCCTTTCCTGCCACGACACTGCCTTTTCGGGCCTTTCTCCGAATTAAAAAAATCCATCCCTATGGGAAAATCAGTGTTAATCTGTCAAAAAAGGGTCATACCAAAAACCCGGATTTTTATAAGATCTTTGGTCCAGAAAGCTCAAATTCGAACATTTTTCGCGAAAAATCCGAGTTTTTCCTGGAAAAGTTGAATTATTTTTGGAAAAACCAAAAAATTTTCTGGAAAAACCCAAAATTTTCCGAAAAAATTTGAATTTGTTTCTAAAAATAGCCCAATTTGCCAAAAATACCTCAATATTTTCTGGACCATCATTTTCTGGACCACACCGACCATGGTGGTCGGGAACCCGCCAGTATCCCCTACTACTATGATTTAAAATCAATTTTAATGAGAGAGCCCGTGAGACACCATCTAGCAGTGGTTTGCCCTCTAATGTTCTTAAAAATGATTGTAAATATTATTTACCGGAAGAAATGCCCTCCAATTTTAAGCACCAGCAAGAACAATTCTCGATTCTCCATTTAAACTGTCAAAGTCTTAAAGCTCATTGGGATCCGTTTAATGAGTTGCTGTTCAAAACACACGACTCCCACAATCACTTTGATATCAAAGGCCTGAATGAAATATTTCGAATTCCTCCCAAATGTTCTTACACACTAAATGGTTACCAACCCCTTATGAGCATCACGCGGCCCGATGGTGATGATGGACGCGGTGGTATTGGAATGTTCATCAAGGAGGATGTAGCTTTTAAGATTCGTCGGGATCTTTCAGTATTTATCCCACACGTCCTCGAATCCCTGTTTATCGAGATCAATTTCAATAAGTCTATTAAACTGCTAGGGGTAATATATAGACCCAATACGCAACCTAAAGCAGACATTGATTTGTTTCTGACTAAATTAAATGAAATAGCTGACAAAATAAATCAGGAGAATAAACAATCATACACATTGGGAGTCTTTAACATTGACTTACTGAAATCGCGTGTCCATACGAAGACTGACATTTATTACATACAATGATTAGCCAAGGCTTCTTACCACATATTTCTGAGCCCACAAGAGTAACTTGTCATTCGTCCACATTAATCGATCACATATTCTCAAACAATATCTTATTAACATCCCTGTCGGGAATAATCATCACAGATGTTTCAGATCATTTCGCAACCTTTCATATTGAAACAGGCCAGAAAACCTATGACACTCTACCAATAATTCAAAAGCGTAAAATTAATCCAGACAGTATAGCTGATTTCAAAATGTTCCTTCTCAAAGTGATATTTCTCCTGTGTTCGAATCTAATTGTCCGAATCTTGCATATAACATCTTTATGGACATCTATCTATCAACCTTCAAAAATGCCTTTCCTCTGAAAAATACTCGATTAAGAAAAAAATTTATGAGACAAAATCCCTGGATGACGAAAGGACTCGTAATCTCATCAAATAATAAATCTAAATTTTATAACAGAAAAATGAGACACCCAAAGGAGCAGAATATTAGAAAATATAAAAACTATTGTAAAATATTTAACAAGATTAAACAACAAAGTAAAGCAATGTAGTACTCGGACATATTATCCCAAAACAAAGGTAATTTACACAGAACATGGCAAATTATTAACGATGCTCTACTTAAAACCAACCACGGTACCACTTTGCCACAATTTTTCGTAACAGAAAATAATAAAGAAATAAACAACCCAACTGTAATAGCCCAGGAATTCAATAACTTTTTCGCAAACATAGGAAAACGCACCAGCGAACAAATAAATAACATCAAAAAAGCTTCCTGGACTTCATGGATAATAATCAACCAAACAGTTTCTACATAACTCCAACAACTGGATACGAGGTAGTAGCCGTTATCAAGTCACTTAAGTCCAAAAATAGTGAGGATAGTGATGACATTACTTCAAACCTCATCAAACACAATAGCTCCTCCTTTAGCTCACATCATTAACTTGTCTTTTATGTACGGTATAGTCCCTGATAGGATGAAGATAGCGAGAGTTATTCCAATTTTTAAAACTGGAGATGAGCATGCATTTAATAATTATAGGCTGATAAGTATCTTACCAGTCTTGTCTAAAGTATTAGAAAAGCTCATGGGCAATAGAATCACGAAATATCTCGAAACATTTGATATCTTATATCAGCATCAATATGGAGTTCGGAAAAATCATTCTACCATACATTTAGTAATGCAATTACTGAAATCTATAGGTTCGGAAAATAATAAGCAAAGTAAAAACAATACATTAGCGACATTCCTTGACATATCCAAGGCATTCGATACAATAAACCACAACATCTTGATAACCAAAATGGAAAAATATGGATTCAGAGGCATTAGTAATTGTTGGTTTAAAAGCTATCTTTCGAACAGAGTGCAATATGTACAACAAGGCGAAGAAAAGTCTGAACTGATAGAACTGACGTGTGGAGTTCCACAGGGCTCAGTTCTTGGGCCTACCTTATTCTTATTATACATAAATGATATCAGTCGTTCTACATCTTTCAATCTCTTGTCATTTGCGGATGACACAACTACTCTCGACTCAGCCCCCGAATCCAATTCCATAGCTGACCATTTTAATCATGAACTCCATAAAATATATGAGTGGTGCTCAGCAAATCATCTTACCCTGAACGCCATTAAAACCAAATACATTATTATTAACCCAAACCATAAAGCTAATAGTTGCAGACATCCTGATATTCTCATGATTGGTAAAAAACTGAAAAAGGTTGGTTTAAATGAAGAAGAGAATTTTTTGAAGTTTTTAGGTATACATATTGATGAATACTTATCCTATCAAACACATATATCAAAAATATGTTCTGAGATTGGATGGGCAAATTATACTTTGAACAAGGCAAAACAACTATTACCACAGCATGTCATGGAGATGCTTTATTATTCCTTGGTCCACTGTCATTTGGTGTATGGTATTCAGATATGGGGAAATTCGAGAGGAATCAATAAATTACTGAAAATACAGAAACGCTCACTTAGAATATTAAACAATAAAAGGTTTAATTCTCATACAGACCCATTATTCGTTGAAGATAAGACACTGAAAGTCACTGATTTGTACAAACTACATGCCTGTCAATTTATGTTTGACTGAAAAAATGGAAAACTACCGGAATCTTTCGAACACTATTGTACCTCTCCCACTGCTCGAGCAAACATGAATAGAAGGCAATCAGGACTAGTACGTATTGAGAAAACCCGAACAAAAGCATTAGACAGGCTGCCTACATATGCCCTTCCCAACATTTGGAATGAATTGGAACCTGGATTACGAAATATAGAAAATAGGAAATAATTTAAAAATAAATTAACAACAAAACTTTTGTCCTCATATCAAGAAAGCTATCAATGCGGCAACCCATACTGCCCTGACTGTTGCACTCCACAGTAGGGTTTGCAAATCGACAATCTAAGTGCCTTGAATTGTCGACAAACCTGGACGTAGTATGTATAATATGGTTCACATTATGTCTTGACTGATGCGGGGTACTCGAACCGTACTATATTCTTCTAAAATCAACCTCCACCCAGTCGGGTCTGGTAATTATAACATAATTGGAATTTGATCCGAAGGGGTAGGGATAGGCATCCGCATAGGCTACATAATGAATGTGGCTTGTGAGGATGTCTGTCCTTGCCCCTTCGGATTAAATTCCAATTTAATTCGAAGGGGTTAAATTTCATTAATGAATCTGGAAATCTCGTCCATCTGTAAAGTAATGTGGAAGGTCACCAGGTCTAGAGTTAAAGATTTACACATAACTGTCCATAGATCATTTTTATCAACGCCTAAGACGCAGACCATGTAGTCATGTAGTCAGTGTTGGAGTCAAACGTATATAGATTATTACTTCTTTAAATGTATTACTCGTAGTAAGAAATGCAACTACATGTATTTAAACATATGCCGTTAAATAAAATATCTATCTATCTATCTATCTATCTATCTATCTATCTATCTATCTATCTATCTATCTATCTATCTATCTATCTATCTATCTATCTCTCTCTCTCTCTCTCTCTCTCTCTCTCTCTCTCTCTCTCTCTCTCTCTCTATCTATCTAAAAAAGCTGAGAAAATGAAAGAACGATGGAGTATTCTGAACGACCTTTTACAGTCATAAATATCTCTCTTTTTTATCTTCACCGCAAGAAGGACCTCAATTTTGTTGTTACATGGGACGTGTGTGATAAATATTGAACCGCACATACGTTTGAAAGGGTTAAGAATTATCGCACTCCATTGCTTTGACTCGTGCAAACGTATGTGCGGTTCTGTATATATTTATCAGTCGGATCTTGAACCACCGCAGTCGAGACAAATCAGGTTTACATCCCAATCACCCCGCAATCGGCCATCTTCGCGACTTGCTTGCTGAAGATGGTGGTTTAAAAAAAAAATTCTATCTTCGTCAAGGCACGTGGACTTGGAGAACTGATTTTTCAAAATTGAGAGGGTTTGGCACACATGGGAGGGGGTTAATACTAAAGCCTAAAGTTTCAAGGCCTCTTCAACCGATTTAATAGAAAGAAAATTGCACTATTTATTGAACAGGTTTTTTCTTGTATTTTACAAGTCCAGCGAGTATGGGTTTTGTATCAACATTTGATGGGTACGCAGCGACTCAGTGGTTACGGCATTGAACTTCAAACCGAAAGATCCACGGTTCGATCCCTTCCAGAGGTAACTGCGTTGTGTCCTTGGGCAAGGCACTTAATCCAGATTGTCCTCTTGGGGGGGGGGGGGGGGCACGATGGCGCTGTGTACTAAGGCGTACTGCACGTCGATGGTGCACTTGTCTTCAACCAATGCTAACCCTGCTTGTGTGGAGTTTGTACATTGGAGAGTCTGACTTTTGATCGCCATTGCCCGGTGGTTCTCTCCGGGTACTCCGCCTTCCTCAACCCGTAAAATTGTCCGACACGAGGTGACTCTGGATGTCAAAAGTGTCGTTAAACCCAAATGAATAAATAAAGAAATATCAACATTTGATAGAGCTTTCCAATAACCAATACTCAAGAATTGGAATGAAATAGACACAAACTTATCAATGGCACAATATTCTGGATTAATAATAACTCTTCGGCCGGGTGCTAATTTGTAGCGGTTCTCATGTAAGAAAGACTTGGTTGACTCTGTGCTAACAAATGCTTTCCTATCCCCACGAATCTTCTCTCCCCCCAATTCCCTAAAACGAACTGTTTAACCCTTTACCCAACGTAACGGCCAAAACCGGCCAGCGCTATTCTCAAAAATCGCCAATTAATTTTCAAAATATTTTCATTTTTTGTCTCAAAAACATAGGTTATGACCCCTCGTTGGAACGAGCTCGTCGAGCTCGTTCCAACGAGGGGTCATAACCTATGTTTTTGAGACAAAAAATGAAAAAAATAGTTATTCAAGAATTTTTTTTGCAAGTGTCGTCTGCTTTTCATGTTAGGTAAAGGGTTAATGATATTCCGTATGCAATCCTTCCCAGTTTCGCCGATAAGAATACTAACCATCTTTGTTTCGCCCAATAACCTTCATTCTCCCATCCCACTTCCTCATTATACTCCCAGTGAATCTTATTCGGTCACACTGACACTTTGGACATTTTAACCCTTTGAACTCTGGTGGTATATTCCACTTAAATGGCAGCAATCGGCAGAGTCCATATTCAATATCTGGGGATAGACCAATTAATATTGTCAACGTGAAGCCTTCGGCCTGCACGTTGAACATATTGATTGGTTTTCCCCACACATTCACAAAGCAGCCACCCAACTTAATGAAATTATGACGTATCATGTTCCTGGACCGGAAACGCGGTCTCTCGGGTTCAAATGGTTAATAGAAAGTGTTTCAGGGTCTTCATTACTCCTAAATTACACATTTGACACTCATTGTGTCTGTCTTTCCCAATTTTCTCTTTAAGCTCCAGTGAACGCCACCCCCAGCTTAAACAGCAGTGACTCCCAAAGGTGACACCAAGGTAATCTTCAAAACCTGGCTTCTCTTTGCTTTCACAACTCGTTTACAACTCTCCATGGCCCTTTCCCTGACGATTTTGTTCACCCTGGATTGCCCCCACTTCCAACTCCGAGATCTCCATTCGTTCTCTATTAACACCACGACTTACTTAATCCACCCTGTCTTTGTATTTGAATTCCAAATAATCTGGAACATTAGGTTACACCATCGGCTGTCTGGGAGATTTACCAAATAGCTAAGACAACAGAGGTTCATTAGGTCTATCCTGCATTTGATCCCCATCTCCACAAAATCACCCAGATTGCTTCAAGTACAGCGGCATTACTCTGTTACCCACTGACATGCATCGTTCTGCAGAGTTACCAAGCTGTTTAAAACCGTTTGGTTTAGAGGTATCACTTCAGTTTCATATGTTATACTTGGTACATCCACCATTTCCTAAATAGTTTTCCCCACGAAAACCTCATTGAAGCTCCCTAAAAGTTTCATTTGATTTGGAATTCACTTACCCCCCACAGTTAGTTTATTCGTGTGATTTAGGTAGCTGTCCCTTCCCGTGAGGCTTATCTCGACTTCCAACTACTCACATTCTCAAGGCTCTCCAACACTAAGAAATTTGCTGCTAACTTCCAGAATGCAGAACAGCCCACTCTCCATCTTCGAGTAGTTTCCACACCTACGATTACAACTTTTTTTGTTTTCAGTTAGTGCGAGTCTCCATTTGTTCCCATATCACCCAAACAATTGCCTAAAATTTTTCTAGCCCCTCCTTGCTTTCTGACACAAGTACCTTATCATCTGCGAGACAATTCCCCTGGTTTTTCAGGTTCTCAACTGCTATCCCCTCGTTGGAGGAGTTCATCTTAATGCAAAAAGACTTGGTAACAGGATACACCCCAGCTTTAGGCTCATCTCCATAGGCATCCGTTCGAACTCTATCCCCATTCTTGTCGTCCTAATAAAATTGCAGGTCTGCGCCCTCCGATTATCATCTTTAATCTTATTTACTTTATTTGTGCTTGTTGGTATTCTTCGTTTGCTACCCCAGGCTCGCTGCTTTCCACTCCTTTGAGTTTTCTACTCCACCTGTACACAGCACATTTGACTTTTCTGCCCTTTATAGCCTTTTTTTCAATTTGACATTCACTCTGTACTCAATTTCTCGCGTCGTCAACCTAATCCTTCCTAGACTTTTCTTCTCTGCCTCCGTGAGGCTGGCAACTATGGCAGCTGCCATTTTCTGAACATTGGCCTCCCCGTGTACATTCTCGAGCTTTGGTTTCAACTTTTCTCCAAATTTCGGCTCCTCAGCATGCTTTCTGAGTTCCCAAATCTCCTTAAAGCTTACTTTGCTACTTTTTTGGTATTTGCCCCTGATCGTAACTGTATTCAAGTTGTGATCACTATCCAACCCCCTTTTAGCCTCATCGCCCACTTCTATCTCTATCACCCCTCTATAAATCGGTATCTATGAGAATATAGAATGTTATCGTTCTTTTTTCATTCCTCCCCGGTCTGTTTCCCCTTTCACCTCGTAAATTCAGGATCTTCAGACAGAGTTCATTTGTGGAGTCCAACAGCTTCGTTCCATTCATTGTTGTTTTCTTATCCCAACCCCGTATGGCGTCTTCCTTATCACCTATGTGTCCATTAAAGTCTCCCATCAGAATTACACCGATTTATTTATTTATTTATTATTTATTTAATTCCCTAATATTGGACCTCAGGATTGAGTATATCGAGTCATTCCACTGAGGTTCACTTCCCTCCGCTGAACACTATACAATCCCAAGGGCAACATTTTACTTTTTTCGTTAACTTTTACCCATCCAATTCTTTAGATAACTCAGCCGAGGTACTGACATATCTGTTATCAACGAAGATTTTAAATACTGTTTAATGTACATGCCTACCCATCCTCCTCTTTTTGGACCAACAGTTCGACCTACACTTACCTTCTGTCCCCTCTTGAACTTGCCTCTGACCTCCCACCTCGCTTATCTCCAAAACATGCTCTGTTACCTTATAATTCTCCCACCACTTGTGTCCCCATCCTGGTAAGGTACAGCCCGTCTCATCCGCACCCCAGAATATATCCCAGTGGTTAATACAGGCTATTTCCAAATCAACATAGTAGTCCTCCAACTCCTCAGTTAACGCTATAACCCTCCAATTCCGCTCATCCCCACCCCCTTAAACAGGAGGGACCCCCGATACCACTCCCTTTAAGTTCCAATTGAGCAGTTTGCTGACTAAATTCATGGACGCCTCCACCATCCTTACTGATTTTCTCTATCTGGCATTGTTGGGCCCAACATGAACTTCCACTACCGGATCTGATCCTGACCCCACCACAATACCATCCACCCTATCCCCAAAGTCCACTACCATCGTCACAGGAAAGCACAAGGCAGTCCAATTCGAGCTGCCATGACCACAAATCACCTTTTCAATTTCAATGAACTCTCTTTTATTCTCCTTCCTCCTTCTATCTTCAGGCCCTATATCATCAGCAACTTGCATCGTTTGACTGGCATCTGAACTCTTCTTTCTCTTGACCGTTCTCCTTACCCTACCCGTCCTATCAACATCAGCAGCCAACTCATCTCCCTCGTCCTATTCCTCAACCCCTCCCCAGAGACATCAGAATCTAAAACATTTAACCTATTTTATTACTTTCCAAAGTGTGATTTACTGGGATTTCCGGGTTTGATTATAAACGATAACTTCACAAGTAAATTATGCAATCAACAATTGTATCATGTATCCGTGCGCGCAAACGAAGACGCTTTGCCGTGGATGCAATGGGGACATCATTGTTTTTTTTTGCTTTTTTAACCCTTTACCTAATATGAAAAGCAGATGACACTTGCAAAATAATTCTTGAATAACTATTATTTTCATTTTTTGTCTCAAAAACATAGGTTATGACCCCTCATTGGAACGAGCTCGACGAGCTCGCTCCAATGAGGGGTCATAACCTATGTTTTAGAGACAAAAAATGAAAAAATAATGAAAATTAATTGGCGAGTTTTGAGAATAGCGCTGACCGTTTTTGGCCGTTACGTTAGGTAAAGGGTAAAATAGTATAATAATGAAAAGTAATAAACAGAGTAACCGCTTGACTGGACTGGTTACGTGAAATAATTCATTCGAGGCGAGGGACTATATTGTAAAACACTCGTGCGCATTCGCGCACTCGTCTTTGTACAACGTCCCTCACCTCTTATGAATTATTTCAGGCAACCAGTCCAGTCAAGCGATTACTCTCTATTTCTAAACAGCGCTCAGAAGCCTTACGCTGGCTCTGACCTCTTGACTCTACCCAGTCCTGTCCTGAAGAGAGGCACCCGAGAACTTTGTAAGATTTTATTTGAAGTTAAATCTCAGGTTGTTGATCGCCACTATTGTGGCGAATTTTATTATGATGTTCAGGCCGTTCTAGCATGCGCAGATTAACACTATCTCTTGATTAAACGATGCAAAGATCTCAGAGAGATCTTTCCAACAATTAATCAGATGATAGAAGTACAACTGTTTTATAAATTTTATTGAACTTCCTCTCACATATATATATATAGGTCGTCCATATACAGTAAACGTGGGCGTGTCGTGTACGGGATCATAAACAAGTAATCAAATCACGGAGGTAAAAACGGAATTAGATCGATTCCTCACATCAATGGGCACAACTGTAAACTTGGACCAACGCGCAGTGAAACTGCTCTACGCCTGTCCGAATATGTTCACATGTTGAAGCAACAAGAGGCCTGAAAATTTTTTTAGATTCAATGTTTCTTCAATGTCAGTGTCTTGAAAACAGTATTCGGAGTAATCTAAACTATTGACAACAGAACCAAATTTCTCATAAAAAGAAGGACTACAAGAGAATTGTTGGAAAATAAACATTTCCACATCTTTCTTGAAGACATGCGATGATAAAAACATGAGAGAAATGAGTAAAGGTGCGATCCAGCAAAAACTTTTGGCGCTCTGGCAAACAAATTTTGGCATTCTTATTCCTTGATTAAATTTGCAATCATCTGATTAATCTTCTAGCACGTTTAACACTTTCTCTCCCGAAAGGGATTATTGTCACATATTTTATAATGATTATCTGTACGTTCTGGTATGCGCAGATCAAACCTACCATCTGATTAATTGTTGCAAAGGGCTCAAAGAGCCCTTTCCAACAATTAATCAGATGATAGAGTTTCAAGTATGCCATGAATTATATTAAACTCCACAGAGGTCCTCCATATATGGATAAAGTGGGCGTGACAGTAAAAAGGGTAAAAACATTGAAAGAGAAACTTTTATATTTTTATCCAAGTTCACAAAATAAAGTTGATTTTAAAATTATCTATTCACAGAAAACAAGTTTTGTTAGATAACATTTTAAGGTACAGGCGAGACAGTGGCGTAGATACAGAGCATAGTATGGGTGGGTTATTGTAAATTTTGTCTGAGAATATTCTGCGCGCCAAAAAATATTTGTTAGGCCCTCTGTTGATAAAACTACAATATGGAAGGAAACTTATCGATATTTTGGCTGAATCATATGTTTTTCAACTGAATTTACTTTTTAAAAACAAAACGTTTCCATAGCCTTAGAATTACTCGGCAATCTGGACTTCTTCATATAAGCCGAACAAGAACTAAATCTATAGAAAACCTCCCACCGTATTTTTTCCCGAAACTGTGGAATGATCTTGATCCAGAAGTACGTGCGATAAATAATAGAAAGATCTTTAAAAAAAGACTATCATGTATGTTTATATCATCTTATTTCAAGACAATGGAATGCAACAATCCATATTTTCCCGACTGTTCCACATAGACTTGGAATGGTCTTACGTACCTAACAACGTTTGCGAAAAAAAAATTGAAAAATCTCAGATCTGATGCATCTGGTTTTCTCGTCATCCTGTGATCCTGCAAAGACCTTCATTTGTTCTGTAGTTGACGGATGTAGAGCCACTTACATACAAGAGTTCGTAGTTTAGTATAGTATAATAGGGTGCGGTACGGTAAAGTGCAGTGCAGTGCAGTACAGTACAGTGTAGTACAGGGCAGTATACGGTGCAGTATTGTACGGTACAGTGCTGTACAGTGCAATACAGTACAGTACAGTATAGTATAGTACGGTAAATGAGGTGGTCCGAGCGAGGAGAGCAGTCAAATCTCCCAATTTATCTTAGCATCACATTTTGATACTACTAAATCCTCTGGTCCTGGCTTTGCATTTCACCCCAAATTATCCTCAAATTCAATAGCCTATGACACTGTAACATTTCCTGCTCACCAAATCAGCATGAACTACCTTTTTTCTTTTCATCACAATTTTACTTCAAGGGGAAGTCAGGAAGACAGCCAGTTTGGCTATGACTTCTCCTAGCAGTATGCAAGCAGCCCATTTAAATATTTCGTACATATCATGTATTTTTCTGTTCGTATGTTTATATTTATGTTCTTTTTTCTTCAAGTATTTTAATGTATTCTGCTGAATAAAGTCATCATCATCATCATCATCACCATCAACGTTTGAGTGCTTGAAAGGGAGAAATTTGGTTTACCAATATGAAGTCTGACGAAAAATGATTTGTCATAACATTTTTGACCCCTCCCCCCCCCCGTACTCTCATCGGCGAAAACCTATCTACACCCCTGCATCGAGCGTCTGCATTTTTGAGGACTATTTACACAGCATATTATCAACAGCTGCAAAAATAAGTAATATATGTTCGTGATCAGAAAACCAGATACAGTACAACCACCTTAGCTTGTTTAGAGTATATGTCGTGCTTGTGATGTGATGGATGTATTGAGGCAATTTCATTTCGATATGAACTGTAAAAAATAGGTGTCGAAGGACAAACTGTTGTGAAGACTCGAGTTAGAATACCCAGGTTTTCATGACATGAGTGGCTCTGCAAAATCTGTTTTCCTTATGAGGAACGAAAAACACAATACCAGATAGAATAGCATCAGGGGTGGATTCAGTATCAATTGTTTTATTTATGGGCGAGGATGGGGAGGGGGCGCCACATATAACTCACTGGCCATCATGCGAAGCATCATAAGACACGCGGAGCGGCGAGCTGGGGGCGAGTACGGGGATAACCTACTGGCATCGGCGTGGACCGGATACGGAGGCCTCGACGGAAAGATAATTGGAAGGTCAGTGTGCCCCTCCCCTGTGCCTTCTTTGTACATAACTACAGTGTTTTTCAGCCAAAATATTCCAGCAATTTTATGTACACCTATTCAAAGGGAAAGCAGTTTACAACGGCTCACATGATACCCGGCCACGAGCGGTAAGGATATGCTACGGTGTTATGGAGATAAAATGGAATCCACTACCTCCGGCAATAGATGTCCATATGTTATCGTGGATAATACCGTGTCTCCTGGTCTCAATACTTGCGAAAAATGGGGTGGGGGTGGGGGGGGGGGGGGGGGCGTCCACTACGATAAACAATTAATGAACACAGCATTGTTGTGTAAAGTGCTACTAAATATGATTCTCAATTTTGTTTTTCTTTGTTTATGATACAAGTGTATGTTGATTGTCTTTGATTAAAATATTATTTATAGTTAATGCACATTACTGGTACACATGTTGTATAACATGTCCTCTCGCCCTATTTTTGTTTTTTTTTCGTTTGACCTGACCCAGTCCGAATGGTGTACAGTGGCGGCGCTAGGATTTCCCCTATGGGGGGGGGGGGGGGGTGTGCTCGCCGACAGGGGGCCAGGGTATTCCCCGACAAGCCCACAAAAAGGAGGCAGTTCCCTGATTGTGGAGGGGGTTGACCTTTCTGACAAGGTTACCCTCCACCGCCGCCCTCCACATTGGCGCCAGTACTGGTAGTATGGGCAAATCGCATGCAAGGTGGGGTGGATAATATCTTTCGCCGAGAGTGAGATTTCCCCATCTCACCCCATACCAATTGAGGATGATTTTTCTCCCATCACTTCCCATATGATGTCAACGGAATCAAAATACTGCTCTTGGGATGAAAATTTACCATTCTTCTGTTTCCTAGAGAAGAATGAACTGTATATTCTGAAAGAAAACATCGAAAAGTTCAATATATATCTGAGGTATAAATTATATTACGAAAACGAGCGATAGCTCACGTCAGCGATGGGTTAACATTACTGCTGACAATTCTGTAAAGTCACTTTTGAAATTATTGATTTCTGTGACCTCATGTGGCGTACAGTAGGGTCCTGCGAATCTCAAATTTCGAATCGAATCGGGAAGAGAATTTCGAATCGAATCGAATCTGGAATCGAATCTCACCGTTCTTGAATTTGAAGATACTACACCTTTTTACAACCGTAAATATTGTCTCCACTCAAGTATTGTACTTAACTGTTTTTGGCAAATCAATTAAAAATGCGGAATAGCTCAGGACCGGATCGAACTAGCTTCGGACGCGGAACCTCTTTGGACTCTTCTTCTATCATCGGGAGACCCGATGACAAAGAAGGGGTTCAAGAGGAGACACTTGGTATGATTTTGAGAACTTCTCTACGATTCAAATTTTCCGAATCATCGCAACTTGAATCGAATCGAATCATGGAGACATTTTCGATTCGAATCGAATTTCGAAGCTTCTCAGAAACCTAGCGTATAGTGAGAGGAACCATCCGCATGTGATGTGGGGTGAGATGGATTACTGTGTCAACTGGAATCGAAATGTTTGAAATTAACCGGCGATCATCAAATATTCAAATGAGGACGGCCACGCGGGGTTGGTAAAATAGATTTATCTCGCCCAGGCATCCGGAACACAGGTATTTCAATAGGCAGTTTGTGGGAGGAAATATGTGATTGTGGTCGGCGTAAATGAAACGATCGCATGCGACAATAAACATCTGTTGCATATGAAAGAAATATTCGCATTCATCGCTAGGCCAACACGGTCCTCGTTCTGGAGAGTCAATCGACAGTTAGCCAAATGACTGTTATTATCGCGAATACAAAGAACACTCCAGCTTTGAATGCCTCTGTAATATATCGTTGCCACCTTGCCGACAATGCTCGGATCGGTAAAACTTGTATAATACAAGAGTGGAACAGCGAGAATGGATCTCAATTCAGCGACAATAGTGGTTTTCGTTCTGGGCGAAATTGATGCGACCATTGCGCCAAAGCGGGTAAGTTTGATTCAACAAACTCCGTGTAGCGTATTTTAGAGGTCTCCGAGGCTGCTCCACATAAAAATAGAGCATTCTCATAAGCGGTGGACGGAGTAAACCCTGAGCAATAACCACTGGAACACTGCTTAAAATCAAATGTATCAATCGTACCCTCTTCTTCTTCTTGGTTACTGCTCGCAGTCAGGTCTAACTATTTTGGACAAACGTCCCTTGAGTGAAAGATGATGCTATCTGCATTAACATTGCAGATGACGTCTTGTTGCGCTCAAGAGTCGCAATACTAATATTGCCTGCGGGGGCCCTTACGAATATGTCAGTAGTATGAAATGTGGTTTTCATTCTTCATTTTGGGGATCTCATCGCGGGATCTTATGTGACGTCATAGTCACGTGACCCAGTGGTGCCATGTTTGGTTGTCATGGTAGCCCGCGTGAGCGGCCGTGTTGTGACGTAATTACCACAGTGATACGTGCTGTTAGGGGGATACATGTTTCCGTCGTCCATTTTGTATATTGGAGGCCGCCATCTTGGTTTCCAAGGTAGCACGTGATTGTTGTGGGTCTGACAGGTCTCATACGATAGAAAAGGGGTGCCGAAGGCCAGTCGTTCGTTATTTATGGGTGCTGGAATTGGGGCGTCATGGGACGTGGTAGATAAATACCCAGATAAGGATAAGAGGGATGGTAGATTATTCCTCAATGAGGAATTTTCTTATGGCACTCATGTTCTCATACGACAGAAAGGGTGCCGAAGGCCAGTCGTTCGTTATTTAGAGGTGCTGGAATTCGGGCGCTATGGGACGTGGTAGTTAAATACCCAGGTGAGGATAAAAAGGATCCTCAATGAGGAATTTACTCTTAGCCCTCATGGCCTCATACGATAGAACAGGGGTGTCGAAGGTCAGTCGTTTGTTATTTAGGGGTGCTGGAATTGGCACGCCTCTGGACGTGGTGGTAAAGTAAAGTGACCTGCTTGTACGATCCGGCTAGAAGAAACATATCTTAAGGTGTTCAGATCAAGAACAAGAATATCTGGTATAGGTTCAGAACTATCAGAACAGACAAGAAAAGCTAAAAAAAGTAACCAATAAGCTATATCTTTTTCAACAGAAAACTCATCTACGCTACTGGAGTATACTCTGAAACAATCGAATAGGATACAGCAGACAAAACAACAATAAAATAGATGAAACACACCCAGAAATGGAAGAAATAAGGCAGAAGACGAGGATTAGAGAAGTTTAGGAAATTATTGGGTTGTAATTCTACGAAGAATTGGGGGAAAATTCTAATCAGTACTCAGGAACGCGTCTTGTAGCACTACTTACTATTTTCTATAAACCCAAAATGGGGAAATCCAAGTCCTTTTCTCTAGTTTTGAGTGTTTTTTGGCGGTTTGGTGGAATTGTCGGATTGTTTGTGGTAATTCTATATGAGGATTTTGTGTAATTATATTCACTCTTATATAAAGGAACGCGCTTATTGGAATAAAGGAGGATTCTGTGGGAATCTGTACCAAATAAAGTCCGTTTTGGTAGTTTGGGGTTGATTTTGGTGATTTGGAAGAATTGTTAGGTTGTTTATGGTAATTAGATATACTCCTATTCAATCGAACATACCCTCGAAATATACCTCTTTCTATTGTAGGCTTTTCCATCCCATAGAAACAACGTGCTACCATTGAAACCGAGATGGCGGCCTCCAATATACAAAATGGGCGCCGGAAACACTTATCACCCTAACAACACGTTCTGCACATGCGCACTAACACCACGTATCACTATGGTAGTTACGTCACAAAATGGCCGCTCACGCGGGCTATCATGACAACCAAACATGGCGCGACTGGGTCACGTGACTATGACGTCACGTGAGATCCCTGTTGAGATCCCCAAAATGAGGAGTGAAAACCACATTACATACTTTCTACTCTTAACTAGGGAGAAGATATACTCCTCCTGTAAACCCTAAAAATGAAGAAAAGTATTTCTAATGGTGTCGGATAACTTGATGCTACTAGAAGGATTTTTTCGATTTGGTCTGTACATCATCTGTTCTCATATCCCTCATGTCCTCATCTGGTTTTCTTCCAGAACGTAGCTGATGCCCTTCGACGAAGTTCTTTATGCTCGTTCCACTAACGGTATAACAACAGTATCAAATATGTGTTTTTGTTGAGAATTCTCGGAAAAAAATGTGCACGGGACAAGTACTTTCTTCCTGTCATATTTTCCGTCTTATTTCTACCACACCTCTGTTTCCATGACAGAAAAAAATGTCTGAATGGCTACACTTGACAATGATATTTGAATGACAAAAATTAAGTGATGCAATCATTCTTTTCACGCAAACGTTATACTGGTCGCCTACAGGAAAATGTTTAGTACTATCATACCTAAAACCTTTCAGCCTGGCACATATACAATTTGCCATAGGCAATGAAGTCTGGTGGACAATTATCAAATGGCTAAATGGACAAGGGATATTTTATTTAGGCCCCACAAAGTAGATCTTCTGTTTCTCAGGCCATTTTTTGTAAAATTGTATGTGGGCGGGCGTTTTTTTTTTATTTTATTTTTTATTTTTGTAATTATTCCTTTGCCATCAAAAGTTCATGTTCTTGGATTGTTATGTGTTTTAGGCCTCATAATCTACAGAATAACATGGGTGGTGGTGTATTTAGTCCCTTGTGTGCAAAGCATTGCAAAGCCAGGTTGCACTCAAGTGACAGTTTTATCAATTTTATTAACTTGGGTAAAATATCAGACAAAAACAATTCAGTTTTAATTTTTTTTAAGTTTGCATTGGTTATAAAAAGAGAGCATACCGCAGCGAAAAAAAGACCACGCTTGAGGGCATGGGAAACAGTTTTATGACTTTTTTTAGGTCGCGTATTTATTTATTTAAGTTTAACGACAATGTCAAAAACCGTGGCCATATCACGTCGGACAGTTTTTTGCGGTTGGATATGGGGAGAACCACTGATCAGCGGCGAGTACAACCATCAGACCTTCCTACTATACTGCGAGGTTGTCACTGTCACGGTTCGGGGTGCCGGAAGTCCACGGTTTTAATCCGCGATTATCCCTGGTAAATCCGTTTCGAGCCCGTAGACATGACCATGGTGTTCCGGGATAAACTCTCGCGCTTCCGCCACCTTGTTTGTTTCCGTGGTGCGATTTTCGAAATGTTTGAAAATTTCATTTTTACGTCACTAACCGTAAGTGACCGTAGACAACCGTAGACACCTGGACACAACCGTAGTATAGCCGTATCAGATTTGGCATTAACCGTGGTCAGAAATAGGGTCCCGGTTGACCACCGAAAGCGTCGGATAGACTACTGATATGCTACGGTTGTGTCCCGAATGAATGAGAATGAGAGAAGTTGGTCTGGTAGACCAAATATACAGTTTTGACCGACCAAACCGTTTGAGACCGTGACATGACCGTGACATAACCGTAGAGACCGTAGAAGAACCGTTGCAGAACCGTAGCCTATCCGTAACTCAGTAGCATGCCCGTGACTGCCACGGCTTATACGTAGTGCTTCCGGTGGGGCCGTAGCATAACCGCAGGAAAACCGCCACACGACCGTAATAATCCTTGGCGAATCCTTGATACTTCCTTAGCATAACCTTAGTACATCCTTAATGTTTCCTTAGATCTTCCGTAAGTGCCGCAGCCACGCCATAGTACCACCGTAGAAATTGTCTACCGTGGCAAAAACAAAATACTGCGGTCATGACGTATGATTGCGTGCAGCTGTGACGCATCACAGTCAAATGAATGACGTTCAAGGTGAAATTCCATTTTTAACCCTTCTTTCCTATCTAAAAGATGTGTTTTTAGCAACTGTGGTGTCATATAATAAACAGAATATAAAATTCGTGATTTGGTTACTCGATATTTATGAAACTCGTCTACCAATTTCACGTTTTGCCTCGCCAGAGGCCCGGCAAAACGGAAAATTCTTAGACTCGTTTCATAAATATATCAAGTGACCAAAACACTCATTCGATATCCTACATTTATTGATTAAAATATCTATAAATAGTGTATTCGAGCCCATTTGAAGCTTCTCACAATTTTCGGGCTTATTTTCGAGGTTATTTTCTCGATAACAAATACGAGCCCACTAGGTACTAACCTCGTGTATTCCACGAGACGATAGGCGACTTGAGGGTGGGCTTCTTAAATGTTTCATGGGAGCAATAATAAAGCTTAGAAAATCTTAGAAAAATTTCTAAATCATCCAGTTCTGGCCCAGTCCGAGAATTCACTGCATTTTTACCTGAGATGACAGTGAAGATACGCAAATCCGAGACGAAATTGAAGACAGAACCAAACCGTGTTTTTACGAGGGTTTTTAAGTGTTTTCTCGCTCAAATCGATAGATTTCGTTGAAATATCTCTGAAGCGAAATTACAAATCGCGAGTCAAAAATGTCAAAACGTGTAATTTTACGTCTGTGTTTTCATTCGGTCAGTTTGGCGTGGATGTCTCGCATGCGAAAGATTTTCAATCGTCCAAATGGTAAAAAGACATGTGATCTTCCGTTTGCCTTTTGCAGTGTTTTTATGGCACGAATTGATCGATTTCGCCGAAATATCTTTCATGTCAAATTACAAAATCGCTATTCAAAATGTCAAAAACGTGTAATTTTCCGTCTGTGTTTTCAAGTGTATCATCGACGATTTGGTCAATTTAGCGGAGATGTCTCGCATGCGAACGATTTTCAGTCGTCAAAATGGCAAAAACATGTAATCTTCCGTTTGCCTTTTACAGTGTTTTCACGGCCCGCGAGGTCGATTTGTCAGAGATCTCTTTGAGGTGCGAGAATATTTTTCTCCAATTCGATCGATTGCGGATTTGTCTGTTTTTCTCTCTGTGGATATATATATAATGTATTGTGTGTTGGCTTTTTTCTTCTGTGTATTATTAAGTAGAAGGAAACTTAAAAAAGAATTAAAAAAAAAAATAAAACATAAAATAAAATATAAAATAAAAAATTATATAAGTATTAAAAAAAGAAGCATGTCATTTTTTAAAGATGAAAGATCCTAAGTTGAGAGACGAGAAGGTTCGTCTATTTCTAGAACTGAAGAGGAATATTCGAGATAGCAATATGGCTAAACACATGGGCGAGATCGAGATGAAACGAGAGACGAACAAGTTGTTTAAACCTGTGACAGAAACTTGAGAAGAAAAGAAAGAGAAATCGCCAAAGAGTTGAAATCTTTGAGAGAAAAAAGCAGGACAAAAACCGGTCAGCGCTATTCGCAAAAATCACCAATTAATTTTCATTTTTTGTCTCAAAAACATGGTTATGACCCCTCGTTGGAACGAGCTCCTGAGTCATTCAAGAATTTTTTTTTGCAAGTGTCGTCTGCTTTTCATGTTAGGTAAAGGATTAAACCCTTGAGAGAAAAAAACAGGACACCTAGTTACAGACCTTACGAACCTTATGTTCCGACTTACACACGCATTGCTCAACCTCGTTATACACCATCGTCTCCTGCATATCTACATCCTTCTTCTGTTAAGTATGTTCAGCCGAGAACCTCTGATATAGATAGAACTGAGACCTATTCTGAGAGTGAACTATCGACGGTTACAGTGAGCACGATTGTCGATCCGACGATAGATGCCTGCAAAATGAAACCTGAAAACTACGCGAATTTATATAAGACGAATCCGTTGAGTGCAGACCCTGTCTTCGACTTGCGTGAGGGAGACGATGGCGACCTCTACATAGGTGACAAAAAAGTGGAAATAATCGACGATTATAATATGATAGTCGATTATCGAGAATACGAAGGTACTAGAGGATTGTGGAATAAACCTAACAAATATGACGAAGAGGATTTTAAAACGTACAGCGATCTCCTGGTTCGTACGAATGTCATGAGAAAAAATAACGATTCCAGAGAGACGAAACCGAAAGCGAGCAAAAGTTCGAAGTGGAAGAACGGGGTGAAACCATTATCGGATGCGAATAAAGCGTTCGTCAAATCGGTCACCGGACAGGGAATGACTACCACGACTTTTCCTTGCGATCCCAATGCCCTTCTGGAGAGATTAGATCTCTCGATGGCTAGTTGAGAATATACCGGAGTGACAAACGAGTTGGTGAGCATATGTGACGAATTGTTCCGACAGAAGATGTTGAATAGAGAAGCTTACAAATTGATCATGAACGCATTGAAATAGGAAATATAAAAAAATAGTAAATAAAATAGGAAGTAAAAAAAAATAAATTAAATTACAAAGTTATTATTTAATTAAAAAAACGAAATATAAGACGAAAGAAACAAATATGTTAGTGATACAGAACCGAGGATTTATGAGATCTTACGTCTACGGCGGATCGAGTTTGCAGGATTCGATGATGGGAGCTCTGTCGCACGCCTTCACCGGTGATGTGGCGAAACAGATCGAGTCCATCGCCGCGAAGGTCGGAAAGAAAACCGCCATGGATGTGGGTAAAAACGTCACGACGGAAACGAACACTAGAATCACTTCGGAGGCTGGCAAAAGGAGTGTCGATTGAATTCAGAAGTTGATAAGACCAGCTAAGCGACCGAAATTATTGTCGAAATGGGAAGAGATTCTAACGAACATGAAACTTGGAAATTTCAAGGGTTCTAGTGTTGCGCCGATACAGGAACTCGCTAAGACGTTGAACAGTGGAGATGGATTGAAAGAAATATAAAATAAAAAAAAAAACGAATTTATTTTTTTTATATAATAAAAAGTAGAAAAATAAGTTTTAAAATAAAAGTATTAAAAAATACGCAAAGAAAATGGAAATTAAAGATTTATCGTGGAATGCACCAACAAATGAGAGGGCGAATCACAAACTCTTTCCTTAAAGCATAAGAAGATTGATAGCGGGAAAATCGAATTGTGGAAAGACGAATCTGTTATTTATTTATTTATTGATGTTTAAGGTCACATATTTATGCACAATGGCTAATCATGACCGGACGAATCTGTTGATGAATCTGTTGTTGCGACCGGAGAGGCTGGATTACGATATATTGTTTGTGTTTGGCAAGAGTCTCTTTCAACCCAAATTTCAATTGTTGCGAAAAGCCCTGAATGCAAAGGACGTTATAATGAGAATCTTCGATAACCGAGACGAATTCGAAAAATGTGATCCGTCACTCACAACAATCTTGCAAGAAATGTCGAGAAAACTTGAAAATGACAAAAAGTCCAATGTGGAATATGCGAACGACGGGCCGGATCCCCGAGGCTTGAATTCGATGCACACGAATCTCATGATATTCGATGACTTGATGTTGGAGAAACAGAATGGGTGTAAATCTTACCACGTTCGGGGACTTCACAGCAACGCAGACTGTTTCTATCTATCGTAAAATTATTTCAGATTGCCGAGACAAACCATAAGAGAGAATGCTAATTTCTCGTGTCTGTTTCGTCAAACTTTCAAGAATCTCAGTCCCATTTATGACGATCACGTGGCCAATGACATGATCGAAAAATAATTCAAGAGATTTTGTAAGTTGATATGAGATTTCAAGCCTTATAATTTCGTGGTCATCGATCTGACGAGTAGTAAATACTATGAAAAATATAGGAAGGGATTCGACGATTTTTATATTCTGGACGATTCCAATTCATAATGAGAAAAAAATCATAATAAGTAGAAAGTAAAAAAAAAATAAATAAATAATATATACAGTTATTAAAAAATTTATAAAAAAAATGTTGCAGGACTACAAAACTCAATTATTAGAATGGATAGCCAAGAACACGAAAAGAACGATTGATAATACGTCTGCAAAATATTCCTTTTTTGGTTGTGGTGAGCGATGACAAGACTCGATTCATGACGAAATTCAATCCACCGATCGAATTGAAGAGGGATAAGTAGATGGCACTGATAAATCTGGAGATGTACTATTCGTTTCCAAACATCATGGAGAAAAATCATATGTTCAGATATTCGAATGGAACGGATTGGTTCATGATTCGCATTCCCAAAGGCAGTTACGGCCTAGTCGATTTGAACGAACTCATTCAGATTAAACTGAAAATCGGCAGTCAAGACGGAACTGCCATCAACATAACTGACAACGTGAACACTCTGCAAACGATATTGGACACGAGAGAGTGTTACCAAGTGGATGTTGGAGGAGATGACACCTTTGGGAAGATGTTGGGATTCGATCGAAACATGTTCAGAGGACATGTGACATCGGGAAATGTGGCGGACATTCTCTCTGTCGAAAGCATTTTGGTGATTGTGGACGTAATCTCTGGAAGTTACTTGAATGGTGGCACACAGCCCACGATCTACTCGTTTTCTTTGGACGTTTCACCGGGCTACAAGATCATAGAGCTACCTCGAAATCTAGTCTATTTACCTAAGGTAACTCATAGTTTATACAGTATTAACACTAAATTAACGGATCAAAATGGATAGCTGTTAGATCTTCACTGCGAACCTGTGATGATGCGATTTCATATAAAAGAAATTTAAGAAAACAAAATCTGTTAAATAGTTCATTAAACAAACAAACAACAAAAATATATATTTTCTTTATATTCTTTTTGACAGAAAAGGAAAATGAATTATATTAACAAACTTCCTTTTTTAAAAAAAAATAAATCAATTTATATACATAATAGGAAGTAAAAAAAAAATTAAATAAAAAAATTCCTTTTAACATTAAAATAAAAAAACGGCAAATAATGACGAGATACATAATACAAAACGTAAACATATCCGAAGGTCAGAAAGACAAACTTTGCAGAGCATTAGAAAATCGAAGAGAATCTGTGAGATTTAAATTAAGTCATCAAGACATGAGCAATGGACACTATACAATTCCTTTGACCAAAGGGCAAATTAATAGAATAGCCACAGCGCATCGTAATCTAAGATGATTGACCATGAGACTGAGTGCCACGCATTTGAGATATAATTTGAAAACGAAAGGTGGTTTCTTTGGATTGTTGGAGGGAATGGCCACCAAAGCATTACCCATTCTCACCAAAACCGTGTTGCCAGCTTTGGGTATAGGTGCTCTGTCGGGATTGGCCAATTCTGGTATGCAGAAAATAATGGAGAGTGGATTGTTTCTGAAGCGAGGAGCAGGAGTTGTGTATCGAGTCGAAACGGATGGTAAAGGATTGTATCTGAAACGCGCAAAAGGTAGCGGCGTATTTCAAGTTCTCTGAGACGGTCTCTGTCTAAAGAGAGGACAAAATCTGATCAACGGCCGAGGACTGTTATTTGGTCCAAATTCGCCTTTTAAAAACGTTCCCATTCTCAGTATGTTATTATGAGATATTGTTTTGTGATGACAAAAAAAATAACATAATATTATATTTTTTTTATATATTAAATAAGATAGGAAATAAATAAAAAAAAATAAAAAAAGTAAAAATGAAATTAAGAAGTGGCGATCTATATCCCGACTTACTGGCAACTGTGTTACCGACGGCAGAAGATAGAAGCAATGCGTTTTGCATCGATCAGATCAATAAAATTCAACATTATTTAACGATGGAAAGAGATAAACGTCAAGTGATCAACAAGAAGTATGCGCGAATGACTAAATTGGTGGACGGTCTGGATCTGACTCGCATCACCGTATCCATGGGTTTAGGTGCTGCTGTGGTGGATCTACTTTTGAACACGTGGCTTCATACCAGCCGTGTTGGTTATATAGGGCGTTGTTCTTGCGAAAAGATTCTTGAGCATGGTTGGAAAATTAGTGAATAAAAAATGATCATTGAAGGCCGAGAAACTCGAAAATATCAACGTGTTAGCCGACGCGAAAATCAATTCCAAAGGTGACATGATATCCACTTTTCTGAAAGATGGAAGGATTTCCAGTGGGGAATATCGCTTCAATCTCGCGGAAAGGAATACATTCGAGGCGTTGAAAGAAGGTATGAGAAAAAAATCTTTTCAGATTCTCAAAGATGACACACGAAACATAATCTGATTGAAAAGGGTCAGGAAGAAGCTAGGGAATCATTTCGTAAACTCTTGAGAAAAAACAAAGAACCGCTGACAAATTTAAAATAAAACAAAAATATAATTATATTATATATAAGAAAGTAATGAAAAAAAAATAACAAAACAAAACAAAATGTATTGCCTAAAATGTAAGAAGTCTACGGATACGGATAACTTGCAAAGAGTGCAAGCTAAAAATAATAGGCAGATGCTTCGCGCACTTCTAAAGTGTGCACTTTACTAAAACTGAATTCGTCAACAGAGGTGGAGGAGGAACGATCAACAGACTCATCAATAATCTTCCCTTAAAAATGCATCTGCCAGGACATGAATTTACCGGACTGGGCACGAAATTGATCAGGAGATTGAATAAAGATCAACCTCCGAAATTGTGGAGCAAACCCATCAATAGAGTGGATCGAGCTGCCTACGGCCACCATCTCTGAAATGTTAAGCATTCTGACATGAAGACTAGAAACGATATGTGTGACAAGAACATGTTGACATATTTGAAAAATATAGTCTATCCCACGATGAGAGAGAATTTTGAACGTTCTCTAGTCAGTGAACTGATCGTCACGAAAAGTCGATTCGGAATGGAAAATTAAACAAAAATCACAAATGCATTAGCAAACGAACTGCACAAGCCCATAGTGCACATATTTCGAAAGAGAAAAGTCAAAGAACTGGATCGGGTGTGGCTGCTGATTTGGTGGACATGCAATCGCCGTGTTGACACAGCAAAGGTGTGAAGTGTCTATTAATGTGTTTTCGAAATACGGATGGATGAGAGCGTTGAAAAATAAATCGAGAACGAGTGTAGCTGAAGCTTTGGAAAATATCTTCACCACTTCTTTGCGAAAACCTCAGACATTATGGGTGGATGAAGGTAGAGAATTCTACAACGTTCACATTCTTCGACATCTATTCCACAGAAAATGAAGAAAAGGTGAGCGTTGTCGAACGATGAAATAGAAACATGAAGGAGAAAATGCAGATATGTCATGGCCAACTCGACTAAGAAATACTTGAATGTCTTAGACGATTTGATTGACGACTATAACAATAAGCACCGCAGTTCCATCAAGATGACACACGTGGCAGCTAGTGATGCTCGAAACGAAAAGGAAGTCTATGCGAACCTTTAACCAATGAAGATGGCGGCGACAAAACAAGCGCAATTTGCCAAGGGTGATCAAGAGAGAATTTACAAGTTAAAAAAACATTTTGAAAAAGGTTATACACCTTGATGGATTGAAAAAATCTCGCAGTGGTTCGAGTGTTCTACAAAAATCACATCACTTATGAGATAGAAGCATTAGACGGTGAAGAAATCATGGGAAAGTTTTATGAACAGAAAGTGCAAAACACAGCATTTAATAAAAACGAGGAGGGGAAAATTTTTTTGGTTGCATATATATAAGTAAGAAGAAAAAATTAAAAAGAAATAAAAATAATTAAACAAAGATTAGAGTGAAATAAAGAAATGAGAAACATATTAGAAATAACGGGAGGTATAATAAGAGACAAAAGTAGTCAAGAGTGTGAAGTGCACGAATATTTACCCATGGCTGGAACCAGCTTCAATAATGAAGGAGAGATAAGACTCAATATTGAAATGCAAGATCTCTTTCGCCATCCGAGTGAAAGTTATCTCCAGATAGAAGGATGATTGTTGTAAAAGGATGGTAGCGATTATGCTGATGATGACATCATCACATTAGCTCATCACTAATATAAACTCTCAGGTCAAGAGACAGAAACCTTGTTTCATCCCAGTCAGGTAACCACGATGTTGGGACTTTTGAAATATCTAGAAAATTTTTCCAAAACAAAAGGACTCAATCAACTGTGGATGAAAGAGACCACCTCCGATGCGACTACCGAGGATGTGGGTGCATGCACCAGATTTAAACATGTCGTTCAAGCATCTTTGCCTAGAGGAACGTTCTCGTTTAGGATTTCTCTGAAACACATCTTCGCCAAAATTTACGACAAAATCGTCTACGGATTAAAACACGGTCTAGTCTCACACTAATTCATAAAAATGACGATGATATCATCGTGAGACCTGCATAAAATATCCGGGCAAAGTTCATCTAAACAAGGTGTCGTGGTTCATGCCACACATTCAAATGAATGGTGCGCAAATAATGAAACTCTTCAAATCATCGAATCAAAAACCAGAGTACCTGTTGGCATTAGAATGAGACAGTGTGATGTAGCAAACTTCCGACATTGACTCAGTTCGATTGGAGATTGTCTGTGAAATCTTCTTCGGAGAAACCACGTTTCATCATGGTGAGATTTCAAATGGACAGGATCGGATCTAAAGAAAAGAATCCATCTCCATTCGATCATTGCAACTTGAGAAACATGGAGGTGTTTCTCAATTCCACGAGATATCCAGCCATAGATTACAATGCCTCGTTCGAGGAGAATGATTTTTCTAGGATGTACGGCAATGCCGCAGAATTCAGATCGCAATATCATCATGTGGAAAATTGATAAGCAATCCAAACATAAGACCCATCAAATACAAGACGCTCTATCCCCTGTTCGTGTTCGACATTATCAAACATAGCGAGAAACTCAAGAACACTTTTCTGGACATCATCATCGAGATGCAGTTCGGCAGGAATACCAAGACAAACTGAATCTTTCACAGTTGTCATATCCGACAGAGTGTTGACATTCCAAACAGATGGCAGTAAAATGTCTGTCATTCAATAACTTCAAATTAAAAACAAACCATTAAAAAACTTAAAATAACATAAAAAATCTTTAAAAAAATCTCAAGAAAACTTAAAAGAATTTAAAAAAACTTGAAAAAAAATCTCAAAAAAACAAAAGTAACTTCACAAAACTTAAAAATAACTTCAAAAAACTTAAAATAACATGAAAAAGGAAGTTTAAGAATTTAATAAAGTTCTCAAACTCCCTTATTTTTTTTTTCAAGTATTTCATACATGTTCAATTCGATTCATTTTTTTTTATTTTTCATGTATTCAAAGGATCTCATTCAATCAACACAGATACTATAGAAGAAATAGCTTCACGGTTAGTTGTCTTCATCTTGAAAGTAATTCTGTCTCCCTCTTCAATTCTCAAAGGTGTTTCGAATTGCAATATTGACTCCTCGCCTTCTTCTCGACTTTATATCTATCGTTTTTTGTACCATTTACCACCAAGTTGACCACGGCTCTATTCTTCGATTGATTAGATGTCACACTCATTTGAACGATGCATCCACCTAACAGCATAGGATATCCTACCTGATCGTGTAGTGATCCATTTCCTCCATTTGTGAAGGACCATTCCGATTCGTCAGAATCCAATGCACCATTTTCCTCGGTCCACACAGTTATCAAATTCTTGCAGATTTTATTTTTTCCATGACCCAAATAATAGTGCATGCATCCATCATCAACTGGGGATTGGGTGGATTCGTGATTCGATTACCACCCATATCCAGATCGCCTTCCATCACATCGCCAGTTTATTTGACTTTAGTGTCATTCACGTATTTTCTACTGACTGTGCTTGAATAGTATTCTGGATTGTACTCGTGAACGAATAGTTTGTCATCGTTCATATCGATGCTGGAATCCATCATTCCTCCAGATCGTTTGTTGAGATAGAGATCGGTCACATGCTCTTTGATATAGGTTTCAGATTTGGTGAGAGCAAACTCCATGTAGCCTTTGTTGACTGTGGTCGATTCGGTATCCTCGTCGCCGATTTCTGCCAGATTATCGATCTTATTCAATACGGCATTCAGATCAGTTTTCATTTCATTTTTCTCATTCAAAAGTATCGACGATCTTTCATTCCACGATGTCTACGTATTGTTTTGTGGCAGCATTATTCGCATCCACAGCATCTGCCACATTCATAAATCATTTAGATTTTAAGTCTAGATCGTCAGTCATATTTTTATCCAGGTAATTATCTCTCAAGTGGTGCTCGAAATCTTCAACTACCTGATCTGCATACGTTTTGGTGGCGACGTCGCTAAGATCTGTGGGTTCTTGAACATTAGAAAGCTTGTTATTATTCATGTTTAACGGTTCCTTTGGAGGTTAATATCACCCCACCAAATGATCAATAAATATGTAACAGACTCTCCGCCACCACCATGAATCTTTCTCTTTTTATCACAATTTCATCATCATCCATTCTTTTAAATTTATCGAATGTCATTTTATTTAATTTTCTATCTAATTTATTTTTATTATTTCATTTTATTTTTTTTTTTCTATTATTTATATGAAAAATATTTTTTTCTTTCTCTCAATGTAAATCGTTGAGGATGTCTTGAAAATGATGTTTCAAAGACCATCTCTTGAGAACGTAGAGACACAAATGTCCACAAAACACTTGATCACTAGGTTGCACACATTCAGTTTTTGTATTAAATGGATGATTGTAAATAATCCGTTAGGTGGTGAGATTTCATAACTGTTGTAATAATAATTTCTTCTCACGTTCTTGAACCACACCACCCAATGTGTGCCCTCGCCCGAAAAATCGTCCAGGTTCAAGATTCCGCATTCGTCACCATCTCACGGTTTTTTGGACAATACATCTCTGGAAAAAACACCACTAAAATGTTTTATTTTTAATGCTTTGACTGCGTCCAACAGATCGATGTCAGACAGAGGTTTGTTAGATAAGATGACACCTTCTACCAATATGTTCGCATTTTCCATTTTCCAATTAATTTTATAGTTTAATTTTTTTTTAATCTTTTTTTATATATTTACTTTTCTTGGCTAATAAGTGACTCATTTTATATTTCCTATGTCTTATCTTCTGGATTTTCTATGTCTTTATCAATCTGCCTTGTTATGTAATCTTCCAATGCTTCTTGATTTTGAGGAATGATCGACTTTGTGGAACAATGACTGTGAGCTAAGATGTTTATTGCATTCGATTGCATGATTCTCTTATCATCACCTGATAAAACAATTTTATAGATTATTTCTGTGTGGAGAACGTGCTTGTCGCATTAAATCGTGTTCATCGTCTTGTAGACATCTCGATTTTCGAACAGACATTTTTTATACTCTTCGAAAGTGATGTCATTATTCGCGACCTTTCTTTTGGCAACTTTACGTTTCTTAATTACCCCCCCCCCCCCCCCAACTAAGTAGAAAGCATGCAGTTTCACCTTTAAGCCCACAAATTCCGTGATCTGTCTTCCTGCTGCCTCGTCCTTGAATTTTCCCACAACTTTTTTTTTAACATCCAAAGGAATGTTAGATTTGTGATTACTGGGATAATTGCTCGTGTTGAACCATGCATCGATATCCGGAGCTATATCTCAGTAAAAATCCCCAGTCTCTATCTTGTAAGCCAGACTATCCATGGCAGTAAACAACAGTTTGGCTTTCGAACCATATTTCTTCTTTATGTATTCATAATGAAATCGATACATCAACTGTTTGCTGATGTCTAAGATGCACGTTCCCAAATGAATCAGTTTGTCGAATGTCAGACACGTTTGTTTCATGTGAACGGCCACTAGATTTTCATCAAAGATGGTTTAATGTTTAAAATTTTGTTTTAAAATGTATTTTCTAGCCTGACTATCGGTCATCATCAGACGAATGTCAGTCCTGTTTCTGATGTTTTCCATCGATTTTCCATACACTCAATTATTCATGAGTTTGAAAAAATCTTTCTCAAATTTGGTCATCGCCTGCATTTTCAAATTCGTGTTAAGATCTATATACTTCTTCATCCAAGGCTCTTCATCAAATCAGATGATGCGGCTGATGTCGATAATTTCATGACACAACCTATGTAAATTTTCAGATTTTTGCTTTAGACTATGTATTTAAATTTGTCATTTAAATTTGAAATGAGTTTATTGACTTCATTCATTTTCATTTGTTCGGGTGCTAAAGGCTAATTGTGTGAATCGTGTAATGTTTCGGGATATTCAAGATCCACCCCCAGAAGGCAGGGACAAGGTCTCCAATTTTCAGTCTCCTCATGATTCTCGACCCATTTGAAATTTTCCGTCGGTAACGGATGACTCATGGCCCAACTGTATAAATTATTAGCATCTAGATATGTTATGTATCGTCGAAACTCCACATCTCACACCCTTTTCAAACATAAGCAATATGTCCACTTTGGATAATAATTCCAAGCTGATTTCAGTCGTCTTCAATGGCGCATCTCAGCCAAAGCCGGGAGGCATGTAATACCAAACCGGATATAGACCATACTGTCTCTAACAGATGATTCGAAATTTTTTTTTCGAACTCGACTGCCAAGAGAAGGACATCGGTTTTCAGATAGAGATCACGATAATCTCTCATGAATTTAATGTTGAATATTTCCACACTTTTTGAACGTGTTCATAGTCGACGTTTGAATTGTCAGCATCATATAATTTCGAATAAACACGATCTTTGGAAGGTACCTTCAACTCGTCTAATCTATGGAAGAAGTCCATGTAATCATAGGGATAGACTCCTTTCCTCAATAGACTCTCTACTTGCCACCCATTTTTAAAGTGTTCAATCATAATCTCGAATGTCTCCATTCCTAAATTACAGACTAATTTTTCGAGACTGGTCGACATGAATTTAAAGCTATCTATGAAAAGTATTTCTCTTCTGATATTGACTGCTGATATTTCTCCATCCATTTTTTTATTCTTTTTATCTACGACTATTCATTTTGCGAAATAATGTATTGTTCATCACTCTTTGCAATGCAGTTTATATATCCTGCGCTTACACTACAAAGATTCTTCATGAACAGATGACAGTCATAACCCAACAGATTGTGAGATATCACCTGAAAGAATTTAGCATCTCGATATTTTAAATTGCAATTACTGTGTGCTGCACCTCGAAATTTACCCGTGTAGTGATCGTTGTCTCTCACTTTCTTGTATTTGGCTGCTGAAGTTGTGGTGAATAATTCTTTACAGACAAGACATTTGGTAGCTCTCTTACTTAGTCTTTCATTTGCTCGTCTGTGATGATCATCTTCACGGGAGTTTCCAATTGCCCGTATATTATTTTGATTTGAGATTCCAAATCTTCCACGAATTTTCGATTCACATCGTCACTGTCCGATTGTTTCGTGTAGGTGTGTGGACCCGAAGAATATCAATCATCGAAACAACATTTTATGTAAAAACAATAAACAGAAGGCGTGTACTTCTGATATTTTTTGGTGAAACTCTGGCGATCATTTGAAATTGACATACACCACAAAAGGCACTCTCAGTCTTCTGTTGTGATGTATGAATTTACTGTGAGTGTGAGGTTTGGGCATGTCGATGGCAATGCTTTATTTTGAGTTGCAATACTCTTTGTGATGTTTCAGTGATTCTTTGCATTGGAAGGAATTCAAACAGTTGAAACAGAAAAATCTCTCTCCCTTGTGTCCGTTAGTCTGTATCGCCAATAATCGACTCATGTTTTTGATCCAACAAAAAATAATGTTGATTATCATCATTCGAAGTTAATAATAAATTAATGTTTTTCTTGCGATTTTTCTGTGAACTTATCTTCAGAGGAAATATGTTTTTTTTCATCGCTATATCCAAAATGTTGACAGAGATTGTGTGATTTTGATTTTCAAATTAGTCGATGTCACGTAGTTGAGTCGGAAAATTTATTCCTGACCAATTTAAATTCTTAGAAGTTTCTACATATTTTAATACTCTCTGTGGATGTTTGTCTATCGGATATAAGGAAGATGTGAAAGCCCATTTGAAGCATTGACTGTCCTCTTTATTTTTCACATGGATTACAGCTTCTTTTTTCCTACAAAATAAGCCACTTTTATATATGAAGATGTTTGCAATGGATCGAACTTGTCGATAGGAATTTCTAGATTCAACACGTCACCAAATCTGCAATTGGTACCTTCGTTTTGATACTGCGCTATCGATTGTAATATTTTTTCTTCTTTCATATTGTCAAAGATATAGGACGAAGAAGAACCTTTGGTCACGGTTTTTGTGCGAGACTGAAAATAAGTGTTTTTTTTCAGTGACTTCACTCATGTTCAGATCGATCTTCTCCATCTGACACTTCAATACCATTTTCGTTTTAATACCATTGCCATGCATTTACCGAAATAAGTGCAACACACTAGGTTTTATCTTGTCCAAGAATTTTTTGGGATGAAACTTTTTTATACCTCTGACATCGAATGTTTTGACAAATCCATTGACAGCCTGGTCTCATTCTATGGGTGTGGGCAACAATTGTTCACACATGACTTAAGCTAGTATTTCTTCTATGTCCCCATTATTTTTTTTTCTTGTGTTCAGCCATCACTGCTTTTATGATAGTCATTATTTCATCTTTTTCTATTTCTCTCTTTTTTATTTCAGGGGAGTGAGTCGAATTGTTCTTTCATTTTCTCCCCATCTTTCCACCTAACTGACTCACATTTTTTCCCCTTGTAGTGTAGTTATCAACTCGCATATCTCTTCAAAGATCCTACACCTTTCAGACCCAGCTCACGCACTCTCGATTTTAATTCAGATACTTTTTTCTGACTGCTTGCAGTTCATATGACTTTGCTCATTTGTGGTTTAGTTTTATAACTTGACGATTTCTTGATACCGAGATTATTCACATAACTTTTCAATTGAGATTGTGCATTTCCAATGAAAATGACAATTTTTTGATAATTAGAAATTGTTTTTTAAATGTTAAAAATTGTTTTCAATGTTTTTTTTATTTTCTATATATATATATATTAGGGACCTGCGAACCGTTCGAGATTCGGCTCGACTCGAAACCATCGCCGAGATTCGATTCGACTCGATACCTCACCGTCCGATTCGTATTTTTCGAACCGACCTCTGTTCAAACGGCGAATTATATGTGCACTCGCTCGCATCAAGAACACGCCGTCATACGCTAACGATAGTGTAATAAATCGCTTTTTTATCATATTTTCCGACATGCCTTGTTTGCTTTTATAATAATGGTATTTGGTGCTGATGAGGCTGAGCACGAGCCACGACCACCAAGTGGGTAGAATAAAACTGCGAGTCTATGAGTTCAGAATCAATTGGTCTGGAATCGAGTATTCTCGCAGTGCGAGAATACTCGATTCCAGACCAATTGATTCTGAACTCATCCAGCATGCAGAGTACCGGTATTGCAGACTATGGAAGCACGAATGTCGCCGTCGCGCCGGTTTCAAGGTTCGAGATTCGACTCGACTCGATACCAGAGGGATGATTCGGCTCGAGATTCGGCTCGAAGTTTTATCCCTGGCTCGCAGGTCCCTAATATATATATGTAATATGTTTTTGACTGATTTTATTTTCTTTGATACGAAACCAGTTTTTCGACTACTCAAAATTTTTAAGTTTATTTTCTTGAGAAATCAAAAGCAAATTTTGTTTTTCCACTAAGTTAAAAATTTGTTTTAATTAAAGAGAATAAAATTGAAATCAATGAAAAAATTTCCTATATCTATAGGAAGTAAAAAAAAATTGAAATTAATTAAAAACATATTTTCATTTTATATATATATAGGAAATAGAAAAAAATTATTAATTAGAAAAATAGCAATGGAGAAAAAAAATCGAATTGAAAAGAATTGCTTCACACAATGATAATAAAACGTTTTATTTGAAGCCTAATCCTATCCAATTGAATGATGTAGAAGTAATAAAGTTAGAATATAAATATGATAATCATAGCATGGGGTTAACACTGAATGATGATCAAGAAGATTTATTTTCAGATTTAGAAAATTTGTGTCACAAACTCTTGAATGAAGAAGGGTAAAAAATATCAAGCAGTTCAGTCTGATCTATGACAAAAACAAAATATCCAAAAATTAATAAAGGTGTTGTACATTGACTTGTAAGAGAAGCTCTATACAATGTGGAAAAATTGACGTACTTTAAAGTAGACATGATCATTTCACATCTACACACAAATGAAGAGGAGAAAGTGACAGCTCACATACAAATAAAAGATGTGACTTTGAAAAAAACATTTGAAGTTATTTTTTCATAAAGAAATATTTATAATTTTTTAAATTTGTTTCTTTGATTTTTTTTATCTTGATTTGATTTAGTTTTTGATCTTTTTTCTGTAATTTTTTTTTCTTCTCTTCATCTTCTTCTCACGAATTGGATACAAAATCATTCCATTTCCATTCCCTCCTCTTTCATTAACTAATAAATGTCTGTTGTGATGATAAGTATCATCACACTTATTATGCTAAAACGTTCAGGTGAAGTCTCGGTAAATACACTTCCATACACTTGGGACGATTTTGTTTGTATTTTCTGTAAGATTCCATCATGATATCTTCATATTGATCATACTTTGAATCATCCATTTTCTTTTTTCTTTTAGTATTTTTTTTTAATTTAGTGATTTTTTGTCTTCATTTTTCTTGTAAATCTGTTTGGGCTCTTTTAGTAATTTTTTTCATCTTTTTTATAATTTAGTGATTTTTTTTTCTCCTTCACCAAATCTGATATTCTCTACCATATAAATAATGGAAAATACGACCTCGATGGTTGTAAGATGGCTTGCTCTCAAAAGAAAATGCGAACATTCTAATTCGTCGGGACTTTCTTCTACGCACAATATCATCTCCATCCAAATTCTCATCAACGTGCACATGTTGATCATATTTAAAGCCGGCATGAAACACATGATGATCGTGTCTTCTTATCCCATGTTTTGGCAGATGTGACTGTAGTCCCATCCGAATTCGCATCCAGAACATCTCTCACTCAACACTCTGGAAATGTTTACTTTCGCGAGGTGGACAAACGTTCTGTAAAACACATCTTGGAGAAATTCACGATGCTCCTCTCCTTTTCGTTTCTTCATTTCATCTATGAATCTATCCATTTTTTGTTTTTATTTATTTTCAAAAATATATATAGATCTCCTATTATATAGGAATTTTTTTTCCCTTCACAAGATCTGATTTGGATATTCTCTATCCAGTAATAAATGCAAAATACTTCCTTGATCATAATTCGTGAGGTTTCTCGGCATTTTCCAAAACTGTTCAGTTTCGAAGTCCAAAGGTTGCGGTTGTTCTTGACACTTGATCATCATCTTCCACCATTCTATCACCTCTTCCTCGTCGAGCTTTTCCAACAACGACGCAAAACACGGGACTAAGGCATCTTTGTGTTCCGTTATGTAACAGGTGAGCACCTCGATCGATCCCGCCGACATGCAACCCGGACATTTCATCGCTCTGGGAATGTTTAAATCCGCAAGACGGGCACACACTCTGCAGAGGACATCTCTGCTAAACTTCTCGTGCAAAAGATCTCTCTTCATACTTTCCGATTTCTCCTTAGGATCTTTAACCCTTTACCTAACCTGAAAAGCAGATGGCGCTTGCAAAAATAATTCTTGAATAACTAATTTTTTTCTTTTTTGTCTCAAAAACATAGGTTATGACCCCTCGAGGGGTCATAACATATGTTTTTGAGACAAAAAATGAAAAAAATAATGCAAATTAATTGGCGATTTTTGAGAATAGCGCTGGCCAGTTTTGGCCATTACGTTAGGTAAAGGGTTAAAAATGACATGCTTCTTTTTTTAATACTTATTTTTTATTTTATGTTTTGTTTTTTATTATTCTTTTTTTTTGTTCCTTTTATTTAATAATACATAGATAAAGCCAGCACACAATACATTATATATATATTCACAGAGAGAAAAACAGACAAATCCGCAATCGATCGAATTGGAGGAACAATATTCATCCATCTCAGAGAGATCTTCGTCAAATCGACCTCGCAAGCTGTGAAAACACTGTAAAAGGCAAGCGGAAGATTACATGTTTTTGCCGTTTTGACGATTGAAAATTTTTCGCATGCGAGACATTGCCGCCAAATTGACCAAACCCGTCGATGATACACTTGAAAACACAGAGGAAAAATTACACGTTTTTGACATTTTTGAATCGCGATTTTGTAACTTTGACATGAGAGATATTTTGGCAAAATCGATCAATTCAAGCCGTAAAAACACAGTAAAGGGCAAACGGAAGACCACATGTATTTTTACTATTTGGAAGATTGAAAGTCTTTTGCATGCGAGACATCAGCGCCAAATTGACCAAATCCATCAATGATACACTTGAAAACACAGACGGAAAATTACACGTGTTGACATTTTTGACTCGCGATTTGTAATTTCGCATCAGAAATATATCTACAAAACCGATCAATTTGAGCGAGAAAACACTTAAAACCCTCGTAAAAAACACGGTTTGGTTCCGTCTTCAATTGCATCTCGGATTGTGCATCTTCACTGTCATCTCGGGTAAAGATTCAGTGATTTCTCGGACTGGGCCTGAACTGGATGACTTCGAAATTTTTCTAAGATTTTCTAAGCTTTATCTTTGCTCCCAGGAAACACTTAAAAAGCTCACACTCAAGTCGCGTATCGTCTTGTGAAATATACAAGCTCAGTCACTAGTGGGATCGTATTTTTTCTCGAGAAAATAAGCTTGAAAATTGTGAGAAGCTTCAAGTGGGCTCGAATTCGCTTAAATACACCACTCCTATAATTGTAATTCTTTGTGAATAAAGGGTCAATACATTACATTAACAGTTGACTGTACACAAACTCTATGAAAAGTGTGTAAACAAACAACCCACAACAGCGTCGATTTCCTTACGAAATATAAGCCTGGTAGCCCCAGATCTTGATTTGAAGCACCAAACTAAAACAAAAACTGCAAACCGGGAGAAAAAAAATCGTGATTTATCACTTTATCACAACGTTCTATAGAGGGAGGATAAAGGCTCTAAGAGCGCTACATATTGCTCACGATGGCTCAAATCTTTCTGCATATTCGTAGATAAAATTGGAGAAATTTACAAGACGAAACTGTTGATTTTGAAATTTCCACTTTTTGTACCTACGTTTAGGGAACCTCAGCAAATCAGCGAATGGCCAAAGCATTTTTTTTATGACAGAAAAGTAAGGCATGGGAGCTTAGGAGCTTGTAGGACAAGCGCCCCCCCCCCCCCTCACCTAGACCCCCAACAACCCCCCCCCCCCCCCACACACAGTCCGTAAATTCACAGTGAGTCAAATGAATTTTCTGTGGTAAAGAGAGCTCTCAACTAAACATGGTTGATGCGATAAATACATTATAAAGTACCCCGATATAATGATACTGACGTCCAGAATAATTGCAAACATGAAAAGTAAACTGAAGCTAAGTGTCATTTGATGGAACATTACTTTATCACTTACTTTTTCTCCCATTTTGAATGGCAGTTTGTGCTCTCTCCTAAACGGTGGAGACAATTATTCTTGCTGCCCATTGGTCTATCGAGATGGAGGCAGTCCCGGGTGCCAATTGTTCTGAGGGCAGTTGTCCTGTCTGCCAATTTGACTGAGGAGGCAGCTGTCCGACTGTGCATTTTTGGACGGGGTATGGATGTGGAAATTGTCTAGAGGATGAGAGGGGGTGCACTGTTTCGTACACAAGTTTAGGAACCTGATTAAAAATCTATACAAACAAACTTTTACCTCCAAAGAAGACGCTTCAGATAATGTCTCCACAAAAAAGTTTGCAGGGAAAAATCTCATATACCCTTATATTTTGTAATAACCTTGTTGTCGAAACTTGTTGATGAAAGGGAAATTGATGTAATTGTATATGACGAAAAAGGAATTGACGAAACGCTAAGATACCCATTTTAAACTACCCTCTGCTTTCGCCATTTTGGTTATTGGCATTTTCGTTATAGCCATTTTGTTACTGCCATTTTCGTCATTGCCTTTTTCCTGGTGCACCTATACCAGTACAGTCGGGGAGCAACAGCCGGAGTACCCATCCCTCGCCCCACTTCAGCTTTGAAGGAAGATCAGCTTTGAAGGAAGATCAGCTTCCTTCGGGGAAAATGAAAATCAGCCTGCGGGATCTTATCTTTTTCAAGTCTACATCCCGAAAAACTAAATACATGTATGTTATTACCACATTGTGGGTTTTCGAGTTGTTGTATTGAAGTGGAGACCTTGTCCCCGGGCATATATTGACGAGTCCGTTAGAACAAGTCGATATATGACACAGGGGCGACGTTGAGACTTCAATTCACCATCTCGGAAATCCACAGGGTGGTAATAACCAAATTATCTTACAATTGTCCCCCTTTCTTGTTCGCATAATAAAAGGATTTGGAACTGTCTCAACGGCGTCTGTTTTGTCGATGATCCTTAAGCGTATAAATTAATGTTTATGAATAAAGATCATAACGCCATGGTATTGCATTCTTCTGCTGTACATGGCGCAATCCCCGTGTGTGGTCATGCTTGCATTATCGCCATAGAGGTTAAAAGTAGTGTATCAGCTACGTGTTTCCGTTTTATTTTTTGTGTTCAGCACATGGCAGGCCCAGGTAAAAATATCATCATGTCAAAAATGATCCTGTCTAATTTATTTCGTTGAGGTGATGGTGATTCATTTATCATTTAATTAGGAATTGAATCATGACTGTCGAAATTCCACGAGGTGATTGCGGTTCATGGCAAATTTGCGCGTGATCAATTTGTTTCATCACGTCGTGGATTTCGAACAATCACGATTGAATTCTTATGTTCATTCCCTTCATAAAACATATTTATTTTATGTCCGGACAGGATAGCGTGTTGGCTGATCTACAAGACACCGCCGTGACTGATTATAATTCGGTCAAGCTCTATTTCTAAAAAAGGGAAACAAAACAACATAACTTCTCATAAAAAATAGTTCCCGTAAACTGTCAATATAGTGCCTAAAACACAACTCACACTCGTGATGGGGAAACCGTCTATTTAACCCTTTACCTAATGTAACGGCCAAAACCGGCCAGCGCTATTCTCAAAAATCGCCAATTAATTTTCATTATTTTTTTCATTTTTTGTCTCAAAAACATAGGTTATGACCCCTCGTTGGAACGAGCTCGTTCCAACGAGAGGTCATAACCTATGTTTCTGAGACAAAAAAGGAAAAAAATAATGGAAATTAATTGGCGATTCTTGAGAATAGCGCTGGTCGTTTTTGGCCTCTGTGTTGGCTAAAGGGTTAATTGTATTGTGGCAACTGCGTTCTCGTTGTAGGATACCTAAATCTCATACGATTTCAATACCAGTTTCCAATGAGCGGGCTACCATATTTTCTTTTTGTTTGGCCTGCAACAATAGAAATATTGCCACTTTTTCTCAACAAAGTAAAGGATGGTGTTATGAACGGTGAACATTTCCCCAGCGAACATAAACACCAGCGGACAATTCCATTGCGGACATTTCTCCAGGGTGGAAGGAAATTTCCCCAGTGTGGGCTGACATTACCCCCTGATATTTCCTCATAGCTTGGCGAACATTATGAGATAGTAACAATTCTAACTAGAACGGTATCATTTGTGTGCAAAGAGCAAACTGTGATGTATCCCCGCATTTTCAATTTGCCATCACGATGGTCACAGGGGCATAACTAGGGCAATGTAGGGCTTTATAAAACTAGGAATTCCCCATGCAAATCTATGAATCCTATCATAACATTTTGAATAATACACCCTTGAAGCCTTTTGCCGGAAATTGATTCTATAACATCAAAAGTAGTGTGATTGGAGTTATACAGGGCTGGATACAATATTCCAACACATTTATGCACACCATATATTCCAGTAAGAGTAAAGTCCTCGCCCTCTGATTGGATAAGAGCTGGCGTAGTTTCATTTATGTTTTTACAGCTCCAGTAGCAAATGTTCGCGCTTGACGTCACCACGCGAAATATTTGAAATGACGTCGGCCGTTTCGTAATTGCTTCATCAACGGAGTGACTAGCAAGCCGCTTCATTTTTTTCTGGATTTTTCACATGGGATGCAGACGGTGTTCCAGATGAAGTGTTGTTTAAATTCCACCGACTAACGATTTGAACTGAGATGGAATGGGTTTATCTTTTTTATGGAATGTTTATCCCGTGCCGTGGTGGTTCGCGAGAGGTTTATTTCGTATAAATCTGTGATCGTTAAAAGTTGCTTTGCAGAAGGCAACTTTTAACGATCACAAGTTTGGTAAATAAGCCTCTCCTGTTTCACGATGTAGGTTTTGGGCTATGGGTAGTGTCTTATTGGAACATATACGTTATTGTGATGAGCTGACCGTAACATGGTCTGAGATTTGCAGCTTTTAATGTTTTGTGAGGATCAATATTCTTTTTATTATTTACACCAAGGCTAAGGCTACCTTAAATTAGATGAAAGAACACAGTATATTGAATTTTTTACTGTCTGATTTTAAATATTCAATGTTCGCATTGAACATATGCACACATTTTTATTTAAAAGTACTAGGAGCCTTTGCCGGAAACCGATTCTCTAACGACAAATATGGCGCAACAAGAGCCGCACTGGGCCGAATAAAAAATGCGAAACTTTTATGCATATCTGAAGAGCATACCTGAACATATGATCACACTTTGAACATTTCAAGTTAAAAACCATAGGAGCCTTTCGATGAAATTGGTTTTCTAACAACAAAAGTGGCACAGCGGGAGCCACATGGGGCCAGATCAAAGATCTGAAACCCTTATGCACATCTGGAGACCCAACCTGAACATATGAACACACATTTAACATTTCCAAATAAAACACTTTGGGGGCATTTCACCGGAAACCGAAACTACAGGTGCCGCATAGGGCCGAATCAAAAATCCGAATGCACATCTAGAGACCCTATATGAATATATGAACATACTTTCAACGTTTCGAATTAAAACCCTTAGGAGACTTTCAACAGAAACCGATTTTCTAACGACAAAAGTGGCGCTACGGGCGCCACATGGGGCCGAATAAAAAATCCGAAACCCTTATGCACATCTTGAGACCCTACCTGAACATATGAACACACGTTAAACAATCAAAATAACATATCTTTGGAGCCTTTCGTCGGAAAGCAGTGTTTTTGCTCAATCTTTAAATGACACCACTGGCACCGCGTGGTGATAACTAAACTAAACATTTTTTGTCATCTCTATACCGTATGGTATGGTTCAAAATTATAGCTAAAAATACGGGCGTAAGGACGTACTGACGTACAGAACGAGATCATCAATATATCCCTGCATCTTTTAAAAATACGGAGATACTAACTAAAATAACTCCTACACGAGGTAACCCTGACTATCGAAACTGTCTTTAAACCCCAATAAATAAATAAAGAACTAAAATAAGATCGGCGTGAATATTTTGAAAGCATGGATATTATTGTTTTGGTTATATAATATATACATGTGCAACTAGTTATTAGCAGGACGGTTTAATGTTTTCTTTACAATTTCCTGCTTCCTCAGAGGAAACTTTGGTAATCGAACAACCTCAACACAGGGGCGGCGGAAGCTCGATAAAAGTTGAGGGGCACAAATTTAGAAAACTACCATGGTCCGACCCCATGTGAGAAAAGTTACAATCATATATCAGTAAATGTACCATGACTCGCTATTGTCTCTCGTTTAGATGAATATGCCGTCGTGTAGTCGCTGGCCTGTCCATTCTTTCCACTTCAACCATCTTGCAACCCGAAGCCAGCCTTCGGGTTGGAAGACAGTTTGAGTAGAGAAACGAACCGAAGCGATCGAAAGTGGGATTCTTTGGCTAAATATTGTTTGGATTTGCAAATAATGTTATAGGATTTCCTGTAAATTGATACGTTTGAATGCGCCCATTTTAACTCATTGTGTAACTGCGAAACATATCTGTGAAAAAAGTGGAGGGGCACGTGTCCCCTGTGCCCAATGGCTCCACCACCTCTGCCTCAACAGTTCGAATAACCTTAATTGTTCGTGAAATTTAACAGATGAGGAATTTGTTCCGAAAATATTGGGCAGAGTGACGGTGAAGAGAAAGAATTATTTTTATGTGCTGTTGGAAATCTTTCGGGATTGAAGAGTAAACTTGAAACTATTTGCAATATATTTTTTATGTTGATAAAACCAGGCCCTGTTATCATTTCTGGGAACTTACGCACACTAGTCCCCTGCGAATATAGATTTTGTTTCGACTTGACGTTCAACTCGAACTTGCCCGTTCCCCCGTTAAACTTGAAACTATTTGCAATATATTTTTTATGTTGATAAAACCAGGCCCTGTTATCATTTCTGGGAACTTACGCACACTAGTCCCCTGCGAATATAGATTTTGTTTCGACTTGACGTTCGACTCGAACAGAAAATGTTCGAGTCGACCGAACATCGAATTCGAACCAAGTTAGTCGAAACCAGGTCTCCAAGAGGGGTTTCGTGCGCTATATCTCTAGTTTAAAATAGCCACATTAGGATTGTTTTGGCATTGTACTGATGATTTATCCACATATCCATGCTAACATTCAACAGTCCATACGTTAAATTGCAGCACTCTTGAACGAATGGTTGAATAGGAGACAAAGAGTCTTATGTTCCTGTGATTGCTTCTCTTCCTTCTTGACTTTAAGCTTGGAGTCCGACGTCCGATCATGCCTTATCGTGAAGCGATGAATGCTTCTAACTGAAGTGTACCAGGAATGATATGTAGTCCCTGTACGACAGCTTACGTGTTTTACACGCGTATGTAGCCGTGGCTTTATCCACTGTAAAATATGAGTGTATTACCATGTTATTTGGAATACACTGTAAGTTCTATGTTGATGTGTGCTTGCGGTTCGTGCTCAATTCCACGCATTGTTTTGACAATTTAACCTATATTAAAAGTACGAATGTACCGAGGCATTTATTAATAAGTTTTTTTTTCATTTTCGATTTTTATATTTGTGATTTTATTTTCGACTCGAATTCGATTTGAATTTGTTTATCGACTCGACTTCGACTCGAACAATCGAATATTCACAGGGGTCTAACACACACACACACACACACTCTCTCTCGCGTTCAGAGAGTGTTACAAATTGATAGTAGGGCCTGGTTTCATCAACACAAAAACATAATGCAAATCGTTTTCAGTTTACGCTTCAGATAATTTTAGCTGGCACTTTTTGGATTTCAGTCACTCTGAAATTTCCACCTTAATAAAGTACACAAAGCAAGCAATTCTAATTACTGCATAAAGGTCGTCACAAAAACAAAGGGAGTAACTCTCAACACTGTATCTGTACATTTTCCGACACGAGTTGACCCTGACTGTCGAAAGTGTCGTTAAGCCCCAATAAATAAATAAATAAATAAATAAATAAATAAATAAATAAATACATTTGAAATTGTTATGAGAAAATCAAAAAATGTAACCCAAAACAAACTAAAATATTACAGAAAAATTGCTGGGGAAATTTTCGCTTTTCCAATGTGCAGCCTGGGGAAATTACCGCTGGGAAAATCTCCGCGCACTATGCATAGGGTAATGTCCGCCTGGGGAAATGACCTCTGGGGAAATGTCTGCGCGCAGTATTATATCAGTATTATACACGTGGCTACACTGGATTCTGCACAGGGGCAAGTGAAAAAGAACCTTTGGAGCACAGTCCGTACTTCGTAATTCAAACACGTACCATAATTATATGTTATACAAGTTGATAATATGTTATTTCATTAACTGTTGTTTAATTGGTGACATGCTTGTAGCTTGGGAATATTTTAATAACAGTAGATGACACACCCTATATTCCACAGTACATTGCAACTCAGAACTGCGCCCATCCACATTCACTCTTAGATGCGCTCGAAACTGTCGAGCATTCATGCGTTGGTTATGTAAATCCCATGAATATTTGCTGAGATTTAGAGCCGGGTCAATACTGCCGATCAAATGTAAAATGGAAAACTTTCCCTATTTTGTACTTTTACCCCATACATCTTGTGACTTGAGCCTCCGATCCATGTGGCAAGCCCCCAGTCTTTCCCATTTCCACACCACCTACATTGTCGGCTGAGGTCGTCGGTCGGGACGTTTTTTTCCCCTTGATAGCTTCGATTTTTAAGTGGTAGTTTTGAAGAAATAGAGACCATCTCAAGATTCTGCCACGTAAGGGGCCTGTGATCAGCGTGTAGAATAAACTCACTACCATACTACCATATAAGACATACTGGAATTTGTTTACAGCGAACACCAGTGCCAAACATTCTCTCTCAATCACGGAGTAATTTTGCTCCCTCTGGAGTAGCTTCTTACTGGCGTACGCCACCGGAAACCGGCCATCTGCGTATTCCTGGAACAATGCAGCTCCAATCCCCATGTCTGACACATCGGTCTGGAAGAGAAATGGCCCAAGGAAGGCATAAGATGGGTAATCTGCTCAATATATGCTTCAAGGTACTGAACGCCTGACCCTGCTGAGCCTCCCACTTCACCTTATTGGGCCGCCCCTTCTTCGTAATGCCCGTTAGAGGGTCGGCCACCTCAACAAAGTTTGGGACAAACTTCCTATGGTAACCAGCTAGCCCCATGAACGATCTCACCTGTCTCTTGGTCTGAGGTGAGCGGGCCTCGCGTATTCTGCCCAGTGCACGGTAACCTTCCCCCCCCCCCAACCTTCTGACCCAGCAGCAATTCCATGGTCCGGAAACCAATTTGACAATTTGAAGGTTTGACGGTGAGACCGACCTTTCGTAGCCTACGAAAAAGGGATCCGAATACGTTAATGCCTTCCACCCAGCTGCGTGTGTTGCCCAAAATGTCGTCCATATAATGTTCAACCCCTTTTACATCTGCCAACAGCTTTCTCATCATACGGTTGAACGTTGCCCTGGCATTGACCTTGTCAGTGCTAAGCAATACTTAATCCGAAGGGCATCTTTTTAAACTGGTAGCAGCCGTGGGGTGTGGTGAAAGCGGTCATTGATCGGTGTTCCTTCTCAACGGGGATTTGTCAGTAACCCTTGCTCAGATCGATCGATCTTGCCGAAATATTTAGCTTGTTTTAGTTTGGACAGTAAAGCCTCTATGTCACCCACTGGTTTGTTGTCAATCTTGGTGACAGAGTTCAGCCTTCTAAAGCCACTGCCGAAACGGAGACTGCTGTCCTTCTTCTTCACTAAGACCGCCGGGGAGATGTACTGAAAATTTACCGGTTCGATAACTCCTGCACCCAGCATCCGTTCGACCTTCTCTCGCATTTCCCTTCTTTTTGAGTAAAGGATACTGTAGGTTCTAAGCCTCACTGGATCCGCCGTGGTGAGTTTTATTTTATGCTCACTCAGGTCGGTTGATCCAGGTAAATCCGAAACTACATTGCTGAACTCCCGCAACAATGCTCCAATCTGGTGTCTCTAACAGTCGGCCAACGCATCATCGATAAGTACGTCGCCATACGTTTCTGTCCCTTCGTCCTCCCCGAGGGCAAGCAAGTTTTCGTCCACACTCGTGGTAGCGTCTGAGCAAGTTGGCGTGATACAGCTTGGTCATTCCCTCGACGTTCACTCGGTAGTTCGTCCTGTTTACAACCCCTGTGACGTCAAATGGTCCCTTCCTTTGAAGGAGCATCTTGTGCTCGGCGGACAGAAGCACTGTCACCTTCTAACCGACCTCGAATTGTCTTTTTCATGTTTGCCGGTCATAGTGGAGTGGTGTTTGTACTTCCCTTGGGCTTTGTGCAAACTTTCTCTAGCCAGACGACATGTTTCTTCTAGTTTGTTCCTGAGAGCGAGGACATATTGGTAGATGTTTCAGACCTCGGGAGTTTCTATCCCTGTCTACAGTTCTTGCAGAGCTTGCATATGACCCCTCACCGTTTGTTCTCCCGTATAATAATTCGAATGAAGAAAATCAGGTGCGTACTTGCCGAATCTTCCTGTAGGCAAACAGGTCAACAGGCAAGTAGCCGTCCCAGTCCTTGGGCCTCTCTTGGCACATTTATTTCAGCATACCTTCAGGATACCGTTCATTCTTTCACATATCCATTGTACCTCGGCTTATATGGAGTAGAGAAAATTTGTTTTATTGAGACCAACCGACAAATCTCCTTGAGCATTCCCGGCGTGAACTGAGAACCTCTGTTGCAGAGGATTTTTTTTGGGAAGCCCAATCTACAGAAGACCTCGAGAAGCGCTTTAGCAACTCGCTCGGTTTCTGTCATTAGAAACGATACTGCCTGTGGGTACCGTGTAGCGTAGTCCACGATGGTCAGAACGTATCTACTGCCTTTGTCGGAAACGGGAGATACTGGTCCGATCAAATCCACCGCGACCCTGTCGAAAAACTCTTTCCTGAGTGGCATCTCACCCGAAGATACTCCCTTGACTTTCCCCCTTGGGACGGTTTTCTGGGAGATGTCACAGGACCTGCAGAACCTAGTTACGTTGGGAGTGAGGCGGGGCCAGTGAAAATGACGTGATTCTACCAAGTGTCTTTCTGGTTTCCAGGTGGCCTCCCACTACAGATTCCGGGCCAGGGACATGGCCTGCCTTCTGAATTTCAGAGTCTCAGTATCTGACGGACCTTTGCAACGAACCTTCAATAAGGTTGCTCGCGGTCTCTGTACAAAATACCGTTTTTCACGGATATGTTGTACCGCACCTTGCCCCTGGTAAGCACACTTTCGCCCACTTTGATAAGTTGCCAGAATTTCTCCAGGGTGGGGTCACTGGCTTGAGGTCGTCAACATGGACTTCAACCACTGCCTCGACTGGCACATTTAATAGTCGGATTCGCAACTTATGCTCTTGTCATCACGGCGGAGGCTTCGCCAGGTGTTCAATATATTGACCAATTGATGTTCGAATCATAACTCACACTAGGGATATTCCCAATCACTAGATCATGAATTGGGTTCTCAATACATATGGCCTCCACCTCTCCATTGTAAAAGGCATTTCTATGTACTCACTACGCATTTTCTAATCTCAGCTCTACTGCAGCCAGTGTCGCGAAGCATTCGCACCTCCTTCTGACCCACGAAACCGGTGTAAACTGGCGGAGTGGAGCTTCTGACACATGCCACTTATTGTGGGGGATAACACAGCCTCATCCAGTTTAAGCTGTCCCTGCTGGATGCACTCGCGTAGAGGACTGCTCTCTGGACCTATGGTCTGGCATAATGCTGCCGCTTGACGCCGTTGCCAGGTCTCTGGCCATACTTGCATATCCAACCCTTGGATGAATGGTTTCTGCTTCCCTGTCCAGAGACCCCCCCCCCCCCCCCATCCATTACCCCGACAGTGTTGCCAAGCTTTTTACAGCAGTCCCTGGCCATATACCCTGGCTTGCTGCATATAAAGCATGTTGTTTCTTTCTGAGCATCCCATTAGGGCTATCTTTCGCTTTAGGTAGGTTGTGGTGGATCAGCTTTACGGATGCCATTACCAACTCGCTTGCCCCACCCCTAGCCGTTTTGGGCAAGGTCACGTTCCCACCATGGGGCTCAATGTACAGCTCCGCCAGAGTCGCCATTTCATCGAAATTTGGATGTCGCCTTTCCTTTATAAAGAAACCTAATTCCGTGGAGAAGGCTGTCATGAACTGCCCTCGGAGTAACAGATCTTGCAGGGCCTCGTATGAGTCACTCTCTTCTGCGAGCTCTATCCAGCGTTCAAAGTATTGCTTAGCACTGACAACAAACTGAGGTACGGTTTCTCCCTCTGCAAATTTCCCGGAACTTGGTCCGGAATCTCTCCTCAGTTAGCTGGTACCTACGGAGGATGGTGTTCTCCAGTTGCGAGCCCGCGATAGTGAGGCCAGCTCCTTTTGTTCCCCCTTCTGTTCTTCCCTAGCAAATTGTAGTTCGGCCCCTCAAGGCCCATTTCTTTATTCAATGATACTAAAATACACCGATGTCAATTAATTCTGAAGTAACCTGTATAATTTCATGTACATGTAATTAACACAATGAATACATTGAAACTTAACGCAGTCGTCATGGACTATTCTCAAGGGCGCTTTTGTACTGCTGATTTTAAACCCCGGAGAACATCAGATGATCGCGGCCATATAAAAAAATCATTCTCGCGAAGTCACTTTCCAGGCAGCGTTTTTACCTTGCAGAAAAATCATGGCAGCCTCGCCAGTTAATGCCACCACCCTTATTTATCAACGTGGGGGGGGGGGGAGGGGGTCTATGGGGTTGTTTGTTTCCTCGCCGTTCAAAATCTTTTGCGATGAGCCAACAAGAGGGGGGAGGGCGGAATCCGGGCGCGGGCCAAACTCGGATGGCACACCTCAGTTGGAACCGCACTATGATTTTCTTCCCTGCCAAGTAAACTTAAAATAGGCTGGTTCTTCATTAGGTGTGTTTCCTAATCACTTTCGGCTACATAAAGGAAACGATGATTAAAGTATTTACGCCTCTTTTATTTAACTTTAAAATAAACTGATTTCAATATTTAATACAACAATTTGATCAACCTGGCAGAAACATTTATCACATAGGTTAAGTAGTTTCTCATCAAGTATACTTTGAATGTGTCACTGTCGATGGCTCGCAATCGAAGCTTCATACATTGAGCCTGGACTTTAACGCCTGTGTATCTGCAGCCTTGACTGTCGGAGATCCGGACTAGCAATGTTAATTACCTTGTGTCAACACAGTTCTGATTTGAATTCTATTCATCTTCGCGATCGACTAGCTTAGCAAGTCTTCATCACATATCTTATACTTGTGTCCTTTGAGAGAACTCTCCTCGAATGTTCCCGTCGTTTGAAATTCTTACAGTTCACGACAGAACTCATGACTTCAAAATGCGCTTCCGTGCTTGCGCGAATTGTCACTGATCGACTTCTAGTCGATATTCACAACACTCTGACGGGAAAAAACAGGCTACTGCGCGATCAATCTCTGTCGTTATCGAGGTTAAGGGGACGTCAACCAAACTTTGGTCAAATTTCATGCAATTGTCTTCCAAGGTTCAAAAAGACCCAACATGAATAACAGTAATAAATTATATACCAAAATGCTTGGAATGAAACATAGAACATGTGGAAAGTGGTATTTGCAATAGAACTGCTGCCATGTGTAAATGACACCACCTAAAAGTCTGCTATGGCATAAGTAAGTGAACAAAGGTTTTACAATAAAATACCTCAAAATAAAATAACAGCTGTAGTCTATAAACATTGAAGTACATACTCATAGAGATCTTTTCCTAATTCATGAAAGCAATAAAGATTGACACCAAATGTTATGAGTGGAGTGCTCACTGATTGAAGGCAGACATTTTCTTTTGTTTATGTTTTGATTTGGGGAGTTCAACAAAGATCAACTTGAAGGAGTCCACCAGAAGATGTATGGAAGGACAAAAGAGTGTCTCCCAGTATAAAGATGTATTTGTCACTGTGGTGGTTTGGAAAGAAACTGTGATATTCTCCTATGTAGAATGCACTGCAAAGTCATACATTGTAGTTGAATAAATATGTTTACAAACCCCTTGCACTGTAACCCCTTTTATCCCAAGCATCAATTTGATAGTGATTAAATTGTTAAATTTATCTGGTTTATCAAAAAGTATCATAGCTTGGTTTACTCTTGGACACCAATACACTCATGATATATTTTGGAGAAAAAATAAGGGTAACTGTAACCTGTCACTGCAATAAACCATCTAATGTACTTAAAAGTACATTGTTATTCAAAACACATCAAATCAACCTTACATAACCATTATTGCATGTACTTTCCGCAAGGAGGCTTATTGGCATATTGAGATCAGAAGTGCACATCCAGAGGGTCTAACATATTTTTTTTTCAAGAACGCAGTACACAAAGCAATCCCCAAAAGGTGACAAGTGAGCCGCATTTGACAAAAAATTTCTTGTACGACTCTACTATGACGGCACTCAAGGCATATGCCTTTTTTCTCAAAGTTTAACTCTTTTTTCTTTTTGATGATCCTGGCCACACATTTCCAAAAAACTTTCAGACAGGTAACCCTCCAAATAAGTATATCTGCAAAAATCATGTTACATTGCAAAATATTCTCTTGAGACTTCAAGTTCTGGACCTTTCGTGCTTCTTACTTCCAACTATAAGACTTAATTTATCGATTAATGGGTGAATAGGAAAATCCTGCCATAATCAACATTTTGAGTTCCATAAGCCTCCATAACAGCTCCGATAATAGTGTCTAAGATTGGTGGCTTTATACTGAATATTCATTAGCTTGTTGCTTGCTAAGTAATAGGAACAAAATCTTCACCCAAAATATTTTGTAGCAATAAATTTGAGGGTGTCAGCAGGCACTTTCCAACAAATTGTAACAAATCAACTAGTTATAAACAAAATTTTCTAACTCGAAAGAGTGAAAAAGTACCATAACTCTGGAAAAAATGTGGGAAGAAACAAATGCTACAGCAGCTACACAGGCAACGTTTCCACATGATGCTCGATCACAACACCAAATATCCTTCAAATTGGAGTAGCAGTTGTTGAGATACAAGGGAGAATGTTGGTACATGTAATGATGTATGGGATAGAGGACAGAGGTCACCATGGCACGGCCCTAGGTGCACCTTTGATTTTACAACTTCCAGGTCTGGGGCATAATAACATTCGCAACACACCCACCTTATCAATTCATAATTCCAGTACAATAAAAGGAATTATCAATTTTAATTAATTTATAGATGATGGGAAATATTTGGCTTCTTTTGCCTTCTCGTACTATTAATTACCACAAACAATATCAGTTTGATGCCGACAAACGAAACTGAACGCATGTGGCCTGGTTAAAAAGTAACTCGGCGTGGATAATGAAGAAATTGCGAATATTTCGTGTATTTCAGTTGTTTAAATGCCAATTGCGGCTAATTTTGACCGTGGATTCGATAATTCGTTTGGGTTTTGACCACACGGTCACGCTGACAGCAATTATGTTTATTATGATATGCAAATTGGGAGATAATTTCCGGTGAAGAAGATTTGTCACATTTGTCAGTGTAAAACGATGACAAAAGACACTGTTCAACAACGCGTGTGCTAGTTTTGTTGGTTGCAAGAACAATCTAAATTCACGGCATCGTCCAATCGCGCCTTATCTAAAAGCGCGAATGCATCATTTTCAATCCATCTTCAATCACATGCAGACATCAAACAGAGCCGCGGCAAATTCCATGGTTAATAGAAAGTAAATAACATCACAACATCGGGGGAAATCAACACGCTCAATATCGTTCCACGTCACATCGAATATACTTCGAGAAAAAGTGATTTCTGAAGAATTCTGCGTACTTTGCTATGAATATTGCCTTATTTTATGTGTATCGTCCAGATTTTATACACTCGGTTATTTTTTTACAAGTGTTTCGTGTTGTCTTTTTAGTGCGCAATAATTCAGATTTTTTGTCAACAAAAAAGTTAAGACGGCAGGTAAACACGAGAGGGAATTTCGAACCATATTTTGCAGTTATGACATTAACAGCTGAAGTATTTGCTGTAACCTGTTTGCAAATCCGCTCATACATTGTCTCGAGCAAATAAAGGACGTGATCACATCCTTTCATTCTTACGTTCGCCCAAAATGAGTATTTCTGCAAGAACCACATTGTAATCACATGACCGGAATAAACATCAGTGCAACATGGCCACATCCGGAATATCCAAAATTTGTGTTGGTTGTATTGCATTCCGACATCAAAACACACCAGAGTGTGCGTCATAAAAATGCTTTCACCGGGTCTGCAGTATGTTATCATTACATTGAAGACAAGGCTTTCGAATTACCGATCATTTTTGGTTTTACCGGTTCGTTACTTATGCCATTGGCAAATTAATGTTCATCAAAATCATAAAATTCACTTGTTTTCCTGAACAAAATTATATGTACCTCTGCTATGCACTTTACTCATTATTTTGATATATACATGTAATTTGCCTTTCCTTACTTCACTTATCTGTTTTTGAGGCATTGGGAAAAATCTCAACAAATTGACCAAAGTTACGTTGGACGACCCCTTAATACTAGGGCTGCACGGTATATCTATATAGACAATATACATATAGTGTTTTTTATATCTGGTTTATACAACGAGTTGAAATATAGAGCCTCGAAAATATTAACTATATTTCAACGAGTTGTATAAACCAGATATAAAAAAAACACTATATGTATATTGTTTTTATCTGATAACGAACAGCAGTTTCAATAGTTGGTGCTTATATTCACTTTTATGCTCATTCCCACGGGCCTCCGTAGAAAATGAGACAAAGCAAACGCGATCTTTTGGTTGTTGCTGTACAGGCAAAACCACTGGTTGCAGTTGATCTATTATTCATGTCTTTTTTAGCTCTTCCTGGCGACGATGATAAAGTGTATTCAATCGAGAAGTTTCCAATTTCCATTATTTATGGTCCACTTTTGTTTTTGTTTACAATTCGTACGAAACGTTTTTTTTCACGTAGCAGACGAACATGTAATTGGAGCAGTACTTTGATCGTGGACGTAGACGTAGCTATAAATAGTGCATTACACATTACTGACAGTCTAGTAATTTCTACATAAGGTTTTGAACGAAGTAGGTTGTAATTATTTCTTTATTTCAGCAAAATAAACTGAAAATTTACATGTTTATACTTATAGAAAATATGTCATATATATTTCGATTAAATTTCACTTGCTCCTTCAACGTAGAATTCCAACTTGCATTACGAAGTTTATGAATGAATGAAAATGGAATCGAACGAGGTCAAAGGTCGTTCGCATAAATTATAATTATATACAACACCCGTTGTATATACTTCAAGTATATACAACGGGTGTTATACTCTATGGTTATCAGATAAAAACCGATATATACCGGTATTCAAACCAATATCGATTGAATACCGGTGTAATTACAAAAATATCGGTTTATCGTCATTATTCATTTCCCCACAATTTAATTTTCAAGATGTCTTGAGTTTTTTAACTGTAGCCCCGAATGAATAATATTATCCCTTTACCCAAGGAATCGTCTGCATATGCTTACGTAATATACAATTTCAGCAGTTGAAATAATAATTTCAAAAAATTTCAACAAAACTATATCATGTGACCCCCACATTGGAACGAGCTCGTTGAGCTCGTTCCAATGAGGGGGGCACATGATTTTGTTTTGTAGAATTTTTTTTGAAAATCTCATTAACCTTTTTTTTAAAGAATAAATTTTGATAGCGTCTGCCTTGGGGTAAAGGTTTTTCGAACCGCGTCATCAAGGCATACTAGTTCGTTCCGACTGTGATGCCTTAAGCCTCGATGGTGGTACTTATGTTAATTTTTCTGAACAGTTTTCGATATACCGGTATACAGCGGTATGTTTTTGAATACCGATACCGGTATTCCGTTTTGAATATCGTGCAGCCCTCATTTTGAGACAGGTGTGATAAATCGGGGGAGGAGGCCTCTCCCTTTTAGACTGTCTTTGTCCTGACAACTCAGTTCAATTACTTAATGTCTCTCTTTGACAAGAGGGCTTAAATCAGAGTAATCACATCATGTTCAAATCTAAACAGAGAATAAAAGAAAACGTTTTTATTTCATTGTATCGCGCGCACGCTCGGTTCGCACAATGGGTGATCATAATCTTTGAGCGTATTTTTGTGTGTCGAATTTATCTGTTAACAATGCAGAGTGCTGTCCATTCAAGATTCAGCATCCATTTTGATTTTAAATTCCACTCGAACGGCTAAAGAGAAACTGAAATAAACAACATGATGAGAAGATGATTATTTTACTTTCATTATCTTGTTTTCCTTTTTTATCCCATTAAGCTGAAATAAGAAAATTACTGCCCAAATAGGGAGTGTAGACTTACTACTTACAATTTTCTGAGAAAAAGCTAACAACACACTTGTACAGTGAGATGGTGCACGGGTTTAACCGTTTAGTCCATGAACTGAAAGGTCGCGGTGTTCTTGTTTTCTTTCTCTCCCAAGAAACCTCGGTATTTGTCTGGAAGGGAACAAACTCGTGCTCCCAATAAACATACAACTGTGTTTATTAATTTTCGGAATATTTTCCTCCCTGAATGAAGCTTATATGTGTTTATTAAAATGGCTTCATTTTCCCTCTCGTTTCCCTTTTCAAACTGTTCCACTATTCCCCACGGGTACCTGCAGTCAAATGTAATAGTCTTGTAGTATTGTTGATGAAATTGTTTCTGTATAAACATATCATATATCGTCCCTTGCAGGCTTAACGGTGCCAACTGCAATGTCTAGGCATTGCAGTTGGCAGCATTTAGCTTTCAGAATACGATTTATGCCAACAGGTCCATCTTCTGTTTTGTTGCAGACACATTTATGTTAGTTCATAGATTGTCTTCCCATATGAACCTGCACTGGAGTTACTGCTACACTGTAAACAATTACCGTAATGCTACGGCTAACTACCGTCAGGTTACTGTCATATACAACGGTCTCGAGACTGTTAATTAATTTTAACGGTGTTGCCGTAGAAAAACGCGCGAATTTGATCCGATGAACGTATTGTTCCCGTCACGATATCCAATTACGTCGCACGGCGGTAAAAACAGTCTGTTTGTACTGCGTCATCGATATTCGATGGATCTTATGGCTTGTGGCCACGGATCTCCGCTAAGGCCGGCAAACCCATATGCTTTTATTGGTTCAAGGTAAAATGCGGTTAATGATGGCTGGAATTAAATTACGGTCAAAATGACGTGTAGCAGTGTTCCAGCCATATGGCTGGAACACTGCCACCGGTCATTTTGACCGTATTTATTTTGATGGTAATTTTTACGGGAAAATAAGGCAAATGATGGTTAACATTTTTTACGGTCATATGTCCGGCAGCTAGTTTCCAGGCATATTACGGGAATATGCGGCAAATGACAGTGAAAAATTGTTTACGGTTTGCCGTAACGCTTACGGTCATATGCCTGGAAACTAGCTACCGGTCATATGACCGTAAAAAATTACGGTAATTTTTTACAGTGTATTAACTTCCTTCCCCCACCCCACCACAAAGGCCTGTGGTGACTATAATGATTGTCTGAATGTGAAAGGTTCAAACGCAAATCTCGTCTCAATCCAATCCAGTATGCCACGGGAGGTGTTAACGATGTATAGTGTATGTCTGCATTGTGATATGTTCAAACAATTATAAGGACTGTCTGCTTTTGTTGCCTGCACATAGTTGAACATCGACCATCAGCACAGCAACATGCATTGTGTTCAGTGTTTTCGATTGTTGTCTTTCGCAACTCATCCTGTGTTCATACTATTCGTTAGTTTGATTAGAAATGCTGGTGGACAAACTTGGAATGATACTCAAAATCTAGTAAATAATTTACTTACAGACTACAATCAAAGAGTTATACCTTTACAAGATCAATTTACAGATTTAACTATTTCTTTACAATTTCATATGGCTAGTATAATCAAATATAACGAGATTTCTGACGAGTTAATTAGCTCTGCAAAGTTGATATGGGACTGGAAAGATAATCGACTTACATGGAAGAGCTCTTCATATTCGGGCGTTACATCAATAAATCTTTTCCCATCGGATGTATGGAAACCTACCATGGATGTAGTAAACACTTTGTCGAAAGACTCAATGCCTCCAGACCAGGGAACAATCAAGGTGGAAAACGATGGTCACACTACATGGCTCTACAATCAGATATTCGTCACATCTTGTTTAATGGATGTTTCTTATTACCCATTTGACATACAGAAGTGTGAGATAGAGTTCAGCACCGGTCTCCGAACAGTGTCCGGTATAAAACTGCAACACGTGAATGCCCAAGAGCCGAAAACTGTTGAACCAAATGGTATTTGGGAACTGTTATCAACAGATGTAGCTTCTGTTTCAGAGTCGGACATAAGTACTATTACATTTACTTTCACGTTGAAAAGACGTCCAACAACACACCTGGGCACTGAAATACTCCCGCCACTGGCTTTAATGGTTTTGAGCTGCCTATCGTTTGTAATTCCGACTGAAACTGGTGAGAAAATGTCATTTTGTGTGTCTGTATTTCTGGCTAATGCTGTTTATATCACTTATATTGCAAATCTCTGTCCACACACAGCAAGAACAGTCAGTTTATTTTTAGTATATTTGGCTCTGTCGTTTTCTGTCAATGTTCTGATAGTCGTCATGAACGTGGTTGTGTTGACTGTGCACCACATGCCAGACTCTACCATCATTCCCTCATGTCTGAAGCAAGCGTTCTGCAGGTCGAGAAAAGTGTCCGATGGCAGAAATCGTGACTCGAAGGAGATTACATGGAAACTAGTGGCTAAGAGACTCGACAAAATCTGTTTCATTCTCTTCATTGCAGTAACTATAATTATGACAATCACCGTGTTTGCAATTCTGATACGCCATTACAACAGCATGGACGCGTCTTGAACATACAACACTGTCACGGGAGACCATTTAATTTGATCGTATGGCTGCACGGTATTCAGTTTGCACGGTATTCAAAACTGAATACCGGTACCGGTAATCAAAAAAATACCGCGGTATACGGGTATATCGAAAACTGTTCAGATATCTGAACATAAGTACCACAATCGAGACTTGAAGCATCACAGTCGGAACGAATCAGCTTGTCTTGATGATGCGGTTCGAAACATCTTTACGCAACGCAGACGATATCAAAATTTATAATTTTAAATAACAGTTTATCAGATTTTTTCAAAAAATTCTACAAACACAATATCATGTGGCCCCTTCACTGGAACGAGCACAGCGAGCTCGTTCCAATGAGGGTTCACATGATATAGTTTTGTTTAAAGTTTTGAAAATTATTTTTTTTTAACTGCTGATTTTGTATATTACGCGACATGCGGGCAATTCCTGGAGTAAAGGGATAATATTATTCATTCGGAGCTGCAGTTAAAAACTCAAGACATCTTAAAAATTAAGTTGTGGGTAAATAAATAATGACGATAAACCGATATTTTTGTAATTACACCGGTTTTCAATCGATATTGGTTTGAATGCCGGTATATATCGGTTTATCGATATGCCGTGAAGCCCTATTTGATCCCGATTTTGTTTTTCATTCGCCTCAATTTGCAGCCTGTGGATAATTGTACAACCTGAAATCAGCTGGGTTGGAAATCAACCCAAATCAACTGGGTTGAGTGAATATGAACCCGGCTAGGTTCATATTCACTCAACCCAGTTGATTTTGTTGACTTTCAACTCAACTGATTTTAGAGTGTAACTGGTCTACCATTATGTAGACTACTCCTACAATGTCGTACGATGAAGAAAAATATTGTTATATTGATATATTTTGATTCGAACCTTTTACATATCTTTACCAGAAAACCTTGGATTTCACTGGAACTAAACTTTCCACGAGGCTCGACAAAATGTGTTTCTTTCTTTGCCGCAAAGTATATGTAATTCTAACAATAATTGCGTTTATCATTCCAGACACGCAACAGTTTGTGAGGACGAGAGCTTCGTTCGCCTGAAACCTAATAGTGTGTTCACTATAATTGTGTTTCTTATTCCAGGTCCGCAACAATTTCGGCGAACGAGAGTTTCGTTTCCCTCAAACCCAATAGAGTGCTGAACTTTCATTCGTCTATATTACCAGATCTCGAACAGACATGCTTAATGTTGGTGTTGATTTGTAAACGTTACAAGGGCCATAATCTGCTTTGTAATGGTTTCAAAGCCTAACCTTTGACCCGTTAACCAACCAGACTTACAGACGGCATTTGTAAATATGAAAAAATGTTGAATAACTTAACATTTTTATTTGTTGTCACCATTCCAAATGACTGCTCAAAGCAAAGATTTTAAGACAAAAGAGAAGAAAAACAATCGGACTATTTATGACAACTGTAAAAGACTGTTTTAAAAAAAAAATAAACATTTTACTTTCCATTGCTTACACAAAAACAATACACCAACCAATATAACGAGCTCATTCCAGTGAAGGGTCATCAGATATGTTTTAAAGCCAATATCAGTATCACTTTCCCTTTCTCGCTCTTCACTCTTAACGCACTGAGTAGCTTCAGAATATTTTTTATCACACCTAGTCATGGCTGCTGTAAAGAAAAAAAAATGTGATAAAAAGATCATCTAAATATTCCTCAAACAATCATTGGTGAAAAAATCCATTATATTTACAGGGGGAGGGGGAACATTTGATTCAATATACCCAAATTATACTTATTTCAGTGACTAGAGAAATCCTGTCCTGGATGGGAATATCTGCCAGCAGCATGCAAAGAGTTAAATCGACAGACAATAAGCGACTAAATGAAAAAAAATATCGTCTCTCAGATTTAGTTTGTATGTGAAAGAGCTTCTAATAAAACACTGTATGCCGAGCATACGATATCCGGAGCAACGTAGAAATCTGTAAATCTGTAATTAAGAAACTTTAATGCAGTAACTGTAAAGTAAGTAAAGTAACTGTTTTGTATATATAATGTATTATTTTCTTGGAAACGGTAGTCTGATTGGCGACTAGAAACGAGGGATGATCGGTTACCGCCAGTGCTTTTTTTTAAATAAATGATTGAAGTCAACAAGTGCCTTGCTTGAGGTAAGATCCCAAGTGGTTCGCCTCACGACGACAGTTTGTGGGGAACATGGGCAACAAACGTTTTAGTTTAGTTGCGATCCTTAAAATGGACATGGTTCCAGAAAAAAATATGTTATAAAGAAGTCTGAACGTGGAATACATGCTACTGTCATGGGAATCCGAGAAAATTAAACTTCCGTGAGTGTACCGCTCAGGTGGAACGGGACCGCAAAATGATTTGCATGGACCGGAAAGGAAAAGCAATCGGCAACATGCGACGACACAACAAGGAAACGGAAACCTGGAAGTGGGCCTACAGTGGAAGGTGGCGTCGCGGATGAAAAACGGCCACATTGTAATGGTAGTATCAACAGACAAAATAACGTATTAAATGATGTCGATGTAAACGCTGCTGCCGAAACATTAACCCTTTACCCAACGTAACGGCCAAAACCGGCCAGCGCTATTATCAAAAATCGCCAGTTAATTTTCATTATTTTTTTCATTTTTTGTCTCAAAAACATAGGTTATGACCCCTCATTGGAACGAGCTCGTCGAGCTCGTTCCAATGAGGGGTCATAACCTATGTTTTTGAGACAAAAAATGAAAAAAATTAGTTATTCAAGAATTATTTTTGCAAGTGTCGTCTGCTTTTCATGTTAGGTAAAGGGTTAAACAGACCAATCGAAAGTGTACAAAATTTTAGCGAGCTGCTGATCAGACTATGTCTTCTTGAAACTGAACAAAAAGCAACGTGTGTAAAAATCGACATCATTTCGAAACTTGTACACAATGATGAGGGCAGTGTCGAAAAAACCCCACAGTTAACATTCGTTTAAGGGATGTAAAAATCCACCAAGACCTTTGACAAAACAAACCGTTTAATGAAAGAGACAGGCAAACAGATCTCTCGTGTCGAAAAGCTTCTGTAGACGAAGCATATAAATGAGATCGGATACTATCTCATCAAATGGACAGGTTATCAATGCACCACATGGGAACCATAGCAAAACCATGATCTGTTTTTATCAGAGAAGTTATCTCAAACACAGCCCCACTCTAAAATCAGTTGAGTTAAAAATCAACCCTAGTTAACTGAGTTGAGAGAATATGAACCCATTTGAGTTCATATTCACTCAACCCAGTTGATTTGCGTTAATTTTTAACCCAACTGACGTTAGAGTTCAGATGTGGAACAATGCCAAGGAATACAAGAGAGGCATGGTGGAATAATCCGCATTACCAGCCACTGGGTACATTTTGCAAAATTTAGAAAGGTTTCGTCCAAAAAAGCGATAAATTGTTCGGTGCTCTTTTCATAATGAAACATTGGGCTGAAATGAATTTCGTCATGCAAAATATTTTCGCGATTGTGAGCTTCGTGTTAGATGAACTTGAAATTATTTACGGTTGTTGATCAGGTTCTGGTTCAGTTTTCGTTCTCTTTGGAGAACCAAATATATTTCAGGAAGGGAAAACTGTTATGTGCTGTTGTTCTAAATAATTTACGAAGAACAAATATTCCACAGCGTATTTTAAGATTATAGAATGAAAACGTGAGCGCTAATTGTTATGGGGACTTAGCAGTAATTGTAGTGTTTGTTGTGAAGTACTGGCCATAATAGACTTTATACAAAAGCCGATAATCGCTGATTAGTCCTTCGTATAACAGTTACGCGCTACTTTTTTGGCAAATCTTGTATTTCCAAAATGTTTAATTTTGTTTTGGGTTTCTGTTTATTAGTAACCGTTGTTATACGTAACTGTTTTGTATATAAAACATGTTTTTTCTTGAAAACGGGAGTCTGAATATCGACAAGAAAAGAGGTACTGCCGGTTAGCAACCGTGCTTTTAACCCTTTACCCAACACGAAAGGCAGACGACACTTGCAAACAAAATTCTTGAATAAATAATTTTTTTCATGCTTTGAGTCAAAAACATAGGTTGTGACCCCTCATTGGGACGAGCTCAACGAGTTCGTTCCAAAAAGGGGTCATAAGCTTCGATTTTGTGACAAAAAATGAAAAATAATGAAAATTAAATGGTGATTTTTGTGAATATCGCTGGTCGGATTTTGCAGTTACGTTGGATAAAGGCTTAAACAGATAATGAATAAATAAATAAAACTCGCAACTGCTTTGATTGCGCTAAATGCCTCGCCGCTGCATCTCACGGCAAAAGAAAGACCGGACATTCTTTTAAATAATATACACTTATTTTTCTGATAGAAACATTCAGTCTGAACTGATCAAATTTGTACCTCCAGTTTCTTCTGAAACCCCAGTAATGTTGTCTTCGATGGTATCACGGAACTAAATATTTCCCCATAGGCGACCATTATAACGTTCAGGCAAAAAAAATATGATCGCATCACTTTAATTTTGGCATTCAAGTACCATTGTCAAGTATACCCCTTCAGACAACTTTTTCTGACCCCAAAACAGTGGGCCATGCAACAAATAAGAGAGAAAAATTGACAGCAAAGGAAGTACCGGTCACCTACACATATTTTTCAAGGAATTCCCTACAAAAACACACCAAATATAAATTGTATTTTTTAGGTCCAAAAGTCATCAAATCACCCTCTTTTTTTATGTGGAATATTCATCAATAACGCAAGATGTCAATAGAATGCTTCAAACGTTTATTGAAACAACTTATTTTCCCAAGGCTGTTTATTTTTAGAGATTGCATCACTTCCGACATTTCAAGGCGGGAAACTCTAATTCAAATATTTAGTTCCCTGATATCTATAATCATCCCCAACCCTACCAAAGAGACATTTTACCACTTTCATGAGATAAAATAATCATTTCTGCATTAGAATCCAACTTTTGGCTTCTACGGAGTCAAAAACATGGGAAATTTGCTCTTTTAAGGAAAAGTGTCCAAATTGTGTCAAATGAGCTTAAAACTGGTATTGCCTCTAGAAGATTTTTTCTAGCCCATTACCTAATAAATTAGCTGTGAGGGATGAAAATTTATAGCTTTCTTTAAAAACTACCCTGATCCCAAAATAAAACTCAAATCTGCATCAGCACACAATATTGTAGGAAAAAATCTGTCTCATTTAACCATACCGCAAGCAAAACAGTGCCCCATCCCCCACGAAACAATATGAATGTCAATTTTGTTTAAAAAATTCGGGCTGCAGCTATGTATTTCACTAATATAAAAGGACTCTGCCATTTTATCCTAAGAGCTAATGTAAAATTTTCTTCTACCTACTCATGTGTTGAAATATAGCATTGAATAGAACCCCCGGTATGCCCCTTTTCATCAAAATCTATGACATAATTTAGAAACTAATTGATATTGATCTAAAACAAACCCCCTGTGATATTAAATTCCCATTTGTGATAGATTTTAAATCACATTCTGGCTTCTGAAACATTTCACCTTGTGTTTGATATATATTTGTGAAAGAAAGCATCAGTTTTCTCAATTAAGACACCTAGAGTCTTTGGTATGGCACTGACAGAACATAAAACAGTGTTTTTTCCAAAGGAAAGACCAGTGCCTGCTACTGTGGTAACTCATAACGATGTTAAATGCCTAAAGCCATCAAATATTTATTCTTTAGTGTTATGCTTGTGCTGTAAATACCCATCAGTGCACTTTCAGAACTTTTGTTTCAATTCCCACAGACACCCATTCTGACAAAAAGAGTGAAATTGTAGAAAATATGTTTCCAAAGTGGATGAATCTGGGATGTACAACAAGAATATAGTGGTCTTTGTTGTTATTATGTTATTCTTCCACTGTAGCCCCATCCCCTCCCCAACTTTGTGTTCCAAAACACTCTTTCAATGAAGGACTTGCTTTTTGACATTTTAAAGAGCATAATATAGAAGAGAAAAACCTCTGAATACCAGTCAATAAAAGTGCAGTATAGGTTGTTTGGTTGTGTGTGTGTGTGGGGGGGGGGGGGGGGGTGAACGTTGGAATCACCCTGCCCCTAGTACTATGAAGGGGAACCATGGTTTAAATGAATGTGTTAATGGGGTAAGGTAGGCTGTTAGTTTGCAGCTGCCAGAGGTTATAGTGTTTTCATGTGGAATGCACTTGCTCAATGTGTGAATTTTCTTGCATTAACAGTAAGTTTTGGCAATATGTAGCCTTTGTTTCTGACTGTGACAAAAATGCAACTTTTCAAAACAATAAAACAGTTCTCTGGGGTGTGTGGACCCTCAATGAACATTTAATGTTGAAATAATCCCCCAAAATAATAATTGAATCTGGTTTAGAAGCAAAAACATATTTCCTATAGGTACATGTATCATGGAACTAAATATTTTTCCCATAGGCGACCATTATAACGTTCAGGCAAAAATAAATATGATTGCATCACTTCAATTTTGGCATTCAAATATCTTTGTCAAGTAGAGCCCTTAAAACAACTTTTTCTGACCCCAAAACAGTAGGTCATGCAACAAATAAGAGAGAAAAATTGACAGCAAGGGAAGTGCCGGTCACGTGCTCATATTTTTCAGGGAATTCCCTACAATAAAAAACACACCAAATATAAATTGTATTTTTTAGGTCCAAAAGTAATCAAATCACCCTCTTTTTTATGTGGAATATTCATCAATAACGCAAGATGTCAATAGAATGCTTCAAACTTTTATTGAAACAACTTATTTTCCCAAGGCGGTTTGTTTTTAGAGATTGTATCACTTCCGACATTTCAAGGCGGGAAACTCTAATTCAAATATTTAGTTCCCTGATACCCGATGAGTTTTCCCGAACGATAACTCGCCGATCAAACCATGGCTCACAATTTTCGTCATTGGAAGAGCTTTACAGGAGAATTAGCTCCCCTGAAGTTCCTAATGTTGTCAGTATATTTAACACTTAGGGTACTGCAAGTTCATGTCAACGAAGTTGTATGATCGGTCTGCGCATCATTTCACAAACTTCAGGCGTTTTCCTGTGGAGTAGTATAAAAATACACAAACTGGCTTTTTACATTATTTCCCCAATCAGTTTGATTTGACGTTTGACTCTTATTCTCTGTTGAAATCAATTTAAAAATAAGAAAACGGCGCTTTCGCCATCCATTGAACATTTTTTCTGTTCCTTATTCATCAACAGTGTGCGCATCGTAACATATATTATAGACGCTATCCTTTCCATTAATATAAACGTCTACGAGGTAAGATTTTCTATTTTCTTTCCTTGGAAGAATTGAAAAATTTACAAATTACTGTAAAATAGGACTGCACGGAATATCGATAAACCGATATTTTCCGGTATTCAAACCAATATCGATTGAATACCGGTGTAATTACAAATGTATCGGTTTATCGTCATTATTTATTTACCCACAATTCAATTTTCGAGATGTCTTGTGTTTTTTAACGGTAGCCCCGAATGAATAATATAATCCCTTTATCCAAGGAATCGTCTGCTTGTTCCCCCGTAATATACAAATTCAGCAGTTGAAAAAATAAATTTAAAAAATTTCAACAAAACTATATCAAGTGACCCCTCATTGGAACGAGCTCGTTGAGCTCGTTCCAATGAGGGATCACATGATATAGTTTTGTTGAAATCTTTGGGGATAAACTAATTTTGAGAATGATAAATTTTGATATCGTCTGCGTTGGGTAAAAGTTTTTCGAACCGTATCATCAAGACACGTTAATTCGTTCCGACTGTGATGCCCCCAGTCTCGATTGTGGTACTTGTTGTGTTCATACATCTGAACAGTTTTCGATATACCGGTATACCGCGGTATTTTTCTGAATACCGATACCGGTATTCAGTTGTGAATATCGTGCAGCCCTACTGTAAAACACATTCGCTAAACTAAGAGCCAAAGTGGACCGTTACGTAGTTGCATCTTATTAACTTGCCATAAATAGCCAAGTTTTCTTTTGTAACTTTTGTTAAACGAAAACAACAGAGAGATCAGAGAGATGTGGATTGTTCTCGTTTATTAAAAATAACAAAAGAAAACTTAGCTTTATTTTTTACTGATGCCTTAGGTGTTTTCTGAAAAATTACATGCTTTTTAACTCAGCCTTCCCCGACCGTCTAATAATATCAAAAGGGATAACTGCATCGAAAGTAGATTTTCATGAAGAAATACTGGGCCGCTTGTATTATCCTTTACAGAATCAAAATGTTTCATTCCACTATATCGGAAAGAGAAAAAGATGACATTAGATTATTGAGGAAATCACCACTAAAATATGATTGATAATTTTATTGCTTGTTAATTTTATTTTTATTTATAAAACTAGTAAATAAATGTTAATTGTCTTTGATTAAAATATTATTTACAGTTATTGTATATTACTGGAATATACTTGTAACAGGCAATCTCACCCTATTTTTGTGGTCTTCATCTTATCTGATCTGATCGGCCTCTAATCTGGGATGATAAGGGAATGTTTTAACATCGCATGCGACATTAAACGCCTGTCGCATCTAATCGCACATGGATAATTACTCGCACTTATCATAAGTTCGACATGCCTTTATCGTTATTTTGATGCTCAACATGAATTTTGCAGCGACTATGACGGTTATCCCCGTGAACATTTTAAGTTATACTGTTTGTTGAAAGAGGCATGGTCTCACGTTCCCTGCATGAAATTTATATTCAACCGAGGCGTTAGCCGGGGTTGAATATATGTTTCATGCAGGGAACGTGAGACAATGTCCCCTGTCAACAAACAGAATAACGTATATGTCCCGTTCTTCGCTTCATTCGAATCATTTTAAAATTTGTTGTTGTACAGCGAATATTAGAAAGCAGACGTTGTTTCGCTAAGGTGTTAACTTTTATCATAACAGACTGGAGTGATTTCCTTTTATTCAATGTTTACGTGCCCAATCAACGGGGCGAGAGGCTCTCGATTCGTTTCAGTTTATGTTGCAGTAAATTAATGAAAAGAGACCTTACAATCTCATCGGTGTCTTTAATAATTACCCATGTTTACATAACTAATCTTTTTGTACGTAATAACGGTACTTTTGTGTGTATTTTACTTCAGTTACATGTATTTGTCTCAGTTGATTGTGCAAACGAGACGCTTTCCTTGACAGTGGACATAAGAATCGCTGACAGTAGACATATGCGCGTGCTCGGCGACATAAAATAAAAACAACGAGGCATTGACCAATCACTGCAAGGTATTACGGTTGGTATCGGGACATAGCAGACTGTCTGAATGTGAGCGCCATTGTAATATACAACTGTTGTCGGTACGGCAATGGTATAGAAAGTCGGGTCGGTAAAATCAGTCCAATATAATCAAAGCACGAGGTCACTGGATGCCACTTTCGCGACAATAGTTGTTTTTTTTCAGGTGGTATTGATCCAACCATTACACCAAAGAAAGTAAGTGTTTTTAACCAACAGACTCAGATTAGGGTGTTTTAGGGCGCTCCAGGGACGACCCATGTAAATATACAACATGGAAGTTGATTGAGTTTGTCTATCAATTCTGGTTCTTCAGAAAACGAGAGTCTCAACTTTTTCAAACTCGTATCATTCCTACCTCAAGCGATCCTTTCGTGACGTCACGGACGTTCGGATAGTTTCTAAATGACAATTTTACAAACACGAAATAAAAACTCGACTGCCGTGACTCTGAACGGCAAACATCGATCCTTTCCTTTTTGTTCACGTTTCTGGTGTCGTATTCAGTTTTTAAAGATCCACTGCCTTATCGTAAATGGATTCTGACAACAGTTAGTTAATCCGAGTTGTCACGTTGCGTCTCGTTGACAAGACCAAATCTCCTCGATCAAATCGACAATTGAAAGGAATCGGACGACCCAGGTCAACATACTGTAGTAATAATCTGTACAGATCACTACCAAGTGCGCGTTGAAAACTACGAAAGCGTTTAATTGCCACTTGTTCCAACCACTGGCAGGGGGGTATAGATGACGTACTCACCACTCCTGAGTAAATGGAAAAACATTCTAGTTGCGTTTGGTAACTTGACGCCACAAGAAACGTTTCATTCATTTAGGTCTCTACTTCATCTTTTCTTACAGCCCTCATCTTCTCATCTGGTTTTATTCCGAATCAAAATAATGGCCCATCGACGAAACTCTTCAAGCTAGTTCCACTCAAACCTATCAACCGTCAGGTCACGTGTTCTGGGCATAGACAGGCTAATTGAAGTGGAGAAATGGAAGTAGAAAACTATTTTTTCCCACTTCATTTCACCTCATGCTGTGTATCACCTCGCGGGAAGATGAAGGTCGAGGTCCTTCCTCGGAGAAAATAACTTTTTCATTGCAGGTGGAGCACCTCGAGTACTTTTTGAAGGTTTAAGAAAGTGATGAAGTAACTTCAGAAAATGGTCCAAGAAATATCAGAGCGGCTGCACATGGACCAGTTGAAGGAGTTCGGACATGAATGTGTATAAGATTAATATTCTTCAGGAACATTGGGGATGAGTCCTCCCAATCCCCAACCATGAATAAGTCTCTGCAATGTGTCATTCAAGAACGTTGGTTGGTTAGGTAGAAACATTGTCCTTAGTATAGTATCCCTCTGGCCTTAACTGTGGAGGATGTTTTTTCCAAGCGCCGTCTGCAACTCAAGTTAGGTGATGGGTTAAAAAGTCATACTAAGTGGCTAATTTGTGCGTGTGTGTGTCATATGATAAATAGAATATGAAATGAGTGTTTTTCTCAAATAATAGTTATGAAACTCATCCGAATTTTTCGTTTGGGCTCGCCAAAACGGGAAATTCTTAGACTCGTTTCATAAACATTATATGAGAAAAACACTCATTCCATATCCTCCAATTACTATTAGTTTTGATTTGTTTTCTTATTATATTATATTACAGTTACTTTCGGAAATTTGATTATTATATTAAATTACAATTACTCTTAAAGATGTAATAAATATTACTTTTTAATTACTTTTATTACATTTGTCAGTTACCCAAATTTCATGCAGATTATGACTTGCATGAAGAGAACAAAAGCTAAAAGCTTCTGTTGGATATATAGTCTACAATTCTCAGAGAGTTTTAAAAAAAATAATGCATAACACAAGGTGTTGTTGATGAAGGAAAAACAAGATGGACTGTACTGGCACAATACAGTACATACATCCCGTTTTTCTTTCATCAACAAAAAACCCCTGTGTTTTTCATTACTTTTTCTCCCACTACGATTCGGGACTATCTCCCACATTGATTCCTTAACCCTTTAACATATCAGCCAAGAAAAAATAGAACATTTGTTGAAATGAGACTTACATAGGCTATTATAAGTTACCTCCGCCAGCATGTATGGTATATGAAGACTTAATACCTGGATATCAGTTTTTAAATCCGAATCGCTGGTGAAGTGTTTAAATGAGACATCCGGGTATTAAATGGCGGAGATAGCGTTTTTTTGTCCCGTTTGAAACACAGCAAAAACATACGGGAAACACATTTGTGGACGCATTTTTTACTCTCCGCAATTAGTTGGACCAAACTCGTGAATAAATGTTTTGTTTTTACAAACGCAGAAGACAACAGATAGAGTTACATCCCTTAGGTCGTTATTGGAAACGCGTAAACAGATCGGGGCTATTTTGTTAACAGATTTGCTCTTATTTTATGTTTCTTAAGTTAATTGTTTTAATTATTCGACTATTTAATTTATAACAGCAAAATATGATCGAATTGTCAGAAATATGATGATATTTGTGACTATTTTCAGTTTTTTTTTTCGATTTTTATATCGAGGCGAGCGAAAGCGAAAAACGTTCATTTAAACTTTCTACCACCGATGTTGCGCGTTCCCGTATATCTAGGATGTTGCACGCTCTCATATACCTTGGATGTTGGGTGCGCCCTTTGCCATGGCTATTTGCCCTAGGCATTCTGACCAATCAGAACACAGAATTTGTTGGGGCTTAGGGACAAAATTATTTCAATGACCTCATTAAAACATGGGTGTCATTGGAACAGGGTCACCAAACCAATTCAAATAGCATCCATATTTACATGGTATTATTGAAAATAGAATTTAAGTTTTTAGAGAAATATAAAACTTATTTTATATGGTGTGTTGAGTTAAGGGTTAACCGCAGATGGATTTAATGCAATGAAACAAACAATAATTACAGTATGTTTCAGTGTTGTTATTCGCCTCGTGTAACCTTTGTCCATTGTTTAAAAGGTCAGTAAGCATGTCACGCCTATTATCCCGTTACCTAACGAATCGCCCGCATCCGCCCGCGTAATATGCAAATTGAGCAGTTGAAAAAAAATATTTTTTTCAAAATATTTCAATAAAACCAAATCATATGACCCCTCATTGGAACGAGCTCATTGAGCTCGTTCCAATGAGGGGTCACATGATATGGTTTTGTTGAAATTGTTTGAAACATTTAAAAAATGATATTTAAAATAATAAATTTTGATATCGTCTGCATTGGGTAAAGGGTTTAAAGCAGTTGATTGTAGAGCACAATAGATTAAATATAAATACAAGTGTCAAAGCTGGTCAAAGTCATAAAAATAAGAAATGGGGGTTAGGCCCCGAGGGTAGACCATTCAATATTTTCAATGAGCAGCTTCGGGTAACCACACATGCACTGAGCAGTATTTATTTATTTATTTATTTATTTTATTGGTGTTTAAGGTCATATACTTATGCACAATGGCTAATCATGACCGTGACAGTTTTACGGGTGGAGGAAGCCGGAGTACCCGGAGAGAACCACCGAGCAACGACGTGCAGCTGCCAGCTCCTCAACAGCGTAACCCCGCACAGCAGCACAGGAAGGGATAGAATGGTTGAAGACATGCGTACCATTCGACGTGCAGTACGCCTTAGTACACGGTGTCATCGTGCCCCCATGTGTGCAATCGGCGTTAAGCGCCTTGCCCAAGGACACAACGCGTGAGACCGAATTGATCTCTCAGACGGTCACCCATTCGAGGATTAACCGGGCTCGACGTTGCTTAACTTCGGTGATCTGACGAGAACCGCACTGAGCAGTTATCCCACTTGGTGGAATTAGACGTCTCATGTTTCTGGACCGTAAAATCGAACTTTTGGGTTCGAAGGATTAAAAAACTACTTGATGTGCTCTGTTTTGCAAGCCGTTATGTCATCTGTGCTTAAATCACAGACAGAAAGAAATATTGTGAATCCTTTCCCAAACTCGCGTTATATACTGAGTCAAAAAGGAAAGTATAACAGAAACAAATGTGAAAAATAGCATAAAGGATTGGAGCGCGGTGGCTCAGTAGGTAGAGGTGCAGGCTGCAAGCCGAAAGGTCCTCGGTTCGAATCCCACCTGCGGCAACCGCGTTGTGTCCTTGGGCAAGACACTTCATCTCCATTGCCCGCGTGGGGGCACGGTGGCGTTGTGTACTAAGGCGTACTGCACGTTGATGGTGCACTTGTCTTCAACCAATGCTAACCCTGCTTGTGTTGAGTTAATATGTTGGGGAGCTGACAGTTGCTCGCCGTTACTTGGTTCTCTCCGGGTACTCCGGCTTCCTCCATACGTAAAACTGTCACGGTCATGATTAGCCATTGTGCATAAATATGTGACCTTAAACATCAATGAATAATAATAAATAATAGCATAAAGGATGAAATATAATAGTTCTAATGTTGCATGTTTGTGGATAAGAAGTCGTGTAAAGAATTTAACGACATGTTGTTGTTGTCCACCCAACCGTATACACTTTTGCTACGGATTTCAAAATATTGCCTGCTACCCGAGAATGTCAAATTAAATGGGTGACCGACGATTTGCTTTGTGTTATGTTGTGTTAGAGAGACTGGGTTATTGAGAAAACACGCTAGTTTTTTCTTCTGACATTTTAAAAAATGCCAAGGTTAACCGAAAATCGAGGTTGCGTGCCATTGGTACTCATGAGGCTGGGATACCTCCAGATGAGCTCTCTGCTGAGTTCGGAGTCACTGTGGCCACTATTTACCGTCTCATTGGAAGGTATAGAATCACTGGATCTCCTGCCGATTGACCGCGTTCAGGTGGACCAAGAGTTAAGACCCATGCACAAGACCTACACATCAGGACGTCTCACTTACGGGATCTCTTCCTTCCGGCGACGGGGATAGCAGCAATTACTCCTGGTAGAACTAACAATAGAATCAGTGCACAAACTGTCCGCAACAGACTCGCTGAACAGGGCATCCGAAGTAGGCGTCCATGGCACGGACCAATCCTTACCCAATGTCATCGTACCGTCAGAATGGAATGGGTGCGTCGGCGTGTTCGCTGGACTCCGCAGCGTTGGGGCACAGTTCTTTTTAGTGATGAATCACGATTTTGTCTACGGCACGCTGATGTAGGGCAAGAGTGTATCGACGACGAAGTGAACGGCTTTCTAATGCTTGCGTGCGGGAATGCGACAGTTTCGGCGGGGGTACTATAATGGTTTGGGCGCGAATTTCCTTGCACCATCGAACGCATTTGATCTTCATTGGTGGTAATCTGAATGAACAGCGATATAGGGACGAAATTCCTAACGCTGTTGTTGTCCCGTTGTTCGAATCAACGCTAACGTCGGCTTGCAGTTATTCCAGCAAGACAATGCTCGATGTCCCGTGGCGAGTATCTGTCGTGACTTTCATAATGAGCAGAGCAAACGTCTTCCCTGGCCCACACTTTCGTCAGATTTGTCGCCAATCGAGCATCTTTGGGATCAACTGGGCCGTCGGGTACGACTTCATGATCTTCAGACGTAAGGCGATGTACGTAATGTTATAAGGCAAAAGTGGAACGCATTACCACAGGGTGACATCCAGAGACTTATCAGGTCCATGCGCCGTTGATGTCTTTCCATCCAAGAGGCAAACGGTGGACATACACGCTATTGACGGCATGTGTGAACTTTTCATTTCACCCCATGCCTGAATTGCGACGTCCTGACGTGACGCTGGCAACAGTAAGAACATGAAATTATGCAAATTCATACAGCTGAACTCGAAATATGAATTTACAATAATTTGTTTGGGATTAAAGTCGATAATACTAAAAAAAATTGCTCCTCAAAGTTTATTGTACTTTCTTTTTTGACACAGTATATCTGAAAAGAAGGATTTTTGTGCTTTCATCGTGCCCTTCTATAAATTAGCCATTGTTTTCTCGAATCTCACTGTAAATTCTAGCCGATACAGTAATAGTTATTCCCCTTTAAACACACCAATGATAAACTTTGTTATGGCCAAATTATAATAGGTATTTTGCAGCCGATTTATTCTCTGGTTATTCTTTAAAATAAGATCATTAATTAAACAAGAGACCCTATGGCCCTGAGGCTCTCATCTGATCAAAGTTGTTTAAAGAAGTATTTAATAAGCATCTATAGCTAGTTAACACTTCAGAGGAATGAAGTTATTTAATTATTTGTAAATCCGCTGTCCATGCCAGAAGATTTTTTCTTCTAGTGCTCGGATGCTACCATAGAACAAATACCCAGTTTTCCAGTAATGAAGAACTAGGGAGTCCAAATACCAACCTAGAGACTTAATTTGAATCTGAGCCTTCCCCTCCATCTCCAGGATGCCGTATACAAAGTATAAATAGATTCTGAATGGTGGATCTGAAGAACGGTTTTGTTTAATGATTTCTCGTCATATTACACTTAAAAGTTAAAATTTGGGCCCCATATGATTTCAGGGACTTAATTATACCCCCGAAACGAGTTGGGAGGGAGGTAAACTGGAAGCATCTTATCCCCCATCTTTGCGTCCGTCCGTTCGTCTGTGCTTCCGTCCGTCTGTGCGGGCCACCGCAAATGGCCTTGTGGGGTGACCGTCCCTATACAGTTGTTACTTATGGGGTTGGGGGATAAAACCCGTAGTAAACCAACCACTTGTGAGGTTTTTTTCACCTTGTGAGGTGCGAAAAACTCACTTGTGAGTTGCGCAATTTTCCCCATACCTAACACTAAAATCACCACACACGTACATCTGCGGTAGAACGTCCGTCCGTCCTTCCATCCGTTCTTAGACAAGTTTGTCCGGAGATATTATCCGATGTTTATGGGCCAACCCCTTTGAAACTTGATATGCATGTTCACTGCCATGGGAACCTATGCACTTGCGATTATAGTTCCAATCGGAATATTTTCGACTTTTTCGGCGTAGAATAATTTGCAAGTACTTGTGACTCAATAATACCACATACCAACTTTCAGAAAATAGAAATTTTCATGCGTGGCCAAAAATCGTGCCCCTCTCATTACAGAGGAAAATATTGCTCCACGAACTTCGCTTAAACAAATTTGATTCTACGCCTAACCAGAAAGCTCCATACCATACATCAAGTCATTGTACCCACTGGTTCATGAGAAGACTTAAAAAAAAAAAATAAGCATTTTCTCCCACCCCTCCCTATATGGCTAGGCAAGGTGAGTTGTACAAAAACAAAATGCAATGTCAGAACAAGTAATCACTTCAAGTTTAACCGAAATCGGTTCAGCGGTTTTGGAACCGCAGTACATATACCATGTTGACGGATGACGGACGACGGACGACATACGACCGAAGACGGACAGTGAGTAATTACAAAAAACAAGGGACGCCATTAATCTGTTATGTGCCTCTTCCCCAAGGACTTACCATTAGTGTTGTTTGATAAGGGACACATATAATGTCCATGCTAACGACGCGAGGTCAATACCTGACAAGACACTACAAGAGAACAGCCCCAAAATAGAATAATACTGATCTTACTAGGAACAGGTGGATTTAGAATTTTTATGTTAGGCAACATCGGCCAAGTTTGAAGAAATAGTCCTGCCCAAGAAAAAACTGTTAGATCTCAAAAGGGGATCTTATTCTAGAACCGATTAGTGGGATAACTGATGACACTAAATACCAGGTGGAGACACGGCTTCATGTCAACGGAAGAAAGACAACTAAAGCAACTATAATATAATATTAGAACGTTTCTTTTCATGTTCTATCGGTCGATAGTACCTGAGTTTGTGTGATTTCTGAAATAAAACCTGAAGCAGCGAACCTGAGTTTGTGTGATTTCTGAAATAAAACCTGAAGCAGCGAAGCTGCTGAAGATTTTATTTCAGAAATCACACAAACTCAGGTACTATCGACCGATAGAACATGAAAAGTAACGTTCTAATTATTTTATTATGTCGAACAAAAAATAACTTTCATTGATAAGCGTTAACTGCAACATGTCATCAATCTTGTAATAACAATGTAGTCGAATCCAAAAACATGACGTCATTTCGAAGGAATGACGACTCTTCGAATGACTTGTCACAAGTGCCGTCGCTTTGGGAGTTTCTGTATCACCAAATGCCAGTGTTTACAACTGCATCCTGCTGTTCATGTTATAATTCATTGTTAATGCTTGTGTGATAAGTGGTATAAATTAATGGAAAATAAATTCATGTTTCTCGGACGACGACAGTTGATAGAATTAAGCGGAGTGAAACAATTTATTTTGACCTTGAGGCGGAGGCTCAGTGAGGTCGAGGAGTACAAAACTTGTGGAAATATAATTGATTGAAGTCATAACTCATATTCAGGATTCACTGAAGTGGTGAACAACACGTGAGTTTTTAATATTTCTGATTCTTTTGAATTCATTGTTTGCAGTTAAAATAGAAAACTCACCCACTGAAGATGATATATTTGTTGGTAAGTTTGCGTCTACCGGTGACGAAAAAAGTTAAACGGACACGGAGTCAGCGTTTGGTTTTGAGAAATTCCAATCGACGCTGATCAATGGAATTGGAGCTTACATTTTCTACGTTCTCTTGTCTCCAGGGAAGAACGTTCTGATAGTACCCGTGTTTTGCTCCAAAACTCCAGCACTATGACTTTTAGAAGGTGTCAAATTAACCAATCACGGCTGATGTTGCAAACGTGAGGCATAATAATAACTCATTTAAAACCTAGTGTGAGATGCTTACGGTACGCACTGGATGATTTGTTAGTCGAACAGGATGTAAACGGACATCTGACCAACCGGTACAAGCAGGTTTGGCAATGAATGAAGGCATGTGTACGATCGATGCGCATTAACTTTGATTAGTTTGTTATTGGGGTTAACCCTTTATCTAACACGAAAAGAAGACGACACTTTCAAATAAAATTGTCGAATATTTTTTTTATTTTTACGTCGAAAACATAGCTTACGACACCTCATTGGAACGAGTTCGTTGGGCTCGTTCCAATGAGGGTCGTAAGCTATGTTTTGTGACAAAAAATGAAAAAGTAATAACAATTTAATGGTGAATTTTGTGAATAGCGCTGGTCGGTTTTTGCCGTTACTTTGTGTAAAGGGTTAAACGACACTTTCGACAGGCAAGATCAACTCGGGTCGGTGAGAACCACCTAGTAGGGGCGACCAACTATCAGACTCCCCAACGTACTAACTCTGCACAAGCAGGGTTATCATTGGTTAAAAACAAGTGCACCATCGACGTGCAGTACGCCTTAGTACACAACGCCACCGTGCTCCATGTGGGCGATCGAGAGTAAGTGCCTTGCCCAAAAAAACACAATGCAGTTGCTCTTGGTGGGGATTGAACCACGGGCCTTTTGGTTTGAAGTCCAATTCCACCGCGTTCCCGGCTAGAAAGTTTATGTCTGTTTATTTCATTTGAACGACACTTTGAACACCGTGACAGACAATAAGTGAGTAATGATATTGACTGTTGTACACCGGGTGAGCGGGAAGAAATCACCTACGTTTGCGTTACATGTGTCAAAAATTACAGTATTCGTGTTAACATGTGCATTGTTGCACATTTGACGTCGCTTGACCATCAAATATCCTGGGTGAAATTCTCTAAATTATACCAGGGGCGTTGCTAAGGGAGGTTTTGGGGGTGCGAACCCCTCCCAATAATTTTCCCAGATGGGAATTTTCATCTGGACTTGTGTCTTAGATATGGATTAGCTTCAGCCTGCAATCATTCGCTCAGGAGACTACAGTACAGTCGCCGTAGACTGTTGTAATCCACGCGTGGGCAGTAATGTCCACGCATGCGTTTACCAGGTAATAAAAAATCATCATCAACAAAAGTTTAATTAATGAACCACCGGGTACAAGCGGATGCTTCTTTAATTAAATTTTTGATAATTATCTCTATTAATAGATTTGGAATCGGACAATATTGCGTCCGTGGAAATATTGCCCACCCATGTAAAGGAACCAGTCAACGGCGGCCGTACTGCGTGTTAATTAAATAAGATATTAAGCCATGGCTATTACATGGAAATTTTATTTAAGAAATTTGAAAGAAGTTTTAAGTTTTTGAATTATAATCCCTACTGACTAATGTTCCAACTTCATCATCAATGCATGCCTCCAGCGAATCCGCCGACTTCGATACGCCCCTGAATTTTACAAATGGAGGGTTTCTCGAAGATTTCTGGCATCTGTCTACGGCCGCCGAATGAAGAAGATTGATCGAAATGCTATCTGCAATTCTCGATCGTGACCTAACAGTATACCGACTGAAGATTCTACTTAGTAATTCGAAAGATCTGGAACGGAACCGATCTGGAACGGAAGACGAAGAAAAAGGATGCTGAATCTGAAGAAGGCTCTTTGGACAACGTGAAGTATTCTCAGAAGTGCCAACACGAAGACAATGTCGTCGGCCAGATGTTCAAAGCCATAGGAATATGTACATTGAATACAAAGAAAGAGCCTAAAAGAGCCAGGGCTCTTTAAGGCGTTGGTAGTGGAGGCGCGTGCATGTCTTCCGTGCGCAAAGCTCTTCAGCAAAACTTCCTTCACTAAACCGCCGAATCGTGCTAGGTTTTTCCTAAAACAGAACAGCATCGGACAGGTTTAGCGATATAGCTTAAAACGGGGAGACAGAGAATCACAGAGAAAAAAACAGAATTGCAGTATGAGGGTAAACACAGTCTTCAGCTAGAAAACATTCCTGCATTCCATATAGTTTGTACATACCCATCTCTCAATACAAATGAAAGCAAAACGCTGTACATAAACTGAAGGCACTGTTGGCTTGACGATATCTGTACATGAACTGACGATAAATGCTCTTCATTTGAAGGCTGTGTCGGCTTGACGAACCGAAAGTATAAAAGGAAAGTCCAAAATTGATTTTCATCTTTGAAGTTCGAAAGCCCGAAGAATAGAACAAAAACAAAGAAGAACAAAAAAGTGTTGAATTCATTGTCGCGTATGGGTATGGGTGGATAGTGTACCCGTGGCGGTCTGCATCAATGAACTGGTTCAGAAGTGTTGCTGTGTCTTTTCATCTTGGAATTGTGATGTTGCTATTGTGTTCTAGAAAGTAATTATGATCTTCCAATGAAATCAATGAATACTTTTATCTTGGAATAAAATGCAGAAGAAAGACGCGAAATTGGCATCTGAGAATGCCTTGTTAAATAATAGAATAATTTATGAGATTGGTGTGCAACTGAGTTCAACATCTCCATATTTGGTTCCAAGCGAAAACCATTATCTATGTTCACCCTTTGCATACACACCTCGCTTCTTATACCTGCAATAGTTTTTAATGAAAACATTTAAATTTACTGAAGACTTTTAGCTGGTCAGTTTTGGAGGCAGACTATTTCGTTAGATGACGGTAAGTGGAGAACAATTAATGCGCCACCCGTTATAAACCAACCGATGTCTCTGGTAGCTGGATAGCTGTCGCCCTGTTGTACTTCAACTATCTTTTAGGCCAGGCATCTAATGAAAAAATAAAGATACATTAAATAGAATTGACAAAAGCTGAAATGTAACAATTTTAGTATACATTAGAGGGACTTATATTTTTATTAACCCTTAATCTACAGTAACAGTTAAGAACAGACAGCGATATTCAGAAGCATCGTCATTTAACTGGTTGAGGGCTACATTATTTTTGGTGGTATGAATTTGTTCATCAAAATTTGTTTTATTACAAATTATAGAAGAGTGCCCATAGGCACTCTTCGATAATTTGTAATAAAACAAATTTATATAAACAAAATATTATTTGAGCTTGAATGAGCAAGGAAAATGTTGGCTTTTCCTCTGATACCCTAATTTTTTTTTGAAAGCCCTGATAGTGGCTTCGAGCAATCAACCAGTTAAAGTTAATTATATTTTCAATTTTTTTTTTTTGTTTTGACAAGATGTCTCTCGCTGTTTTAGGTAATGGGTAAAAGATTTAACTCACGCAAATTGCAGACACAAAATTCAATTGCTATGTTACAAAGTGTAGTATGTTCGTCGAGCGCTATACAAATATCAGAATCTGAAGTTTGGGAAAGTAGTGGTAATTTATTTATTTATTGGTGTTTAAGGTCACATATTTCTGCACAATGGCTAATCATGACCATGACAGTTTTACGGGTGGAGGAAGCCGGATTACCCGGAGAGAACCACCGAGCAACGGCGAGCAACTGTCAGCTCCCCAACTTACCAACTCCACACAAGCATGGTTAGCATTGGTTGAAGACAAGTACACCATCGACGTGCAGTACGCCTTAGTACACAACGCCACCGCGCCCCCACGTGGGCAATTGGGGTAAGGTGTCTTGCCCAAGGACACAACGCGGTTGCCGCAGGTGGGATTCGAACCGAGATTAGTGGTAAGTAAAAAAGTTTGTATCAGCTCTTTTCAGAAACCTAAAAAACTTAAAGGATGAATATGTGCACCCCGATATCAGTTCCCGTGATATATTGTTAATATTGAAACAAACGATTGACAGACGTTACTTATATGAGGATCTGGGGCTTAAGTTTAACACGGTGGGTTTTATGGAGAAATCGTCCTCTGTGTTCGAGTTCATTTTCACTTTTAATATTGTTTGTTCGTTTTTTTTTTTACCCTTTGAACAACAAGCATCATGTGTTAGAACTTGCAAAATTAAACTTGCCGAAAGAAAGACAATATTATTGACATTTATTATATTTTTTTCCCATTATCAACCCCGGCATATATAAAGTCAAACTCAGCTGATATGTGTCCGATCTCAGCCGATATGAACCAAGCTAGTGTTGCCTCCTCGTTGATTCGTTACTAGGTGCAACCAATTTTTTACTTCAAAATCTTTCACCGTTTTCGTCACACGCAATCTGGAGAATTCGTGAGACAAGCTTGATGGCAAAACTTGAAGCTGATTTTATTATATGATGGGGAGTCAATGGTGACAATAAGTAAAGATTGGGTGGATGAAGGGAAGAAAGAAGAGAGTTATCCTTTCACCCAACGCAGACGATATCAAAATTTATTATTTTAAATATCATTTTTAAAAAATGTTCAAAAAATTTCAACCATACCATATCATGTGACCCATCGTTGGAACGAGCTCGACGAGCTCGTTCCAACGAGGGGTCACATGATATGGTTTGGTTGAAATTGTTTGAAAAATAATGTTTTTACAACTGCTGAATTTGCATATCACGGGGCGGATGCGGCCGATTCGTTGGGTAAAGCGTAAAACAGAAAACTGAGCACAAACTATGATTCAAAGAAGCGGAGATTCGTCCAGGAGGAAAAAGAGATAGTTCAGCTATCGGAACGTCGCAGCTTCCAAAGTGGGCTCTTCCCCCAGTGGGGAAACCGAGACGTTTAGACACCTGAACTTAGTGAAGGGGAAACTTAGGACTTTATGTTTTCAACCAATCTAACCCTGCCTGTGCTGCAGTGCGGAGTTACGATGTTGGGGAGCTGCTCGTCTTTGCTCGGTGGTTCTCTACGGGTACTCCGGCTTCCTCCACCCGTAAAACTGTCGCGGTCATGGTTTGCCATTGTGCATAAGTATGTGACCTTAAACACCAATAAATTAAATAAATAGAGCAAGCGAGACCTGGCGGATTTAGAATTGGATCAATTGACTATCATTGGTGTTGATTTTAAGGCACCTATTGGTGATCGACCAGATTATGTTACAAATGGTGACGATTCACATTCACAGTTTTACATGATAATTATACATTTGATCGATAAAATGATTGGGCAAGTTTGGATAAGGAATGTAATTCGTTTGGCGCACAATTATTATCTATGTGCAAATCGTCTGGTATGAGAATAGTGAATGGTGGGAAATTTGGAGATTCTCTCGGAAATTGTACGAGCTACAGTTACAATGACGCTAGTATTGTTGACTATGTATTGAAAAATAAGAGGTATCGACCCGATGTTGGCTATTTTTGTGTTAAATCCCCCAGCAGAATTTTCAGATCATCGTCAACTGGCTGTTCACTTCGATTTTAGGGTAATGGATGTAGAAAGTACTAAGCTTTTAAATATACTACCCAAAACATAGTTTAGTTGCCAAATGGTGTAATGAGAGCGGAGATAAAACCATATCTACCTTATATGATCCAGTTGTTCAGAAAAATAATGGAGTTCAGATTAAGTGAGTATTCTGCGAATCCCATCGGAACCGAAAGGGCCACTTGAGATCTGAATGAAATCATATTATTTATCAATAAAGCTTCAACGAACGTGACAAATTCTAGGTATGAACAAAAACGTAAACAATCCTTGTTTGACAGACACTGTAAACGGTAAAAAAAGATATGTCAAATGTCGTAAATGAGATGAAGAGGAGGCCTTATGTTATTTATTATTATTTACTGGTGTTTAAGGTCACATACTTATGCACAATGGCTAATCGTGACCGTGACAGTTTTACGGGTGGAGGAAGCCGAAGTACCCGGAAAGAACCACCGAGCATCCCCGAGCAACTGTCAGCTCCTCAATATCCTAACTCTATTCAAGCGCCACTCAAGCAGGGTTACAAGGGTTGAATACATGTGCATCATCGAAGTACAGTACGCCTTAGTACATGGCGTCCTCACGCCCCTATGTAGGCAACCGGAATAAAGTGCCTTGCCCAAGGACAAAATGCGGGTCGTCCCGGAAGGGGATCGAACTCGGGCCTCTAGCATAGAAGTCCAACAGTCTTCCACTTTGCCATCGCGCCCCATCGAGAGAGGCCTTATGATAAGACATTACTGATTACATTTCACTCTATAAAGAAGCAATATGAACGGGAGACAAAGCGTAAGCGCAGAGAATTTTATGAAGGTATCTGATAAATTATCTAATATTGAGACAGCTAATCCTTCTGAGTGCTGGAGTATTATTGACATATTTCGTGCTAAGAAGGAAGAGCTCAATTATTTACACCCAGATGAAACTGTAGAATTCTTTAAAACATTACTTTGTCCGAAATGATCTGAATCTGAAATATGTCATCTTCCGGAGATAATTAAGGAGCCACATATCAAATTAAACAATAACTGTATAACCGCCAGAGAGATATTAGATTCTGTTATGAAGCTCCAAAACAAAAAGTCATCGGCTGTAGATACCATTCCGAATGAATTATTAAAACTTATTGTTCCAATTACCATAGATTATTTGTCAAGCTATTTAACCCAATATTATTATCAGGCCATTACCGTGTATGTTGGAGTGAGTCTATAATAAAAACTCTCTATAAGAAAGGCGATCGATATGATCCTATGAATTACAGACCGATTGCTCTGAGGAGCAATTTCGAAAAATTATTTAATAAAGTAATAAACTCGGAGCTGATGAGTATTTAAAACTCAACGATTTAACTAGCGATAACCAATTTGGATTCAGGAAGCATCGTGGAACAATTGACAGTACATTCATTTTGCGTACGTTGGCAAATATATATAAAGAAGAGAAGAAACCAATGTGCGTGGCTTTTGTTGATTTTAAACAAGCACTTGATTCGCTTGATAGGTCATTGCTGTTTGAGAAAATAAAGTCATTGCGTATCGATGGGAAAACCCTCAACATTCTTAGCTCTCTTTATGATTCGAGTTACTATAAATCTTCTGTAGAAGTGGACCCACCTTTTCTCTCAACGGTGGGAGTTAGACAAGGATGTTCTATATCTCCAATTGTTTGCAAAAAAATTATTGATGACATTTGCAGGATATTTGAAGAAACCTGTTCACCTGTTAATGCGAATGGACAACGACTCAGTCACCAACTTTTTGTCGATGACCTGGGGATGTTTTCAGAGTCTCAGGATTGAATAAATGTGCTCAGAAGTTAGAACACTATGCAGTCAAAACAAAGTTACTGTCAATATTAATAAAACAAAATGCATGACTTTCAAATATAGAAAAAATTAAAAAAAAAAGATCCGACGTTTTGTACTGAAACAGTGAAATTAGACACGTAGATTAATGTAAATACTTAGGTCTTGATCTCACATACAAAGGAAACACGAAACAAGTTCAAGAGAATTTAAGTACAAAAGGATTGAAAGCTTTTTTCCTTACAAATTCTTCCAACAATTCACGTGACTTGATGTGAAATGTAAACTTTTTGATAAACTGATTAAACCTATTTTGTTATATGGTTTCGAGATATGGTCCCCTGACCTTAACACTCCTGTTGTGAACACCACAGCCTGTGAACAAGTCAACTTGAAATTTTGTAAACAAATAGTATTATTGAATAGAAAAGAATCTAATCACGCTGTACGGAGCTAGTTGGGTAGATTTTCTATTATAAATGATGTCCTCTTGCATCTCTATAAATATGTCGATAAATTATCCAAAATTGCTGGCGATAACATACTCTCCAACTCATTCATGGAATCGCTCAAATGTAAACTACCGAAAACTTGTTATAACTCGGTTGTCCCGTTATAATATTGGAGTGTCGATGCTAATACGTTAACTAATATCAATGGAAATTGCCTGAAAGATGTACTAGAATCTTCGCATAGAGAAATATTTACTAAAGATATGTATAATGAAGACAAATGAATATCAGCAAAGAGTTACTAACGTATCGATCAGTTAAAAATGAATACAAGCTTGAACCTTATCTGAAATTCACCAGATCTCGAGAGGCCCGTGAACTGTTTACTAGACTTAGGGTTAGTCACCATAATTTAGAAATAGAAAAGGGTAGACATATACAATCTCCAACGCCCGTAAATGATAGAAGATGCTGGACATGCCTACTAGTGAAATAGAGAGAGCGAAAAACATTTATTTTTTATGATTTGTGAGGCATAAGTCAAAATTAGGGAAACTTGGCTCGAAGACATAAAAGAAAATAAGGAATATAAACAATTGAATTGTTCGGAGAAATACTATTATATATTAAAAAACTGTGATAGTAAATCGATTAATATTATTTCTAACATGATCTCATTGGTCTGGCCATTCTTCTGTAAACGAGATCACCTTGTTAAAGAAAAAAGTCATTAGTACTTTATATTATACATCATGTTTATTATGTCTTCTTATTTGTTATTGTGCAACTGCCATTATGTTGTGTTGCATTAAACTATTGAACTATGACGTCTGGGAGGCCTAGGAAATACTGATTGTCACATGTAGAATGTCAAAACTAAAGTCTGAAATTCAAATGATAAGGTTTGGAAGACTTTAACAGTAATTTGAAAATGAGCCTAATTATATTTAACATCCTCAGAAATTTGAGGGATGGGAGGTTCACCTTTTAGATTGACCATGGATGATTGCACACATGCAGAAACAAAGTTAAGGGGCAGAGGAGAGTTTACTTGTGCTACGGTGGGGGATTAGAATCATATATATCCACCTTTCATGAACAACTATCATCGATAAGTGAGGGTGACCTTTAGCACATTGTGAGTACAGTACAGCCGTCGTGGACTGGTCATATTCCACGACTGGATAATAGTTCCACGGACCGGACGCAATAATATTAGATTCCAAAAACTAATTATAGAAATAATCGTCAAAACTTAATTAATAAAAAAAATGCTGCTGATGATATTTATTACCTGATAAACTCAGTCGTGGACATCACTGCACATGCGTGGATTACGACCAATCCAATCGTCGACTGTACTTTAGTCTTTATACATATAGTATATGAAATAAGAATATGTTTTACGTCAAAATAAATTTTTATTCAACGCGTGAGATTAATTATTTGACAAACGTTCCTTGGTGAGTGGGTTAATTATTCACGCTACGTGTGGGATAAAACCTCCATGTTAACACACACTATGCTTATTTTATTCATCTCATAACGTTTTTTGATTGTCTCTGGGTAAACATAAACATCATTTACGATTGAAAGTTCAAGATTTATTGTTTTTCAAAATGACCAGAGTATCGAGTCGTGACGTCATTGTGGGAATGCGTTAGTCACGTCATACCTACTAGAAGTATAAATTTTTCCCTTGTTAAACCTACGGGGGAAATTTATTTCCCCAATGCGGAAATATTTATTTATTTATTGGGGTTTAACGACACTTTTGACAGCCAGGGTCACCTCGTGTTTGACAGTTTTACAGGTGAAGGAAGCCAAAGTACCAAGAGAGAACCACCGAGCAGCGGCGAGCAATTGTCAGACTCCCCAACGTACTAGCTCCGCACAAACAGTGTTATCATTGGTTGAAGTGCACCATCGACGTGCATTACGACTTAGCACACAACGCCACCGTGCCCCCCCCCCTCCCCCACACACATGGGCAGTCGGGACGAAGTGCCTTGACCAGGGACACAACGCAGTAACCCCTGGTGGGGAGAGAACCGTGGACCTTTCGGTATGAAGTCCAAGCCGTATCAACTGCGCCACATGCGGAAATAAAGTAGATTATGTTTCACAAGCTTCTAATCCATAAAATGGACGACCGTATTTGGGTTAAAAACAGTGATAATAAAGTGCTGTAATCACCACGACGGACCAACTCTCAATTCGAGATGGAGAACAGGTTACAACACACTTTATTATTTATTTATTTGTTGGGGTTTAACGACACTTTCGACAGCCAGGGTCATCTTTTGTCGGACATTTTTACGGATGGAGAAAGAAAGGCGGAGTACCCGGGGTGAAACACCGAGCAACGGCGAGCAACTATCAGGCTCCCCAACATACTAACTCCACACAAGCAGGGGTAGCAATGGTTGAAGACAAGTGCACCATGGACGCGCAGTACGCCTTAGAACACAACGCCACCGTGCCCCCACGTGGGCAATGGGGTGAAGTGTCTTGCCCAAGGACACAACACGGTTGCCGCAGGTGGGATTCGAACCGAGGACCTCTCGGCTTGCAGCCCGCACCTCTGCCTACTGAACAACTGTGCCCCCTACAACACACTTTCACCAGGGTATCGAGATTTCATTAGCAAAATGTTATCAAATCAAGACCGTATCAAGGGAAAAGCGAAAATCTGAGAGTCAGTGTTCTATTTCTTTTTACACAGGTGAGATCTACGGTATTGTTTGGGAGGAAAACGGACCGAGATTTTCAACCAGGTCTCGACCCAGTCGCGATCTGGTCGAAATTCTCTGTCGGCTTTTGAAATCACAGTTCTATATCCGTTACTATTCTTACATCTCCAATAAGTCTGATTCCACCTTTGAAAAAATAAACAGCCTTATTTAAAAGACACGTGATGTGATCATATCAAACGGACATGGTGCAACACAAAATGAGAAATGGTAGCCGAGGGAAAAAGTGCGCTGGTCTCTCATATCTGAAGTCCCGGGATCGATCCCCGGTCGGAGAAAGTACTCCAGGTGTCCGAACACTCTCTGTCAGAATCAGTTGTGGGGTTGATGCAGTCACAGCGTGCCGTCCTGTCGGGTGGGGCCGTAAAATGGCTGTCCTCTGTGGTGAAGTGGTGTTAACCGCGAGCCTTTGGCGCGCGATTAACACCACTTCACCACGAGTGGTGAACATTTGGTACACCAAGCTACTTTGGGTATATTTTATTTATACCACGATCGTCAGATTAATAAGAGTTTAAATGTTGGATAAATCAATATTCACACTTGCGATTCTGTTTTTGTTTACATGAGCACCGATGGGCGGTACTTCCGTTGGCAATTTTATAGCTGAAACGAAACAGAAAACGAAACGCGCAAGTTACGGGGCCTTTTTTTCATTTTAATAACATAATGACATGCTATTTCGAATTATGGATGCTTTATTAACATGCGACAACGTATGTTTGTTAATGTTTGGTATCTTATGAGATAACCTTATTTTAAAAAGTAATAAATAATTGCCGGTTTCATTTCATTCTTCACGAGACGACGAGTAACAAATTTTGACAAGTTTGCATTCAAGTTGAGGTCACCAAAGGTCCACTTAGATGTAGTTCCACTGCAGGTGTAAGTGTTAACTATTGAAATTCCATTGATGACGTGTTCACCACGGTTGGTGTGTAAAGCTAAAATTTATGTCATAGGCTTTTTATATATAGTAGAATAGGTAATCATGGTATAAAATTTAATTATTTTCATTCATTGCCTCCAAGTTTATTGCATGCACTAGATGATACTCACTCGAACGGGGACAACGAGTACGTTCCAGCGTGGTATCATAAGCTATGGTTTAATGACAGAAATTGAATGAAATAATTAAATTCGATTGGTGATTTTTGTAAATACTATTGGTCGGATATGTCCGTTACGTTATCATATGTCCTCCTGGAAGGAGTAGGGCGGTGGCTCAGTAGGTAGAGGTGCAGGCTCCAAGACGCGGTGTCCTCTGCTCGAGTCCTATCTGCGGCAACCGCGTTGTGACCTTGGGCAAGTCACTTAATGTCAATTGCCCAAGCGGGGGCAAGGTGGCGTTGTGTACTAGGGGGTACTGCACGTCGATGGAGCACTTGTTTCCAACCAATGCTGACCCTGATTGTGTGGAGTTAGTACGTTAGGGAGTTTGTCAGTTGCTCGCCGTTGTTCGGTGGTTCTATCCGGGTACTCCGGCTTCCTCCGCACGTAAAAGTGTCCGACACGAGGTGACCCTGGCAGTCGAAAGTGTCGTTAAACCCAAATAAATAAATAAATAAATAAATAAATAAATAAATAAATAAATAAATAAATAAACTAGAGATGATCTGCCACCCGGTATACCCCCAACTTGGCCTACCGCCTAGTGTGTGTGACTGAAAAGGGGCATTCAATTTTTCTAAGTAAAAAAAGAATCCAATATGGCCGCCGCTGTGGAAGTAGTTCGCTCCACAATTTTACATGTGCAACGGACCGACAACGACGACAGACCGACCGACCGACCGACCAACCAACCGACCGACAAGTTGACTCCTATATACCCCCTAAACTTCGTTTTGTAGGGGTATAATAAATAAATAAATAAATACTGGATGGAGTTAATTATCGTGCCAATGCACTGTGCGTAACGCATATAGCGCTCCTAACGCGTCCACTGAGCAGGGGCGTTTATTATACGTATTAACGATCCATATCGACTTGTTTGAATAAATATTTTTCAATTTATCGTTTGAATTATTTTAGTCGGTCGGCATTGGGTGGGTGAAGCATGAATGATTTGACATGTCGTCAATCCGACACGCGTTTGAAAAGACACATCACTGTTATTCTCTGTACTCAATTCCTATATCGATAAACTGTAAGGATGCATGTATTGTCTTCAGGGTGGCGATTCTCATTTATTAATTTATACATTTATTTATTGGGGTTTAACGACACTTTCGACAGCCAGGGTCACCTTGTGTCGGACAGTTTTATGGATGTAGAAAACTGTAGTATACAGAACAGAGAGAACCACCGAGCAGCGGTGAGCAACTGTCAGACTTTCAACGTGCTAGTTCCACACAAGCAGGTTAGCATTGGTTGAAGACAGTCGCACCGTCGACGCGCAGTACGCCTTAGTACATAGCACCAGCATGCCTCCACGAGCGATTCTCATGAAATATTGTTTAAGGTAAATGACATAACAGACCGCCTATAGTCATGGAGGGTCAAAACTACTTTAATGAAACAGCCCAACCGGGCTGTTGGATTAAAGTATTATCCCCCAACAAATACAAAAGAAGATTCCCCCAGTCGCACTGGCCAATTTTGTACAACCAGGGAATTGGTCACTAAGATATATTGACATGGGGATTTCACATAAAATATTTATTGGGCCCCAGAATTTATGAGATCCAACACGCTGACGAGAGTCGTCGGTTATCAAACTCTATCGAACATTTCTTAACAACAAGCCTTCAAGACTAACGTTCACAACAGTTACCACACTTCATTTACGTATAGTACCTTAGCAACAACACAAATTGAATAAAATAAGAACCGTATACTTATGATATTTTGTGAAAACTTGCTTAAGCAAACAAGTGGATTGTTCGAAGAGAAATCATTTCAAATAGTATAAACCCTTTATCCAACGTAACGATCAAAACCGGTCAGTGCTATTTATAAAAATCACCATTCAATTTTCATTATTTTGTTTCATTTTTTGTCTGAAAAACATGGTTTACGAACCCTCATTGGAACGAGCTCAAAGTTGAGCTATGTTTTTGAAACAAAAATGAAAATATGTAGTTTTAGTACACCCCTAACGTCTAATTATAATAGGAATCGGTAAAAAATAAATTGCGTTCTCCACTCACTAGTGAGATCAAACACCTCGGTGATTAACATTTCATGTGAAACTTGAAATTTACAAATGAATTTTCACAAGCGCAAAACAAAAGTTGTTCTCGCTGCACTAGTGAGTGGAGCAAGAAGGTTGTTCTCGATCCACTAGTGAGTATAACAAGACGTCATAATTACGTCATTTCGCCAACAATTCCGAGAACTATTTTATGTCGATATACACAACATCCAATGTGATCTGTGTAAGCGGAAACAGCGATCAGCTGATTGTGTAAACAGATTTCTTGCGTGGTATGGGCGTCGGTTTGGATCGTTTCAGTTGAAGCTTCAAATGAAAGGGGTATAATAAAAAGAAAATCTAATGTTTTCTTGTGAATACCGGGATTAATCTCATTCGTGAGTGAGAGAATTTGTATTTTCACGAGCAGCAAGCTGCTCGTGAAAATACGTATTCTCTCTCTCACTCATGAAATAAATAAATCCCGGTATTCACAAGAAAACATTGGATATCCTCTTTATTCTCGAATTTTGTTTGCAAGTGTCGCCTGCCTTTCGTTTTTGGTAAAGGGTTAATAGTTTATCAATAAGCCAATCTGATGACGTCGATTCTCTCTCCTGTGTATAAGTATATGCGGCAATCCCACGTGGAACTCCGTGATGAAAGGGTAATCGCACATATTGACGTCCCATACAAAATTGTTTTAATCGATATTTTTTTTATTCTCTCGTGTTTTTATTTTAGTCGAATGGGTATTGGATGAGTTAAACGCAAAGGAGTGTCTATACTGTCAACCCGATAAGTGTTTAAAAAGATAACTATTATCCTCACATTTCAGTTCTGTATTGATAAAGTGTAAGGCATTATGTGTTGGCTTGGCGATTGGCGATTCCCATTCTTTTCCACAGGACTTCTTTTCCTCGTATCAGTGTCTTTCTGTAAGCGAATTGACGAGAATGGGTGGAATGTTACACAAACGTTAGTGAAAAATTTATTTTCTAACTACAATTCTAAGAT